>CM046853.1:15521535-16721535 GCA_025617745.1 Heliocidaris erythrogramma | reverse complement strand
CAATAATCCCCAACGTCATTTTTTGAAGAAGAGTAATTTGTCCGTTGCCTTGGTTGAAAGGTCATTGGAAAATTACGTGAATGAGAGAGAGAGAGAGGGGGGGGGGGGTTCTATTAAAATACAAAACAAATTCTAGTTCTCTATTACAGAAATAGAGGACATTGCATTTCATCTGGAAAAGATTAATTGTAACAATAAAATATGGGAAAACACACAAACACACCAAGACACGCACGCACAAACACTCCCATCCCCCCCACACCCCACAAGTTATAATACCTTGCCACATGAAAGAATACGGTGACTTCCATCAGTATGATGAGAATAGAATTGTATCGATTTTTTATTGAAATAATGTAAAAAGTCGAAGTATATAAGTTTGGAACAACACCATCGACTAGATTTATTCCTAAGTAGTACAAGATCAAAAAATATATATTGAAGGAGTTGAGAGAACGGAAACAACAAAAGATGCATTATACTATAATGAAATCTGACAGGTATATAAGTGTACTGTGTAACAGGATGGCGTGATTAAAGTCGGTAGAAAGAATATCCTCAACACTATGTCCATCGCTTTTGTCTACTATGCACTAATCACTTAGCTTTAGGGTGTGTTATCAGCTCGTCATTGGACGGAAGAAACAAACAGAGGAAATGATAATCATTTGCATGGACGTATACATCACCTAACTTATCATACTTGAGGCATTATCTCTGACCAACTTTATCACAGAATAGATAGGGATAAGACGTGAATGTTCTCTTTTATGAATAAATTGTATAGTAAACATGACGAAAATGATGCAGTAAGAATGGTTTGTTCATCGCAATTTGATGGAAAAATAGATTTCTTGCTTAAAAACATTCTAAAGAAAATAATGTTGCTTTTCTAAAGCTTGAAATGAAACCACCCTGTCATATTGTACGTTGCATATTCAAAGGATAAAGTCTTATATACATTTCAGGAAATATGAAATCATATCTTCAAAGGAAATTCATTAAGTTTTGATCCCGGGGCTGATATATTTCCTGATTAATAATAGTTGTCATCTGAAATCTTGTGCGGGTCAGGAGCCGATCACCCCCCCCCCCCCATCTGCCAGTGATGTGGGCTATAAACTAATTACCAACATGTTCAAAGAGCCTTCAACAGACGACTCTCAGAAGTTGATTGTTAGCTGATGACTGGCTAAAGTTGGCTGATGACTACATATTGCACGCATTGTGTTTCTACGTCACACATTGGGTTAGACCAGGTTCTGCCGGGGGGGGGGGGGGGGGGGTGGTGTCACATCATCTTTTCATGTTGCCTTCCCCTATTTAGACTCTGCTTATACACAGAGCTACTAATGTTGTATTTGTTTGTGTAAATTAGTTTAATTGTTGTTGTTTAAATCAAACTGAATCAAATAAAATAAAATCGATTTAGGGTTCCAGTCTAGTGGACATAATATGCACTGTTAGACTTTGATTCATTTCACAATGACTAGTTTTGTGGACCGATCTTTGTCATGCATATATGATATTAATATACATGTCCATTGTATATAAAATTGGTACTTGTTACAGTAAAGGCAGTAAATGGAATACCTAACTCATTATCATAATCATGCCAAAAACTAAATGTATATCTTCCTGAATTGCATTTGGCTATTTCATTCCGAAATAATCACACATTTTGTTTTGAAGGGGGAGTCCACGCTGATATCAAGTCTGTTTCAAAAGAAAGAGCAAAATTTGAGCAAAATTAGCAACTCTGTGACGTATCTTGCGACGTCCTCTCCCATTTGCATTGAACATAATATATTGCTTCATCCGCATCTAAGAAAATGCAAATTTATGAAATTTTCTGTTGAGACGAAATGGGAGAGGAGCTCGCAATTTGTGTTTGATTGATTACAACTTCAAAAATTCATAACTCTTTTATTTCTTGTCGGATTTTGATCAAACATTCACTTATCTGTTCTTTTATTTTTTCTGCTTTTATTCATATCAACTATTACCAGGGTGGACTTCCTCTTTAACTTTTCCAACAAAGCTACCCGCAAATTTATATTCAAGTCAGAGTGACGAAATAGCTGTCTTTTAAAATCGACAACTTGTTTACCCCTAGTTATATTATATATTATTATCACGATCATGTAAGAGAAGTTCAGCATTACACAACCAATGAACAACACGTGATATGAGTGTTTAGAATGTTTTTTTTTTATCTCTCCACTTTCGGTAAGAATGATGATCTCCAGTATTTTAATGATTAAAATCATTTCATAGGGCACACGTGTGCTTGCAAAAGTGGACTGACGGAAGCTCATTTTTCGAAATGCATGTTTAAACAGGCACTCACTGTATTATACACAGGCCTAAATACATGTTTGAAAGTGTATCACTTATTAGGTTGAGTTTGTTACTAATATAGATGGTAATCATGAATAATGCGTAGGTTTTTTTTCTTCTTCATTTTCTAAGCAGGAAATGAACTTTTTCTTTGTTCTTATGGTAGGGTTTGTAGAGGATAAAGTTATAACAGGAACAATACAACAACATTATAAGTAAATTAAGGAAATAACAACCAAAGTCCTTCAACCCCCGGTGGCACATTACTTGTGATACCATTCTTATAATTTTGCTAATTAGTTTACAGACACCATAATATCATTGTATGGAAAATAATTTGATTTCAAGTATCCTTCCAACAGTCTGTGAAGTTCGTTGTTCACGACATAACCATGAGTTTCTACATCAGTCGCAATAATGGTTATTGAATACCCACGGTTGACGTATGGAAGTTCTTTTGTATCCCGCATGGTAAAATAGAATTGAATTTGATACTTCGCAGCAAAATACAATACCGAGTTTCACCCCTTTTTATTTCTTTCTCTCTCTCCCTCTCTCCTTCTCTCTCTCCTCCCCCTCTCCAGACATCTCCAGACTATCCTATGCTCTCTCTCTCTTTCCTTTGCTTTTACTCTCTCTCTCTCCCTCTTTCCCTCTCTCTCTCCTCCCTCTTTCCAGACATCTCCAGACTATCCTATGCTCTCTCTTTTACCCTTGCTTTTACTCTGTCCCTATCCCCTCTCTCTTTCCCTCTCTCTCTCCTCCCCCTTTCCAGACATCCCCAGACTATCCTATGCTCTCTCTCTTTCCCTTGCTTTTACTCTGTCCCTATCCCCTCTCTCTCCCCCCCCCCCCTCTCCAGACATCCCCAGACTATCCTATGCTCCCTCTCTTTCCTTTGCATTTACTCTGTCCCTCTCCACTCTCTCTCCCTCTCTCTCCCTCCAGACATATCCAGACTATATCCTACGCTCTCTCTCTCTCTTTCCCTTGCTTTTACTCTGTCCCTCTGTCCCTCTACCCCCCTCTCTCTCTCTCTCTTTCTTTTCTGCCCCTGTCTCTCTCCTTCCCTCCACTTCTCACACTCTCTCTTTCACATTATGCAGCAACACTCCTACCAAGTAATCCATCAAATAGTTTAGCCAGAAATTTGTCGCCTGTATGAAATTGATCATTAAACTAGACAGGTCGTTTGAAGGTGACGCTACATTTCTTTCATATTACTCACTGCGAGTAGAAATTAGGAAAGCTAGACGAACGGTTTATAGATACGTGTAAAGTTGAGTTCTGGTTGAAAATTACATTGTGAAATAAAATGCCTACAAGAATTAGGGAAACGTTCATAATTCAATTTTATAAGAATTGGTGTATGCTGTGAGATCTTGGAATCACCAAATTGACAAAAAATGGACCTAATCTTGTTGAAAGTAACATTTACTGCACTCAGAAATGAGGCTGAACAAATAGTGTGGAATGAATGAAAGGCGCTAGCTACCATTTATTGATGTTATTTTATCTTGTGTCTCTATTTTTCATTTTCTTTGATGATTTTATTTTCAAAGAACTATCCATCAATCAGGATTCAAGTCAGCCGGATGAAGCAGCTGTATTTGAAATTAACAACTTGTTTACCTCCTGCTATATCACAATCGCAATAAGGTAAAACAATAGTACAACATAACACAGTCGATCCCCATACACACGTGATTATATGGTAGGAATTTTTAAAATCTTATTTTAAATTTGTTTTTAGAAATTTTTAACAATCTGAGGAGGCAATTAAGCTAAGGAAAACTGAAGAAAGAGAGAGAGAGAGTGTGTGTGTGTGTGTATGGGTGTGCGAGTGTGTATGGGTCAAGTAGGGGGACGAAGGGGGGGGGGGAAGGGGAGGGGGATGGAAGTAAGTGGAATAAGGAGTCTATGGTAAGAATGTATTATGTTATACAGTTTGATATTCATTGTTTGAGGTAAGGAGGGGGCATTTTTTTCTTCGTCTTCTTTTTTTTAATGATTACATTTCATTCAATGATATTTTTGTTGTATATGCCTTGTTTCAATGTAATTTGTTTTATCCATTAAAGACGAATGTTATATATAAAAATGAATAAAGATTACTGAAAAACAAAAAAGGATGTGTGAGTGTGTTTTCGTCATGTGTGTGTTTGTGGGTGTGTGTTTTAATATGTGCGTGTTGTTTAATTTTGTTTGGGACGGTTTGAGCGTCATTTGTATCTGCAAATACCGAATTAATGCCCCTATTCAAAATGTTTTGTTCAAACATCACATAAGAAGAATACGTTGGCGCAAGGTGATTTTAAACAATGCCTCATGTTCATCCAAACGTAAACACATACAACACAAAAATGGTACCAAATGAAGCGGGATAAGATATGTTTTTAAATATGTACAATAATTTTGCGTTGATAACTGAGTTTTAAACAATACTGCAAATTTCTAACTGTAGACTTTTTTTTACTCACACGGTATATCAACGTTAGCTATAAATGGTAGAATGTTTGGAAAAAGTAATGAAAGGAAAGTCTTTATTTTTCTCACAGTTATTCCTCATCGTTTATAATCCATATCAATCTACCCAAATATTATGACCATGTGTGGTTAAATTAAAGCTTGAAAAGTAGGTTCGACTTGAAATAAAAGAAGATTCGACTGCATTCAGTGATAATGCGCCTACGCACTGCAGGATCAATGTTTTGATTTATGAATTAGAATTGTAATGGCTTAAATAATAAAGTAACATTAGAAGAAAAATGCAGCCAACAGCGATGCAGCCAATTAGAAATGAAGAACTGTCCCAAAGTCACCTTCAACCTACCTACAATGAACCGTCCCGAACAGTAAGCATAGAAACACGGCTCTGTTACACACAAAGGGCCGTGGCACCGGCACCGTGGTGGCGGAAAAGAGAAAGAAGAAAAAAAGAGAGTAGCGATGTAACGAGAGTCAATACAGCCGCAAGTGTGTTTTGAGGGAAAACATGAAAAATCTGTTCACTAATGAGAAAGCTACAAGGAATATTAAAGTTCTCCGAGTACATGTTCCAGGCTATCCGTGGGAGTGTAAGATGTTTCATTAGAGATGCTGCCCATATTATATCCCAAATTGATGTGACACTCTCGCTAATGGCTTGTTACACATGCACTACATGCATTTGTGTTAGTGGATTAGAATTTCACGCATATTAGAGACAGAAACACTTAATTTAGAATTCGATTAGGAAAACAAAGAGGCATTGATCAGTTTAGGATGCATCGTGGTGAAATAACTGTGTCAATTATAGAAGGAAATTGCGATTTAAATAACGAATTAAACATTCGTTCTTTGTCCCCTTCTCTCAGTTTCGTCACTGTGGCGTTCAATGGACCTTGTAACAGATTAGTCTACTACACGCTACTAATCCTTTGTTTTACTTTATTTGATTCTCTTTTGCCCCATCAACGTCACTTTCCTCCTTTACTCTGATTCACTTCTCTCTCTCTCTCTCTCTCTCTCTCTCTCTCTGCCTCTCTCTCTCTCTGTCCATTATGTCCCACGTTTCACTTCTCTTTTAACCAGTTGCATGTATTACGTCACTGTGCATCTTTCAGGCGTACTCACCAAAAGATTTATCTCATGGGTGCGATGTTTGGAGGAAATCAAACTAGTCTAAATCTCAATGAATATCCTTTAACCAATTATGTCTGCTTGTCCGCAATGTTCATTCGCTTATAATGCTTTTCAGTGTCATCTCTACTGCTTGATGACAAGTCGATCATCGTGCAATGTCTGCTCATAGTAAGAAGGACGTTAACTCATAGACTTTTACAGAGAATTAACGCTGTTCTGGCTCTCAGCAGAGGGTCAGTATTGAAATAGAAATAAACTTCAATGAAATCAAATCTAATCACATCAAACCAATTACTCGCCCTCAGACATGAATTCAAATTTCTTTTTGTTAGAGGCTCATACAAGGGTTACATGTTGTTTTTCCGAAGGTTCATAATTCCAAAAGTGAAAAGGGGTTCATAATTCGGAAAATTAAATAGGGTTCGTAATTCCGAATATGAAAAAGGTTCCATATTTCCGAGGGTTCGTAATTCCCAAAAGTTATGTAGGACTCTATTGTATTTTCGGAATTATGAACCCTTTGCTATGGGAAATTTGCGTTTCGGAAATACGAGCCTTCGGAATTATGAACCTTCGGAAATATGAACCTTAGGAAAAACGAGTACCCCCCCTCCCATACAAGACTATCATGCTATCAGCAGAAGATATGAAAACATTGCAATAACTATCAGGTGTGTCGGGAAGTATTGAGAGAGATAGAGGGAGGGAGAAAGAGAGAGATGAGATGGGAGAGGAAGAGAGATAGAGAGAGAGGATGAGCGGGTAGATAGGGGAGATGGAGGGAGAGAGAGGGGAAGAGAGACACATAAAGAGAGAGAGAGATGGAGGGGGTAGAGAGAAGTTTTAAGTGACTGGATGGAATATGGAAAGAGAGTAAGAGAAATTAAAGAATGGAAAAGGACAGGGAGATTGAGGGAGACAGACAGACAGACAAACAGGACTTGAGAAAGAAAAAGGGGAGTGAAAGAGAATGAACGAGGGGTGGAATATTGCATTGTTCATACTTCTGAGTTCCAGCATACGGTATACTGTTTATCAAAGCCATGAATTAATGTTCATCGATGCTCAAGATATAGGCATGTTATCAACACACTCTTCATTGTTGTTGTAGATGAATTTAAATTCAAAGCTTTAAAGATGATTTTTTTAAAAGAGTGACTTAAAGTATTGTTTATTCAGGTATTTATTATTAAAATATAATCATCTTCAAATACCCATGCGACATTAAGTCATGTTAATGTCAGCCCTGCAGAAAATATTCAAATTTCTTCTCTGAAAAACAAGCAAACGAATGAATTAAAGAAATTCCGGGAATATTTTAGATGAAACGTAGTCAACGTACTTATGCTGCAATACCCTACTTTAAATGTAATCAAGCTATTTCTAAGGAGAATTTTCCTTGCCTGCCTGACATTTCTCGAACACACTTTAATGACATTTCCATATGATGAGTCAAGACAGTATTACCAGACGTTAACATATTCTGGATTTTTTTTTTCTCGGTAAAGCAGTGCACCGCTGAGAATCGTAATGACATGAAGAACCGATTTTATGCTACGAGGAAAACACGGCAATGTAGTCTGCAGAATAATTTAATGCCACTGAAGCTGCTGACAAGTTACTGTAGAATATAGATTTTAAGAGAATCTAGATCTTTACACCCTCCCCTGGCCTGATGCATGTCATGCTCATAAATTTTCGTCTGGAAATTATTCAACGATTTACTTGAAATACCTTTTGAATTTAAATATTTTTCTATTAAACGGACTATTATTTATTCATTTATTTATTTTATCGTTGCTAACCGCAAAAAGGCAAATTCCAAGATGAGTATAATGTTGCAGGTATGCTGTGCTATGTAAAATTATTGATAGGATTTCATATTTAGCACACTCAAGATATGATTGGCTGGGGATGTTCCTTTGCTCAGGTCTGCAATGCAAGGAGGCCTTGGGGATGTTCCTTCAAAATAAGTAAAATATTCAAAGACATTTTCTCCACTCTGAGGCAACAACAGTTTATATACAGTGGTATTTTTTTGGCTATATTGATCTCTTCCTCAGCTGAGACGTATATTATCATATTTTGGTGCACTTAAAATTATATTGCTTTCTCTTTCTCTCTACACACACCCACACACACATACACACACATGCCTACCCTCCCTTTTGTAATATTCGATCTTCTTCCTATTCCTCCTCTCCCCTTTCTCTCCCTCTCTCTCTCTCCCCATCTCTCTCCCATCTCTCTTTCTCTTTCTGTTCGTTTCTATCTCTCTCCGCCTCTCTGCCCCTTCCCCTCATCACTCCTCCCCCTCTCTCTCTATTTCTCCTTCTTCCTATCCAATCCTCTCTGTGTAATCCATCTTCATCTCTTTCCTGGTGGTGTTCGTGGATGAGTTTTTGATTGGGATTTCCTATAGGAGGTTACAGTGAAAAAAATTAGCGAATGGCTCTGACTTTAATGTCTATCGGATGTCGAGAGTGATAAGATAATCTCGTTGTTACCTAACTGCTTTCTTTTCGTTCCCCCTTTTGTGCCATTTTCCTGTTGTACATTTTAAATCGTTCCCTGGATCTTAACTATTTTACAATACTGATGACAGTCATCGCAACGTTTCCATTTTACCCGTTGATAAATCTAATTTTATCTCTTTTAATTCTCTTTTCACGCATTTACTTCTTGTTTACTTGTTTACTTCTTATTTCTATACACCTTTGTGATTTCCCACAACATGTCTATATTTAACGATTTGTATTTTGTTCTTATTACTCTCAGCTGAACTCATTTCAACTTTACGTTTTCCCTTTCTTTTCTTATTTCATATTGCCTCCGTTTTTCTTGTCAACGAACTATTCCATGTATGTGCGTTTATTTTTAGTTTTTCTCGATGAAATGTATATGTTCTATTGAAATGTAGTTCACTTGTGGTATCCCTCATCTATGAGATACATACACCATGTTAAGTTCCATTTTCCCTTTATTCCCTTTTCCCATGTTGTCGATGATATAATGATTGTACCCCGATTTCTCGTGAACTTGAATAATCCAATCTGGACCCGTATGTCTAGAGGATTAGATGGGAAAAGCTTATATCCATTAGAATGGAAATGAGATCTTAGCCGCGGGTGTTCAAATCGTTGAGGGTGAAAAAATGGAGGGCTTCAACATCGCTCAAATATTACTGAAAAAAAACCCATTAAAAAAAAACAGAGATAGACCATACATCTGCAAAGAATTACAATCTAAACCGCTATCACTGTAGAAAATCCAGTGGGACAAGAGCTGTGAATAAATTGGTTTACTGATGAAATATGATTTTCATCAAAACCTAATTATCGTTTAATTTTTTTATATAACATATCAAATCGCAACATACTCCCTAAGTATCTATTTTTGACAGTGAATATGTTGGACATCTGATTTATTAGGTTTGGTCAAAACAACATTTCATGTGGTATTTTGGCTATTTTTCTAAAGAAAAAAATGTGAGTGTCGATTATCAAATCTTTCAAGTTTTTCCTGGTAGTAAGAAAGCTTTTTTATTCATACATTATTCAGTGCGATACCATGCTGTATGAAAATACAACTCTGTCTTCAAGAAAGCTTTTACGTTACTGTTATCTCGACATTAAAATGCCATCTATCACCATCTTCTGGAGACATTTGTTATTGAGCAGGTGTGGGAAATAAAATCCGACAAATCATGGCGTTCACGATCTTCTGGTAACTCTTTATTTCAGTTTAACAAGGAGAGCGGCCAACAATCAACTCCATCAACTGATAGAAACACCATCCACTTAGGCTGTTACCTCGTAGGAGGTGTCAAACACTGGTAACACCACACACAGAAACGTTACACCACAGTCACACCTCCAAACCTACTCAAAGCGACCGATAATTAACAAAACCTGGGCAATTGGGGGTAATGTATCCTTTTGTCTTCTGTCTGTTGTTGGTGTAGTGTCATTTTCAACAGTGTGACTGGGGTATCACACCTTTCTCATCAGGGTCATGTTTCATAAAACTTGTTATCAATAACAACTGCCTCATTTCTATGTCAAAAACGCTCTCAGCAAATCGGATGCAAGGATTTCAACAGCTTGTTATAGTTTTGGCAACTTGTTATTGATAACAAGTTTTATGAAACGGGGCCCTGATCTTGACTGTGTGGATAAGTTGTGTTGGAATACAAAAAAATAGTTGTATTAGTATGGAGTGTTGTGGAACGGTGGTTCATTCACTTGACTTTCAAATCAAGAGGTTGAAGGTTTGAATCCCAGACCGGCTTCTGTATTCTTTGGTTAGATATTAATCTTCATTTGCCACTATCGACCCAGGTGAAGTAGATGGTTGCCTAGTACGAGTACATTACTGGCATATCATATATTGGAGCGTATTGTTACTGATAACTATGATTATTATCAGTTGATATCATTATCATAACTTGAAGTTAGAAGCAGAATGTTAGCAATATGAAGAAAACAGAGTGAACCGTTTTCCCTAAGTAATTAGATTTTACCAAGAACCTCAATGTAATATATCTTCATCCCCCATCAGGATCACAACGAGCGAAGTATATGTAACTTATAATGTCATCCATCCATTTTAATAGAAAGTTACTATGGAAAATATTTTGTCTAATATTCATGTTATGCTAGCCCTTGAGAATAAATTCCTCCTTTTTATACGTTTTCCAAGTATCTCTGCGATTTACGCTTCTAATGAGTTCATATCTTAGCCTGAGGGTATGCGAAATTATGTGAGTGGAATTTATTGAATAATTAAGAGACGCCGGGAGTGACAGTTGTCCTTTTCGCTGAAATCCCAATTATGTGATCTAAAGTGAAGATAATAATGAGGTGTTTGATGACCATCAATATATTATATGTCCTTAGCTGAATGCCTATCACTGTAACATATATGAGACAATGGTAAAACGCCTCGATGAAGAATCACGGGAGTAGCCAGTTTTTCCAAGTTAAGAGGGGGTGGAGCAGGGTCTCATAAAAGTAACGCTGGTCCGGATTGCGATCCTTTTCGTGATCATGATAATGCTCATAATAAGAAAAAATACAACAACATCATTTGCCAATATAAAAAAGTATAATCATCATAATAGTTTTGATAAGCCTACGACTATTACTACAACAATTACTACTACTACTACTACTACTACTACTACTACTACTACTACTACTTCTAGTCCTACTATTACTACTACTACTGCTGCTGCTGCTACTACTACTACTACTACTACTACTACTACTACTAGTAGTAGTAGTAGTTGTTGTTGTAGTAGTAGTAGTAGTAGTAGTAGTAGTAGTAGTAGTAGTAGTAGTAGTAGTGGTGGTATACGATTACTAATACTAATACTATAGTACTACTGCTGCTGCCGCTACTACTCCTACTATTACCACCACGCCACCACCACCACCACAACCACCATCCCACCACTATTACTACTACTGTTTCTGCCGCCTGTAATGACTAGTTATGAAAATAATGTTGATAATAACGACAATACCAATAAAACAAATCATGATGATCATAATCGTTGAAATAAGATTCAGAGTAATATCATAAAAACCACAAGTTTAATATCGAAAACATTAATAAGTAAACTAAGTCAATAATTATGATAAAAGCTGAAACTTTCGAGATACAAAACATGTCAAGAATCTTTGGTTAATTATAATGCTGTTATTAAGTCCATATTTCAGATAATGGAGCATGAAACAAACATCTGGGAGACGCTCCAGCACGGTTTTAAAAACAAAGCGTAGGCGGCTCAATAATGTGACTGTAAACCAAGTTTTAATAACCATTAAAATTCTAACCCGAAGGCCTAAAACTACGCAGTAACCCAGGTACGGGCTGGGGCATCTGCAGAATACCTGGGGAAAGCAGCTGGGAAGGTCTCCATGTTCAATGAACTGGGCGTTGTGGCGTGCGCCTGTAATCCAGCTAACAGTGGAAGTTATAAACTGATTCAGCGGACCCAGGTTCGAGACTGAGTCACGTCTTTCGGATGGTGACGTTAAAGGTCGGTCCCCAGACGTAAATAATCATATCTGATTGATACACGTCTGTAAAAACCCAATTACACACACACACACACACACACACACACACACACACTCCATGTTCAATGGGAGGGCTCGTGCACATGTTATGTCATCAAATCCACAATATGATAACTACATGTAGGTTTTGTTTATGATAACTAGGTTTTTTTTATCTTAAAAGTGTAAATTGGAGTTTTCGTGTAAACGAGTACAGTGGTGCAGTTGTTTTACCTATTCATTTTTAATGTTGGCTTTGATGAAAACCTAGAAGATTATATGTAACTGTGTCACTTTGGCGTTTTAGCCAGCGTATAATTTGGCGAATACGCTGGCGTACGTCGAATAAGTAATGGGTAAGTTTTATATAAGTTAACAGCACGCCGGTATACTGTATGTCGTAGTTCGGGGAGGTCGTAGCAAAATTTTGTGCATGCACAAACATTGTCGACGTATGCCAGCGTATGGCTCATACGTCCTCCATACGCGGGCCATAAGATGTAGGTAAGTTATGCGATCGTTGACACACTTTCACACACGTTACTTGTAAATAACTCATAAGTCGAAATACGTCGAGATAATGTCTAGCGTACCCAAAACCCAAAGGAGTTGGGCGTATGAGTAACGTGCTTTGAACCTATGCGTAACTTATATCGAACGTATCTTGCCGTGTTCCGGATGATTGTTTTTTCCAATTTTGGGCGTATACATAGCGTATTCACAAGGAGTTGGGCTTATACATAACGTATTAATAACTTATATAGAACGTCTTGATAACTTATTGATAACTTATACCAACGAATGCTTAGCGTGTTGCCGACGTTCACAACTTACGATAGTCTAACTTATGTATAGCGCGCGGCAGCATATCGCCGACGATCACGTGTCGTAGCCTATAAAAAGGCTGCCGCTCGACGATTTGAGAGCATTGAATTGTATTATTTTATATGATTAAAGTATGTCTGTAAAAGAAAAATAACGACAAAATAATGTTGGTGATAATAGTCAAAACTGACTGATTCCCATTTAACACGAATCAACAACCACAACAACAACGATTCAAATCATAACCGCACTAGACATCCCAGTATCAACATCACCGTCATGCCGAAGAAAAGTACGTTGCCAATACGCCATTATACGGTAGCTGTAAGTTAGAAACACGTTCAATATTAAAGTTCTGTGGTCGTCCGGAACACGTCAGATAAGTCTACATAATACGTCAATATGCATTGGAGATAAGTTCGATATACGATACACATAGGTTCAAAGCACGTCACTCATATATTAGAAATAAGTTTTGGGTACGCTAGACGCGTTTGCCAGCGTTTTATAGAAAATCTTGATACGTCGGGCATACGCTGGCTAAATCGTCAATATATTACTGCGCCATTACCAACAACTATAGCATAATTATACCGTCACTTGCTGGTCTGGTTGCGTGATGTTTAGAACAATGTTATTAAAGGTCCAGGGCACTGGCGTAGACAGGGGGTGGGCAAAGGGGGCCACGGCCCCCCTATTCAGCCAATAAAAAAAAAACCAAGCGGGGGAAGTGAGAGAAAAAGGCGTTGAAAAGACGCTACAAGCCGTTATCTTTCTCTCAAAATTTGCTAAATCGTCCAAATTTACGCGCTTCGCGCGGGAAGGGGAAAATAACTCTCCTCTGCACCCATCCCTGTTACATACAGTGAAATGTTGCGTCCAAATAATTGACAAGCAGTCTGGGAGTCGAACTATAACTTTCCGCCTAAAAAAATTGTTTGCTACGAGCCGTTATCTTTCTCTCCAATTTGCGAAAACGTCAGAGGTTTCGCGCTTCGAAGCACGCTTTTAGTGCTCATCACCAATTTCGCACTCTTCGCGTGCTCGCAACCGCCCCTCCCCTAAAATGAAATCATGGATATGCGGTTGGATCCTTCACGTCTGCCCCCTATGGAAAAATCCTGGCTTTGCCTGTGCCAACCATTTGTAAGCTATTTTTTTTTAATTTTCGCGATTCGGCTAGAATCAGCAAATACAAATAATCAAGTAGAAAATAAATCAGTGATGGGGTGACATGGAAAATGTCGGATGACATTTTTTTTTTAAATCTAGAGACAGACAAATTTCAATCACATGATTATCATGACGTCCTTTTTAATAACAGTCATGATATTGAATGATCCGGGTCCGCTCGCTATTCATAAGGACCGCTACTCATAGAAAATCGCTATTCTTTTAACACGTGTTATGAATAACGGTCCTTATGAATAGTTATGAATAGTGGTCCTTATGAATGGAGGTCCTTATGACTAGCGAGGTTACCCCGAACGATCTACCACTCGTTAATTGTCGAACTCTACCACCTTGTTTATGACAGGCAGTGGCGGATCAGAGGGTTGCAAGGGGGGGGGGTGCACGTGCCTAAACGTTGCTAAACCCAATCTGTCATCGAATATATTTATAAGGAAACAAAATTAATGAGCCCTTCCCCCATTTGTACCCCCGGCGGCAATTTTAGACCCCAAAAGGCACCTGAAGACGTGAAAGCCTTCAGACTAGTGCCCCCCTCAAGAGAATCAGGGATCCGCCTCTGTCATGTTTTCTTCATTTTTCAGGTCGCTCATTAATTGTGTATTTGTTGATGTATTTGGCTGATATTGTTTATACAGAAAATTACAATAACACGTTTCAGGAAATTACTTTATATTTTGTAGAAGTGTATGTGTCATCCACATAGGCCTCTTTAAAGTAGAAGTTATTACGATTTTTACACAGAAAGGCCCTACCAAAATGTGATTTACATTTTATTTTTCACAGGACTTAATGTTTCTTAAAGCAGTTAGTTAATTCTATTTAGCGGAATAACTGACGCACGAGAATCGTTTGGATGTTCACTGATATTTTCTAAAGCTGTCCTTGCCTATTTACATGGAGTTTACAGTAATTGGCGCGTGTTTCCCCCTCATACTCTCACTGTCTATCTGCATGAATGCTAATTTCTTGAAATCTTTTGAGAAAACAATCTCATTGAAGCATGGGCGTTAATCGTGACGTAACTCTATTCATCATGGGAGGGGGGGAGGGGGGGGGGGACGACACAATAGCCGTCCCCCCATGATGAATAGAGTTACGTAACGATTAACGCCCATGCATTGAAGCACGTGTCCTGCGACGTGCAACTTTTCTTTTTTTTAGCAGGGTAAGAAAATTTGCATTCAAAACGGTGGATTCGGGGATTTATAGACGATGATCTATGGCTTTAGAACAGAAGGAACACATGCACTACGGTATGCAGTCCCACTTTACCACAGGCAAGCCAGTAATAAGGGCATGATTTGAATTTGTATTCCTATTTCCTAGTATCCCCAATGAAATGCTACCCCAAAGTTTTTGGTCTATTTTGTATTTTGTATTTGTACATGATGAAGTCGAACAAAATAACGAATTCCGTGAGAGAGTAAAGAAAAATTCGAAGTTTTTGTAACCCTCCAATTATTTCTGTTATTCAATTCAATTGATTTCTCACATTATATATATATATATATATATATATATACAAAAAGGGGCAGTAAGATTGTGATAATTTTGTTTCGATTTCTATTCTGTTCCTCTTCAATGAGAATAAACTTTTTATCCCTTTTTTCACGAAATAAAAAAAAATCCGTTTGAAGAATAAAATTCCAATCAAATAAGTATAAAATATCTTATATAAATCATTCTTATAATGACAATCATCTAAATGACAATTGACAAGATTACAATTAGAATTATGATATCTTTATCATGATGTATTATTATAGATGGCAGCTGATCAGTTGGAACTATATAAGATGTGAGTTAATGTTATGAATGTTGATTTTTTTTTGGCCTTTTGTATGGTGTTACCACCCCACACACTATCGATTTACTTAGTGGCGGATTCATGCATATATTATCTATATATAATGGGGTGATTGATAAATCAATGGATGTCTACGCCACTGAAATCTGAAATAACTTATTGCAATAATTTGTACGAATCAGATTTAGCTTTGCACAAAGTATGTTCCTACTACTCTTCATTATCTTCTGTATAGGTTATAATTTGAATTGAAAACTTTGTAACCAGTTTTTAGATTTTGTACAAGCGCATCTCCGCTGAATTGCTTTCAATTGGCAATACGGGTAATTATGTATTCGGTTTCATATAACGTCATCATTCCTTTTAAACGGATTAATGTGATTTTTTAAAGATAGATCGTTTGCTATATCTGTCAGGGTTTGGTAAAGATGCTAATCCACTTCCAATTATTCCAGTAATCTCCATGGGATTAAAAACAGGTGACGGACAAATCAGGGAATGAAGATTCTTGATTACAATTGAACCTATTATGAAAGTATGTAAGTATTCTTTCTCATCAATCGAATTATTGCTGTTATATAAATACATTTACACGATTCTAGAAAGGCCAGCACATGGTGTTCTGCATGATAATACACGTGAGGTGTGACGGAAGAGATTGGCTGATCGAGAAAGTTATTAATATTGACGCGGTATTGGAAGAACACGTTTCTGACGATGTGCTCTGACCAACCAAAACAATACTGCTCTTGGCTTTCCAATACATACCCTATTTCCATTCATTTCCTTCAACTTATCATATTATCATTACTTACGTTGTACCAACACTATTTTTATGATCATATGGTTTTATTTGTTTGCCTATCCATGTTAATGATTTATTAGCATGTTTTTTTAAACTGGTTTTAGTTGTTGGTTTGTTTGTTTGTTTTGGTTCGCATCATTTTTTCAATGAATTGGAAATAAATACTGCATTGAAAATTTGAATGTAGGAGTGAAATGATATACTGTAGATAATACAAAGATACCTACAATAGTGTCATTACTCGAATTACGAATAATCAATATTTCAAGAGGTAGGACTTCTGTTAAGTTGCATTGATCATTGATGGTCACCGCATTGGTCAGATCATGCCCCCCCCCACCTCCTTATAGTGGATAGCATGATATTTCACTTGACTAGAATAATATCTAGCGGGGTGTATGGCGATATAGCTCAGCTAATCGAAACCGTTATAAATATCGATGCTACATCACGTTTCGAACGATGCGCTCTCACTGATCAAAACATTTTTGTTTTCTTTGAATGAAAGTCTCTCTTACAAAGAGGTACTTACAATTTTTTAGTAATCCAAACACCTGCGGCTGTACACGTTTAATGCAAGAAAGTTGCGATTGATTGCAAGTTGCAACTGATCGGTACTGACCAATCAAAATCATTGTTGCAAGCGCATCTTCTTGAATGGGCAGACCCTGAACCATTCAGAATGGTTGTTTTAATTTGCTTTACAATTTGCAATTGCTTGCAACTTTCTTGCAACACCCCATAAGAGTGTTATTATTCATTTGCAAAAAAAAAATGGTTTTGAAAGGAGATCTTTGATTATTATTTCCAAAATACTAATTTCAAGCTGAAGTTTTCACTTAGGGAAGCTGAAGGCTATAAAATTTTCTTAGAACATCGGACTTTTCTTCAAATAATCTTTAAGAAAGTGTTAAGACGTTTTAATCATTCCTTTTTTTAAATTAAATTTTACATATCAAGATTAAACGCTCTAAAACAACCTAGTCAAATATGACTGGAATCTAATCAGATTTGACTAGAATATCTATTTCCACTGGCACCTGCACTATTCTAGTTGAAACTACCAGCTTCGGGTTTGAAGTGAACAGAATCCTAGTTTAAAATGAACACAATCCTAGTTTAAAATGAACATAATCCTAGTAAAGATGAACAGAAATTCTGACCAGGCGATCTGGTAAAAAAAAAGGACTAGACGTTTTTTAGAGTGTAGAAATGATGTTTATAAACGATTCAACAATTCAACACAACAATATTCTAAGTTGCTTGTTTGATGATTCATACTACAGCGCCCTTTTGATACATACAGTATACATGTCTATAAGCCATGATGAAGCTGCCAAAATAAGGCGTTTTTGAATGGCAAAAGTAGTGCACAATAATTGGTATTGCAGTTTTGAAACGATTACTTAGACACATGGATTCTGTAGCTTCCCGATTTGAAAAATTGAATTTTTACAAACTTTCGTCTTCGATCTCGTTTTCTTTGTTTCCTTTTTGTTTTTTACTTTCTTTCGCTCACTCTCTCCTTCTCACACACCACTTCCTTCACCCAGTCAATGCGTAATAAGGACGTACGTGTATATCATTCCGAGTTTTCAAGTTTTGATCTTCATAGTTGTACGTAAGTGCTCGTTTTTGAGTGAGAAAAGTATGAAATCTATCACAAAAAGGTGAATAACACTGTCTCATTTATTAGAGTGCATGATAATACACGTGAGTACGAGCATAGCTAGAGGCGTTGGACGAGAAAGATAGGCTGATTTAGAAAGTTATTAATATTGATACTAAGTGCTAGAAAAACACGTTTCTAACGATGTGCTTTTGCCGATCAAAACATTTACGGTTTTCTATTATTGTAGGTGGATTATTAGGTGATGAAGAAATGAATATATATAGTCATTGAAGCGATGTTTAAAGGGAAATCCAACCTTAATAGCAGGTTACTTTGAAAGAAAGAGGAAAAATCAGAGAATCATATTGGTGAAAATTTTGAACGAAATCGGACAAGCAATAAGAAAGTTATGAATTTTTGAATGTTGTAATCACTATGCATATGGGAATTTCGAATTGGCTGAATAGGTAATGTCACTGTGATGTAGCTTTGGACAACTCCCCCATTCGCTCCAACACACAAAATGACTAAATTGTCACTTTCTTCAAAATGCATGAGTATGATCTTTTCTTTCATGAGGACCTATAACAATATGCTATCTCCAATATATTTTGAGTACTGCCCCGTGGGTAAAAGCGCCACGAAGAAAGCCGCAAATTAATGATATTTTTGTGTACAACAAATGGGAGAGTTGTCCACAAAAATGTCACAATTGACTCACCAAATTTCCAATTTGAGATTCGCATAGAATATGTAGTGATCTCATTTTTCAAACATCCATAACTTTCTTAGTCCTTGTCCGATTTCTTCAAACTTTCACCATCCTGTTTTCTTATTTTTCTGCTTTCACACAAATCATCTTATTACCAAGGTTGGATTGCCCTTTAATAACTACTCTTGCTTTAGAAACAAAAAATGTGCTCAAAGGATAAGATGACGTACTCGTTTCAACCAAACTAGCTTGAATTATATAAGAGAATTCATAATTGAAAAATTCAATATTCAACTTAATATAAGAATGGAATTATGCCCTTAAAAAATAACAAAGAGAGAAAGAGAGAAAAGGACTGACAACAAGAGAGAGTGGGAGGGAGAGAGAGAGGGAGAGAGAGAGAGAGAGATAATGCACACCGTTTTACACGTGCATCGAAGACACCAAACGACTGATGACCTCTTGAAAAAGTCTTTTTCTTTCTTTAATCACTCTCTTTACTTCATCTCCAACATGCATTCTTGGTACGAAATCTCAATTCGCTTAAGATTTCTTTAAAAGTCAATTCCCTTAAGTTATTTTGTGCGTGTCACTTACGTCTTAATTTCGTACTACCTGGCTATTATGCTTTAGCGAGTTCGCTGCTTGGCTGCTGGCGGCGCCGAGCTCGGGGGCTTGTATACTGAAGTATATACAGTACTGTGGTAAATAAAAAGTGGTAAATAAATGTTTTTATCCTGCATATATATACATATATATATATTATATATATGTATATGCAGGATAAAACTGTTTATTTACCACAGATGGGCTGTGAAGGGACGGGTAGAGAAGGGTCGTAAGAAAGGAAGGAAGGAAGGGGTGATAGTTTTTAGATCATTACAGGGTTTCACTGTTTCTATTATGTCGAAAGTTATACCAAAAGTAAAAGTAAAACAGAGTCAAGAGTCCAAAAGAACTCCACTTTATATTTTTGTAAAATTATTTGTTGATCGAGACAACCAGAAGACAATTATTTCCTGTGTATTGCATTTTTTTAAATCTATTAATTTCTGTCGTAAATTGTTTCATGATAAAGGGGCTGCTGGGAGAAACAGAAGGAAAGTAAAAGTAAACAAAAACCATGTGAGTGTGTGTTTGTGTGAATGTGTGTACTTACACGTGCTCGCTTCTTCTTTCTGGGGGCGAGGTTACGGTGTTAAATCATCGATGTCGCTCACTTTATGATGACACATCATCAAAATCAACCTAGTTTATCACAAGGCTACATATATGATATTGCTTTATTAACCTTTCATAGCAGGCAGGTCTTCCTTATTAAATCAACTTGATGTTACATAAACTCTATTTCTCCGTTGAGATTATATTCATATCTCTTCGTTTATAATTCTCCACTTACTAAAACTGTATCACCTTAGAGCCCCTTACTTTAACCTGTTTTTGTTTGTTCTTGGCAGATTATATTCTTATCATTTATTTTCTGAGAAGTGGTTTATTTTGTGAACCAATTCAGTTCACTCGCTTTCAGATAACTCAAGTAGAAAGAACTTGTTGATAAGCATATATGCAATATTAGAACGTTATGATTTCAAGCACAGGAAAACGCTTGCTGTTAATTTGCCCCATTTAATATCGACTCCTACTCTGCGGTGAAAGTGGGTAGTACGAAACTCCATTCTTTTTACAATTGAAGATATACATAAGTATCTCTTTTGATTTATAAAAACGTATCAAAGTAGTATTATTTGCAGACAATTAGCAGCCCAATTGTTTTGGTGGTGAAATTACTCAATGTCATCGGATTCTGGAACAAAATCAACAAACTGATTTATGGAGAGGGATAAATAATATCAATCTTGATGTGCTAATCACTACACCTAAATATCGACGTAAAGCCCGAATCTCACTGGCTTAACGGCCGCTTGCCGACTTCTAACAACCAAAATAAGCTGCAACCATCGACAGCCAATCTGCAAAAAACATATATCCGCGATTTGTTGCCGTTCGGTTGTAGTCGCTGATCGATTGTCGCTGATCGGTTGTAGGCCAATCGCCGTCAAAGACTGATTGGCCACCGCTTGTAGGAATGGTCGTCAATTCAGCGATTATATGCAACAGGTCGTAGACTAGCTGATGTCCGATGTTCTCACGGCAGACGGAAAAATATCCGTCTGCACCACTGGTGCAAAAATGTATAAATCATATATTTATGCCAGGTTATGATGAATAGGTCACTAATTATTGCAATTCAAAAATAATATGAACAATAAATACATAATTGTATGGATGCAAAGCAAGGATGAATTCGAGGTTGTCTGGATATATTACTCAAAGTTACCAAGTTCATGAAGAGGAAATAGCTTAATATGGCTTTCCCATTTCTGCCATCGGTTTGAAAGTATGTGATCCGTATATCAAACCATCTCTTTTATGAGCAAAACTATATTTCAATAGAAAATACAACCAACATTACCTTTGAGTTGATTTCAAGAAGCCTTTGGAATGGTGCTGATTACTGTTGGTTTTCGGTGCACGGTAATGGTTTGGGAATCAATGGCGACTGGTCGTTTATTATTCGGTGATCAATCGCGGACTTTATTTCCAGGCACTACAAGTGTTGGCACACAGCCACTTTATATAACAAAATTATCAATGTAATTGTTTGTTCGCTTATTTTATTTGACCTATTCATGGAACATCGTCAGTATTTTTACCCTATTTGTTATAACAAACCACAGATCGATGTATTGAACTACAGCCTCCAAATTTATCTTGACCAAACGCTGACCAACACTGTAATCTGTGAGTGGTCATTTAATCCCCATTCAAAAGGACTATTTGATGATCATTATATCTGCATGGCCGAAAATACCAAGAAGTGATGATAAAGAAGCATTGTAAAATATGTGAAAAATCCAATTATTGATTACTTTCAAGTCAATGAATTTTCTTACCTTTCAGAGCATTTTAATTGTCGTTAGATTGAGGCCGCCATCGACATCAAGCAACTCCCTTATAATGACGGTGTCCTGCGTTCACATATCCTGTTAATATTATTGTAAAATGTTAATTTTCTCAATTACATATTTTCTTTGTATTTAGAAGTAAATTATTAATGTCTTAAAACGTGTTTATATATTTTTTCTGTAAATATTATATCATTTTGTACCATGTTATTAATAACATCAATCAATCAATCAAACAAAAATGGAACCCAATATCCAGTACCTATATTTGGTTGAAATTACCCAATATCTGATATTTACAAGATTTTATCCAGCAAACATACCTATTCTACTCCCTTTTCACCCAATATTGGGTAACGTTTAGCCAACTTTTTTTAGAGTGTTTATAGCAGAAAGGTTATCGGAAATGGGATAGGTTCTAATCGTAATTATATGTCAGCGTAAAATCTAATCGAAAATCATAATTATGTTAGAGTCAAAATCTAAATGTTTAAAATAATGTGACTAAATCAATATAAACTATGCAATAATATTATGACATGAAAATCATAAATCATTATAGCAATTAGAGAAACAAACGCGGAGAAGGCTTACGGTTCACCATGTGGTTAGTCCTGAAAACTGTCCGTCATCAGGAGTCCTGACACTCCTAATGACGGACAGTCAACCTGTCCGAAACATGGAGGCTTCTCCACTCTCAGCCTTCTCATCTTACAGTCCTTTTCAGGACTTCACACTTTCAAGAAAGATTACTTCTACATTCTCTGAATTTCTATCTCGCCTTTTCTTTTCTTCTCTCAACTTTTCTCTAGAAATGAATAATTCCCCACGCACAGTCATGCTTATCTTTAACACAAACTCCCAAATGAGAAATATGTTTCTGCCATTTAAAAGAGGGGATAAAGGAACATTTTGAGTAAGGTTCATTGTAAACAATTTTTTCTAAATTATGTACATATGTATCATTCATGTGAATTTTAAATTCATGAAAAGTAGAACTACGGTATAACCTCCCAGCTTGGAGTATATATCTACGTGTTAACTTTCTCTTGAAGTACAGGCTTCGTGACGCAAATACGTATTATATACTTTATGTGGGCTTTAGAAGAAACTCGATCTGTTTTCTTTTTTGGCGGTTAGTACTTCACATTGGATAGTAAGGGTGGTAATATTAATGTCGAATTTCTATTGTGACGGAATAAACCGCATTGTTAGGATTATAAATACATGTATATATATATCTAAATGTACTTATACATATAAGCAAGTGTCAATACACTTTTGCAAAATAATGCGATGGTTGGAGAATTTTTTTACAAAAGCAAGTGAATAGTGCGATAAAATTACAAGAAAATATGAAATCATACAAACTATTTAAAGATATATATTGCAAGAAAACCTGTTAAGTGTTTGTACTTGACCATCACACGAGTCATACACAGACAAACAGAAGAGGAAAATCATGTGAGAAAATAATTTTGGAAGTGTGGCTGACCTCAGTGACGTCAGCAGAAGATCATGTTATTCATTATTCAAAATACATGACTGTGGGTGTTAGAACCATCCACTGTCCTTTGAAAGGTTTACGTTGCTGGTAGATTATGTCTGAGATGCATCATAATGACCCATATGTATGGGTAGAGGTGTTGTGGTCTGGTTGATAAGTCTCCGGATTTTGAAAGACAAGGTAAGGGGTTCAAATCCATGACGTGGCACTAAAGTCCCTTGCCACACTCGACCCAGGTGTAGTAAGTGGATATCTGGTAAGATTTATTCCTTGAATGCACTGAGCGCTACGGTATCCGAAGCTCTAAAGCATAAACCAAGGTAATGATATCTTTAGGTAGCGCATAGAGAAGTAATATCGTAATGATATATACAAGAACGGAATATTGCTATTATAATGTATGGAAGAAAACACATGGGGTACAAACAGAAAGAGAGTAAAAACATGGTAGGGAAAAAGAGGATGGAAAGGAAAAAGTAGCTATCGTCTTCAAGCGTGAAACAAAACTGCACCCATTTATGTATACCTAATTGATGTTACATTGCAAAATATTAATATAATAATGAATTTCTAGGACCCCCCCCTAATGAATGTACTATTTTTACAATATAGATCAGGATTATGCATATCTGAAACTGCTGGTAAAAATATGTTTCCAAATTTGTGGCAACATATTCCTTTGTTTTCACAGAGAAATGTTGTAATTGATAATTACCTACAACTTCGTATTTTTTAAGAAAAACAAAACAAAACACTTTAGCTGTTTTTGTTTATTTCTTAATACACAATATGGTTTGGATAAGTATTACGCAGTTTCCAGCGATGGGTTCCCCCCCCCCCCCCCGGGATTTGCATCACACATTATTCGAATCATGGAATGGCTCAGCGGACAGAGCGCTAGACTTGATAATGGGTTCGATATTCAGACAATGCACTTTTAAAAATTTAGTTTAAAAAGAAACAACTAAAGTTTTACCAGAGACATCAGACATATTTTTTCATATGTTAATATCATACTTCATATAGCATCTATCAATTGCTTATAGAAAAGCAAGATCTCTACAAAATACCCCTCCCGTGCATGGTTCCTTGTTAATCCCTTCGACTAAACCTTGTCAACTAAATGCTCGTGCGTGGTTGCAGTTGCCATGGAAATTTATCTAGGATTCACTGTATTCACAAGTACCTCATCAAAACAAGAAGGGATTGGTAGGCATGCCAACTAATCTTGAAAAAAGTAGATTAAAGAAAACAAGATTTGAAAGAAGGAGAACAATTTGATGGGACAATCACAAGGCACTATTAAAAGAAGATATTGGAGATCATTGATGAGCCGTTTATTTATTTCTCCAGGGGTGTAACTAATAACCCACTTTTTGTGACTCAGGGTAGAGAGTTGCTCTATCGAAAGTCAGGAATGTGGGTGTTAGAAGACCGTTGATAAAACAAGATATTTAACACAATTCAGGCGTAACTAATTGACCACAGGATTGATTAATGAAATAAAGGGATGCATGGCAAGTCTGGTTGCGACTATTGTAGAAGCTATATTTCTACCCAATAACAATGAAGCTCAAAAAAGTTACACAAATTCGGGGGGTTGACATAAAAAAACGAAAAATTGAGAAATTATTGCAAAAGTGTAGAAAATGATTTGTTTTTGTTTTTTGGAGGGGGGGGGGGGTGTATATCTGCAATATCTGGCCAAACGTGTATTGCGTTAGTGGTTCACAACCCGATGAACTGAGCCTGCCAGGGTGACGAAAGGTAAAGGTAACGGGTGACAACCAAATGGATTGTTTCCCTCAACGATATTGTTTACCTCAGTAATGTGGATAAAGTTGTTAATAAAATCTTATCGTAGTTACTAGTAAACGATTTCTCGTCCTTCTGTTTGAGGTTACAGGATATCATTGAACCACAGTAGGTTGTTCGTTGAACGGAGTAGGCTGTAAAATCAGAACATTTTGCGAGCGTGAAACTTTCGAGCTTGCCACGAAGGTTCGCGACATTTTCATGCCACGAAGTCCACCCTGATTACAAGTTGGTTTTAAAAGAAGCAGAAAATTAAAGAAACAGATCATTGAAGGTTTGAGCAAAATACGATAGGAAATAAGAAAGTTGTTAATTTTCGAAATTGAAATCAATAAAACACAAATTGGCAACTCCGTGACGTCGTTAATCATTATTTTTTTTCTCTAAAAGAAATATTCAATCATACATGCAACATAATCATTGTTCATATGTTTTTACACAAAACATGTATGAAACAAATCTATTCCTTCATCAAAAACTAAGAAAATGAAAATTTATGAAACTTTCTGTACTGAGCAAATGGGAGAGAAGCTCGCTTACAAGATACTTCACGGAGTTGCCAATTTATAACTCCAAAATTCATAATTTGTCATTTCTTATCGGATTTTGCTCAAACTTTCACTAATCTGTTTCTCTCATTTTTCCTGCTTTTATTCAAATCAACTGAATACTAGGATGGACTTTCCCTTTATTCAAAACACGAAACATTTGTACTTTGCGAAAGTTTCTTGCCGTGTAAACGGTCGTCTTTAACAGTTCCTGATAGTTTAACGTAGTGAAAGTTTCTGGTTTCGCGGAATACGTCATTCTTGGCGAAAACGATGAGACCGCAAGGAACTTCAAAACATGTTTACACTAAACAATGTATCAAGCCAGGTACGTCTGGCCTTGGTGAGGATCAGCTTAGCATTAGTCTATCAAATAAGACGTCACGGCATCTCTATACATGTATATCATTTTTCATAAGGTCAAACATTAAAAGTGCGCTGGACTACTCATCAGTGCACTTGATATTGTGTTTGTTGTTTTGAACTGTGGTGTGTGAATCATCATATCCCACGATGAGAGCAGTCATGCCTTCCCCTTGTCTCCTTCGGTTCAGTTCTTGATTTTGATGTTTCAGCCATACACAAGACAATATCCATGAATGAATGTCTCACGATGATTTTGTGTACGCTTGAACGAAAACACAACAGGGAAAAAGACATACCGAACTACTGATTGACTGAATTACCAATATGATCCAAACATCATAACTCGAAAATCTTGTCGCTTATGTCAGTGTATCATCTCACGACCCCGGCAATGTGTCGGTAGGGAATGAGGAATTACTTCCGACTGAAGATGCCGACTTCCGCTCATCAACAGATCAGCACTGTCTTGTTGCCGGGTTGATCATTTCCCCGTGAATCACTGATCGGTTTCAACCCTTGCCCTTTGTTTTGATTCTATTACCTTAAAGGAAAACCGCAGTGTTAATCATGAACTTGATTTGCATTGTTTAAAGTACATTAAACGATCTAGACACAAAGTGGTCTTTGATTTCTTGTAAACTCTGCCCTTGTTTTATCTTCTTAGAACCATACAAAGTGTACACGTTCGAATGACGAAAAAGAAAAGAAAGGAAGAGAGGAGGAGGAGGGAGAGAGAGAGAGAGAGAGAGAGAGAGAGAGATGGAATGACGGGAGGGGGCATCAAAACATGACAATGGACTCCTTTTACAATTGAGGCCTTATTCTGTCGTATTTCACTGGCACATGAATCAGCCGTGACGTCAGGCCCTCGAAAACCAAAGATTCCCCTAAATCAGACGTGTAGATTTTTTAAAAAACTGAAATGCTTTATGGGATACCGGCGGGCGCTCTTGCTGACAGCCGCAAAGGGGGTAATTTAATTACCAAATTTTGTTCATAAGATGGGCAAATATTATGATTTCGTTTTATCAAGTCTCACAGTAAAATTGAAGAGCTGACAAATAGCAGTAACAGATAACCTGGTTTAATCTCATGGTCTGTTTGTCAGACGAGGGTAAACCACGTGATAATGACATGATTTTTTTTTTTTTTTTTTGGGGGGGGGGGAGAATACTCTGAGAACCGATGTTTGGTGATTCCCATGATATCCACCACATATCCCACATCTGATTTTGCAGTCATGATAGGTAGTACAGTAGAGGATCCAAGAGGGGTGAAAGGGTTACAACCCTACATGAGAGACAGAGAGAGAGAGAGAGAGAGGAGAGAGAAAAAAAGCAATGAAAAAGTATTTGTGGGAGGATACCCATTTGAAAATAAATATGTAAGGAAATTTCTCCTCTTATTCTTAAAAATACTCAACAAAAAGGAAAATTGCTCTAAAAATCATTATCCCGGGAAGATGAAATGGTGTTTATTTGGGGAAGAAAATGTAAACCTTGGGTAACAAAATTAATGATAAATTTTTGAGCGTTTTTTTACTGTGTGGTGAAGAAATGAAATAAAATGAAAATAGACAAGTCATGACATCTTCAATCTGGGATCGGGAACAGACGAAGAAGATAAAGCCATGCAGTCTTCATGTGACTTTCAAAAATG
Source organism: Heliocidaris erythrogramma (assembly GCA_025617745.1). Taxonomy (NCBI): domain Eukaryota; kingdom Metazoa; phylum Echinodermata; class Echinoidea; order Camarodonta; family Echinometridae; genus Heliocidaris; species Heliocidaris erythrogramma. Next base: position 16,693,690 of record CM046853.1, on the reverse strand, counting down.
TAATGTTTGTATATTTTATTGTCTGCTGTTTTTTTAAAGAATAAAATTTTGGAAGAGTTCTTAAAAAACTCGTATTTTAGTCTCCAAAAATTGACTGCCCTCTGTATGTGAGAAGGAAAAGATCTCAATATTATTATGCAACATCCCTTCTTACAAAAGAGAGACAAAAAGAGAGAGAGAGAGAAAGAGAGGAGAGTAAGGGGAGAGAGAGAGAGAAAGAGAGGAGAGTAAGGGAGAGGGAGAGAGAGAGAGAGAGAGAGAGAAAGGAGAGCGTGCCCATAAAATTAAAGTGAGATGCAAAAACAACACTTATTAATGGACGAAAACCCCTTCTTAAAATAGATGTACAATTACAATGACAGACAAAGGCAAAACGCACCTTGCATTTTGAAATATACTATTTGTTATTTTTCCCGAGGTATTTCAATGTTTTTATCGTAGTCGTGTATTTTTAACACGCCAATTAAAACCAAATAAGACCTTCATTTTGCACAGATGGCCGATAACGACCCCTGATGCTCACCGTTCTGTATTGTTTTGATCTTTGAATGAGGGGGAGGGTGTCAAAGGGAAAATTTGCCAATAAGCAGGAAAAAATAGGTCCTTCGATATAACAGTCTGCTGGAAAAACAAAATAACCCTAAATGTAGCAAGTTGCTTATAATGACAATCAAGGCCGTACGCAGCGGGGGGGGGGGGGGGGGGGGGGGGGCAGGGGGGCAGTTGCCCCCCCCCCCAGAAATTTCAAAATCTTTTTTTAAATCGGGTTTTAGACTTTTAAATGATCCAATAATAAAGAGCGATCATCTTGCCCCCCCCCCCCCAGGAAAAAATTCTGCGTACGGCCTTGATGACAATTAAGGAATCCCCACAGCAGTTTTGCATTATAAGTCTTCCTATATAATCTTATATTAAAGATAACAATTTGGTTTTCTGAAAGGCACCTCACATTCATTTTCTTATTATAATACTCGAAAGTCCTCAGACCTAGCTGATAGATAAGCTGTACATCATATTAACATACTTAAAATCTCAGCTTATTTGAATTATACAGTGCATAAAGCGAAATTACAACTTCAATGTAACTTTTCCCGATTTTCCGAAAGAATAATTTATAAAAAGGAAAGAGAGAGAGAGAGAGAAAAGGAAAGAAATAAAGAAGACGAAGACAAAAATAAAGACACACGCACCCGCACACCCTAACACAAAGGCCACCCCCTTTCCAACTCTCCCTCGCTCTTCACCCCATGCCCGCGCCCGGCCAACCCCCCCCCCCCCCCCCCATGCTACGTGCACGTAAACACGAAAAACATTTACCTGAATAATATGACCACCCACCCCATTCTGCTCTCTCTCTCTCTCTCTCTATCTATCTCTCTCCCTCTCCCTCTCCCTTGCTTTCCACCCCCCCTCTCTCTTTCTAAATTGCCCAAACTCTAACCTCTTCTAATTGCTCTTTTTTCTACCCTATCTTTCCTTCTCTCTCTCTCTCTCACCCTCCCTCTCTTTCTATTCCTCCATTTCTTTATTTGCCCTTTACTTGTAATATGTTTGTTATTAATTAAAACGGAAACCTCAAGCGATTTCTATAACCAGCCCTACAATATATATAAAAAAAGACTCGCTCACACTTTTATAAAGATTTTTGATTAAGATAACTAGTGGAAAATAAGCAAAGATATGGAGCTTTATTTTGACACACGTATGTAAACAGTCACTCATTAGCAAGGGCAGACATGACTGGCCTGATATTTTTTTGCCGTAAACATGTTATTTAAAGTACCTTGCTGCTTCGTCATGAATGACGTCTGTCTGCTCCGTTCAACTACCCTCAAGCCCTATCTGCTCAAGTATATGAATTTAACCATTTGACATGATTACAAATAGTTAAAATATTTATTGATTTGGCTTAGAATGTTAGGGATAATCCCGTATAGTTAACGAAAACTGATCAGCGTTAAGTGGGATTAATGTTCATTTTTAATTAGAAAGATAATAATTCTATTTGAATCGCGGTAATATACAAAAACCCTAGAATCACAATATCCTTATAACTAGGGAAATGATTTTAAAAGAATTCCGTCATTATAACTTTTTTGACTGTTTTGTAAAAACATGCATTTCAAAATAGTAAGAATTAAAATTTTGTAGAAGCGTTGGTAAACCTGAAGTAGGAGTTCGTCAGATATAATTTTTACAAGTTTATAAATAGACACTCTCATTATAGTTACACAAATAAGTTGTTTTTTTCCGAGTCAAGAAGGGATGAAAAATAACTTTGGGTTAATTGGATTACTTCTCCAAATTACGTGTTATTTTAAAGTGTATTTTTTTTCCTTATTTCCCAAATTATAACTGGATTTTAAGATAATGTTTAATTTTCATGATGAAAATTATCGTACTTTATTTTCCCATCGTGTGACTTAGTCAGTTTTGCTTAGAGTCTTTCTGAATATAAAACCATTGTCTACGGCGGACCGTTAAAAATGAATATTAATGAGTCAGAAAGAAGAGGATCTTGGGTATTTGATTCTAGTTCATCGTGACTTGGCCGTGAACCAGAATAGCCTGGTGGTTAAGTCGCTGCCCGGCAAGCAGTAGATGACAGGTTCGAATCCCGCTGGTTCCAATTTTTTCTGACTTGTGTTTTTCATTACAGATCGAGCATACGATCTTTGACACTGGGAGTAAAATGCCTAAAGATTTGTTTACAAATTAAAAATTCCTCCCCAGTCAAGCTTCTTCGTTTACTAACCATTGTCTACGGCGGACCGTTAAAAATGAATATTAATGAGTCAGAAAGAAGAGGATCTTGGGTATTTGATTCTAGTTCATCGTGACTTGGCCGTGAACCAGAATAGCCTGGTGGTTAAGTCGCTGCCCGGCAAGCAGTAGATGACAGGTTCGAATCCCGCTGGTTCCAATTTTTTCTGACTTGTGTTTTTCATTACAGATCGAGCATACGATCTTTGACACTGGGAGTAAAATGCCTAAAGATTTGTTTACAAATTAAAAAAATTCCTCCCCAGTCAAGCTTCTTCGTTTATATTTAGGTATGATATTACACAGTTTAACACCACCAAAAATACGTTTATATAGGATAAGCCAAACTTATATTTCATTTGTATTAGAATCTACGTTGGATTTAATTACATGTTAAAGGAGCTTTATATTGAAAAGGCAAGCAAAAGTCGAATGCTTGGGCCTTTAAGAATCTATGTATTAGGCCCAATTAAATCTTAGGTCACTCAAAACAGTTAACATCAGACCTTTTCACCCCTTCCAATTTCGTAATTACGTAACTGTTTTGATTCCATAGGGGTGCACAATTACCCTTTTCTTGCAGAATTTCTTTTCAAAATATAAAAAAGTGGTTATTGTCATCTATTTCAGGAAAGAAAAAACATATTGGAATGAACATTTTTAACTTTTCATGGAAGTTCAAAATTACATTTTGAAATCAATATATTTCAAGTGGGGAGAAAAGGGGGAAACGCGAATAACGACACAAATATACTTTTAAAAACACTGATACAAACAAGGTGTCAACAACAGTTATTTCGAAATATACGTCAATTACAATGAGTATGAGACAGTTAGCATAATTGGGATGAGATATTGTCCAGAGCGAGTATTTTGCAACACTATATGAATACAATTTTTTTCATGAAAAAATAGAATGTAAGTATGGATCTCATGGGAGATATAAAGGGTCACTTGCCTCTTCCTCCTCAGATCTTAAGGAGAAAGAAAACAAACACGTGTTCCATGTTTTTTGCTGCAAGGTGAGTTTGTAAAAAAAAAAAACTTAATGCAACAACTATGACGTCTCTGATCTCATTTTCGAAAACAAAAAGTAGCGACAGTGTTGTGGCTTCAAGGTGGACCCCCTCCCATAAAAAGAAGGGGGAAATGACAAAATGAGGGAAATAGAGACGAATGGAGAAGTGGAAGAGAACGTGGTTTAAATACTACGCTACAGAATTCGCACTCCATCCAGTGTCCCCCACCTCCGTGATGCCGATGCCCTCAATGATGCCGCCCCTCCTCCTTCAAAGTCTGCACCCACGCTACGCCACTAAGTAGCAAATACAAGTTAAAGTAAAACAATAGAATGGAAACGCTAAAAAACATGCATCAATACAATTATGATCGAGTTTGTAAGAAAAAGGAGGGAAATTTCATATTCTATCAAACCAAGGAGGTAATAAATACCTCCTTGGTCAAACTTATATTGACCGCATAAACGTTAAATACCCTGGAGAAATTAACTTGTCCAACAATTGATGTTTGTCCGCATATTTTGATCATTAGTTTAAAATAGTTACAACAGTGATGCCTTCAAAAGTCTCCAGGGCAATGATGAGAAATGAAAAAGAAAACACACACACAAAAAAAAAGATTTACAAAAAGAAATTAATAAAGGAGAAATCAATAAACTGATGATCGCATCCTTATTATTTTAGGAGTAATTTGATTTGTTTTGCAGTATTGCATTGACGATTTGTTGGTATTACTTCAAAATTCATTCCATATTCTGCGTGCCTAGTGCTTAATGCTGATGAATTTCATTCCAGTGCGGAAATAAATGATAAATTTCGGTATACTTTTGTGATCAAATATTTTTTTTTTTCGATTTCTACTTTAACTAACATGGGTGAGTTCTTTTCACTTACTGGTAACAAACTTTTACATTTACTTTACTATTAAAACAGGAAGTAGTAAAGAAGATCAATGCATAATGTAAGGTAACCAAAGTAAAGTGGAAGAGGTCTACAAAATCAAGGTTTGTATACTATACATTTACGACGATGCCTCATGCACACTTTCATTTATCATGATTAAATTCCAATGCAAACTTATTTTGTACTCAATTTGACCGAGACAACCAACAAAAACAATCTTGTTTTTCTGTTGTCACCTTGTTGTCACCTTGTTGTCACCTTTATATTGGAGATGAATGTAATATCCCGGTGTAATATTACCTTCTGACTAAACAATAGAAAGTCACGGTAGAGGGTAGAGGTCAGACAATGTAAATATAATAATATTCCGCTTTTATATAGCGCCTAATACATCGGCGATGTCTCTAAGCGCTTTACAGATACATTATTACCCCGGACATCGGATTCTGGCTTGCCCGCACACAATGTATGCACGTTCTCCACTCCCTGGGGAGTATTCCAACAATGGGCCGTGTCGCTCACATTGCTAAGCAAACGACATTAATTTTCGCATCCTACTGGGTACCCATGCCATTTAACACCTGGGTGGAGAGTGGCAAATGTAGATTAACGTCTTGCCAAAGGACGCTAGTGCTGCAGTGGGATATTGGGTCACGGAACATCCTCATCTGGAAGATGAAATAAATCTTTGTTGAAAATACTTTGTTATTGAAACAGTAGAAAAAAACAATTAAAGTAAACGGAAAAGGTCAGGCAATCTAAATATTGGGTCACGGAACATCCTCATCTCAAAGATGAAATATGATTTTGTTCCAGAACAGGAGAAAGTCAAGGAAAAGGTTAAAGGTCGGTCGATCTAAATATTGGGTCACGAATGACCGTAAGAAGAAGAAACTGCTCATGTAATATCACTATTCTCTCTATTTCCATCATTGTAATGAAGTCCATGAACTTGTTTCAACGTTAACAGAAGTTTGTTTGTCGTGCATAACAAACACACCAGTTGCTTTCCTTTGTGCATGTAGTGATCATTTATCAAAATATGGTCTCTCTCTTATTTTCAGCGCCCATTAAAACCAGCTTTGCTTGCAAACGATGATTACAGTAAAATATATTTTTAAAAGGCTTTATCGACTTGTCTGAACATTTGAATATATGTCCTGTCGGGCAACAAGCTTTCCCGCCAATTATAATGTGATACATCAAATTTTACATATACATACAGTGCAAGTCAGAGCGACGTCTTACAAAATAAATCGATTTTATATAGTGTCATTTGTTATGTTGTTATTTCCCTCTTTCCGCAGACTGTTTGCACAATTTCCTTTTACAAGATGTAATATCCTCTATGTCATGCCCCACACATTCAAGTTATATAATCTTCTTTAAAAAAAGATTCCCTCAACCTTGGAAAGATCCGGATACCATATCCATGAAACTGTAAAAAAATAAACGGGTATTTACTCATCTGTGTGCACGGTAAACACAATTTAAGTCCAGGTATAAATGAATGAAGTCATATGTACAGAGTTGTTGAGATCCAACAGGTAAAATGTAGATTAATTTCATTGTGGATGATTATTGTAACCGATTACTTATCGACCTGTTCACAAATATATTCAAATTTTATGCATACTAAAAAAAAGGTTGTTCTTGACAACCTGAAAGCTTGTCAGAGGCTTGTCAGACATAGCAACAAGTGTTGTATGCAAGCTGGATTCCAAGTATTGTATTTCATTCATTAATAACAGGTTAATGGAATACCTCGTTACTAGGAAAGAAACATCCATAAATTTGAATAACTTTGTGAACAGGTCTATTATGATAGTGAAATGATTTTAAAAAGAATGTTTCGTTATGTCAATTTCGACTGAGGCAGTCTTCCTTTGCACATGTAGAATGTGAATCTATCAATCACTACCACCACCGTCATCATCATCATCATCACCACCACCACCATGCACCACTGTATCATTCATTGTTGTCATCACCAGCATAATCACAATAAATCTCGCCATTGCAATGTTCATTACAACTTGCATCAACACCACATTAACCCCTTTTTATCACCACCATCACAATACCATGGAATCCTTCATTGTCGTCATTCTTGAGATGAGAATGATCTTCGGCCGTCATGGTTGTCATCGTCCCCTTGCCACGATTCTAAATATCCTCATCATCGTCTAATCACTCGTGGCCCCAGAAAGATGGAGGCGTCGAACATTTACAGTGATACAGGGGTATCGGTACAGGGGTTGTTAGTACAGGGGTGTCGGAACCACAGACGGGACATGGTTGAGTCAGGGGTGCCGGAACAGAAAGGTATTGGTCTGATGGGGGTGTTGTCAAATACGGGTGTCGGAACACCGGGGTGTCGAAAATGACAGGATATTCACGGTATGCTAGGATGAAACCATTCAAAGTTTCAAAGATTATGAAAATGGAAATGTATTCATTGCGAAAAAAATTATGATCTCTGTCAAAATTTAACCGTCAGCTCTACACCCCCTTCACTCCTTCAAACATTCAGAAGTATCAGCAATTAAACGGTTTTTTAAAGAGATGAAAAATAATAATTCAGCTTTTCATCGTCTTCTTAGTTACAGATTTGAATCTTCAGGCTACCGAACGTAGGTAAATATGAATATTGATAGCACTATCGCGTGAAAGATATTTATATTAGTGATAATGATAATGCAGATGCAATTATCAGGTCAATATAAGGTAAATGGTGATACAAAAAATATAGCAAATCATATTTTTTTGTTTGAAATTTGATATACAATTTAATGGATGTTTAAAAGTTATGATTTACAAACTAATTTGAATATAATTGTACCACGGATGCGTCTCTAATTTAAAATCTGGCTGGTTCATGTGCTTTGTGCTGTTCATGACAAAAACCATCGTCTGTGAACAAAAGTTACCTGCGTTGCCCAACCTCCCCCCCCCCCCGTTCTCGAATGATTGAAGGTAACCTTATTCACTTTGTAAACACATATCACAAATTCATGATAAGAACATTACACCCAGGTTCTCTGTTTTCTTCTGTACACCCGATCCCCGCCCCTAGCTATGTCCAACTTCAAGTTCAGTTCAGTTTATTTTTTTATCGAAACCCGGACGAAGGTCCCTGGGAGTTAATTAACACAAACCGAGTTTACCTGGACGATCGTTATTTGATTACAATTTAACATGCAGACGAGAAATAGATGTGGTCGAGCCATGTGATGGGCATAGACGTGAACATGAGAGCTTAGGGTGCAGGGGGTATAGCGTGTATAGCACCTCCTGATTATTATAAGGGACAATGCGTAAAATCATTATCACCCGAAGTGAAAAGTATTGAGGGTGTGTTTTTTTGCGTTTGTCAGGGAAGTTTGGAATCTTGGAATCAAATGTGATGACTGTTTTGTGTGTGCGATCATTTTTGGACATGCCCCAAGCCACCCATCACCTAGTCCACTGCCTGGACTGTCTCCGTATCGCGCGATCCGACACTATCAACGCTTAAACAAAAACAGTCCTTTACAACTTCACCCTCGCTATCGGTCTCCATAACCCTCGCCTTTTCGACGGGTAAAATTTTGGGGTTCGCGCAATTAGTGGAGAGTCGCGCTCTGTGTGGGATATGCGTGTAGAGAAAGAGCAGCGTAGGGGAAATAAACCACATATAAAAAACGGATAGAACCTAGACTACCCTTCACCTGGACAGAGAGTCCTGGATCCGCCACTGGCGAGGCACCCGCAGTGGGGAAAAAATCGCTTCCTGGCCCTGAGCACAGGCGCAATCAGTACGAAATTTTGTATTAGCTTGTCAAAATTAACAAAGTGAACGAGCAATTAGAAAAGGTTAGAGTTTGGGCAATTTAGAAAGAGAGAGAGAGGGGGGAGGAAAAGAGAGAGAGAGACGGGGGAAAGAGAAAGGGAGGGAGAGAAAGAAAGAAAGAGAAAGAGGGAGGGAGTCTGTCTGGGACTGGTAAGCGGGAGTGAAAGCTGGAGGTAAAGCGGGGGCGGAACGTGAAGATCAACGAACTTTGAGTCCCATTTCCTCGGAAGCTGTGGCAACAATAATCATATTGAGTTTGAAATTCGAAGGCTTTTCATCCTCCAGAAAAATGATTTAAACAAATTATTATGGCCAAATATAAATGATTACCCCCCCCCCCTCTCTCTCTCTCTCTCTCTTATTCATCATGCAATAATGTATAGATAACTGATTAAAATCTGTGAAACTTACTATTACATTCTTTGTCATCAGCTGGTTTATGGTGGTATGGAATGTCGTGTCTTCGGGCTTCAAACTGTAGTAAATATTGCTCAGTCATCATGGTCATATAGCAACATCGTTCTAATGCTTAATTTGTCTTTAGAGTGGGAACCTGAAGTTGGATCGACGCTCTTAGTAATACCATGGACCCATAGGGTCCATTTTAATATATAATGTCATATATTACTATATTAATATTGCTAATAGGGATGTGATAAAGTTAACGACACAGGTAAATGTTCAGGCCATTTAGCTATACCACGGTTGATCAAAAGCAAACGGCTGAGCGGTGACATGGTGATTGGTTTTATTGTGATAAATTGACCATTAAGTATTTTAAAATTGGAAACTTATGTCAAACAAATAGGGGTAAAAGTTAACGGTAACGATGAAACTGGAATCTGTATATTACCCTTTATTCTTACGTCAGTTTGAGTTAAGACATTAGCTACGTTGACTTTAAAGGCAACTATTCCAAGCGTTCAATATATAAAATGTATTACACGTGATCGTTTAAAATTGATTTATTACAGTTTCATCTCTTTCCTAAATATAAGATTTTTTAAAAACATCTGGTGAAAAGCAGTTTTGATAGACTGAACATTTAATCAGCCCAGTGGGAATACACCGCAGGGCTACAACATTCATTTTGGCCACATCATAAAGTTGACTTACACGAAGTCCCAAACTCGTTTATAAGCCTGGGTAGAGAGAAGCAATTTAAAATACCTTGCTCAATAAAAAACGACACTTTAACCTCAACAAATTATACAGCTGATGATTTTCAGTATTCCCACATCATCATCCTAAATGACGGCTCTATATTCAACTCGCAGTAAATTAATGACTGTGTTTATCATGAAGACCTTCAGACCCACTTCACATATTGCTACTTGACATTATACAGTCTGATACCAAACAATGTGAACTCTCTCACATGCCGATAAGCGTGATAAAAACAGAACGTGAATAGAAATCACGTGGAGCGGATTTAACAAGCTCAGTAAAGTTCAATATTAACATTTGGTGTTGCGGGTATGTCACATATAATTTATATTTGAATTTATGTTTTTTAAGAACAAATTTGACTTGAGCCTTGATGTCAAAGGAAAATATGGCTTTCTGTGTAACTGAATCTATCTACAGTAAATTTGTAATTAATGTTGGGTCTCATTTTAATGTTTCACCAACAAGTTATTATAATTTGATTTTTTTTAATACATTAAAAACCTAGGTACGGTTTGAGTCCCCCTCCAAAGAAAGTCATCATCGCTCGGCCTGTTTGATTTTAGTTGATCATTGATGAGCAGCAAGATGCTAACAATTTTACAGTTTACTTTATTCTCGTAAATATTAAACAAAATGAGAAGCGGGGGGGGGGGGGGAACTAGACTTGTCCTCCGCCTTCGACACTATCAATCATACTATTCTTTTGAACACACTTAGTTCATTTGGTGTCAAGGGTGAGGCATACAAATGGTTCGAGTCCCATCTCTCATACCACTCTCAGATCGTTTGTATAAATGGTTGCAAATCAGTTGCTTTGCCTCTCTCCTGTGGAGTACCACAGGGTTCTGTGGGCGGGCCGACTCTTTTTTCAATTTATTTAATTGGATTGTGACAAGTTCTGCTACAACATGGCATAGATTATTATATTTATGCAGACGATATTCAACTCATGATTTCCTTTAATTCAGATCAATCCGCTTCGGAAAGGGCTGTTCATCGCCTTGAATCATGCATGGTTGATGTTCACGATTGGATGCTCGCACGTTCTCTGAAACTGAATTCAGATAAATGTGAATTCCTTATATTTGGTTCTAAAGTGCAGCTTAGTAAAATTGATATTAATTCCATCTTATTTTCTGGTCACACAATTTATTTGTCGCAGACTTGTCGCAATCTTGGTGTTATGTTTGACTCATATATGACAATGTCTAATCAAATTTGAAATATCTGCAGATCAGTTAGCTACCAATTACGTAATATCGGTTTTATTCGGAAATATCTGTCCAAGTCTGCCACTGAAAAGATAGTTCACGCCTTAATTTCCTCCCGTCTCGACTTTGGCAATGCCCTTCTGTTCAATATACCCCAAAATCTGTTGTCCAAGCTCAAGAAGCTTCAAAATGCTGCGGCTCGCATTGTTACTCTGTCCACCAAGCGTAATCACATCTCCCCTGTTTCGCAGTCGCTACACTGGCTCCCTGTCAAACATCGCATTATTTTCAAAATTTTGTTGCTCACTTTTCACTGCGTTCACGGTTCTGCTCCCCAATACAATACCTCTTTAATTCAAAATTACACCCCGCGAGATCTTTGCGCTCATCCACTTCCAGTTCTCTTGTGATTCCTAAAGTCGCAAGATCTTGGGGGGAAATATCATTTGCCCATGCGTGTCCCAAATTATGGAACAGCCTTCCTGAAGACATCATAAAGTGCATAACATCTGATCTTTTAAAAATCATGTAAAACATTTCTGTTTAATTCTTAATTAATTTCTACATGCGCCTTGAGCACTCCACAAAGTGGATTTGGCGATATATAAGTTACATTTATTATTATTATTATTAAAACCCCAGATGGTGGCCAGGATGTAAACTTTCACTGTTGCAGATATAAAAACCATGATAAAATAAAATAAATGGATAAAAATAAAACAAAATTTATACTATGTCGTCACGGATATCAAATTCCCTGAAAGACATAAGTAGTTTGATCTATCTTTGCTGGAAGTGGATTTCAACAGGGGAGCGTTTCATCAAGTGTTTTGTCAGTGATTTTTACCGACAAATTTGCTCTCAGCCAATCAGATGCAAGGATTTCAGTAGCTTATAACAAAACACTTGATGAAACGCTCCCCAGGATGAGCCAATAAATGACCTTCATTATCATAAATTAACATCTCGGAATAGTTGACAAACAAAACTTCAAGAGGAAATTTCTTTTGGGCCCTGTTTCATAAAACTTGTCATCAATGACAAGTTGCAATAACTGTTATAAGCTACTGAAATCCTTGCATCTGATCGGCTGAGCTAGAGCAAATTTGTCAGTAAAAATCACCGACAGGACACTTGATGAAACGCCCCCCCCCTGAAGTCAAACAGTCTTGAACGTCATTATGCCTACCAGCATTTCGCCAAGGCTGCGACGGCACTTTTGAAGAAGGTAAAAGTGGGACTTGAAACCCCCACTTAATTCTTTTTTTAAAGACATGCATTTAGAAAAGTAAAACAGAACGCAAATAGCGTGTAGGTGGCTTCTATTAAACTTTGCTGATAAAATCATTCTAAAACATAAAATAGTATAGAATTTAGATTAACTTGGAAGATTTAATCGAATTTATTATTTACAAATGCTATAAAGTTGGACATAAATGGTCTATCTGCAACTCGATGATCAGTATGAGACGAATATACTTTAAAAAAAAAAGGAAACCCAACTTTGAAAATTTTCTGTAAATGGACTATATATCTACTGGAGTTGAATTTCATATCATATGAAAGAGTCACGCATCAGCGAACACCATTGTCTTCAAAATTAAATGCAAACTTCTAGTTGGTTCACTTTCTTTTAAAACACAATAGGCATCGTTTGAGTTAAATGTCTTTGTGAACTAGTTTGGTCGCGCGCTTCATGTCCATTCGTTAGCAAGCAAATCTCACAATGATTGATTGTATGCCTTAAAGAGTCTTATGAACGGGGTTCACAATGCGTGGACCGAGTTGTTAGTCATAAACTTTGACCAAGCAGAAGTGAGATCTTCATAAAGCACAGAGAACATGATTTTTGTCATAAGTGCTGCAGGTATGTTCTGCCCATTTTCAACAAAAAGTCTGACATTTTTAAAAATCAGCACAGTCAAATCTTCAAACACATGCATCAGTTTTTGATTTGCATTGCTTTGTGATCCTGCAATCCTCCTGGTTCGCACTGGTTCTTTAGCATGCAATCTTCTTAAAATTCACCCAGACTGTATTCTTTGCAAAATCTTTCCGATATGAAAAGGGTTTCACAAAGCAAAATCCTGAAACATGGGTAAATAATATCTCATTAACACAAATTTGAAGAAGAAAATCATCCACAGTGAGAATTGGAGCTCTCAGGCAATGTCACAAGAGGCATCTCTTTAACATCATGTCTATTGTGTTTTACAAGAAAGTGAACCAACTAGATTTCAGTGATGCATGACCCTTGAAACCTAAACAAGATACCATTGGAAAGAATATTAATTACTCTTTCATATGGTATAGATTTCATTGTCGGTAGCCATGTAGTTCATTTACAGGAATTTTTCAAAGCTGGGTTTCCATATTGTTTTGAAACTTCGCTATAGATTTATTCTGTGAATATATTTATGCGGGTATCGGGAGAAGTAAATGAATCCGCATGTTCCTCAGACAGAAATTCGTAGAACTATACTGACAAAAACTGTATCCTGGCGGATAACTTATCGGAAATGTTTCACGATGCTGGTATGATCGTGTGTACCATCAATCTCATGACTGTCAAAATATTGACTAAAGTTCTTCAAACTCTATCTCATTGCTTATGTTAGTGATAAGTAAGGAATAAGCCAGTTCGTAGATGCAATCTGAGCATGAGCAGATAAAGGTCATCTGTACCAAATTCTAAAACCCACTGCCACTAATATTTGATATGTGCTCATAAATGTCATGTAATCATTATTCAATTATGCACTAATGGTGCATTCCATGATATCCAGGTGGAAGTATTCTTTTTAAAGGGGGAAACAAAAGCTATTCATGAGGCACCTCTATCACTCCCAGTGTTATTTTTCTGAAGTGCACATAAAGGGACCCTCCATGTCTAAAATATCTGTGGATATTTGGGGTCATTTGTACCATGCGCTAACTACGAACTGGTCTATTATAACGATCGACCGAGTACCGTTCTACAGTATACCATTAAGAAACAACAATTTGATATCTTTGATTTTATATAGAAAATGTACAGAGTTTTACTGTGTCACCGGTATTTTAAGCATAGGCCTATTCATATATCTTATGGAAAACTAAAAGTAGACTTTCACTTTTTAAATTTTATTTAAAGGTATTTATGTCCTATTTAGATAAAGACTGGTGTAATTTTAGAAAGAGACAAATCATTTTTTCAAATTCTTTATTATTATTATTATTTTTTTTTTACATTTCAGTCATTATTTGAAGATATTGAAAAGCTCTTTCTGACATTCTACATTATTTTCTTTTTGAAAATGCTAGATTTTTAAATTATTAATCTTTTCATGATTCAAGATTAGATGTTTTAGTATATATCTATATGCATTTTCCTTTCTTAACAATCTTTGTGTGTTCTTTGAAACACAATCGTCTGTCCAAAGAACGTAGAGTGAAAGAGAAACATTAACAGGACGATTGGAACGTTTATATACAAATCAACTGAAAGAAAGCGGATGCCCTTATAATGCTTCACCGAGAATACAGGTTCCTAAGGCATGTAAGGGCTTGCCTAGTACCTCCTTGGGTTTACACGGTACATAGACGTACCTTTACTAAAGACACATTACAATAGAGTATTATGCAGGTGGTTTTCTCGCTTCCTTGATGATCAAATAAGGAAATGCCAATGGCATAATCTCTTTGCACAACCAGACACCAAGATTAACTGTCTCGGTATAAGGATAATGGAATGACAGTTCAAACTGAACTATGTCTTAAAAGATGGTAACAAGGGGAAGGTAGGATGGGAGATGTGATATAGAGAAGAAAAGTGAGAAAGACAAAAACATAAACATGTAAAACTAAACAGTGAAAAGATCAAGGATAACACGTAAGCATGGTAAGTAACCGAATGAAAACAAGAGGAGTAAATTAAGGTCAACGTACATCATTGTGACAAGAAATGAAAGAGAGGGAGAGGGGAAAAAGATGAGAGAGGGAGGAGAGAAAGAGAGAGAAAAGAAATTGATGTATATGAAATCAGACAGAAAAGGGACAAACAAGACGAAGGTGCGGTGACATTTGAGATTGGAGGAAAAAAAACTCAAGCAAGCGCTAAAGATGAGACAGAAGTCATTAGGTTACCACATTCGATGTGGTGTTGTTCTGACTTTACCTTCTTTTGTAAGAATACGGATCCACAAACAGCGGAAGACGTTTGGTAAATATTAAGCAGACAAGGACAGTCATGGCAGTTGGTCGTTAGAATATGCCCTAGTTTTAATCAAACATTGCCCCAGTTTTAATGCACAGTACAAATGAGGTGACACAGAAGTGTCAGCTGCCTCATATACGGGTGCAACGATGAATATGATTATTACCATAATCCTCAAGGATAGTAGAACGATGTGACTTACTATAGAGCGGGGAAACTTCATTAGAAATGGCGTCAAGAAGAAGTAGACGGGAGGAATAAATTTGACGAAGAAAAGAAGGTAAATGATTAAAAAAAAGAAGACATGCTGACACCTTTGGAATTATGAAATGATAGAGAGTTAGACATCGTTAGAATACGAAGCTTTAGCAAAACAGGTCTTATCCAAAGAATGTGTAAATGCAGTCTTATGCACTGCTATATCTATCGGAATTGTTCAAATCGTTTGCCCGAGATGGACTTATACTTTCAAACGGTAATTGGTTCAAAATTGGGACATTAACAAAAGTACAAACAAAACTGTAAGTCATTAACAGTTCCGCTGAGCAACATGAACACATGTGCATAGAGTAACATTTAAACATTGCTACCCTTCATTTCAAATAGATGCAAGTTTTATGAGAAGAAGACACGGTTCGTACAAACTGGGTCATGAAAGGTGTATCATGTTTTGTAGACATTTGGTTAATTTACCCCTCCTGTACTCTCGTATAATTATCTCAGCAACGTCATCCCATTGTGAGGTGTACATGGTGATTGTCTCCATACCCTGCGGCCAGGATTAAATGAAGACGATTAAAAGATAAAGCCGAGCGTGAAATATGAGAGATGAAATAATAATCTCCTTCTTAGCAGTTTTCCATTATCTCGTCGGTGCCCTGCATTACTTGGAAATATCCTCAGGCTGTACTGAAGATGGGTACTGGGGGGAGAGACGTCATAGTCATGATGGTGCAGGCTGCGCTCCTCTGTTTGTGTCTCATTAGAAATAATTTTGTGGAGAAAACGGAATTTTATCATAGGCTGTGTGCCTGTGTCTCATTATAGAAATAAACTTTGGAGAAAACTGGAATAGATTTATGAAAAGAATACCATTACAGTTACAGAGTACTAGAAAAGGCTCTGTACCAGTAACAACTATTTCAAGTTGGATACATATACACGTTTTGGGGCCGCTCTCAGCTAGGTGTGCGACCGTCTAGTAAATCGCACCGTCACGATAGAATCAGTGCTTTTGTCCTGAAACAAATTATACATTTCCTTGTTTCTCCTCTAACTCACATTTTTAATATATCTATTAACACCGGGAAATGTCCTGAGTCCCTAAAATTTAAAAAGGTAAACCCCGTTTTCAAAAAAGACAGTCCTCACAAAATAAGTAATTACAGGCATAATTATATCAATTCTTCCCAGCATATCAAAAGTCCTGGAAAAGATTATTTACAAAAGGCTGTATAACTTTTTATATACATTTCATTTTCTAAATCTAAATCAATATGGTTTCGGAAAAAGACATTCAACCGACCTAGCTTTAGTACAATTATATGATAAAATAACGAATGCCATGGCCAATAAAGAACATGTAATAGGAGTATTCATGGACTTATCAAAAGCCTTTGATACGCTTGACCACCATATTTTACTTTAAAAACCTCACTCTTATGGAGTTCGTGGAGTTGCCCTCTCCTGGTTTGAGAGCTATTTATCTAATAGACAACAATATATAGTGTACAAAGATGTTTCTTCAAATTTCCTACCAATCCAATGCGGTGTTCCACAAGGGTTAATACTAGACCCTTTACTCTTTCTGTTATATATTAATGATTTAACCAATACAACGCTTCTTTTATCTTTCATATTATTTGCAGATGACACAAACATTTTCTGTTCACATCATAACTTAAGTACCCTTAGGCTAGTAAATACACTTAATAATGAGTTACCAAAGTTATCTTTGTGGTTCAAATGCAATAAATTGTCTCTTAATTTAGATAAACCCAATTTCATGTATTTCAAGCACGTAAATTCTCATGTCATTGATTTTCCTTACGACATACTGATGTACCTCTTGAAAGAAAGAGGTACATTATCGATGAAAATTTATATTGGAACGAACATATACGTCATATAACTATTTCTATTTCTAGGAATTTTGGTATACTTCTTCCGCTAATGATTTTATATTCATGAATTGCAATAATTTGACAATTTATCATTTCGTGTTTGTTTTTGAAAAATGATTGTTACATATACTTGTTTATTTATGATTCATTGTCAAAAAGTACTTTTGTATTTTATTTTATATATGTTACCGAAAAATGATGTACTTATATGAATGCAGAATAAAAATTAATCAAAATCAAAAATCAAAATCGAAATCATGAAAAAATAGTCCATTCAAACTTAATTTTTCAGTATTTGTCTTGTAGTAGAGGTCTGTCATTTTGGACTTTAGATAACAAGCTTATCCCCAATAGACAGAGGGTAATTATCTTAAATTAGGTGGGTCACAATCATGTGTGACCTCGCATTAAAAAGGGTCTTACTCATTGGTATTCAAACCTCCTTTTCTCGTATTTCCCTTGGAGTGCAAGTTTCCACTTGTCATTGCTGTATGATGGGATTTGGCCGAACAGTTTGAAAGCAATTTTCCATAGATTAGTGAACATTCTTTCTTTTTGGAGTTGAAAATTGGGTCGGGTTTTATATGTCACTGTAAAATCATTATAGATGGGAAATTCTTTCTTCTCAAAGAAAGGGAAAGGGAAAACTGATGATATAAAAGAAATTGATAACATGTAATTTGATTTTCCACCAATAAGGCAGAATTAGGTGGTCACGTGTGTGACAGATGATTTAATTTGACAGAGAATGGCCCTTTTTCACATTCAATGTGTACTGTTCACTTTGATATAAATGATAAAAAAGGTTCAAGTAGTATAAAAGAAAACCGTGATGAGTGATGAATTCTATTGAATCACAAGGGCCTTCTACACAATCACAATGCTTGAATGGATCCACTTGCTATGCGTGGCTTGTTTTTATTTGTTTGTTTATTTATCTGTTTTTGTATTAATTAATGGGTTCATATCCATGTGATGATGTTATTCATTGATGAACACAATTGGACAATACAAACGCATAAATGTCCTAATCCAGTGTGTCCAGGCTTTTTACCATGTTTACCAGTGGCGCAAATCCATTTTGAAATTCGGGGGGGGGGACACTAAATGATATAACTGTCCAAAATGTCTGAATGTGTGAAAGGTAATCACATTTATGGGGTCTAGTTTTCCTCCAAAATTCTCTGACAAGCCCCCCCCCCCAAAAAAAAAATGTTCTTCAAAAAGGTGTGTGTGTGTGTGTGGGGGGGGGGGGGCATTGGCCTATCTTCATAAAGGTGGGCGGACATGTCGCCCTGTCCCCCTGGATTTGCGCCCATGTAACCCCCTGAATGGTCATTATCATCATGATATGCATTTTTTTTCTGTTAAGGATACGGGTTAGAATACAAAATAGGATAAAAGATCCGGAGCTGCAATATTATATCGTGCATTTGATTATACTATGAGCAGCATGTTGAACCAAAGTGTTGCCTGCATGTTTTAATCTGGAGCAGTTGGCGCCGTATTAGCTTAATTAACTTTGCATCTTTCCCTCAATTCCAATCTCATATGCATCCAAGTATGTTTCTCCTCCTGTCGACTAGACAACCTTTTAGAATTCGGGCGATTTATTTCTCTAATAGCTTTGTTTTCTATAAACAGGTAACAACTTGGAAGTTCAAAGAAATCAGTGTAAAAATGTAGACACGCATCTATATAAAGACAGAATATAGCACCATAAAATCTTGTACATCATCGTACTTCTGATGTGGATGTACTCCGAGAAAAATATCTATGAACGGAAGGTTAATTAAGTGATTCAGTGAGAGATGATACGAAGAGAGAAACTAAGAGTATGAAGAGTGTGATCATATTTCGAGCGTGAAAAAAACTTCGCGCAATGGGCAAAAACCAGAAAAAAAAATCGAAAAAAAAAAAATCGATAACACCAATGGGTAGAGGAACCTAAAATTACCTACAGACGATATTTTGTTTGAAATTGGCTGAGAAATTATGAAGATATTGAAAAAAAAATTTGCTACTTTTGCGTCCGTTCCAAAAAAATATGAAGTTACCGTTAAGGGTCTATAAATCTTCATGTTCATAGAAGATACCATCAAACTTGTAAGTATAACGTGATACCAATTCACTGTATGATATTTTGCCTTGCAAGTGATGCAAGCGCAAAGTTTGGTCTCACCGTTAATTTTGAGATCGCGGCATCTCCGAAATTCTTTGTCGATCAATTTTCTCCTTAATCCCATTTGTAGTCTAAAATCTCGCTTTCCATTTTGTTAAAATCGATCTAAATAAAATTACTTTAGAAAATGAGAAATTATGTATTGTATATGTATTAAAATGTACGCGAAATATGGTCACCCCATCATACACAACATACGTCAGAGTGTGCTATTCAATATTGGATTTTATGAGGTTTAATAAATATATTATATGAGTATACGTATACGATTGATTTTATGGTTATGGTTTTACGACCACATTCGTTAATCAAAATGATAAACTACTATGGTGATGATCATTATGATGTCATTTCAATCACTCTCTTCCAAACTCAATAACCTCATTTACCCTCGTCTAAACTTATTAACGATGACGCAAGAAGAATCAAATCTACACATAGCTCTTGGGATCTGTTGTGTTCGAACAACAAAAAAGAGTTTTTAGATGGCTGCCTCGTTGAAAGGTGCTTCATTTTGTAGCCTAAGTAGGATTAACAACACAAATATCAGTAACTATAAACAAGCCACTATTTTCAAATACACACCTAGAGCCTTTGTCTCATCTAGCTTCGCCAGAGCAAAATTTAAGATGGGGATGTTGTTTTCAGCTTAACTTGTGATGATCATATATTTTTGTAACAGAGAACATGTGTTGACAACCAATAAAATGTACTCATTAGCATTTATAAGTGTTATAATTTTCTGTTAGTATATAATCATTCTCGTCTTATGTTGTATTTATTGATTTTCACATGCATTCATTGATTCAATAACTAACAAAATGACAGCACTTTCAACAATTTCTCTAATGAATGGTACATAATTACAGTTGCTTTCTTACTATGTTGAAAACCGAATGGAAATAAACAATTATAGATGTTGTGAATATATTCAGCTTTTTTCTGGGGGTAGGGTGGGGGGAGGGGTTACCAAGTGAATTTTTAAAGCCTATTTGGAAGTAAGGATAAGCATGTAGAATCAATATGTCTCGAATATATAATGTTTAAATAAAATATTTGAAAATCTAATTATGTGAAATTGTAAATGCTTAGAGAAAGAAATGGACAGAGTGCAATGGTTGATTTAAAAAAACGAAAGAAAAAAGAAGAGTGTTCAAAAAGGGGGTGAATGTGGGAGCAGTTGAATATACATGTAATTATGTAATAAAGACCGAGAGTGACGGTGTCTTATCACATTTCATGTTTAAATACTTTAAAGTGATCTTACAATTTGCAAATGTAAACTAAAGAACAAATAAATGAGATAAATGTCCTCTCTCATTTTACGATTAGTGTCACCTAATCAATTTTTAGGGTCATTGGGCCATGCATCACTACGCCGATGGGCTGGTTTCATATACGAGAGTCCAGTCCGTTCTGAGAAACGAGACGTAAAGCGCGTCATCAAAACTAATTAAACATCTCTTATTATCAAGATGACAAAGCTCTACAGGAGTATACAGTCACAAGGATGCTCCACAAAGATACCACGGTATTTAATCAAACACTGTGACGTAACGTGGATGATTCGTTATACGTAGGTGAACAGGAGTCAGTAGGTTTGGAGAAATGTGAAAGGGCACTCGACGCATCTACTTTGATGGTTGACCGAATTAGTTCTTGTATTTTGTTGAAATGCCCTGAAAGTTGTGTATTATAACCATATAGTCCTAGCATAGAGCTATTATCTTTTAGAATTGAAAAATGAAAAAAAATTCATACCAGAAATTCTTAGCAAGATGACAAAAGTTATTGGAGTACACAAGCATAATG
Source organism: Heliocidaris erythrogramma (assembly GCA_025617745.1). Lineage (NCBI taxonomy): Eukaryota > Metazoa > Echinodermata > Echinoidea > Camarodonta > Echinometridae > Heliocidaris > Heliocidaris erythrogramma. Next base: position 16,672,480 of record CM046853.1, on the reverse strand, counting down.
ATGAACTGTTTGGGAGTCATCAGGTGCAGAAAAATACAAAAGGACACTCGACGCCCTCACTGTGCATTTTGACATAATTATAATAATTTTCAGCCTTGTATTTTATTGGAATGACATAAAGCTGTGTTCTGGACGAATAGATGGGTTACATATTTCAATTTTATCTTAAAGAAATTAATTTAAAGCATATAAGATGTCAGAATTACGAAGGGAAAAACGATATCATTACATGATTGGTTTATTTTTTAAGGAAAGTGAGGTAACTTTCTGAGAAGAGAAGGAAAAAAAAGAATATTAGGTTGTCATGTCATTTCTTGAATACGGATCAATCGAAGTCGATTCTCGCTTATGTTGTATCGTATGTCCTCCTCCTCATAGCCAGTGGCGTTGCGTGGGTACCAGCGCAGGTGTTGGGGGGTGGCACCGGTCCCATTGTGTGGATGAAATGCTTGTTCTTTACCATCTTCCCTCTCTCTCGATTGTAGGGGGCCGTAGCTACGACACTGTTCATAGTTATTCCGACATATCTGAACATAGGGCTGTCCCGTGGATTCAGGGTGAGCAAACTGATGATGAGTTTGATTACTGTGTGAGTCTAGACTCATCACCGGACGGACACACACCTGTCTACGAGGAACCAAGGGTTTTAACGAGCCCACACCAATTACTCTTTTAAAAATCAGTAGCATTCCAGGAGTGCTATGACGTCATGTCATGTACTTACATTACAGCACCTCCCTTTTTCTCTTTTTTAATTATCACATGGCAGCTGTATTCAATCACATTCCCGCCTCCTCGTCATTTCTCCCTGTCTTCCTCCTGTCCTAGAAAAGTCGATTTCTTCCAGTGATATACTTCTTCATAGCCATTTTATTCGGTCTTATATAACTATTTGACATTTTCTTTCCCTTTGTGAATTTGTATGTACCACTCTCTAAAATATATTCTGCCACTCCCATCTTTGTAACTATGTGGTATGTATGTCATTCCGTTATAAATAAGGTTAAACTCAACCAACGACCCTGCCAGAAAACGAAAGCAAAAGCTAATAATCATTATTTTGTTTGATCGTAATTATGCTAATGGCTTCCATCCGATTTCATTAAGGTATAATCATCCTAATCAATAAAACAAGGGTGTATTGTAGCAAGATTTAGTTGAAAGATCATTAAAAAGATGGTGAGCTGGATAATATTTGGATAAAAGAAATATCACTTCTGGCATTCATTCTAATACTTCTAAGCATTGGATGGTGCAATTTTTTTTTAAAGGTAAAGCTTGTAAAAACAAACATTTGTTAAGATTTTATTTTTTATGCCCTTGCATTCGCTATTAGGTAAAGTCGAAATTTATTTCATGTAGTTGCTCTATTTAGCTAATAAAACTGAGGGGAAAAAAATGTTTTGTGAACTTTAGATGTGAGCTCACTCAGCTCGATTCGAGTCATCATTACGGTTCGTCTCGACTAGGGACTCGACTCCAAATGTCTCCTCTTGACTCGGGACTTGACTCATATCATGACTATTGAATAGATGCGATTCGTGACTCGACACCCTGTTTGCTCGACTCGACTAGACACTGGACCCCAAATGGCTCGATCCGTGTTCATGATGGGGGAGGGGGGGGGGGGTGACCGGTGAGGTTGTGGGAGGCTCCTACACCAGGGTTTTTTTCAAAAATCTGTCTATAAAACTTGCATTTTAGAGCATCCCAAAATGGTTTTTAATTTTAAAAAAGGAATGCACGGATCTATGCCATTGGATGGAACCCCATAATTAAGAAAAACAATGCGAGCAAAGAGACTTTCTTCGATATTTTGGCATTGAAATTATGGCATTCCTTATTTCCTTACTTCTGATCGTTAAATAATGCGATGGTATTTCAAGATCAAACATAGCCTGAGTTTGGATAATTATTAGTTTTAAGTTAATGTATCATAATTCTTATTTATTTTATCCAAAAATATGGGGGGATGTCAGGATGATAATACAGGCCATCCCCCACCTCAATATTTTTTTTTGACATACACCCCCATCCCCCCCCCCCCCCCCCCCCGGAACGACACCCATGGACTCGGGATTCGAGCTCAGCTTTTAGGACTCTATCGCTATCAGTCGGAGAGACTCGACACTACTCAAATACTTAGACCATAATCATTGAAACGGTTGAATGACAAACATGTTCTCATTTAGATACATGTAAGTGTAGTGTTCACGATGAATTTAACCATGTAAGCTACATAGCAGGTAGAATCACCGTTTCGTTGTGAATGATTAATTAACCTGTCTAATTATCATGACGTAGGCCTACGTTATGTATAATATCGAATCAAGAAATTTCTAAAGAAATTCAAGCTACTAAAAAGAAAACCAGGGATAATCTCCTCATTACGACATGGGAGGATCGATAATTGCCATTTATAACCGAACAGCTTATCCACGACTGAATGAACCCTTCTACAAATAAAGTACGTCATGGAGACAATGTACATCATTATGAATGGATGGGACCACATTGACGTGGGAAAGTATCTCTTTAGTGGGATTATTTTGCTCATTCACTGTCGTCTCCTAAATCATAAAGTCACTGCAATTATTAAATCAATTGAGTGATAGTACACACAGAGAAATATTTACTTAATATTTCATTATGTAAACTTCCTTTTGTAAAATTTTTACTTAATATATGTAAAATTGTCTCAAATGAATGTTTTTATGTAGTATTTTACTAAATATTTGTAATGAATTACATTTCGCATATAATGTGTCATGCAAAATGTACAATTTTATGTAACATTTACTTAGCACTATTTAAGTAAAATTCATTTTGCAAAAGAAATGCCTATTATGTAAAATGTGTTAAGTACAAGTATTTTTTTAAAGGGAATTTTATCATGCAGATGTTATAAGTCATCATTAAGTGAAATGTTTTGTAAACTACTGTGTATAAAATACATTTTACGAATGTCAGTTGACATTAACATGATTTTGATACACAGTTATGTAAAACTGACTGAACAAATCTTGCAAAATAACGCTGTAAGATATTTCTTCATAAAGATTTTGCAATATTGCCCTTTTCGTTAAGTTTATTTAACATGCACAATGTAATTTGTCGCCATTAAGTAAAATGTTTTGCAAACGGTTTTGTAAAAAAAAGGAATTTTCGTATTTTCCCCTCAATATTGGGGAAAACACTTATATGAATATTCATGAATTTTCAGTAGCGTATGGTTTGGGGTGGCCCGATTTTAATAACTGTCACCAAATGCATAAAAAAATTATAAGGGGTATTTAAGAGCTTGCACTGGGGTATTTAAGAGCTAGACTGTATATAACTGGGCGTTGTGGCGTGCGCCTGGCGTGCTACCAGTGGAAGTTATAAACTGATTCAGTGGACCCCCCCCCCCCCCCCCCAGGTTCGAGACTGACTGAGTCACGTCTTTCGGTCCGTCCCAGATGGATAATCATATCTGATTTTGATACACGTCTGTAAAAACCAAATTACACACACATGTACCAATGTGTACCAACTAGGATAGGATAGGTTAAGATATATAGGATAGCTTAAAGTAGGGATAGGTTAGGATTGATAAGTTAAGACCCAGAAAGACATAACAAGCAGGTTTAATTTTTTTTACCTAGGTTGGAGGAAAAGGAAACTGAATTGGGTGGGCAACTGAATTTGCCCAACATGTGTGGAATTGTTAGGTAAAATTTACACATGAATTTTAAGTACCTATATTTAACATGACATTTTACATAATTATCGTCGAATACTTTGTTAAGTTAAGTAAATTTTACAAAAAAGTTATGGAGTTCCTATTTAACATAATTTTTTACATATTTTTTGTAAAACATTTTGTTAAGTAAATTTTACAAAAAAGTTATGGAGTTCCTATTTAACATAATTTTTTACATAATTTTTGTAAAAATTTCTCTGTGTGTATGTACTTTAAAGAAAAAAAAAAGTTTTTAGAAATTGTACGTATGAAGACATGAAATTAAAAAAAAAATCGCTGAATATCTTATGATGCATAAATTTATTGGTCTGTAACAGAATGATGGTACGATAATTAAAAACATCAGTCTGCGCTTGCCAAATATATATAATGCGGTATAAAACATAATAATCTGCTTCTGGGACTTGTGATATTTCAGATTTTAGATTTCAGATTTTATTGACTGTTTTCAATCATATTAACATAATACTGTAGTGCATAGCATAAAATGAATACAATAACAACAAAATATAACAATGATGTTTTCCATAGATATGGGCACAATATCAAATATCAATAAGTAAAAAAATATGCAAATAATTTCTTGGTACTGCAAAATTTCAATATGGCACGAAAAAGAGACATGATAACGAAGCTTTTCGACCTGCACTCATCAGGTTATCACGCAGGTATATAACAAATTACTTGAAATCAACTACATGTATATTATACTCGGTGAACCCGGACGCAACCTAGACGCCGTAATTTCAGAACAATCGCAAAGCTTGGACGAACTCCTTTTGTGGACGAACAAAAGGAGTTCGTCCTCTTTTTCGTGCCATATTAAACAAATATGATGCACAAATATTAACCTATTAAGTGATGTTGAAAACACTTGGACATGTTTAAAAGCAAAGCTTGTATATTACATGTCCAGAAACTTATATAACTTAATAGCGAGTGGGTCGTTCAATAATATTAAATTCATAAAGCATCATTACGAAAAGCGAATTATTGATAAGAGAGAATTGATAAGTGAGTTGAGGTAGAAGGACTATTGCCTCAACCCACAAGAAAAACTAAGAGTGAAAGTAAAGTGGAAGTGGAAGACGGTGTGGAAACAAAAGAGAATGAAGAGAAGGAGGGTGGAGGAAGGAGGAAAATGAAAAGATAATGAGTGTGTCTATGTGTGAGAAGAAGGAAGAGAGAAGGCAGGAAAAAGAAGGGGTGAAAAGGGAGTAAAACAGAGAAGAGAGAGGGAGATGGAGAGAGAGAGAGAGAGAGAAAGAGAGAGATGGGTCCTGCTCGCTCAGTTTGAATTCATTGCATATAGTTGAAGAAGATGTTTCTTCCACATGCTTTTGATCAAAACGTCAGTAAACCCAAATATAGAATCTATATTACGAGCAAGACATTTTTCACGGTATTTCTATTTTCCCTCCTTGTTCATTCGTCTTATTAGTATATTTTATAAACCTTGGCGTATTCTCAACTTCTTCTGCTTGACATGCTTCATGCGAACATTATTATGATTCTATTATTTAATAATCTCTCAGGAGTACAATTATAATTATTGATATTCTCATAATATTCATTTTATAGTGATTACCGACTCCGTTTGCTTATGAGGCCACATGGGACAATACATTTAAAATTATGAAAGACGGAGGGATACACACAAACAGCTTATTAGCAGAATAGTTTATAAATCTTGGCGTTTCCTAAAATTCCTCTCCTGCTTGACATGCTTAATGCGAACATTGTTAATTGATTCTATCCATATTTAGCAATCTCTTATAGGAATATAATTATATCCGTTAATCTCATAATATACATGTTATAGTGATTACCGAGAACGTTTGCGTATTAAGCCACATAGGACAATGTATTTAAACACGAACAGCCTAAACAGGGGTAGCATATATAGAAAAAGATAGACAGGCATATATTTCAAGATCATCAGAGAACTTATTTGATAATAAAAAGTTAAAAGATGGAATGCACCGGCTGAGAGATATTAGAATAGTCATGTATGGAGACATTCGGTTCTGGGCCAACTCAGACGCAGTCAGGCACAGTTATACAGTGCGTCCCAGAAAAAAAATAACAGTTGGACATGTGCTCCACAAATTAATGTTTCAAAATATGTTTAGGAAATTTTCATAGCTGTGGATAGCTTAGGGTCTCTTCTATCAAATAATGACACCAAAATATCTCATATTTTATGCTTGAGTGAGCAAAAGCCAATTTTAAGAATTTTTATACAGTGCGTCCCAGAAAAAAATTAACAGTTGGACAAATGCTCCCCAAATTAATGTTTCAAAATATGTTTAGGAAATTTTCATAGCTGTGGATAGCTTAGGGTCTCTTCTATCAAATAATGACACCAAAATATCTCATATTTTATGCTTGAGTGAGCAAAACCCAATTTTAAGAAAGGGTGCAAAATCCAGTCTTGACAAGAATTGATATTGGCTCTGGCTGGTATCAGCCTAGCTGGGAGTCATGTAAAGGCTTAGAAATGTCCATATTCTGATCAATAAAAGACAATTTTTGAAATAACAGGCTTTGTTCTCTGTATATCCTTACATATCCCATCAACATCTTATGCTTGAGTGAGCAATGAATTACTTTGCTGAATGTTTCAAAATGTTAATTTTGGTGAGTCTTAATTTCATCTGGCTTGCTCACTCAACCATAAAATTTTGATGGGATAGGCCTATATCAGGACATACATTGTACAAAGTTTATTCTTTCATAAATTGTCGTTTAATGATATCAAATTTCTAAGTCTTTTTATGACTCTCAACTTGGCTCATACCAGCAAAAAAAAAAAACATTTGTCAAGAATTGATTTGCACCATTTCACAAAAGTTGCTTTTGCTCACTCGAGCGTAAAATATTTTGAGATATTTTGGTGTCATTTGATAAAATAGACCCTAAGCTAATCACAGGTATAAACAATTTCTTGAAAATAGTTTAAAATATTTAATTGGGCAGAATTTTGTCAATTTTAAATGGTTCTCATCTTTGTTGATACCAGCCAGAACAAATACCAATTCTTGTCGAGTCTGAATTGTGCACCTTTTCACAAAAGTGGTTTTAGATCACTCAAGCCTAATAACAACTCAGATTTTCTTGGTGTTATTGCCTAGGAGGGACCCTAAGCTATCTACAAGAATTAAAATTTATTGAAAATAATCAGAAATATTTATTTGGGGTGACTTTTTCCAACTGTTAATATTTTGGGCGACGCACTGTATAGCCAATTGAAAGTAAAAGTACACATTTTCAAAATTAATTGAGAGGAATGTGTAAAATCGTCACTTTAGAAGTAATGCTGAGAGTTTCAAGAGGCAAGAGGTACATGTATGTAAATAATGTTTGATCACATTTTCATACACGTGCTTGGCGTCTAAATTTAAGCGTATATGGATTGTTATACTGTTAAAAAGAGAGAAATACGATCCAACAAAGTCTTTCTTTTTGTGGAAAGAACAAGAGGTGACATTCGTTTTAGATTTCTACTATTCGCATGCGTCAAACCCCTCATTTGTATGGAGAAAAGGAGACTTGAATAGCATCAAATTAGTAAATTTAGAATGATAGCAGCCACATGTATGAAACGATATCCTCCACATGCGACTTTACACTTTCAACAGCTTCTTTACGATTACAATTGTAAATCAAGAGGCTTTACATGTTACAACTCTATACCTAAGTACATGTATCTTTGAGTAAGTAATATAGCCATGCCAATCCATGGCAAATTCCTCACAGCCATTTAATGTTTCAACACTACACCATCCACTTCTTTTCCTTTGACTTATCCGAAGAATATGAAAAAATCTGGAGTAATGGCTCTATTTCGGGTCCAAATCCCCTATTACCTAAAGACTTAGGATATTCGAGCTTAATACGCATCAAAACAGAAAAGAAAAAAAACCCCGAAAGGTAATAACCTCAGCTCATATGTCCGTGTCCCAATTTATCCTTCCAATCGGAAATATATATGCTAAGAATCTTTCCTATATTGTTACGATTAAAAGCACTATCTTGATGATTATGATCACTCTTTTGGACAGGGCCTGTAATGGTGTACTTTGCCTTGATGGTATGTATGTATCTTTGTTTGTTGTTTGTTTTTGTAAACATTTTCATCCAAATGATCAGGTTGTGAGGCCCTTTACGAGGTACAATAACTCAATATATTTCTTGGCCACTATTCTATAAACGACTTAAGAATTTAGTAAACGAAGAAGCTTGATGGGAGGAATTTAATTTGTAAACAAAGCAGTAGATGACAGGTTCGAATCCCGCTGGTTCCAATTTTTTCTGACTTGTGTTTTTCATTACAGATCGAGCATACGATCTTTAACACTGGGAGTAAAATGCCTAAAAATTTGTTTACAAATTAAAATTCCTCCCATCAAGCTTCTTCGTTTACTAACCATTGTCTACGGCGGACCGTTTGAATATTAATGAGTCAGAAAGAAGAGGATCTTGGGTATTTGATTCCAGTTCATCGTGACTTGGCCGTGAACCAGAATAGCCTGGTGGTTAAGTCGCTGCCCGGTAAGCAGTAGATGACAGGTTCGAATCCCGCTGGTTCCATTTTTTCTGACTTGTGTTTTTCATTACAGATCGAGCATACGATCTTTAACACTGGGAGTAAAATGCCTAAAAATTTGTTTACAAATTAAAATTCCTCCCATCAAGCTTCTTCGTTTACTAACCATTGTCTACGGCGGACCGTTTGAATATTAATGAGTCAGATAGAAGAGGATCTTGGGTATTTGATTCCAGTTCATCGTGACTTGGGCGTGAACCAGAATAGCCTGGTGGTTAAGTCGCTGCCCGGCAAGCAGTAGATGACAGGTTCGAATCCCGCTGGTTCCATTTTTTTCTGACTTGTGTTTTTCATTACAGATCGAGCATACGATCTTTAACACTGGGAGTAAAATGCCTAAAAATTTGTTTACAGACTTTAGAATTTGTTTTACAAATAAGAAATAGTCTTAACCAAAGTACATGTTCAATGAAAACATTGTGGGTTAAGAATTTGCCCTAAGTTTACGTAAATATTCTTAGATTTTTTAAAGAAAAAATCTTAAATAGGGTTTTGTATTAGGTAAAATTAAGATATGAAATATAAGTAAGAATTATCCCCCATATCAAAACATAATTGGGAGGTCCGCTGGGCTCCTACAACGCTGCAGAGATAGATCTATAGAATGAAAACATACGAATCTTTTGTTGTTTATTTCATCGTGGAGTTCAGCATGGTAAAATCAATCAACTGATAAAGTTATTTATAGAATTATTTTTAGAAGTACAACATACACAACATATAAATTAATTGAATCAATAGTATCTTACAATATCGAATTTTCTTGAATCATGTTGAGATAACATCTTGATTCAAAATGCAAAACCGTGCATTCGATGAGATCTTAATTTATGCCTCTATAAATCTAATGGTTTTGAAAAGCTGCGAATTATATTAGCAATAAAAGTGACTATATAATAACCATTTAACAAGAGTGTAACAAGCGTTTTCCATCAAGAATACACACACAAAAAAAACACACGAGCGCGTGTGCGCACCCACACCATGACCCACACCCATCCACACATACAAACACTCATAAACAAAATCATATTTTTATGAAGTCCCAATTCAAACGACTACCATGACTATTCAGATGTAGCAATATGCAACCTCATTTCGGTTCTGAGAAAAGATGATATGCCGACATATTTTCACAACGAGGGGGGGGGGGGGGTGGGATTTAGAAATAAAGGTTCTCTATGATAATTTCAACTTTACTTTGGCTGTCACTCAAACCAAATTCGAAAGAAGGTTTAATTTCCTGTTAATGAATCGTTTAATCACCTCCCCATTTGCATCTCTATCATCCACTCTTGGTTTCCCTTTTCTATCGCTTAGTCTCAACCTTTTATGTAATGTCGATCCTGGTAATTGATGAATTTATATTGGATTAGTCCTGGGGTATATCGTGTCTATACCTCCTCTTCCGATCTCCTTTGATCCTTCTCCAGCCTCGCTTAATGAGACAATATTGGAAGTTGATGAAGCCGATGGTCTTTGAAACCATTCAATGCGCACATGTGCAAACTAGTCTCAAACCATAGGACTTCATCATTGTATGTCATCCCTTCTCCACGAGGTCTGCATGCACGACACATGCTCCTTCAACAATTGCTCAGTTATCAATATCCTACCCTCCAGCTGAACTTCAACCCTGGACCCAGACGCGGCGGAGCGTGGGGGGACGGGGCATCAGCAAAAAGGGGCACCTACAAGGGGTGAACATAAAGCGAAAAAAGGACCATTTTGTGACAATGGTATTACCCTACAGTCTAATTAATATAATTATGATCAAACATCACCTTCTTCCTTTTTTTTTATTGTGGTTCTGGACACTACTTAAGCTTCCCCCAAATAGCAGTTGTGTGTAATGGTCTACTCGATTCATGTTGGAGCGAGCAAAAATTATCGGACTTTTTTTCCAATGCTGAAGTCCTTGAGTTGTGCATTATTTACAGCGATATAATGAAAATAACCAAAAGGGGCACTTATATCGGTAAGGGAACATAAGCACTTATTAGAAGGGAAAAGGGGCACCTATCAGAAGTGATAAATGCACTTAAACGAAACGGAAACAAAACAAAATAGTTTTGTTTTATGGTTTCAAAACAGGAAAAGGAAACGTCATGAACGTATATTATATATGACTATCTACCCACCCACATCCACACCCAATTGATCGAAGCGAACGATCTACTTCATAATTTTACTCGTTAAATGTGCATTTACATGTATGATTTAAACAGCGGATTTCCATTAGAGGATATTTCAGGTTTTGAATTTGCTGTATAATATAAGCCAATATGAGCACTGTGGTATATTGGTGCATATTGGTGCAGGCTTTTGACTCTCATACGAGTGGTGATATGATGGGTTCAATCCATCATTTGCGAACTTGGGAAAGGAACCATCATTATTGATGTTAATTGGTAAAACGTGACAGGACAGTGTAGGCTAACGACAGGTGCATGCCTAATTACTGCTTAGACCAGTCCGATAAGGGTTCCGTTGCACAAGTTGAAGATGAGCCGTTATGTAATTACTGCCAACTGGGAGATTAAAGCGAGATAGGCAGAATGGACGAGGAGAAGGAGGGAGGGAAGGTGGTGAGATAAAGAGAGAGAGAGGGAGGGAGAAGGAGAGAGAGAGAGATAGAGAGCGGTTTGGAAACCGACGTCGTCGGCCTCAAGGGCTGTTGGTTTCGTGGGCTGCACTGGAGCTTTGGATTAACGCAAGACTCAAGACTCTGATCATTGTCACCTGATCCATTGCACTTTGTTTTAGTTCCTAATCACACCTATACGGTTCTGGGAGGGACCGAAGGGAAAATAAAGCATCAGTTATTATGGCAAGTAAAAACATGATTAGTGAACAACTTGTTTTTCAAGTCAAGTTTTGATACATTACTCATCCATGCACGTTTATTGGTGTACGGTGACGTAGCTACAGGGGCATGGGGCACTTACCCCCCCCCCCCCCCCTCCCCGAATGGCAAACAAGAAGAGGAAGCCATTATACCTGAAACATGTGGAAGTAAATATATAGATGTAAATTTACATTAACAAAGCAAGAAAAACAAAATTCGCTATAATATTAGAATAAATGACTTGGTCTTCATGCATGTAATGCACGTATATGCTTGGTGCTCTACTTTGGGAAAAGGTGTGCATTAGGTTCTTCACATATAAAACCTGAAAAAGCTATGTAAATAAAGTTGAAGGACATTATCCCGCGATTAGATTTTTATTCCCATTTTTTTTTCAAGTCCAAAGGGCGAACCTTGGATATACCAGGAAATGTTCCCAGGTAATACGTAGCACGTTCATCGAGAGTGTTCGTGTCCATGAGATCACGTGCAAAATAAGTGATAGGGTTCTGGATAATCTTGTGCATGTAACATACTAATACAAAGCTTAATTTTCACTTCTTCAAAGACTTGCTTTCTCTTCTTCAGCTTAGAAGGTGCATGTTGGCTTTATACAAAGCAGCGTATTTATCACGGTGTACCAGTTTTTGACATTCAAAATTCGAGGGTAAAATCTCCTTACCTCCCTCCACTTCTCTCTCCTCCCCCTCTCTCTTTCTCTCTCTCTCTTTCTATCTATCTCCCTCTCTCTTACTTCTCTTTTTCTATCTCTCTTTCTCATCCTCTTCTCTCACTCTACTTTTTCTTTCTCCAGTCTCTTTCTCTCTCTCTCCCTCTTTCTATTTCTGTTTCCCTCTGTCCACTCTGCCACCACTTTCTTTGTCCATACATCCGTCTGTCTGAATGTTTTGACTTGTCTCTCACAATCGTAAATAAGAAGAAGTGATGCAGAGATCGTGGATAAATACTTGTAGTTCTCCAGTGAAATGCGTAAAGCTTGTAACATGATTACAACATTCCCAAATAAGGAGTTTAGGTGCGAGGAGAAACCTATTGTATTAGAACGATGGTGTTGCATCTTGTATTTCGTGTGCAGTTCTATCGTCATCTTTCTTCTGCCACAAAGCCTTTTGCTCGTCTTACTTTTCTGCTCGTATCGAATTCTCTTGTTCTATTGTGTACTGCAATGTTCTTTAACATTGCGTATCAGAACAAGGGAAGATGAATTGTGAGAATAATAATATGTTCTTTTATGAGCTAAATGATATTTGAGACGTGAAATATGAAATATAGTTGGCACTCTATTTTTATTTGTGTTTCGCAAAGGTCAATCCTTCCGGCGAAAATTTCTCTTGATAACTGCACTGTAATAGAACATGTATCATCCTATACAAATGAAATGAGAGTAGACATTTCTTTATTGTTTATTACAGAATAGAACCAAAATAATCTAAAGCATGAGCTAAATTTGGGGTTAAAACGTGCCTTTACAATGTAAAACGAGTTTGGTAAAAAGGAAACTTGCATGTCTGTTGGGTAAAATATTACGCAATATTTGGTAAGATTTTCCCAATTGAGTAAATTTGACCCCATATTGGGATTAAGATTTACCCAACACATAAGTTCCCCTTTTACGAATATTGCGTAAATTTTACCCAGCCTTTTCAGAATGTACGAAATATTGTTATTACAGCACAAAAAGAAGAAGAATTGAAAGCATGAGCTAAATTTAGATTTGAAACGAAAGATTGTCAATTTGCAATAATTTTTTTGATTTGACATGCATTCTAAAGTTAATATTTTTTCTACATTTCTCATGATAAATAACCTTTAACGTCATAAAAACGTCATCTAGTGCAAATTAATAGAAGTAATTTGATTGTTAGATTAGGGGGTTGTAGGATTTTGCTATGAACTAGACTGAGGTGAGAAAGGTGTAAAAAAGAAGGGATTATCCATTTGGGACAAATACTTTTTGAGTTGATATTCATTGAAAAGATGAACCAGTTTCATAATTTTAAATACCCTGCGTAACAGTGCATATAAGATTAGTTTTTGACGTCATAAATTACAGACACAAATGAATTTACGCTATCACAAATGAAAATGTACAATTCAATTGATTTTTTAGAGCAAGGATGTATAATACAAGGAAGAAAAATTTAAATGAAAAGTGTGGGAGGAGAGGGTCTGATTGCCATCGTCATCGTTGTCTTTTTTCCCTCATAATTTGTATACCCTCCCAATCCTTCATCTTTCCTGAACCCACCCCCTCTCTCTCTCTCTCTCTCCCATTTCTCTATTTCCTCTTATATCATGTCTATTACTATCCGATTAATGCCCTGTATAAAAAAACCTATGACCCCTGTACAGAAGGAGAGTCTTCCAGTCAGGATAGTATTTCATCAGTCTGTTTCCTGATGCGCATCTTTATTATTTCCTCCACTTCTAGAGGTGGGCAATCTTTTCCACATAAGGAGGGCAATTCTCTCATTTTCTGGTAACCATTGTTTATGATTATAATGTGTTTTATAACTAGATCCGTGTCATTTGAATTTGAGCAATACTTACGTGCGATGTTATCTGTGTCTAGGTCTATATTTTTTCTTTGTACGTGTAAAAAATGATACGTCATTATTTCTACATGGTACAATTTTCAATTTCAAATAATTTGGAAATTTTGCTTGCTCTTGAGACATAGCCTATACAAACCCTCCATCTACTCTTCTTTATCTTTGGGGGAATTATTATTATCATAATTATTATCATTATCATTACTATTGTTACCATTCTTCTTCTCCTTCTACTTCTTCTTCTTTCTTTTTTTTTCTTCTTCTGCTTCTTCTTCTTCTTCTTATTATTATTATCATTATTATTATTATTGTTATTATTATTTTCATTATCATTATTATAAGTAGTAGTATTAGTATTTTTACTTCGTATTTTGTATTCTCTGTTATTGTTATGTTGTTCTCCTTGAAAATGAAATAAAATAAAAATAAAATAAAAAATTATTTATTATTAGAATTTATGTTGTTTTCATTTTCATTATTTTTCCTGAAATATTGTCAACTATGTGAGTAGAACGCAAAATTCAAAAGAGCATCAAAAATATCTGTTCAACAATTGGAATCGAAGGGGAAAATACACGAAAAAAATACACACACCCTACCACATGAAGATTCGAAGGTGAATTTCCCTTAAGCCCGGCGCACACTATACGATCCGACTGCCACCCGATTTTCGAACAAATTGCAGTTTGCATTAAATGTGAAAGTTTAAAAGAGTGAATTTATCTCATTTGAAGTTCGGAATAATGATACGAATACTAATATCGAAATTTTGGTTAACTGCAATTATGCTGGTTAGAGTAAAGGCCAAATCAGCTTCAAATCTTAGTCGATCGCAAGATTGGTATGACGTCACTACGATTTGGAATTGATTTCGCTTTTATTCCTACACGGGGGCTCGCAGTAGCCCGGAATTTCGATATTAGTATTCATACTACTATTCGGAACTTTGATCACGAAGATTTTACATGTTTCAAGGTTCATATCAAATGTTATAACAACTTTTCCCAAAATCGCATCGTAGTCAGATCGTGCAGTGCGCCGGGCTTGAGTGAAATAAAATATAATTTGAAACAGTCTGTAGATGGCGCTATTAACGGTGCCAGACGTAGGGCTCTGTGCCAGACTTCCACATATTTTGGTGTCTTCAAATAATTGGGATTCAGAGAGTGAAATGATAACCAATAGAGCGCTGGTAAATTTACTTTGATAAATAAATTATTTTGAAAATATAAGTAAACTTTTCGGACTATATTAAGAATCAGTTTGTCAAGAAAGCACTTTCTCTCTTGCTCTCTTCCATACAAGTTTAATTCATTCTAATCTAGTCTTCATCACGTCTTCTTTCATACTAAACAATTTCTTAAGAAGCAAAATAACCGAAGTCTCCAGGTTTCGTTTCATTGCGTGTTAAACAGAACATATATATATTATTGATACCCCTCCCCCATTTAACAACAACAACAAATTATCATGAAATAAATTATATATAAACAGAAGAAAACGTAACACTAATCAAACTTTTTGTAAGTTAAACGAAATGTATAAGTGAAAACATCCTTCTCTTGAAACGTGTGCGTCTCGATGATGACGTGTTTGAGGAAGAAAAACAAAACATTCGGTTTCTTTATCTTTGTTTTTATCCAATTATTTCGTTGATAGCATATGATGATTTACGTAGAGAAACATTTGTCTTGGCTATTTGGACATCCTTATAAGGTATTATTGTTAGGTTTGAACGAAATGGACAAGAATTGGCATTTGCAAGCAGTTCCCTTGTGGGCTTACTGCAATCCACACTGGCTTTCATATGTTTTCATCAGCAGAAATCAGTCCCAATTGCAATTGGGGAATACATTTCAATAGCTACGAGTTTGGAATGGATCGAGATAATCGAGGTACCATTGTATTCATCATCATCATCATCTTCTTCTTCTTCTTCTTCTTCCCAGTCTTCTTCTGAGAAGAAGATGAAGAAGAAGAAGAAGAAGAAGAAGGAGAAGCAGAAGGAGATAAAGAAAAAGAAGAAGAAGTAGCGGAGGAGGAGAAGGAGAAAGAAGAGATTTCTAACCAAGCGCAAGGCCCACTGAAAAGAATATTTCATTTGATGGCATTACGACATTGTGTCTTGTTTACAGGCATTTACAGAGTATAAATTAATGCAAAGTCACATTATACTGTCTATCGTAAAAATATTTAGTTTTTACAGTGATGGATTCATGACGATATAATTTCCATAAAATTAGTCGGTAGAATTTAAAAAAAAAATGTAAAAATAATTGTAAAAAATACACCGGGCCGAAACAAGCATCTTGAACATAATTATGAAAAAGAGATTAAAGACCATCGATATTTGACATGTTTGAACAGACAAATTAAGCTTGTTAAAGTTGAGGCAAAAGTCACTAATCTGGGAGGAAGCCCCTTTAACAACAACATATCATATTGCAAGATTTTACTCAGGACACTTCCCCCTAAAATTCAGGTGTATACTGCGCATACCAAACTGGCATATCATCACAATGTGGACATTTTTTGTAAAGATAAATAAACAATATTTAATATGATACCAAATGCAATGCTAAGCAGCCCGGATGATAAGATTGCGGTTACAAAAGCGACATTATCCAGGCCAAACTCGAAGAAGATATTATACAAGAGGAAACACCTTTGGAAATTTACTGAAAATGCATTTCCAGGAACCAGGATTTCAACTCGAACTTATTCCCATAATTAGGTCAAAATGAGCGTTTGAAACTTTTAAAGCCATTGAAAATAAGTCACTTTTGTGATGGCAAATAAGTCCGTTTTCTAATGATACCAAATAAATTGATAATGATCTAGTAATCCAAAGTAATGGGCCGGTAATCATGCATGGCAATTGAGGACTAATGAAAGAGACAGCGCCTCCGGCAGAGAGGTAGGAGTAGTAGGATAGGGGATGAGCTGATCTCCAGCATATTGCTGCTAGAGATATCTTTATAAGGATTAAAGGCAGAGCTAGAAATCTTCAAATTTGCCCACTCGAACATCCGGATTACGGCAAGGTCCCCCGATTACAATCGGTTAACCTCTCACATCCCTGGAAATTATCCAGCGGCTTATTCCCCACCCCAGGCCTGCTTGAGGCTACAATTAACACGAAACTAAATCTAATCATTTGAAAATTGTATTCTGGAATCAATAGGGATTTCCGTAGTTGAATGTTTTTTATGATTTTATTTTCCAGATTCTTTATTCTAGACGGGATGTATTGTCTTAGGTGATTATCGTCCCGGCTGATAGTTGTCCGGCTAGTATGTGTCCAGACAGTAGCTGTCAGTGTGGTATCTCCCTTCTTTCTCCAAATACACATCCGCCGTATCTACCGTATATAAAGCTTGGTAGTATTGTTGTTGACATTCCAGTATACATAAATCCTTTTTCGCCAGACCTTCAAAATTCGCTCAGTGGGGGGGGGGGGGGGGGGGGGGGGGGTTATGGGGGTCCAGTTTCCCTCCATAATTCCCTGACAAGCCAAAAAAAAAAAAGAAAAGAAAAAAAAAGCCTTTTTGGGGGGGGGGCCGGAGGGCATGTGCCCCCTGTGCCTCCTGGATCCGCCACTCGCAGTTTTAGCAAAGCAAAAAGAACAGTTATGATAAACAACAAGGATGCAGAGTAGTACACAAAATATATTTGAGCAAATATCGAAAAGTCAAGACGTACTAGACAGCTGTCTGTCGCTAACAAAGTTTTGAAAATTGTATGACTCTGATATTGATTTCATGCAGTCGTGTAGGTATATTTTATGAAACTTTGTATTCAAAAATACAATCTTAAACAGATGTAATGCTACATGTTGATAAGTTTGTAATCATCAGTTATATCAAATACGAATCAATGATTATATCGTTGGAGATTCGCAAAGTTATCTTGGTGTTTTGACTTGTTTATCGAAATGATAGTATTTTAGTTATGATATTCGAACATATCATGGGCACACACACTCATGTACACCCCCACCAAAACTCATTACACAGGAGGGAAAATTTCATCACCTCAATCCACCCCAATTTCAGCGTTCCATCGCTGAAAACTTATCGTCATGATGAAACAAACAATTCTAAAATATGTAAGAATTAATTTTTTTAATTATACGAGAGGAAATGAATTTATAGTAGAAATATTGAAATCACAAGATATTCACTTTCTGTATTTCAATATTTCCGGCCACAATTACTATCCCTGGGAAATTCTCTAAAACTATAGTTTCTCAAAGATTCCTAAAAAAATGTCCCCCGAAGGCATATTCATGATTTTTAATAAAAAGAGACATGATTCTGATTCCTGGTTATCGTAATGCACAAGCACTTCGAATTTGGTTATTTCTTGCCGGTGAAAATAAGGGCTGTTATTTTGTTTTAAATGTATTTTGAACGGAGCTTTTATATTCAACTAACTTGAGGATTAAATTGACATCTGGAGCAGAGTGTGCTTGGATGGTAGGACAGAAAAAACACAACTAATCATGCGAATTCCGTGCTCTCTAAAATAATTGTTTTCTCAATTTAGGAAATAACAAGAATGATTTATTCGTAAATTTAGATGAATAGTGGTTTTAGGGCTATTTGATTGTTGTTTGTTTCTCGTCCTTCATCCATGAGTTCTAGTCTAGTTGATCTTCTCAGCTATCGTGTTATCCATTTCCTTGCAGGTGCCGTTCGTTTTTTCGCAAAACAAAATGACCTTGTACTGATAGTTAAACCTGACACTACTTACTCCACTAATTTTGTTAATCTAATATAAAATTGTTTAACAAGAAACTTGTTTCATGACGACCTGATTTTCGTTAATTCATGTAGTTACAGAAATATGGTAATTGTTACGGGATGACACTGGCGCTCTAAATCAGCTGACTAACAGTACTCTACCCACTCCTTCACCATTCATGATTCAGGGTCTTATTCTGTATCACATAGCTTGACAATGTATTCTCAAAAAAATGAAAAATCACTTGTTCCTTGAATTTATTTTTATTTTCTGCCTTTATTTGTACATGTACCTATTTATATTCCCTCTTTCTCTGTCTATTTCTAGTTTTGTCTGTCACTGTCTGTCAGCCCCCCCTCTCTCACACTCTCTCAATCTATTGTATTATCTCTCATTATTTCTTCTTCTGTACCTGTTTTCCACACGGACTCTCTTTTCCCCTTTCTATATTTTGTAATGTACACATAACCACCTCCCATTTCTCTACTCTTTTGTTTCATTGTCATAATGAGAGCCCTACGGTGGAACGTAATATCCATAAGTTTTATATTATGTTTCGTAAATCTCAATTATCAGACATATCAGTAAATAAAGAATGAATTAGTCAGCGGAGAGACAGTTGTTTTTTTGCTCATTAATTCACATGAATTTTTAAATTTTTAGAGTAAACTCAATAGATATCATTATTTTATGATACTCTTCGCAGCGTAGATTTTGAAAAGCAACTTTACTTTGATAATTACGAAGTGTTTTTTTATCCAATACTAATGGCTTTGCAATATCATCATGAATTTACAATATCATAATGACTCTGAACATGCTTAACTGACCTTTAAAGAATAGTTGATTTGGACAGGATATTGTTAAGATGTTTTCTTCACTGAAGCACGCTCCTGCAAGCTCATTACATTCATGCTATCAGCTATAATGATCAATTGGAATTGTAAACAAATTATTTCCTGAAATTTGTGCCCATCACAATTCACATCGGATCTCATTAGGGCATTATAATTCTGAAAAAACAAATCAGTGATTGTTCTTTGGAATTATACCACTGCGGTACATTTACAATTTTGATATAAGTATATAGTCTCCCGATACGATATGTAACAAGAAAAACAAAAAATGAAATGGCGGAAAACACTTCTAAACAAAATGAAGTATTGCCATGTAACGTGGCCTGTTTGTTTGTTTGTTTGAACGTGTAGTGGGCTGTCATCAGTGAGGTTCGCCGACACAGCTTTTCTGAGGTCTGGAGGTAAAGAACATATTTCGAACACCCACCCTCAAAAAATAATTGGACAGGTAAAGGTTATGAAAATGAAAATGTTGAATTCGCCTTAAAAAGGTGAACATTATGGCTACAAACATTTGAAAGGGAGGTTAAACCCCTCATCCCAACTAGCGACGCCGTGTTCACCTTTTTTATTTTCTTTTTCTTATCAACGGTTATAATTATATACGTAGAATATCACCATAGAGATTAATTTTTGTGAAAGTTATAAGGAGTATATTTTGATAACACTTATGTTACTAGTTTGACCCTTTTTTAAAACTCGGTTACGACAATTTGTTGACAAAATAATGCTTGCACAATACCTGCTGTGTATTCTTAGAATCAACAGGAAGGGAGTATATATATCAACATATATCATTTACAATTCATCTCTATATCTCAATCTTATTAGAAACTTGTCAAGAGTTTTAAAAAGGGGAAAAGAAAAAAGCAAACGAACTTCCTGCGTAATCTAATTTAGATGTTAATGTGTTTACACCTCACGGCGTCGTTCGAGAAGGAACGATAATATTTTGTAGGCAAATCATGGACTCGGATTTAAAGCCGTAATAGGAACTGTTGGCAAGCGTGTGATTGAACTGACATCGAGAATGGAAAGGATATTATAATACAGTGATATAATTGCCTACAATAATCAAGCTAAAATAAAATTACATGTATCTTTAAAAATGTTAAAATTAATGGTCCTATTAAAATAAAACCCCTGAATATCCCATTGTGTATTTTTATATTGTGTGAATAGAATGCCGATAGAACTTCAATACATGGAGCGATGGCTCAGTGTTAGAGCAGTAGCAGTTGTCTTGTAACTGGGAGTACCCGGGTTCCAAATCGAGTGGATGCGCTAGCGCCTTTCGGGAGGACGTTAATCCTTATTATACCATGTCCCTCGGTGAGGACTTAAAGCCGTCGGCACAAGCAATATCAGGTAAAATAATCCATCAATCAACTATCATCAACACATAGA
Source organism: Heliocidaris erythrogramma (assembly GCA_025617745.1). Classification (NCBI taxonomy): domain Eukaryota; kingdom Metazoa; phylum Echinodermata; class Echinoidea; order Camarodonta; family Echinometridae; genus Heliocidaris; species Heliocidaris erythrogramma. Next base: position 16,651,698 of record CM046853.1, on the reverse strand, counting down.
AGTATGAAGTAGGATGACTTGGTTTAAATATGACGTTATATGCATTACATCCTACTATATTTATTTCGACGGGGCTTATCTTCGAAGGCTTGAGGAAGATAAAAATTAATAAGGGGATTGAATATCAATTTGCCTTTAAAGATTTTTGACATAAAAGTGTACCCTCTGCCCTACTTTTTACCGAAAATGAAGCAAAGTGTAAAAAACACAAAAGACACCAATAGTCAAAAAGAATTTGGAAATTGTTGGGTGCATATTGACCGTAGAAAAGTGTTAGACTGTGCAAGTTATTAGTTATTTATTTGCCATCATTGTGGTGATTTTTTTAGGTTTAAAGCTTATAGATAGTGAACATAAATAATGATGTTCCTGGAAGCGCAATAGCTCAAAAACTTGATAAAATCCGTAATTAATTTAAAGTTCTAGTGCACAAGTGCAATTAAGGTGCTCTCACACGAGAGCTTCGGCCGATCTACGGTTATGACGGTTGAAGTCGGTTACATGACCGTCAAAGGCATTGGCGGTCGGTTGTTTGTAACGGTTATACGATACAGCAACAGTCTGTTACGGTAATTTACTACGATCTATAACGGTATGTCACGGTCTGTAACGGTTTGGAACCGTCGCTATTACGGTGTGTAATGGTCTGCGACGGTTTGTAACGGTCGTTACTACTGTCAACAACGGTCTACGGTCTTCGAAGAAACGCTAGGCACTCTACGCTTTTGCCAAACCTTCAGCACAACTTAATGTTTTATCAATCCTTTTGAAGCCCTTATTTTCTTGCTTGGTCACATCAATCGGCCTCCCAAACGTGACTGTCTTCCAGAAGTAGAGAAGCTGCTTGACTTTGCAGGCCTTATAATGTTGCAGTCTTCTCAGTCCGCAGTCTTGCTTTCTTGGTGTTAGTCTTGTAAATCGTTGTGTCTCCGGTCGCAGAGCAGAGGCATGGGGTTTCCTTCAACCATCATCTACTGCTTCTGTGTAAAAGGGTATAGGCTTTTTCCTTCACCTGACTGGAAGCAGAACCAGACGCAGCAGCAGCAGGCTCCCCATCCTCCTCCTCTTCCTCTAGGTCAGGATCAGCCTGTGTTAGCTCAAGCTGAGCAGGCCCAGGGTTAGGGTTGGCGGCCTGCACTTCCCAATCCTCGGCTTCACTGTGTTCGGGGTATCCAGCAGGAGATGAGGGCTTCGGGATTTCTCCTTCTCCTCCCCTGGGGTTGGCTTTCTCCTTGGTCTTGGCATTTTCAGTGTTGTGTAGAACTTTGTGTACCTAGCTTTTTAAAGTCGTAGCGAAGTCTGAGCAGACCGACGCGCACAGATGCAGTTACATGCGATTGGATCACGTGACAGTCTGCTGACCGTATTGGGCCGTAGTGAACCGAAGTACTTCCGTACTAGACCGTTGCAGACCGTAGCAAGACCGAAGCTCGACCGTCAAGGACAGGAACAAACCGTATCATGAACGTCATGGACCTTCTCAAACATATAAAGAACCCCCACGGTTGGACTCGGCAAAAACTAACCGTAATGGACCGTAGTAGTGACCGTCACATGACCATACTAGACCGTCATGGACCGTATTTGGCTGAGTTTGACCGTACTAACATCAAGTAAGACGGTCGCTACTACGGTCTAATGCGCTCGATAACGGTCCATGATGGTCTTATAACGGCTGTTGTAAGGTCATCCATCATACGGCTTACTACGGTTATTTTTGATCAGTCGGGCAGAAGGAAAGTTTGAGCATGTTTAAAACTTTCTCTCCAACCGTCACTTATTAAGACGGTCAAGACGGTCACTCAACCGTCATTGGCCGACATGATTTAAATCTATAGATCCACTGCCTACGAAATAACATAATAAACCTAGCTTGTTCAGCCTCTTTACTTTCAAACGAAATCGCAAAAAAGAGCACTTCATAGAAGGATGAGTAGCACTTTAGTTTCACCTTCCTAAACGCCATTATTTCATAGAAAGAAGCAATTTGCATATGCTGAGTACATAATAATTATGAAGGATAACTACTTCCATTTTCCAGCTCTTGATCACCCCCCTCTCTCTCTCTCTTTCTCTCTCCTTCATTCCCTGAAGATGTCGTTTAACGATTTTTGCACTGAAACATTTTCCCCTCCAAATAATCATACTCTTCTGATTTGATTAGCAAAAAGAGAATTGCTTGCAGGTAAGTAATTTCATGGAAATGGAAACAGAAAATTATATTATAGCAATTACACAGCGGTAATGTCTTAGATTCTTTTCCATTGAAATAGTATTACTCAAATAATTTTCACGTTTTCATGCTGTGCTTGATTTGGTGTTGCTTGGTATGTTAAATTCTGATCTTCGCTTATTTCTTTGATTTATTGATAAAATACAATAATCAAATGTTAATGCCTATCTCTATTTCTCATCCGATGTCTGTGCAACACAGCCTTTGACAATTTGCCTTACATGATTGGGGGTAACCTCGCTAGTCATAAGGACCACCTATTCATAAGGACCGCTATCCATAACGCGTGACTAAATGAATAGCGGTTTTGTATGAATAGCGGTTCTTATGAATAGCGAGCAAACCATAGACAAGTTACCTCGCTATTCATAAGGACCTCCGTTCATAAGGACCACTATTCATAACAGTTCATAAGGACCGCTATTCATAACGCGTGTTAAATGAATAGTGATCCTTGAGAATAGAGAGCGGACCCGCATGATTGTGGTGTGTAAGCGACTGGATAGTTTTCTCGTTTGGTCATGAGCTGCAACACCATGGGCTGACGCGGTCGGTATTCAAATTAATGCGTCATGAGAGAACATAGACAAAATACCAATGTTCATCAATTATTAATGTAGCCATGTTCATTATACCGTTCTTCGATGATAATTGGTGTGACTAACACTGGTGTAATCTGGGTACGCATCAGTTAGCCCGAATCGAGCGGGCAAATTGAACATTCATGGGACATTTGCTTTGAACAAAGCACAGATGCTTCCTTCCATGAGCGAGGCACAGACTTATGCTAATAAGTGTTTAATTACATACATAAAATTTATACATAACCTTAAATTAATCACGAACTGCCGTAAGGGTAAATGAGAAGAGAAATCCATCTCGGAAGAGAAGAATGTTTCTTTATAACGTAATAATTTACCGTTTAGACATTTCTTTTTTTTCAGATTTAAAGAGGGAAATGATGCCGCACGGAAAAGATTTCCTCGATTCGGTTCATTTTGCTGTTCACATGGGACCGTATTCATGTAGTGTACAAAGTACATGAACCAGACAAAAAACCTTTCTGTTGATCATGTATTGCAGGCCCCTATATATATAATGTTCATTTTCTTTATTCATAACGTGTATTCAAATTGCCCTTTTAATCACGGGTAAATTATTAATTATAAACAATAATACATATAATACGATAATTATTATAAACGAAATGTAATTTTCATATCTGAATCTGGAAAACGGTCTACGCCCGATAGACCGCGGGGCCGATAGACCGCGGTGTCTGAAATGCAACGCATTTTCACATCACGTCTTAAAAGCATAATGACTCAAATAATTCATGTATCTTAATCCGGGGGGGGGGGGGGGGGGGGACTTCCATTGAAATCCGTACAGCATCCGCGAACCTGAAAACGAGGAAAAAGGGTAGTTTTTCAGGGTCGGGCGGGGATCCGCGTTTAGGGTGTCAAAAACGAAAAATATATAATAATAAAAAAAAAAATAATAATACTTGGTTCATACTGAGTTCATACTCTAAGTATTAAACAGATATCTTAAGGGAGATAAATATTAAGGGAGATTTTGAACTTATCTAAGTTGCTCTCATATCTCATGATACCCTTTTCATATAAAAGGCTATCAAAATCACACTTCTGACCAAATGAAGCTAGGAAAAAAGGTGTGAAATTTAACACGACCAATCCACAGAAAGGGTACAATTTATTCAGAATTTGAGAATTTCGGTCGTAATATATATGCTCGCCCTGTTAAGGGTGTAAAAACAAGCTGTTAATTGTTTCTCTCCGTGTTTAGGGTATCAAAATCAAGAATGAAATAATATCCCTGTTTAGGGTATCAAAATTTCAAATTGTACGTCCTGTTTATTAGCGTTAGTTTCTTTTATTTCAAATAAAAACAAAGACTTGAAGTCACTTATTGCATAATCCACTGAACATCAAAAAGTTAATGAGCGCATCCAGGAGGGATTTCTCTAATTTTTAATTTAAAAAAAAAAGTTTTGCTGTTAGTGCTTTCGATTGCAAGAGGTGTATAGTGATTTGAGCGAATGTGCGGAATTACTGGTGACTGGCGTGTACATTGAGACGCCGCGGTCTATCGGCCCCACGGTCTATCGGACCCGCGGTCTATCGGCCCCGCGGACTATCGGTCTTCCCCCGAAATGGCATATCGAGGCTTGAAAGAAATTACAAGCCCAAATGTGCAATGACAATGTACGAGTACTAGCATTTCGGAAAAAAAGAAAGAGTAGGAGCTTAACTCTCAATATTGAACCCTTTTGTAGTTGAATATCAGACAACAGTGCTGTCACATGATCAATCAAATACTGCGTCATTTCATGGTCTGTATATAAGCAACATCGTACGTGACTTTGCCCTCGATCTTGCGGCAGGAAAAACACATGCCCACCAACATGACCAATGCAGTAACCTTGATCGGTGGGCTACATTACCTACAGATAGCAGTCTCAGGAGAAATCATCTTCGAGAAACCAAACCATATTGGGTTAATCTTTAATTTACATGACACAGAAACATGGATTGTTACAATGGAACTATTGTCTTGACTTCCCTGAAAGCACCCCCTGGATTGAGCTACTGAACACCTTGCGTTCAGATTGTACGAACGACATACATTGCAACAGAAAATATACCAAATTTTCAAATATATATAATAGTCCTGATTAAGGTTCCCTTGAGTCATAAAGTCCTTCAATCATAAAATTCGTAGTTTTATGGCATTGTAAAGCCAGCGGCGTCGCTAGAGGGGGTGACACCCCCCCCCCCCACTCAAAATTTATGTCGGCAAATGCGCCACCTCTGTCGGCAAACAGAAGGAGATGGGGAGGGAGAAGGAAGAAGAAAGAGGAAAAAAGGGAGAAAAGAGAAAGGAAAAGAGGGGAAAAACAAGAAAAGGGACAGGAAAGAAAAAGAAGGACAAACTAGCAATTTGCTCGTTAGCTCGCAAAAACACTGGAAAATCGATATTCAGGCAAAAGGTGTCCCCTTCGGAAATAGGCTGCAGCCCACCCCCCCCATTTTTCAAAGTTCCGATATTCGGGCAACCAACACTTCCGGCATTTCCCTACATCTGGGCAGCGAAGTTCCCGGATAATTATGTAACTTCTGTACATTTTCACTACGAAAAGTTAAAAAAGAATTTGTGCGGTCGCTTCGCTCGCTCGCGAAAGTTTAGAAATTGAAAAGATGATGTTCGAGCAAATGGTGTCATCTGTGATTTGTTTTTATTATTATTTGTGTGTGTCTGTGGGGGGGGGGGGGGGGGGGAATTTGGGTGCAGCATTTTTGTCGGAGATTTGGGTGTCACACCCTAAAAATATGGCGGCAAATTTGGGTGTCACCCCCCCCCCCCCAATTCAATATGTTCTAGCGACTCCCTTGTGCAGCCTTCAAGTCCGCTATCATACATTACAGCTGGAAGATATAAATTATATAGGACATAGCCTTGATTAAAAACTTTTGACGTGCTCAAAAACTTTTCCAAAAGTCGATTTCTCCGAAATTGAGGTTTACAATACCCCCCCCCCCGAAATGTATGGTCATCTGTAACCGCATTCGGGAAAATTTTCACATTTTCACATTTTAACCCTAGATGCTATTTTCCCTGATCTAGTGTTAGATACTAGACTATGGGATTTAGAAGCGTATTGTTATCAAGCAGTATTTTTAAGCAGACAGTTATTCTTACTAGGCGCTTTTGTTATTTTACACATCTGTGAAAAAAGAGGAGGCATGTGACCCGCCAGGTTTTCCTAAGCCAGCAAACCCCCCCCCCCAAAAAAAAAAAAGAAGAAAAAAACCGCATGGAGACTGAATGAGAGTGCTATTTGATTGAAACCGATATCAAGATGAAATAGTTGTGCTTATTAAACTCTAGGCCTAACTACTAGTGGTGTATCCCGTATAGGTTGGAGTCGACGTACATCCACCGCCTTTCATTTTGCAATTCTTTAAGCTAAAAATAAAATGGAAAAAAGTTTTAGAAGTAGTGGGTGCTTCAGACTACCGAAAAATGACTTAACAGGTATGTTCGGGGGATGGAGGGGGGGGGGGCATTTTGATAAGACCCTTAACTATCAATTTATAAATGTACCACTGAACATGCACTATCCATAATCAACGCAATAGCAAAATTACGCCTTTTTTTTTTCTTTTTTCTTTTTTCTTTTTAGATATTTTCCGTTTTGGCACCCCTACAACCTTATAAAGGTTCGTGGCTCCACCACAAACCTGCTCACCATAATTGCTAAGAGAGGAACTCTTGGAATCACATTGTGGGGAAGAGCGGAAAAGATACGAGACAAAAGAAATAATGAGAAGTTCTTGATCATCGATCTTCAACTTGAACACAGTAAACAGGAAAGCACAGCGAGGGGGGAAAGAGAGAAGTGCCATCAAAACGTCTTCAAGATGATCTGTTATTGATTACGACAGGGACGTCCAGTTGATTGAACGCTTTCTCAAGACACAAGGTGTAAGCAGCGGCGGATGCAGAGGGTGGACAGGGAACGTAGGCCTATCCCCTTGTATTAGAGGTGTTGTGGTCATGGTAGTCTTGTGGATAATTCCACGGACTCCGAACCACAAGGAACGGGGCGTGAATCCCTGCCGCACTCGACCCAGGTGAGGTAAAGGGGTACCTGCCTTGGTAGGATTATCCATTGAAAATTAATGCATTGTGAGCTTGTTACGGTTTCCGGCGGCTATAAAGCCGGACTAATAATAATCAAGAGCTCTTTTGAAGTGCATATTCATGTCATAATTTGATATGAGCTAAACACAATAAGGGAGTGTTATTATCGCTATTTGAGGTCAACTCCTATAAGCATGCATGGTGAGTTTGGCGTGTCGAAGGTTCACGCTCCACCCCCTCCCATTTTCTTTTTATATTGATCCGCCACTGCTGCGGATTGACAATTCGCAAAGCTCCACTGCGCATCGCGTCAGGATTATCTTCTTTCCACGGACTTGCTACTCAGGTAATTTGGTTGACTGATGATTGCTGGAAGCTGGATGATAGACAAGAGAACTCCCTTCTTGGTAAGAGAAAATCAGAAGGGGGTGAGAGTTACAAGGAATTGTTTTGCTAAGGATGTATTCGTCCACAGCGAAGTTTAATCCAAGACGGAAAGCGTCTGATATTGAGAGACTGGATGTAAAAGCTTATAGGAGTTTTGAATATCACTCTCTGATTATACAGTGTAGTAATGGGGTGCAGATAATTAATGTTGTCTGTTATGCTAGAAATCTCAAGGTATGGCCATTCACCAATCTATTTCTCTCCCTATCTTTCTCTCCCACTCCCACCCCTCCCTTTCTCCATATCTCTTTCTGCAGGGGCGTCGCTACATCATTTGGGAGGGGCGTCAGAAAACTTCCTACAAGCAATGAAAAAAAACTCACAGTAACTGCCCTACAAGAATTGCCAACAGGAGTTATCTAACACCCCTGACTTTCCGTCTTTAAGATTTTCTTTCTCAATATCTCTTTTCATATAACTACATTCATATAACACTACCATTTTCCGTGTATATCACAGCCACTAGCAACAGACTGGTATAATTTGATAATTAGATTCATAGAACAAAGCTAAAAGGGATAGGAGGCGAAAAGATACCGAATGAAATTTATCGAAAAACTGAAAAAGGAACAATGAATCGATAAAAACGGAGGGAACTAACTCATCGATCGATGTATGTTTCTCGACTGAGTTTCAGTGAAATTGAATAAGAAGATTTCCTTACTGACGAGAACAAGATTACCTTTCCTCGATCAAATCGATCCACCGTGGAAATGATGTATTCTTCCCTCCCTCCATCTCTCTCTCCTTTTATTTTGTTAATTTTTATTTTTTACGAAGACGTGGGGAAAAGGGGAGATGGTACGTATCATTAGAGGAAGATCTTTTACTTTCTCGTCTGAATGGATCATACGACTCCCCATGAGCGCGGAGAGATTTTTCCCTTTTTAAAGAGCAGGATATTAAAATAATCAGTGAAAGTTCAAAGTGTACATGAGCCAAGTGAGGAATGCGATTAAAAATTGATTAACTCTTCAAGTTTGTAAGCTCTTCCAAGAATTGTCACCACGTAAAAGGTCAATTCAGCACATCGAACGGGACAGAAACAACCACAGCTACGAACATTTCCCCAATCCCAACTTCTGCTTTCATGATTAAGATTATTATTATTATTTTATTATCAACAGACGAGCAAAGTTACGAAAATCAATCTCTCTCTCCTCCCGTTGTCTCTGCACCTTTTGAAAATTCATGAGTAGGATTTTCCTGTTCTGATTATATTCAGGTTTGAAAAGTTTTTGCCAACGTTAGATTGTTGTATAATATATCTTGATCTATTATTTTCAAAAATTACATATACCTGGTTTTCTCTTCCATTGAAACAGTTAACCCCTCCCCAACCCCTCTGTCTGTCTGTCTGTCTGTATGTGTGTCTCTCTCTTTCTCTGAATCTTTCCCACCTCACCTCTCTTTCTCCGACTATCTTTCTCGTAATCCGCGCCTCTTTCCCTCACTTTTTTTTTCTCTCTCTCTCCCTCTTTCTAAAATGTCTATTTATATCTTCGATTTTTGTAAAGAATGTTTACATTTTTGTGAAAATTTTAAATGGATTTAAAATTAAAATTTTTAGCACCGCATCGTTTTACAACATAAATAATATTTGAAAAGTGCAAGAAACTTTTCTGTTTATCCAACTATATTTCTCTTAATATCCGCACTCTCTCCATCTCCCTCTCTCTCTCTCTATCTCTCACCCCCTCTCTCTCTCTCTATCTTTAATATGTCTATATTTATATCTTCGATTTTTGTAAAGAATATTTCCATTTTTAGAAACATTTTTAAATGGATATATCCAAAAATATTTTTGCACCGCATCGTTTTACAACATAAATAATATTTGAAAAGTGCAAGAAACTTTTCTGTTTATCCAACTATATTTCTCTTAATATCTGCACTCTCTCCATCTCCCCCTCTCTCTCTATCTCTCACCCTCTCTCTCTCTCTCTATCTTTAATATGTCTATATTTATATCTTCGATTTTTGTAAAGAATATTTCCATTTTACAACATAAATAATATTTGAAAAGTGCAAAAAAACTTTTCTACTGTAGACATAATATTGTTTTGATGCAATCTCTGATTACCCGTCATCTACAAATACAATATAATTTTATTTTTTTGTCAGACCAGGGATAATCTGTGTTTTAAAATTCCATAGTGAGTTCATATTTTGTGACTTTGATCAAATATTTGACACTGTCACAGGGGTTATCAATCCACCTTCTAGATGAGACGGGGTAACAAACGCACCATTCTGGGTTATATGCTCGATAAGACAGACACACAGTAAACATGGTAAATACCAAAATTATTAGTAGCAACGCCCCCTCCCCCACCGCTACTTAGGATACAACGCCCCTGCTGTGACGTGCATCAATCAATCAGTGTGATTGAGTTTGTCTCTATATAATTTGTTTCTTACGGAATAGATAGGACTTCTTTTGCTTTCATATCCGAGAAACAATCAATGTGAACCTTCCAAAACACGAATGTATTTTTCATTGCGCATGGTATGGTGGAAGGGGTATTACACTAGAGGACGAACCTGAAATCCATTTACCGTATCCTCTGTTTTCGAGTTTCAAATTTTTGAGCAAAATGTTGTTTTCGGTTTACTTGACACCACGTGAGGTTTGTTTTTGAGCTAATTAAAGGCAATAACACCTTTACTGTGACCTTCAAAAACCCAAACACCGTGAGTGAAAGCATGATGGTGAAAGTGATCTTATTTGTTAGACTTGGCATGACGGAGGGCCTTGTCCGGGGAATTTAGCGGATATTGCCTTAAGATCCAGGTGCCTTGGTTCAAACCGCAGTTTATGATCTAGTTATCAGTTATGACATTGTTGTTTTCGAATAAGATACATATGACTTGTTTGTTCAGGCGCTGGGAAGTGATATTTTAGACTGTAGGTCTGTAGCATTGATTTTTTTTTCAGAAAAAAGTCTTATCATCAGAGCTTGTCAAAAATGGGTGGATTTTCGATAAGGATTTGTACAAACATCATGAGTAGAAATTGTGACATGTTTTTCTTCTTTTTCTTTTTCAAAAGGTTCATAATTCCGAAGGTTTGTTTATGCAAAGGTTCGTTATTCCTAAGGTTCGTAATTTCGGAAATGAACCAGGGTTCATAATTCCGAGCGTTCATTGTTTGGAAATATGAACCTACAGAATAATAAACCCTATTTCATTTTCGGAATTACGAAACCTATTTCTTTTTAGGAATGACGAACCTTAGGAATAGGCTAATGAACCTCGGGAGTAATGCAGCAAATATCCAGAATAGAACCCCCTTATGGGAGTGCACCCCCTCCCAATTTATTGATAGTGTAAAACCATTTACAGATTGTTGTTTTCCTTTTATTGGTTGTGCATCGATTAGGAATCCTGGCAAACCCTACATCCTTTCCACTCAACCATTTGACCACTGTCAATATGGATTGTAAACCATGACTTGTATAGAACTCGTTTCTTGGTTGGGAAATTTTTGATGTAATGAGTGCGATACACCACACCCCTGGGAATACTCTAACTCCTGTTTTCTAGAAGTCATGAGCCGCAACTTCCTTCCCTCAAAACAGTTTGGGTGTCCATGCACGACCGTGACGACGGTGGTGGTGGTGGTGTTGGTATGTGTGGGTGGATGATACTTTGTGATAAAATGTTACGCTATGAATGATATCCTCATTCCGTATACATTAGTAATCACATCAAAACCTCGGAACTTTTCTCGGATAAGTCTTTTCGAAATTTCAACTGAAAGACAGGTCTCCTAAAGAAGGAAAATACATGTTCCGAAGATACCTGAAAAAATATAATTCAACCAACAATTACATCGGATAGGGAGATAAAGAGTTGACATTCTGCATGTCTTTGTGCTATCATCACACTTATTTATTGTTTTGTCACACTAGTTAATCACGTGACGTATAGTTTACAAGAAAGTTCACTCGTGCAGAATGGGTGGGTACATCTTCGATCTGGCGCAGCCGGCTAACAAAACAGGGCAAGAAACGTTAATAACGAACGTGATCAATTAACCATACAAGGTGTTATCAAGGAGTTATCACAGACCAAACTCCTTGGTGTTATTGTGCACCATGCAGCATCCCATGATGCTACTATAGGTAAATCCGCTAGAGGAACTGTTCTGCATCCTCGTTCCCTCTTGTAGGCCCAGTGGTAGGCAGGTGGAATCCTTTGTTGACAGATCGACTCAATCACAGTATCCCCGAATGAGTGAGATTTCTATGGAACTACTTATATCAACTCCTTCCAGGACGAAAGAAATTTTGGAAACCAAGCTCAAACTAAACGTTATGGAGAATTGTTGACAAGAGCGTTCATAAGGCTTTCCTCGAATAGCATCTAATGCTGACTGACCTGGATTTTTATTGGCGCTTCTCACTTCATTTTATAGTTTCGAATGTGAAAAGGTTCATTAACCTTTCCAAACCATCTTTGTTTGAAAATTTGTTTTTAGATATAGTATTCGTCATCTACAATCTCACCCGGCATAGAACTAGACTAATAAAAATTTACTTTTAATTCAAATGCAGAATATTTTATTTCATATGGATTTTTAAATAATTATCTACATAAAGAGAACAAAGTTTAGAAATGACATGTTTATGAATTAAGACATCCAAAGTAACAGTGAAAAAGATCTTCCTCGAGAATAACAATATAAAATAAGTGATTTTTGTATAACTTAATTTAGGAGATGACAAATTATTCTTCCTATTTAATTTTTTTTTTGCTTAAAAACAGCTCATGGACTTGGCCAAACTGAAAGTTGAACTTAAATTAATATACACATGCATATTTTTTTCACCGATGTCTTAATTCCGTTTCAGGAGCACCAGTGGTCGGAAAAGAAATATTCTCGCAAGCCCAAATCTGCTCAGGCTGTAAAAACTGCTACCAGTTCTTGAGTGAATAAATGATTGACTGTTTAAAAAAAAGGGGCTAGAATGCAATTTCCTATTTATTCATATTGCACGTATATATGTGGAAAACCCTTGCTCAAGACTTGTGTTAAATTCAAAATAAAAAATATAATTTTCTCTAGATCTTAAGTCCCCCCCCCCCCTGTAAGGTAACGTTCTGTAATCATCAAATCTTTTCAGCAAGGAGATATGTAATACGCAAGCGCATGTATCGTTTTTTCCCCCCGACAGCTGTTAAAAAGAACACAACTAACCTGCATAGGAGTACTCTATGTCAAATTTCCCGGAAGAGAATGGTTATCTAGCGGATATCATTTGAAAACAGTACCTGGGAATCGTAGCAGAACCGGGTAGGGAGCCAGCGAAGATCGATGGCAAACTCTCAAATAAGCGCGGGTATATTTCCAGGGAATACTTCAATTTTTGTTCGATCAACACGATTGCTAAATTTAAATCGTTGCATTAATCATCACGTCGATTTTCATTTCATTTATTCATTTATGCATCCCCGTTTGGGTTTTCTAAAACATCAGACTGGACTAGAGCTTATTTTAGCTGTCTGAAATACATACATTTTATCAGTACCTTCCGAGATTGAAGGCTATAGTGAAAAGAGCGCTTCATGCATGCTGTGAAAAAGTATCTCTCAAACAGTTCTGTGCTATTTGTGATGGAAAAATATCAAAGTTACCTGATACATGGTTATGGCTAACGATAGGTTATATGGATGAGCTAGTGTAATAATGTAACATATTAAACGGATTTCTCCATATCTTGTGTAAAAAAATTTCCTAATTTTTCTAATTTTAAATTTACTAATTTCAGGTATGCATGCAACGCAGACTGAAGGAAACATATTTTATTTGGACAGTTAAAATATTGGTTGCATTGGAGTATCATAATCAGTATAATCAGAGTATGCAATTAGCCGTTTTTAGCATATTATTTTGTCGATTAATTTTTGGGATGTATATTTTTTTCCGTGCTGCATACGGGCTTTGGTATTTGTGATTCTGAGCTTTATGTCATTCGGACGACCAAAATTACAACCCATCTGCCATGAACTATTTAATCCATGATAGTTATCAAAGCCCTATAGCTATTTCAAATTATTTAAATAAGACAAGCTACAAAAACACTATTGCTTGTATGGTCTCGGTCAGCCTTGCAATTACCACCCATTGCCATGAATGCACTTTTTTGATTTCCGTTAAATGAGTTATCAAGTTATTTCAGGATTGGGTTTGCAATTTTAATCACCGTATGCAATATGAATGTCGTGGGTGAATCAAAATTGTGCAGGACTTGATGTGTTTGAATTCTATAGGCTGAATAAATCTCCCCCATTCAATAGGATGTTTGCCTGAAATTCCACACCCAAGTCAGTACATTGACATTGAGAAGGGAGAACTACTATAGTAATCTCATTGAGGCTGGTAGCGGCACTGCTCAGACTACAATTTAAAAAATATCCCTTAATTTCACCAAATCTTAAGTTTTAGACCCACTCTCTATTCGTTCCTAAGCGTCATATAAGATTATATGCAGGTCAATTACTGCAGTCATATACAATGGAATAAAAATCCCCCCAAAAACAACAACAAACAAACAAACAAAACAGAACCAAAGAAAACCCCCGACTATAATCATGAGGTTGGTTGGATGGTTCTTGATATGATGGCGCTCTTCAATCTCTTCATATTATTTGCGCCAGTCACTTTAGTAGGTTTGGCGTAGGCTTTGGAATGCCCACGAGCGACTTTTTTTTGTGTGTGAAAATGGTGTTATTAATGGTCATCATTGGTATGGTAAGATGTTAGTATCCCATCTCCTCAGTTAGAAAGCTGTCGATCGTGGTTATTCGTGAGCTATTGTGAAGCAAAGATATGTAGATGGCGCTATTCATATAACGATGAGACTGATATGAGATCTATAGAGAACCGTTCTGTTAACATGGTCAAAACCATTCGGAATTTTGTAGTAGTGTGTAATTGCGTACGCGTGTGGGCAAAATTCCGCCAGGGGGCTGTCATCTCTTGCCGAATTGTAAACTTCTCCTTTCTAAAAGTGTGCAAGCGAGCAAGAAAAAAATGTTAACACTTCTCTATAGTGATATCGACTGATGGCGCATTTTGTATCCCTTTATATCATTTTGAAAGTGTCCGTGAGAAAAATAAAATTCCAAAAGAGACCATCTCGCTAACGGCTTTCCGAATATAGGAAGCCTCCATGCCCCCACCTCCATGTCAGTTTGTATGTGTATTTTTAGGGATGCATGTGTGTCTTGATAATGTAGATAGCATGTTCAGTAATTACATAGTTTGAAGGATCTTAAACTGTGCAGTAGAATACAGATGTTGTTCAAGATAACGGAGTATAAACAACTAGCATCATGCAATTTGAAATAAAACCAATTATTCTGACATTGAAGCTAAAACGAGATAATTGTAGTATTTTTATATTCAATGTGCCCATGCTGGTTGATATCTATAGAACTTTAATCAATGACTATGGAGGCCAAATCGACAAGAAGAAACATCGTCTTGATGAGGATTTATACACTGCAAAAACCAGGGTGTTAATTTAACACCATCTCGGTATCTATATTGGGCTACACCAGATAAGTGTTAAAACAACACCAGTTTCGAATCAAACTGGCGTTGTTTTAACACTAACTGGTGTTGTTTTGACACTTATCTGGTGTAGACCAATATCAAACTGGTGTTGTTTTAACACTAACTGGTGTTGTTTTGACACTTATCAGGTGTAGCCCAATATGGGTACCGAGATGGTGTTAAATTAACACCCTGGGTTTTGCAGTGTTGGGGCAATTCTATACTGGGCAATTTTGAGACGCACAATATTTGTTTTAAAAAAGCTTATTTAACCTACATGATTCCAAAATTTTGTGACAAAACGTGTTCATCGCAAAAGCACTTCAAAATCTTTCAATATCTTGATGGACTCTGAAATGTTGAAGTTTTCTATTTTCACCCTAAAATATGGAGGCCAAATCGACTAGACTAAAACATCGTCTTGATGAGGGTTTAGGGGCAATTCTATACTGGGAAATTTTGAGCCGCACAGTATTTTATCTAAACGTCCTTCATAATATTAATGAGATCTTGATTTTGAAAAATGATCCTTGATGTAGCTTTAATTAGCAGGAGGACATTTGTGAAGCAATAGTTTTCGTGAAAGGTAAGCCTACAGAAACATATTTCCCATTGCCTTTAATTTCATTTCCGGTTTACACCTGCCATTCATTTCTGCTTACCATGGATGAAAGCATACACAATACGAGATTCTACTCCCAAGATGGCGTCTTGTAGGTCGTACGACCAGAGGAAATGGATTGCCTGTCAAACCCATTCTTTCTTTGTCTCCCATTAATAATCAGTTCTACGCGACAGACGATCCGGTGATGGTTTCACCGAGGTCAATTTCCTACGCAAGGCAAACTTAAACCCTGGACCAAACACTGCACCTAGCCATGCTAACTGTAACCGTAACCCTACACCTAACCTAAAAGTAAAACCCAATTGCAACCGTGAACCTATAATCCTATATCTCTGACGGAAGAAAGCCCAGAGAAAATGTCGGACCACTTGTTGTCATAGTGTATATTTTTTTGCCTCAACCGAGGGACTTTATCGTAAACAATAGCAATTTACAACAACTCGTTTGCATTTTCGTGGTGTGCTTATACATCACATGACAGACTTGAACATAACGGTATTCATGTCGGTAACATTCATTAAGGTAAAAGAGATCCCGCGTTGCCATGCCTAAGGTTTCAATTGCTTCTTCCATTATTCTAAATAAACACCAGCTAAGGATATATATACAGGTATACCTTTTTCGATATTTTTCTTTTGCCTGTATGAGACCAAGCATTTTAATATTTACTTGGAATCACTATATAGGGTTGAAGTAAAAAAAAAAAAAAATACCCTGACAGACTCTCAAAAGCAAATGAGGCACAAAACATAAGTCAGTGTAGGCGTTTTCTGATTTTCTGAACTTGCGATGTTATACAACTATTTTAATGTCCCAAATGCCATTTTTTGTTATTATTTATTTTTTATCATCTACTCTTCTTTTTGAATATCATTCGACTAGATTGATTTGCATATATGTTTTTGTGAATGTAAAAAAATATTGCAAATAATATTGCAGAAATAAACTTCAATTGAAACTTGAAAGCTATAACAATTATTCATAGGTAGTTACATGTTCCTCACTAATCTAAGAATGTTCATTGCAATACATTTTGTGCTTACATAAAGATTTTGCTTACATAATAGATAAATAAAAGGATAAATTTCCACCTAATGACTAATGACGAAGAAGAGATGTAACAACTTTTAATGTTTTTATTAAAATTGATACTTTTTTCATGCATTTGTGTATTGTATATCAAGGGGTTATAATACATTGCAGATGTTTCAAATATTTCTTATAACGTATAAATACCAAATATTGTTTTCAAGAAAATTTTACATTATCCACTCAACTTTGTCATTTAGAACTTCGCATTAAACATCGAAAAAGAATATCATAACGAATAGTTCTTGGTGAAGTACATTATTGTAGAATATTGTTAGTATTCAGAAAGGGATTAGATTATAGGTGATACACTGATACAAACTTTATAAAAAGTGTTTGTCTCTTTTCCCCTACGTCATTCCGAATTGGTCCAAAAGGTAACTTGAAACTGTGCCATGAGAGAGTGCCGCTTTTTTTCTTTTGTACTCATTTTCGAAGTAGGTACGCAATGCACCCTCATCCGAATTAAAGCCACAAAGCTCCAAGATACTGTGTGATTTTAACTCTATAATAAGTTATATCTTACATGAGCCGAGGCAACGGAATTACCTACGCACGAGAGGGAATGTCTCCTACCCCTCTTTGTCTGACATTTTCTTTCTAAGCAAAGAAATGTTATGTTAAACAACATGCTAGGTAACGTTGATTGCCCATAATTTCGCAACGATATATAACTAAAAAAAAAAAAAAGTCAACAAATTATTACGAATCGCAGGAAGGGGGATGGGAATGTTCGTGAGGGTTATGTATTGGGAAACATATTTTGCACTTTTTTGTCTTGCACAGACATATATACTTCAACAGGCATGCCTAATGCTACTTTTATAATATGCAAAGGATTGTAAAAAGCTAAAATTATGACATTCTTCAGAAGACTAGGTCAAACTTAATTTATATTCGGACAAGCATTTAGACCGTTTTTAGAGTGTTTATCTTTTTTTAATATAGGTAAGGCATTGGCGCTCAGGGGGTTACGATTGCAACAGCTAAAATGATTTGTTAGGCCCCCTTAAAAAGTCCCCCCAAACCCCCCCCCAAAACACCAAACAAAAAAAAACAAACAAACAAACAACAACAACAACAAACACACTAACTCTGCTATATTTGCAGGTACTGGATTTGATTTGAAAGGATCTAAGTCAGCAATAACATTGATTTGTAAAATACAGAACATATTCCTCCACCATATCAGATTTGGTAGCATTAGTCGACCAAACTGTTATTAGGATGAGAAACCTGATTTTGGAAATAGATTGCACAGTGATCTCTACATCTTGCACAGGCCAAATACACCTTAAAGGTATAGAGGCGGATCCAGGATTTTTTTAAAGAGGGTGCACAGTGCAGTAAATGTACACAATAAAGAGGCAATTTATTTATGTTGGTTGTGTAATTAAGCTATGCCAGTTGGGTTTCAAGGGAGGGGCTACGAACGGCTTTCCCTCTATGTAGATCAGCCGCTGTCTCTTTACGGTCGTTCAATGACAAATCTGTACTCCTTATAATTATTTCGTGCTTTCGGAGAGACATCGGAAAAGGTTATTATATTCCGCTACTATTGTCCCCCAGTCACGCAAAAAGCGTACTTTGAATCATTTTAAAAGTCTTTTGTTTTCTTGATTTAATGTTCTATCTGATGTGCTTTTTGTATCGAATTTCTCCAATATGTGATAACGACAGCTGCCATTTTCTTTTTAAGAGAGTACATTAATTTTTCTCTTGTATAATGTGATCAGTTTCCAAGTTTCCAAATTTTCTAAGTTGTAAAAATATGTGATTAGATGTGATGGGTTGCTTCAGGATTTATTGTGGAGGGTATTACTAGGAGTACTGAAAATTGATGAAATTTGGTTGTCATGGTTACTTATTTAAATGACCATCAATGAAATGCTCAATATCTCAGAGTGGGAAATTTTTTTATTACTCTTTTGCTATTCATAATAAGAAGAACAACATGCTATATACTTTCATTTGCAAATGTTAGTCAGATAAATTTGCTGACTTATCAGCCATTTTAAATTTCAAAACAAGCTTTAGAGTTCTTGACAGGTATGAAAATTTTGCATCACATAATGGAAATTCTGCAAAAAGTGCCAGTTTTTGACAACACCCCTGCTTAAAAATAATTTCGCCGAAAAACTTGGTACCAGAAGTTGGAACCCTTTGAAGAACCAAATTTCTAGTACTTTTTTAATGTATTTCATAGTAGTGAAAGTCTTTCAATTAGTTTTATGATGAAATATAGTTTGTTTTATGTGCACGGACAGAAAAAATGCTAACCCTTTAACTGATCTCGCTCATATGATATATCGTTTTGACAAAATGGCACACTTTTGAAAAACTGCGTCAAACTATTTGGCCTTGATATGTGACATTTCACCATTTGTCCAACAATGGTATCATTTTCTTAAAGCAACGGTGTTCATAAGTATTTACACAATGGACCTATTAGCCAAAATGATATCATAAATGATATAACAAATGTCATCAATATTTTAGTCAATATATTGGAATGCTATAAATGGATACATAATACACCGGAGTAGCTGACCGCATGAAAAACATTCAAACTTTTACTTGCTTGCTTTGCACACTTAATTGCTGATATAGAGTCATTAAATCGTCGCACTCTGTGTAGTCATGATAAGAAATATACTTACGGTTGTGTAATGAACAATCGTCATTCAAAGGTAATATTGAAGATAGATCACTATCAAAAAGCAGGGGAAAATAATATTTTTCATCTTTGTATTTTTGGTAATTCATCAAGTATGTAGGGCTATGGGAAATTCACCTTACGCCCATATAGTGTCATTAAATCGTCGCACTCTGTGAAGTCATGATGAGAAAGATTATATTTACGATTGTGTAATGAACAATTGTCATTCAAAGATAATATTGAAGATAGATCACTATCAAAAAGCAGGGGGAAAATAATGTTTTTCATCTTATTGTATTTTTGGTAATTCATCAAGTATGTATAGGATATTCACCTTATACGCCCACCCCACTCTTGAATAACCGTGATTAAGTTTTGTGATTGCCAATGTGAAGTATATATAGTAAATGCACTTTAGCTCATAAACACACACGTTCAATGTCTTCTTCTCGCCCTTGCCAATAAAGTGCCGGTAGTTTGTATTGTGAAGTGGCGTCCATGTACCCTTTTGCCGATCGCGGCATTCCGACTCTTGTCGATGGAGGGCTCAACTCAAGGGGTAAATCGATATCCACGTGAGGAGCAGTGCACGTGGCACAGGAAGGTACACATAAGCGGCGTCATTTTACGTAGCAATTACGGGTGGATTTTACGACGGTTGGAAAATAGAATTGGCCCGCTTGATCACACCCCCCAAACCTTTATAATGCGCATAATTTGCAAGATCAAGACTTACTCGTCAAATTGCGTTTCTATCCTCTTGGTAATTCTTTAAGATACGATTCGAGTAATAAAGAATACGAAAAAAAAAGTCGATCAAAGATTTAAATGTAGAGGAATAATAAAAGCTGTTTTTACCCCTTTGGCAAAATCAAGTTTGCTCGAGGAAAATTGTTTTGGCAAATAAGCTGGACATAAAATAAAGTACAATTAGTACTTATTTCTATGTTTCTATTTAATTTCGTTCATACTCATGTATGATTTATTTTTAACGTTGATGGAACATTAATAAAAAGTATCGGTGTTCAGGGAAATTATTCGTTACAGGCAATTCAGGTGAGAACTAACTAGAAAACTACCAATTTGATGTTGATTTATAATAATGATATGAGCACTTGACTAAAAATAATCATTTCAAGCTCGTAGTGTTGCATATAATTCAATTTTGTTTCTCTTAATGTAATCTTTAATTATATAGGAGGCGTGATGTATCAGTGGTATAGCATTAATTGGTCTCGTAACAGAGATTATAACTGCAAAAAGTTTCTTACTTTAACTGTTCTTAAGCTTTCGCTTTGGACAGCTTTTCATCTTCCAGGGCCCTGTTTCATGAAACTTGTCTTCAATGACAAGTTGCAGTAACTGTTGTAAGCTACTGAAATCCTTGCATCTGATTGGCTGAGAGCAATTTTGTCGGTAAAAATCACCGACAAGACACTTGATGAAACACCCACCCCCCCCCCCACGATGGTTCCACCAGGTTTACAGAATCCATCAAAAATACAAAAACGAAAATCAATAGAACTAATATCAAACAATTTAAGGCATGTAGTTTCTTTACTAAAGGAAGTAAAAGCTGGTGCAAGGTGAAAGTGATCCATCAATCATTATCTGTGAGGTGCGAGGGTATGCAGCATTCAATTATTTAGCGTGTCTTACTTTATGTTGTTTTAAAATGGCTAAAGAAATGTATTGAGGAAAAGATGTATCGACATTATATAATAGACATTTCGATAAATGGTGATTATTTCTGAAATGCATCATTAATCTCTCTTTGAACGTAAAGCGATTGCATTGTAGCCTTGGTAACGTATTTATAACCTTGCTGCAAATCGATTTCTCGTTCTGTTCAATAAATCACATTAGTCGGAGGTATATCATGTTGAATAAGCCACTGTAATCAGTTAATCTTCTTCGTTTCTTTTAATGGGATTCCACAGAAGTTCTTTAACTTTAGATTTATCAACGACATCAACATAAGAGATCAACCGATAAACACAAAAAGGAAAAAAAACCCTACAATGCCATAAAAGAGTGTGAACCGTGCAGGATGAAGAGGATGAACTCTGCTGCAGAAAAAGGGGATCGAAAAAAGTGCGTAATAATAACAGTAGAATATTTTGTAAAATTCGTTTAAAGATCGTCAGAAATAGAGTTTTATCACATACTACACTGTGTTAAGAGTGTGGGTTGGGTTATAGGCCTGTGTGTGTGCGCGTGTGTGTTATCATTATTGGGCGTCACCTATGCCTAGGAGGGAAAAAGCGAACTGAATCACTGTAACCCTTAGGTCTCTCCTCCCGATATAACTACATAGCCTGCGTCTATGAAACACGGGAGGGGCACGTTAATACACAACGCAGGCTTCAGTCATCCGCCCGGGGTGGATTCGAACCCACGATCTTTGGTTCGACAGGCAGACTCTTTACCGACTGAGCTAACTCGCCTCCTATACGTACATCTGTGCGCATATAATGAAAGTGAGGGCATTGTTGTGCTATTTTTAATCAAAACTTCTCAATGCTTGCTGCCTTCCATAAGAAAGATGTTGAATTTGAAAGGAAAAAAAAATTCTGCCGGAATTACACCTGTTTCTCTTGCTTAGGATGCACTTGCCTTGTCTTAGAGATCGATGGTGACCTCCGGCAACATCAATCTTGGTCCACCAATACACAATAATCTTGGACCTTTCAGTTATGTTATCTTTTGCTTCCTTTCTTCCTCAATCATTGCGTATAATATTGCTTATATTTTCCGCACCATTCCAGCAGCTTGATATCAATTTACATCGTCAATGACAAAAAAAAAAAAGTATTTTCCCAAAAATACATGTCTGGTCTCAAATTTCCAGAAGCCTCGTTTGGTAGAAACCCAATTAACATGAATATCGACACTACAGCTAGACCTTTATATGTCCAACCTTTTGTAAATGAATAAAATATTATGATAATTATAAATAAATTGCAATGCAGTATATTCCACGTTGACATTTGTAGAAGCAGAAAAATCATTTTAAACATACAGTAATTAGAGAGTGAGATTGGAAAGAGAATTAGTATGACATTCCTGATATTTAGATTACCTCATTCGCAAATAGGTCACGTCGCATGTTGTCGTATCATGGACTACATACTTTTCCTTTGATATGTACTAAAGACCTCAAAAATATCTTATTATAAACTTCTTTCATGGAATTGATGTGTTTTCAGTAGAGGATAATTATGTGGAAATGTATAATTCATAATACATCGGGAAGATATTGTCTGACCTCTTATGATTGAGAAAAAGGATATGTTGAGCATTCTTTTTTTAAACAGAAGAAATGGAGTCCTTGTATGGCATTCATTACATACCATAAGCGCCAATTTCCAATGGGAGTTCTCCATTAGTGATTTGAAAAGTTACAAATAACTAACTTTCTTCTGTTTGTCCGATTAATCTAAAAACTTTTCCTTCTCTGATTTTTCTGGTTCTACTCAGGACATTTTATATGAAAGTCTAATTTCTTTTCTATATATTCTTCAGCAAGTTCATAAAACATAGATCGACAAAATATCACAAAAGTTCATGTTCCAGAAGGGTGATACATTTTCCGATAATCATTTTTTGAAACACTATAAGCGGTTATATAGATATGAAAGGATGAAGTATTGTTTGACTCCATTCTCGTAGAAATACAATTCTATGAAACTCAACTTTGCTGAAGGCATACGTCATCGATGCGTGGGAAGCAAAATATTCTTTTTATTTGTTTCTTGTCATGACAGTGCCGATCAAGCTACGAGTTTTTCGTCACACGTGCTCCACCATACACATGTCCCTTGGTTCTCTATTTTTTCCTTAGTTCATATCCAAAAACTTTTCAAAGCTTTCCCAGGATTACATTGATTATCTGCCAAGATTCTTTTTAATCTGATACACAAGGGAGATGTACATCTTGGGGTTAAATTTGATACACATTCAGCGAGAGCAGGCAACCGCAGAATACCTTTACGGTTTTTTGTTTTTATCTCGTATTTTTTTTCTGTAAATTTGTATATAGTGAATAATGTAACCATCTAGTATAATAATAAACAAAATCATATCCAGGTATTCTTTTCACTATATTTTAATTAACAATAATCTTTTCAGACAGATATCTATCTTTATACAGAGAGCACTTTGTGGCAACGTATGGCATACACCCCCCCCCCCCCCCCTCCCCATCAGAAACGAGAAGATATTTCCTTTTTATGACGGAATTTGATATTTATGATTTGGTTTTATTCCTGACCATCAACAAGAACGATATTCTTTTTAAAAAATCTTCTAGTAAATAAAAGAAGGGGACGCGAGTATGATGGAAGCATTCGAAATTAAGAACGGGCCGTTTCCTTTAGCAAAAGGGCACTTTGCAATACCAGAGGGGCACTTGATAATGTATAGGCAAGGGTCCTCATCGGTTTGCAGCCCCACATATATATCTGTTAAAATGTAAACATTTTGTTTGTCCGATTAATCTAAAAGGAAAGAAAAATTATATATACATTGAATATATAATTATTTGGGGATTTATTGTTCCCTTATTAGACTTGTTCTACATACGCATTATATTAGGCCTACTATACACTGGATAACGTTCATTGAATTTGAATTCTACAGATAATTTCTGTAATGATCCACCAGACGGGTACAAAAATGTAGAGGATTTCATTCACGATCCTGATGTAGGAAGTTTATTTAACAAATAAAATTGAATATATACCGTGTATGAAATATAATGCACCGAACATTCAGAAGAGAGGAGGGCATTTTCAATCATACAGTAAGAGGTACACTTTTTAGTATCTGCACATATTATGCCCATTTTTGTTGCATGACCATACTACGTTTAATGCCAGGAATTTTAAGAACGAGAATAAGCTTTAAAATCCTTAAATTGGCAACACATTGAGAGGTTCAAAATCATTGTTTTTTTTATCAAAATTGGCAACTTTTTAAAATTTTGACAAACTTGCTAACCAAGTAAATTGTTTTCAAAGACATTACACCTTATTAGTACCATGTAGCACTAAAAGAAAGAAAAAATATTGTTGGTAATTTGAAGAACAAAATGTGATCAATTTAACCCTTAAATAATTTCCTGTCCTGAAAGGGTTTAACAAAAACCTGTTTCCCCTGGCGTTGGTTTGACTGATTTTCTTGATGTCTTAACTACTTTTGATGAACATCGATCTCAACGGAGCCTCCAAATTTCTTATTCCATAATGAGCGCTTGAGACATCACTCAGCTGGAGTCTCTAATCTGTCAAAGTTGATAGTGATAGCGTAGGCATTTTAAAAGGTCATTTAAAAATGGGTATAAGTTGTAACTCATGGCAGAGGAAAATGTTGGAAAATGAAAAAGATGTCACTATAAAAATGGAATAGAAAGAGAGAGAGAGAGGGGGGAGCGTAATCAAGAGAAATAGTGAGCGAAATAGGGAGAAGGGAGGGCAGAGAGAGAGAGAGAGAGAGAGAGAAGATGAAGTTAGAGAGAGAGAGAGGTAGAGGGAAGAAAAGAAGGGAAGAAAGAGAGAGAGAGAGAGAGAGAGAGAGAGAAAGAGAGAGAGAGAGAGAGAGAGAGAGAGAGAATGAGAGAGAAGAGTCGTGGATGCTTAACCCTGGGGCTAAAATCAAGATGACTTTGAGCGATATTAAAAATGGACACAAATTCTAATATCGGAGTAATCAGAAATATTTCCTGATTTCTCAAAGGATTACATAAAAAAAGTTAATGCAACGGTAATCACTCTGCTGCCGTTGGCTGTAATCTTTGCAAATATACTAAGATTAGTTGTCAAGTTAGAAATGGTCAGCAGTCCAGAAGGAAGAAAGCAAGAGGAAGAAAAAATATTATATATATTGAAATATTGCACTCTTTAATATTTCGACGAGTTTTTGTAACAACTTTTTTTAATGCTATGCTTTCCAGAGTCCTTACCTTGCAAAATGACAAAATCGGTACCACCTGTCATTACCTAAAATAGAATGAAACCCCAGAATAAATACATTTTAATAGAAGCAGAAAAATCAAAGAAGCATATCAGTGAAAAACTTATGAATATTTGAAATCCTAAAATCACTAAATGCTGGAGATCTGAAATTTGCAATGTCCTCATTATGCTAATGAGATGTTGTGATGTAAATGTACTATACTTTTCAATTGCTTTATACAAATAATGTTGTAAAAATCCACTTGCCTTGAATATATCTAAGAAAATTTGATTTCTGTATTATAGGTGGTGTTCATAAATTTATTCCTCACAATATATTTCAAGCACAATGTTGATAAGTCGATTTTCTTTGTTTAAAAGCTGAAATCTGATAATTTTCTTATTTATTACCTATAAAGAGAGAGTGTTGCCAATTTCATTTAGCGATTTTAGGTTTTTAAAATCTTCATAACTTTTTTATTCTTTATCCGTTTTTCCTCAAACTTTCAGCGATATGCTTCTGAGATTCCCTGTTTCTGTTAAAGTGAATACAAATTTGGGGTTTCATTCTCCTTTAACGTTTCACAGTCGACGTTTGAATGTTTACATTGTCCTGCATAGCATTAAAAAAATTGTGTTTAAGAACTTATGATTAGCACTGACTTCTTTTTAAACTTTACAGCTTTGTTCCTCAAAATATTGAGTGTACAACCGCAAATTATAGGTCCAGAGGAACCAAAGTGAATAAAAGGAAACCCTAAGCCTACATACAGAGTTGTTTTCCTCCTCTTTTTACGTCTCACTTTAGCAATACACTCCTCATAATACCAACAGTTTTTAAATATTGCACTTTTCTCTTAATAATAATTATGTTTGAAATCTCCTCCATTTATACTCAAAGTAAGAAATGTCATACCACGATTTGAGAAGGCTTTAAATTCCAATATTAAAGATTTTTGAAAGGAGGAAAACTCTCTAAACACAGAAAAGGTCAAGAAATGTTGACAACATGAAAGGAAAAGGTGAGATATTAAACCGTATGACCGATTAATATTATCCTATTGAAAGGGTGATGTACTGCAGTTCGGATGAATGATGTTTCTGCATTGCCAAATCAGCTATAAAAGTCTTCATTTGATCGATTATTAGTAAGAAAGAGAATCCGGATGAAACATAAGACCAGTCTCATCTTTATTCAGCAGTACAGAAAAACCGCAGTGCTAGACAGAAGATAGTAAAAGTCCATATCATGTTGCACATGACTCCCAGACAAAATGTCATACAGATCTTTTGCTGACAATCAATGAGTGCAAAGTACCCTTATTTCCTATCTTCAAGACATTATTGTGAAATACATCCAAGAAAAAAAATCCCTCCAGATAGTTTTAATTTTACGCTCAGTTTTATCTTTCTTTTCAAGTGGCAGCTGCCGAATTGGGGAATAGTTTATTGGACATTGTGAAGCAAGCAAATACATTGTACAACCGAATTATTTCCAAGACTCTGTGGAAACCAACCTTTCAAAGAATTATAATGTACTCATTGGTTGAATAGGTTGTAATTAGTTTTAAAAAACTCCACCTTGTTATCTAATAATTCTTGTAATATATGCGTCTCGTGTTATATTTTCATGCCGCGTTTCACGGAACACTGTGATATTTCACATCATAATTATGGACAGCAAAACTGTGTATTTCATTGTCAGTACAAACTGACATATAAAAAAAACTAATTATACTTGACACGAAACGATAATATATTTTCTCATATTATTCAAAAGACCATTTTGTTTTCAAATTTGACGAATGCATTAATGAAATAGATTCGCCAAATTTAGAAACTCGCCATGGTACACGTTGTAGGCTACTTTACTCTTTCAGTGCCGATGTCACATTATATGTGACAGATAGACTTGTCATTTTCATTCACCAATTGCTCGACCACAGCAAAGGTATATGGTGATCAATGTATATTAAAATTTTGAGCATAAATCTAGCACTCTAAATATATGATTATAAATATATGCTACCATAAAAAAAAAATTTCTGAGAAAATTGCAGATATTTATAACTTTATTTCAACATTAAACAATATTTAAAAAATTGAGAAACCCAAAAATAATGGACAAAAAGGAAACTCAAATGTAATTTTCAATAATTTTTATGCATAAAGTAGGGTAAAGTAATAATGTTTGGTATCATAAGAACTGGTATTAAATGTAAAGTAATAAAGTATTGTACACAATATTTTGTGAAATAATAGATGGTTAATGAAGTGCAGACATTTGAAAAGTAAGCATTGATCAATTTTAGTAAAATTTTGAAGAGCGCTAAACCTCTTGGCAGAGTACGAGTTAACACTATCAGGTTTCGTCTCGCAAAATCAATACACGTAATCTCACAAACGTGAGGATTATTCGTGAAAAGGTTAAGTAATATCAGGGATCGAATGTTTAACTGATTATTAGTAATTTGATAAGCTTCAAGAACTCATTATGATGCAATGAAAGTTGGCCTGTACTTACATAATGCTAATTGAAATGCAAATATAACAAAAAACACCATATACCGTTCATTTAATAAGAAACTTATTTTGAAGAAATGTCAGGAGTATATCAACAATGTTCCATTTTTGCATAGCGTATATTGCAATTTGCTTCTTCGTGCTTTCGAGGGAAAATAATTACTGTCTCTTAAAAATAAGTAAAAAAAAGATCATAACAACTAACATGACTTGAGATTGATACACATGCATTGTCACATGAGAGTTGCGTGACGTTCCCATCTGATAAAGGTCCTGTTGGGAGCGTTATTTATACCTCGAAGATTTGAGATTATTTTATATCTAACCCTAATTCTAACCATGAAAATAAGAGTAAAATATCTCCCGCAAATTTTACCGCACTGCCGATCGTCAACAAAGGTGGTTGATGAAGGGAAAGAGAGATCGAGATCGAGAGATAGAGAGAGAGAGACAGACAGACAGACAGACACAGACAGACAGAGAGAGAGAGAAAAAAATAGAAAGGAAGAAAGGGAGAAGAGTGTGATAGAGAAATTATGCCAAGGATAAAGAACAGAGAAATAAATTAGAACAAAGAATAATTAAAAATTATTCTACCTATAAAGCTAATTAGAACACATAATGCATATCTGGTTCCCACATTGGCTTAGCCAGCTTCTCCACGAAAGAGAAAATGGCAACCATCAAAATTTAATGGTACCCCCATTGTCTCGCACAGGTGATATCTGAGAGCAGTTGTAGGTCTTTGTCACTTCTTTGAAGAATTGACAAACCTTTTGTCTGACCAAGCAACAACTTTTGAATGTCAGATCCTGCTTACCAAAAGAAACAGCTGAACCAAATATCTTGACACAAATAGGTTATGTGACAGGATAAAAGTATCTTCATTTGAATGTACATGACTACAAAAATGGCTTATTATGAGAAAATCCAGTCTCATGCATTCCACAGGTGATCATGAGTGTCATTGTAGCTAGTGTACAGGTCAGTGGGTATCTCACAAATAGAACTGCTCTGAAATTACCTTGTAAAGGAAACACTGTTCTCCTCATTAAATAATCAAATAGGATAATTTCAAGATATTTGTAATAGCCTGATAATTATATCTACATGATTATAGGCTAATGTTTGTTGCCTTTCATTCCCCTTTAAGAGCTTCTTGAGAAATGAAGTGATTTTCGGTTATACAATGGCCCTAGAGTTCGTACGTTTTTCGTAAGAATGCCTTGAGTTATTCTTTCGTAAGACTTACGGGCATCTTACGAATTTTGTTGTCGCAAGATGGTCGTACGTGCAACTCACGGCACTCTCAAGTCATTCGTAAGAAGATCTTACGAATTTTTGTATATTTTGTCAGGTTGCAAAAAGGCGCTGCCGTGTACTGTCGAAAATTCTGTGACTGTTGAAAGTTTGAGGATTTGAACTTCGTGCGTTTGGCTTTATACCCCGTAAAAACTCTACAATTGCACTAATTATGTACGAACGCCTTACAAACGCCGAGAATCGTTCGTAAGAGCGGCCGGCGTACGGATCTCCGTTCTTACGAACGCCGCAAGAGCCCTCTATGAACAACTTAAGGCGTTCTCACGTATATCGTAAGAATTTAAGGCTTCTAGAATTGTCTCTGGACCCTACAAAATCTTCCGTGGTTCTTACGATGTTCTTACGACGTTCGTACGGCCGCCTTAAGAAGAGGGGGTTTCGTACGACGTTGAAAAAAATCTTGGACAAGACCAGGCTGCGAACTTATGGTCTACGAACGCTGGTTTCGTACGGCCTTCTTGAGAAGATCTTACGAAATGGTCTAAAAATCGTTCGTACGGCGTTCGTAGCAGTTCTTAATGGTATTTGTGACCGAGGCTTAACGAAAAATTGCTGGGAATCATGTTAATTGAAAAGCGTGACTCACTTGAGCATATAGAGACTGGTGGCACTAGCTCGATTTTCCTTTCTTTATTTGCTAATAACATAGCTACTACCCGTCTAAATCAATAAGAATGCAACGCTTTTCATTACGACTTGTTTACAAATCAGAGTGTAAATACACACTATGAACTCTTTCTGATCATTTTGATAACCATCTTTTCATAGTTGAATAAACAGGAGAAAACAAAGAGATCAGGTCAAAACTCCAGCAAGGTCTTACAGGGGAATGCTTCAGCGTGCCGAGAAGTGCCCGAAGAGGCAAGAAGGTCATGTGGAAGATTAAACATTAAACACTTGACAATAGCTATTAACAATTAAAAGCAATGCATGCTATATAGCAGAATTGTTTTAATAAACAAGCTCGAAATTCATTTACACTTTGTCGTTTGTGTCAGTTATTTTATTTTTCTTTGAGTTTTTCATTCTCTTAATCAACATAATTTGGCGCAAGTCGGTAGTATCTTGGTCACAATAACTGCCCCTGTTAATTGTCATCAGTAAAATAACACCCATCTAAATGGTACCAAAATAATCAGAAAGAGTTACTCTACCACACCATGCTACATATTACATCTATATAATTACACTCTAATTTGTAAACAATGAACAATTGAAAATGTGTTCTTAAATATTTTTTAAATTATTGACTCACATGCATGGTACACATTTCTTCTAAAATCGTTCTTTGAATATCATTAATATATAGTCTTCAACTTTCAATGTATAAGTTTCGTTTGATCCCATGAAATTTAATTTTCCATCATTACAATGAAATTTAATTTTCCATCATTACCATTATCTATAACTACTGCCACAAATCTATGACAAATTTGCTCTAAGCCAATCAAATTTGTAATATGTTATGGATAACAATTTTTTTTTTTTTCAGCAGAACTTAAGATCTGAAAAATCTCTTTTTTCTTTCTTGTTGTCAGGGGGATCCCCGGCAAAAACGAAAACGATTTCTTCTGGATGTCTGTTTGCTGATCTGAGGATTACAGTGCCAGGTGATTGATACATGTAACAAAATCGATATTTCTTCTAATAAAAAATCTGCGATCCGCCGTGATTTAAGCGTTTTCATACTACTTGCTTATACCGGAAACATTAAGAAATACCGGTACTATTTTATCTTTTCGGCAAAAGCAAGGATGGGTAAAATCGTAGAATCGAATTCCGCTCATCTTTTTTATTGATTTCAATTCAAATGTCTGAGTACTTAAAATTTGTTGCACAAGCCAAAGACCAGCTGAATTGTACAATGTGCTTTCTAGTACCTCCGTGAAACCGAAAATATTGCAAGCGGAAATGACCAAACGAATATAAATAGGTTTATGTTTTTAAATAACCTTAATCTTTTAAGCAACTATAATTCATTATGTATTAAGTCTAATATCTTGTACATAGAGTTACGCCTGTATCAGACTTCCGAAGTGTATTATACGAGGATAAGCAATGCTAGAGTGGCAGATCTATATTCTATACCTGTAGACTTTCTGGTTTTAGATTATACTGGGATATCATTTTTACGATTTCTGGAAGTGTCATATATATACATTTCAGCTCGGTCGATTGTGGAGTTTTTCTTCAACATGGATTCGAAAGCTGTAATTATTTCAATAGGCATAAAAGAGATATCACATGGTCTATTGTAACGATCTCATATTCACCATTATCGGGAATGATTGTGATATGCAGTTTCGTTCCCCTTTCCAGTACATGTCTGAAAAAAAAAATTGGGTCAAACTTTTGTCAATATATAAAATCAAATGTAAGGACCAAAGCAAGAGAGAATGGATTTGAATATGCAAACTCCGCAGTGTATAGGCCTAACTTAACCCAACCTCGTCTGCAATGTTCAATTTGATAGCCATGCTGCCCATATCTTGTTACCTTATGTTTCATAACAGCTCTATTTTTAGCTGCATTTTTAACCCTTTTTTGTGCTATGTGTCTAACTTTTTTTTTGGTGAAAAATATTCTTTGAGAGAAAAGAGAGAGAGAGAGAGAGAAAGGCGAATCGGATCAAGGGCGGACCTCGCGAAATTCCACGAAAAAAAATGATTGTCTTTTTCTCCTTCACCAGGGGTAGTAACAAACACTCCATTCTGTTTTATTGGCAAGCATATTTTTAAAAACAATCCTTATCGCCTAACAGGCGTGCAAACGTATTATCTCGTATGACATTAAAGTGTAAAGATAAAAATACCCACAGGATAAGGCGACATGCCTTCAACTATCTTCTCAGGTTTCTTCCTCGAGATGAATGTGATCGATATAAAAAAAGACAAGTCTTGGATGAAAAAGATATGTTGTATAAGAATAAAAACACAGATTGATCAGACACGAGCGGAAATGTCATTGACATAGTGTTAGAGACGCCGAGACAAAGTGATGTGTGTCAGAAAGAGTGAGTGAGAGAGAGAGAGAGAGAGAGAGAGAGAGTAGAGAGAGAGTGAGAGGGAGTGAGAGAGAGAGAGAGAGGGAGAGAGAGAGAGAGGGAGAGCAGAAATATGATATATGCCCAACTTTAGTCGCAGTGAGGTAGATGGCGACAACCTAGTTCTGATGACCGACGGCCGCGAGACCGTCACTTCAGTCTCGCGGACCTTCAGACAACATTTCGGGGGATCCACGAGATTTCTCTCCTAGTCCAGTAGACGGTACCATATACCATGTACATGACCTGGAAAAGTTGTTAAGTACAAGGTTTTTTTGTTGATTTGTGTTCTAGATGGGTATTGAAGTAAATTCAGCTTGGTTGCCACCTTGGCAACCTTGAGCAATTTTTTTAATTAGCCTAATTAGCATAATCATCTAATTAGCATATGTGCAATAAGTAATATGTTGCTAATCTTAATCCAGAAAGGCTGAAAACATGAATAATACAACTTTTCTAGGAGTTTTTATGACGAGGAATTCATTTATGACATCAATTTTTTATTTTTAAGTAATACAATTGACATAAATAGCACAATTAGCATAATGAGCTAATTAGCATATGTGCAATATATGGAATTCTTTGACATTGTTTATCCAGAAAGCCTGAAAACATAAATAATACAACTTTTCTAGGGCTTTCTGTGACGAGGAATTCATTTATGACACCAGTTTTTAATTTCAAGTAACGCAATTGACGTAATTAGCATAATAAGCATAATGAGCTAATTAGCATATGTACAATATATGGAACTCTTTGCCATTGTTTATCCAAAAAGCCTGAAAACATAAATAATACAACTTTTCTAGGGTTTTCTGTGACGAGGAATTCATTTATGACACTAGTTTTTAATTTCAAGTAACGCAAATTTATTGACGTAATTAGCATAATAAGCATAATGACCTAATAATGAGCTAATTAGCATATGTGCAATATATGGAATTCTTTGTCATTATTTATCCAGAAAGCCTGAAAACATAAATAATACAACTTTTCTACGGTTTTCTATGACGAGGAATTCATTTATGTAACCAGTTTTTAATTTCAAGTAACACAATTGACGTAATTAGCATAATAAGCATAATGAGCTAATTAGCATTTGTACAATATATGGAACTCTTTGCCATTGTTTATCCAGAAAGCCTGAAAACATAAATAATACAACTTTTCTATGGTTTTCTGTGACGAGGAATTCATTTATGACACCAGTTTTTAATTTCAAGTAATGCAATTTTATTGACGTAATTAACATAACAAGCATAATGAGCTAATAAAGAGCTAATTAGCATATGTGCAGTATATGGAATTCTTTGCCATTGTTTATCCATAAGTCCAAAACATGAATAATACAACTTTTCTAGGGTTTTCTATGATGAGGAATTTATTTATAACACCATTTTTTTTTTCATTTCGAGGTAATGCAATTGACGTAATTAGCATAATTAGCATATATGAAACAATATGATAATAATAATTCATAAAGTACAGAAATTATGTATATACTTGGCGTTTCAAAAAAAGGAAACCCAACTTTGCAAAATTCCTGTGAATGAACTATATGTTTACCAACAATGAAATCCATACCATATGAAAGAGTAATTCATATTTCCAATGGTAAGTTGTTGAGGTTTCCAGGGTCATTGAACACCATTGTCTTCAACATTTTGTGCAAAAATCTAGTTGGCTCACTTTCTTGTAAAACGTAATAGGCATGATGTTAAGGAGATGCCTTTTGTGAAATGGCCTGGTTGCTCCAATCCCCATATTTTTCTTTTTCAAATTTGTGTTAATGAGATGTTATTCACCCGTGATTCAGGATTTTTGCTTTCTAAAACCCTTTTCAGATAGAAATCATTTTGCAAAGAAGACAGTCTCGGTGAATTTTAACAAGGGTGCATGGCAAAAAACCAGTGCGAACCAAAAGGATTGCAATATCACTAAGAATTGCAAATCAAAAACAAAGAGTATAAATAAGGAAAATCACAAACTCA
Source organism: Heliocidaris erythrogramma (assembly GCA_025617745.1). NCBI lineage: Eukaryota > Metazoa > Echinodermata > Echinoidea > Camarodonta > Echinometridae > Heliocidaris > Heliocidaris erythrogramma. Next base: position 16,617,579 of record CM046853.1, on the reverse strand, counting down.
TGCGTGTGGTTGAAGATTTCACTTTGCTGATTTTCAAAAAATTCAACTTTAGTTGAAAATTGACGGAGACCCCTGAAGCACTCAAGACAAACCAAGACGTTTTCTGTGTTCTCAGAAGATCTCGCTTCCTCTTGATCATAAGGTTATGACTAACAACTCGTTCCGTGCTTTGCGAAGTTCATAAGACCCTTTTAGGCGTAAAATTAATCATCATGAGATTTGCTTACGAACGGATGGCCATAAACAGATAAAGAGCTACCAAGCTAGTTGACAAAGCCATTCAACCCAAACCATGCCTATTGCGTTTTACAAGAAAGTGAACCAACTGGAATTTTGGACAGAACTTTGAAGACAATGGTGTTCACTGATGCTTGACTGTGGAAACCTAAACAAGTTACCATTGGAAAGCAAATTAATTACTCTTTCATATGATATGAAATTAAACTCCGGTAAATATTTAGTCCACTCGTATAATTTTCAAAGTTGGTTTTCCTTTCTTTTAACGGCCAGTATATTCTACTGTGCTGCAAGAGCTCCTGATGTACTGATAACTAAGAGGAGTAATTAAATGAAAAGATATGTTTTTACATTTTATCTGAAAGTAATTTTACAGTTGGGGATTTCCTGATTTATAATGGTAAGTTGTTCCACAATTTGGGGGCTGTGCAGACAAATGCTTGATCTCCTAAGGTTATTTTTGTTTTATATGATGGGGTTTGCAGTATTAAAGTATCTCAAGAACTGTGCAGGGTGAGGGTATGTTTGCAAGCTTTGAGTTGTAACAGATCTACAATATATTTAGGGGCTTGACCAATTAGAGCTTTACAGACAATCAACATGACTTTAAAAGATATTCTTTGTCGCACTGGTAGCCAGTGCAGATGTCTCAAAACAGGGGTGATCCTTGAGAATTTTGAAGTATCCACAAATTAGTCTTGCACAAAGGTTTTGGACCCGCTGCAGTCGTCCTATTTGAGAGTCAGGGAGTCCATACAATAAAACTTACTAGTGATGCATGCATGAGCAGTTGTTTTCATACTATCCTGATCAATATATTTAATATGTCTGATATTATATAAAATGCAATATGATGATATACATACATGGTAATGTGTGCTTCCATATTCAAATGACTGTCAAAATGCACTACCAGATTTCTAGCATTCATGGATGGTTTTATGACAGAACTTCCAACAAATATCCAATCGAAATTAAGTTTGGATACCCGTTAAGATGTTCCAACGAGCAACAATTCAGTTTTACTGTAATTTAGCATGAGTTTGTTTTGCAGCATCCATTCACGTATATAACTGACACATGCTTCTATGAGCGAGACGCTTTGCTCTTAAGCATATATATAGGGTCTAAATGACAAGTAAATCTGTCTGTCATCGGCGTAGCAGTGGCATTATATTCCATGAACTAATTGTGGACCTTGGTAAAGAGATTACCTGTGTACAGAGTAAATAACAGAGGGCCCAACCGAGAACCTTGTGGGACCCCGAAGGGCTGTAGAAAAGAATCAGAGACAGCATCATCAATCTTGATCTTTTGATGTCTATCTGCCAAATATGACTCACTCCAACTGAGAGCATCATCAATGTCAAAGCAGATCTTTACGGTTTCCAATAAAAAAAGCAAGACTGATCTATGGTATCAAATGCGCTGTATAGGAGCAACATGTAGACTTATTTGTCATTGTTTATCTAGAAAGCCTGAAAACACCTTTTAAAGACAACAAATTAGTTAGTGAAAAGATATTCCATGCAGATGTAGTATAAGTATCCCAATTAACATAATAAGTAAATTTGCATATTTGCATTTATTGATATACTGTAGTTAATCCAGAAAATTCTGGGATGACAGATTTAATGTGTATACATTTTTTTAATGACCGACCATGTTGACACGAATAATAATTACCCTTATTAGCATAATTGGCATATTAATCCGGCAATTGCCTAGTGGCCCCTTGAATTTCTCTCTGACAGGACAGAATACGGAGGTATTCATTTGTAATTTCCCACTGTACCAGTGGTAAGAGAATGAACAGTCATGACAGAGACCAGTAAGTTATTAAATAAATAAAGAAATTGTTTGGGTCGACTGAAAGATGGTAATGATGGTATAGTATATTTAGAATTTTGTTCTTTCGTTCTTTTTCTTCTTTGAGTTTATAGGTGTTTGGGACAGAATAAGCCAGTTCGGGGTTAGCGCATGGTACAAATGACCCCAAATATCCACAGATATTTTAGACATGGAGGGTCCCTTTATGTGCACTTCAGAAAAATAACTCTGGGAGTGATAGAGGTGCCTCATGAATAGCTTTTGTTTCCCCCTTTAAAAAGAATACTTCCACCTGGATATCATGGAATGCACCATTAGTGCATAATTGAATAATGATTACATGACATTCATGAGCACATATCGAATATTAGTGTCAGTGGGTTTTAGAATTTGGTACAGATGACCTTTATCTGCTCATGCTCAGATAGCATCTCCGAAGTGGCTTATTAAGAGAATTTGTTGTATACATGTATTGTCTGGGCATAGTACATGGCAGTCTAAGGTATAGTGCTTCTGATCATATGCGTAGGAAATGAATTTACAAAGTTACAATCCTTTGCCACATTGAACATGGTTGCCCTCTGAGGTAAATATTGGTCATTATAAAAATGTAAACACATTAAATCTGTCATCCCAGAATTTTCTGGATTAACTATATCAATAAATGCAAATATGAAAATTCATTTATTACAACCTGTATGATAATTAGGCTAATTATACTACATTTACATGGAGCATCTTCTCATAAACTAATTTGTTGCCTTTAAAAACTGTTTTAAAATGTTGCATTGCACCATTTTTAGACTTTCTAGATAATGACAAAGAAGTTTACATATTGCACATATGCTAATAATGCCATTTACGACAATTGCATTACTTAATAATAAAAACTGGTGTCGTCCATATATTGCACATATGAATTAGCTCATTATGCTAATTATGCTATTTACGACAATTGCATTACTTAAAAATAAAAACTGGTGTCATAAATGAATTCCTCATCATAGAAAACCCTAGAAAAGTTGTATTATTTTTGTTTTCAGGCTTCCCGGATAAACAATGACGAAGAAGTCCATATATTGCACATATGCTGCTAATTAGCTCATTATGCTAATTATGCTATTTATGCTATTCACGATAATTACATTACTTAAAAATAAAAAATGGCGTCATAAATAAATTCCTCGTCATAGAAAACCCTAGAAAAGTTGAATTATTTATGTTTTCAGGTTTTCTGGATACACAATGGCAAAGAAGTCCATATATTGTACATATGCTAATTAGCTAATTATGCTAATTATGCTATTCACGACAATTACATTACTTAAAAATAAAAACTGATGTCATAAATGAATTCCTCGTCATAGAAAACCCTAGAAAAGTTGTATTATATATGTTTTCAGGTTTTCTGGATACACAATGGCAAAGAAGTCCATATATTTTACATATGCTAATTACCTAATTATGCTAATTATGTTATTTATGTCAACTGCATTACTTAAAAATAAAAACTGGTGTCATAAATGAATTCCTCGTCATAGAATCCCCTAGAAAAGTTGTATTATTTATATTTTCAGGATTTCTGGGTCAAGATTAGCAACATATTATATATTGCATATATGCTAATTAGATGATTATGCTAATTAGGCTAATAAAAAAAATGCTCAAGGTTGCCAAGGTGGCAACCAAGCTGAATTTACGTCAATACCCATCTAGAATACGAATCAACAAAAAAACCTTGTACTTAACAACTTTTCCAGGTCTCAAAAACTTCTACTGGACTATCCGGTCGTCGGTCAACTGAGATGATGTCCCCGAGGTACACTCAGCAAAGATTAAGTTGTAGAGAGCATGCTCTAGATTAATGACAATACATGTAATTGTAATGAGTGTGATCAGTTCGCGTCACGGACGGACATAAATTATTGGCCAAGTTGGGAGCCCTTTAAACAAAAGTGATTAGGTGTGATGCATTGCTTTATGATTTATTGTAGATAATATCACTAGATGTACTGTTAAAATTTGGTTGTCATGGCCACTTATTTAAATGAGAATCAATGAAAGGCTCCATTCCTCAGTCTGGGAGATAGAAATTTTGTGTTGTGTTTTCATTACTCTCTTGCTATTAAAGGAGAATTACGCTCAAAAATAAAGACGATAGTGTTCAAAGGTGTTATTAATTCCTACTTGTTAGACTATATGGCTTCGCGTCAAAATATACGAGATCGATACGAATCAAATTTTTCTGAGCAAAATTTACCATCTGCTAGCAATATGTATCGTCTGCTAGCAGCACATGGGGGCTGCCATTTTGTTTATGTGTACAAGAAGATTTTCTTAATCCAAATGCTCAATTGCCTTTTTCAAAATTAAAAACCCATTTGAGATTAAAAATATAGAATAGATATGTCAATTTATTTTTAAACTGAAGATTTCCTTATATATTTCTGTTGAAAATCGATATTCGCTTAATAGAAATCTATTTTCTCGATACTGGACGTATGAGACGGAGCAAATTAATTCAAATTTTATGGATGCTTCTTCCCTGAGCATCTATAGCGGCAAACTATGCATTCACCTGCTTTCGGATAATGGACTTGAAAAGTCAGAATGCATGCTACATATATTATGTTCTGCTCTGTTTGGCAAACCCAAGAAAACAGATTTTTGTTAAGCAAAACCAGACAATTTAAAAGTATCATTATAAAGATTTAATTTTTATAATACATGTAAACACCCACTTAATATTTTCCGTCACATATGGGATTTTAGGTAATGAAGAAAATCAATTTAGGATTTGAATTCAAAATATCTTCCTGACTGGAACATTTCTCAATGGTTCATGTACAACTCCAAATCAGCAAGAAAATGGCAGCCCCCATGTAAATGAGTAGGAGACGATACCGGGTGTTGGAATATCTTTATTTATATCCTTTTCTGATATCTTATTAGAAAATGATTTAGGCCAATAAGGAGGAATATATTACACCTTCCAGTATAAGTAAATTTGTCATCAGGGCTTAATTGTCCTTTAATGTCAGAACAACATAATCTTGTCAATACCTTCACTTACCAATGCTAGTCAGATGAATTGGCTTCCCTATCAGACATTTCAAATTTCAAAACAAGCTTTCGTAACAGATGTGAACATTTTGCATCACAGATTTTGCTAAAAGTGTCATTTTATAATTAACACCCCTGCTTAAAATTAGTTTGGTCCACGAACTCTGGCACCTTATAACCCTTTAAATCTGGCGTCCACTGTACAAGAGCGCGGACAAGACGCGGTATGCAAATTTAGTAAATCCGCATTCATTTAGCAACCTATCCGCATATTCTTGAAAGATTCCGTTCACTGTCTTTATAATTCCTAAACACTTCCCAGCGTTTCCGAACTTTCGGGAGAGGGCAAAATTTCCGCTTCCAAATTTTGGTCGAGACCAAAATTCGGACGCGGAAATGAACTTCCCGACACCTTCGGCAACTTGTCCGCATTGTCGTGCGGGCATCGTCAGGACATCTCGCCTTTCTTTAACACTTCTGCCTTCTCCGCAAACGCTCCTGAAAGCCTCCGCGGTGCCGGGCAGCTTCGCGAATGCAAGCGGAAGCCACGCACAATGTTTCAGGACAGCGCCGAGCCGATTCAGATCTATCATAAGCAAGTGCGCGAAGCCGCTGCTGTCATTTTTGGTCAAGACACGGAAGAGGCGACCGGACTAGCTGAGTATCTCTCTCAGCTTGAATTTGAAGCAATACAAATATCAAACAAGATGAATGCGACTGCGTCTCCTATATGCCTCCGCCTAAATTCAGTCGATGGCTCAAACTGCTCTTGAAATATTGTGATAACCAGAATCATAAAGCTTCTAATTACATGTTAACTGACCTCTTTGACATTTGACCTTACACCTTATAACCCAACTTATCTCCTCCTAGTCATGAATACAAATTAGTTGAAATATGGTGATAACAATGTAAAACTACCCCAAAATCTAATCAGTTCCTCTTTCTATGGGGATACATACTGGTACCAAGTTTGAAGTTCTTACCTCAAACAGTTCTTCAGAAATCGCGGTAACGGTGCTAAAAACCAAGAATTTCATGTAATTTCATGTAAATTGACCTCTGTGACCTCCTTATCCCAAAATCTAATCAGTTCATCTTCGTATGGGGATACATACTAGTACCAAGTTTGAAGTTCTTACCTCAAACGGTTCTTGAGATATCGCAGTAACGAGGCTAAAAACAGTAATTTCATGTAATTTCATGTAATTTCATGTAAATTGACCTCTGACCTTTGACCTACTTACCCCAAAATCTAATCAGTTCATCTTTCTATGGGGATACATACTGGTACCAAGTTTGAAGTTCTCACCTCAAATAGTTCTTCAAAAATCGCGGTAACGGTGCTAAAAACCAAGAATTTCATGTAATTTCATGTAAATTGACCTCTGACCTTTGACCTCCTTACCCCAAAATCTAATCAGTTCATCTTCGTATAGGGATACATACTAGTACCAAGTTTGAAGTTCTTACCTCAAACGGTTCTTGAGATATCGCAGTAACGAGGCTAAAAACAGTAATTTCATGTAAATTGACCTCTGACCTTTGACCTACTTACCCCAAAATCTAATCAGTTCATCTTTCTATGGGGATACATACTGGTACCAAGTTTGAAGTTCTCACCTCAAATAGTTCTTCAAAAATCGCGGTAACGGTGCTAAAAACCAAGAATTTCATGTAATTTCATGTAAATTGACCTCTGACCTTTGACCTCCTTACCCCAAAATCTAATCAGTTCATCTTCGTATAGGGATACATACTAGTACCAAGTTTGAAGTTCTTACCTCAAACGGTTCTTGAGATATCGCAGTAACGAGGCTAAAAACCAGTAATTTCATGTAATTTCATGTAATTTCATGTAAATTGACCTCTGACCTTTGACCTACCTACCCCAAAATCTAATCAGTTCATCTTTCTATGGGGATACATACTGGTACCAAGTTTGAAGTTCTTACCTCAAACGGTTCTTGAGATATCGCAGTAACGAGGCTAAAACCAGTAATTTCATGTAATTTCATGTAATTTCATGTAAATTGACCTCTGACCTTTGACCTCCTTACCCCAAAATCTAATCAGTTCATCTTCGTATAGGGATACATACTAGTACCAAGTTTGAAGTTCTTACCTCAAACGGTTCTTGAGATATCGCAGTAACGAGGCTAAAAACCAGTAATTTCATGTAATTTCATGTAAATTGACCTCTGACCTTTGACCTACCTACCCCAAAATCTAATCAGTTCCTCTTTCTATGGGGATACATACTGGTACCAAGTTTGAAGTTCTTACCTCAAATAGTTCTTCAAAAATCGCGGTAACGGTGCTAAAAACCAAGAATTTCATGTAATTTGATGTAAATTGACCTCTGTGACCTCTGACCTCTGACCTACTTACCCCAAAATCTAATCAGTTCATCTGCGTATGGGGATACATACTAGTACCAAGTTTGAGGTTCCTACCTCAAATGATTCTTCAGATATCGCGGTAACGAGAAGTGGGACGGACGGACGCACGGACGGACAACCCGAAAACATAATGCCTCCCGGGCACCCACCTTCAGTGGGCGGAGGCATAATTGCAGCTGGTGTGATCGCCATGACGGCTAGCATGCATATGAGGCGAAAAAAAGGTCGGCGCAGAATTTATAACCTTGCATTATTTCCTGATATTGTCCGCATATCTGAATGGTTGTCGGAAAATCACCCTGATTGTCCTAGTCCGTGAGTTTACTACTCCTGGGGCCTGTAACGTAAAGAGATACGATTGATATCAATCGTAAGTCTATGGCAAACCGTGTACTGAAGAGTTACTGTATCTCTTTATGTTACAGGCCCCTGGTGGGATCCTAGCTGTGTCCGCGCTGACCTGCTACGATCAGCATTTTCCGCGGCATTTCGCGACCTTCCCGATTGATTCCTAGGACACTCCCAGGTATGACTGCAGTCAGTCCCAAGAAACGACGGATTCACACTTTTTGCGCGTCTGGCGCGGAAAGAATGCCGAAATAACTACCCCCTAGACAATTACCCCCTAGGAAAATTACCCCAGGACAACTACCCCCTGGACAATTAGCCCTCAGACAACTACCCCCACCCAATTCTGGGGTAGTTGTTGGGGGGGGGGGGGAGGGGGAGCTAACATTTGTTTCGGGGAGGGGGGATATCGGGCTATTCACTATATGGGGGTAATATTTACTGGGGGATAATTGTCCAGGGGACAATTATCAGGGGGGGATTTATGGGGGTAATCATCATTTTATGGGGTTAATTGTCCGGGCGGTAGTTGTCCTAGGGAGGTAGTTGTCGGGTGGGGGGGGGGGGGGGGGGGGGGGGGGTTGTTGTCCGGGTGGTAGTTTTTCAGGGGGTAGTTGTCCTAGAATGCTATTGTCAAAATTCAAGGCAGATCAGCTTTACAAAATAATTGGTGAAAATCGTATCCTAATTCCTTCATTACCTGTGAAGGATTTTTTGCTCTGCGGCTTCTTTCTCATGCATAGCATGACGATAGAAATGAGGGCTTTCCTTTGAGAAGGTCGGTGACTATCTATAGACGATGGGTAGAGCTATACTTTACATTTCCATTGCTGACGTCATAGAGGATCCAGGCTTTATCATGTTATTGAACAAGTCTGATCTACGGCATCATGAGTGCTTTTTATCAATGTCATCATACAGTTTTTTTACGCCTTGAGCAACTAAACTGTATATTTTAATAGCAATTACATCTATTATTACCTCTTAATTGTGAGTGCCACTTGAAATTCGGATGAAACACAGCATTATGGCATATATAAAGAAGGAAAGTCAAGACAAAATCGCAATTAATGAGAGATGGGAAAGTAATTCCTCAAATAATCAGAACAAGTGGAACTAAAAGCCACTGCCAAGTGAAAAAGAAAAGAATAATTAAAAAAAAAATCCATATATATGATAAATTCATTAAAAACAACACATACACCACGATAGACAATACAACATACACATACTTTTCTCACAACTATAATGCTGCTTTATTTTAGTTCACAACTTGAAGAGGCAAAGTTTGAAAAAGTAATGAAAAATGCATGATTAAATATGTAATTTCATAAGATGTATAGTATATTTGCAGGCTTGCAGCACTGTGTAATGTTAATTAACAATGCATCATCCCCCCAAAGGCATATAAATTTCTTGTTGATATAGAGTGGCCAAGTTTTTCATTTTATATGGCATTACATGTACTTGGAAAATTACATATTTCAAGAGAAATTTTAAATACATGATTTATTCATCGTTAACAACACCTGTTCATAATACAACATATAATACATGTACACCCTTTTCTATCATCAATGAATCTGCATAAAACCAAATAAAACATAATCACAAAAATGAAAAGAACATGATTCAAAAGAGTGAAATTGAAACTCATTCCAGACACATGTTTAAGGTATTTTTTACTGTAATTGACAAATTTAACACTGGATTATATTAATGATTAAAAAAACATCCCTCTTTTTGCTCTATCGAAGGCCTTCACTAATTATACTACATGTGATATTCATACAATCAAGGGCATATTAGCAGAAGTTCCCTCCCAAAATTAGTTGAATCATTGCTTTTGCTGGTCAACAAATCCTCTTAATCCCAATATTTTTTACTATACATGCATATATTCTCATATTGATAGTTTTAATTTCTAACTAAAGTACAGAAGAGTGGACAATCAATCGCTTTGAACCTACTCAAGAAAAAATTAATCGCTGCCATGTTTGTCATTGAGTAATGTTATTGAATAATTTTGTTGTATATTACCGGAGGTGTAGTCGATTACAAGGGGGGAAACTACAACCATGGCATTTGCGAAACTTGCAATAACTTACAAGGACAGGAATTTGTTTTAGCAATAGATTATGGAGCATTCTTTCCTTCACCCCAAAGCAATAGTTATAATGAATAGCATGGATGTGAACCACTGGTTAAATGAGTAAAGGAAAGCCGTGAATATTATCCGTGAATATTATCCAGAAGAAAAGTCTTTGAAATCATGTTCCATCTTGTTGAAGAATGAACACCTGAATCATTATGAATATTACAGATACTTCGATACAAAATTCACATTGTCTTTCTCCAAAGAGGATCATTGATGGATAATGTAATTGTATCTCCCTTTTTAATCATGCAATCCAATCCATTGATCAAAGAAAATTTCCTTGGTCCTATTTATAAACAAATCTTTCCATTTCAATATCATGCAACACATCCATTCAATGTCACAAATATCATTCATTCAATATGACTCTATTCAAATAACTGTTATTTACAATCTACAATTTATATTACATTTTACAATATTGATTATATATAAGTTATGTTTGCTTGTAAACAGTGAACAGTCCTGCATTTTGATTTACAGATACAGTATTGAATGTTGATTTGTTATACATGTACCACTTGAACAAGTGGACAGAAGAAGGATCAAGAAATGTATATATAAAAAAGCTTCAAACTGTTTAACAAAAAGTAACTTTACCAAATAGTGATTTGGAATATGAAATGTGAATGAACCAGTATGATATGTGCACTTATAAGATATGTTTAAAGAATTCACTAAATTTGAGATTTTACATTTGATTTTGGAGCCATGATACCTCATCCGAAATGAAATATCTTTAATTTCCATTCCTCTTTTGCCGATATATTGTCCAATTCCCAATAATTTCTCCCTTTTTATTTCATCTACTGTGAAAGAAGCCACTAATATCATACAAAGTCCACAATTTACAACAAACTTTTTGACATGAATGGCTTAAATTAGACAATGGTTAAATTGTTAGACTCAACCCATCTCCTACTTTGAAAAACGTGATGTACATGTATTTACAAATATACTGTAATGCTAACTAGAGTAGACTGCTTTATCTAGCTTCTATTCCTCCCTCCAAAGTGCTCATCACCCTTCTTCAAATTCATCATGTTGTTTTGTTGTTTAAAATGAGTCACAAAGAATCAGAGTCATATTTCCTGTGTGTCATAAGACATTCTAAGGTTCTAGTAATAAATAAAAATTGAGAATACAGAATCATGCCATTACTTAAAAGACGGACATTTTTTCCCTTCCTTTTCTAATGATTCCCATGATAGAGGACAAAACAAGAGAAAAATCTTCCTCATTTCCTGTGTTTGGGGGTACTCATGTTTGTCACTCAGTTTCCATCAAAACAAGTTTTCGCACACAAACAAAAGTGTAAACAGAAGTGCACACAGACTAGTTGATCTCAAGAAAAAGGTTTTGGCCTGGGTACCTTTGCATAAAACCTGTGATTGAACAAAACTTCAATAATCAAACACAAGTCATGCAGACGTCCTTCTGATTGGTTGAAAGTCAAGTTGCACTCCACGTTCAGAACGTTTATATTTTCTTGTATTTTCTGTTTCAAAATCTATTGGTGTTTATACATTCACTGTTGAATTTGAGGGTGAGTGTCAGATATCATGTACTCTTCCACTAGTAGATATAGGCATGTAGAAGGAGGGGGGATCCTTCATAGATCTAAAATATAGGCTTCACACTTTACAGGAGTGTGAATAACCATGATCTAGCATAAGGAAGTCATAAAGCAAGAATGTTCACAGAATTTTAGTTTAACAAGTTAAAAAGAAAATGATGAAGCGCAGTGTTGATTTAGTTTGTATCCATGCAATTAGTAGAGGCCTGGATACTGAACTTCTGATCATCTTGCAGGGAAACTCACGCATATGTTCAACGAGACTTCTTGTGCTTCCTACAATGGGAGAGAATAAAAGACAGAGAAACAAAAAACATCATTTGACAAATTGACATGTAAGTGACTTTAAAAGTGATTTATGATTTATATTGGTTTCTGAAATCATTCTATGTACATGAACTGACACATTCACACCTCTCTGTTCTAGGATTTACGGACAAGTAAACAGAGCAATTACAGAAGTTAATGTCCACCCTAATTCATATCAATTTATGTCTCCTCTGGGGTTCTGCTCAAGACTGTAATTATCACTACCTGTTCACATCATTCGCCCTTCAAACATTACAGAGGGGGAGGGGGGGGGGGTATTCTACAATGAAATGAACTGATTACCAATTCATACATTCTAGATACCGGTAAGTATAATTTATACACATTTAATAATGTCAATAAAGAAAATCACCAACAATGAGAAATAATAACACAGCTAGAGCATTGCCTATTAACTCTTTACATGCCATGGATCAAAACATTGGTCTGCCACACTGTATGAAGTACATTACACATAAACATTGGACATGTGCCAAATATCATCAACAAGATCTTGAATTGCTTCAGAGTCTGAGGACTTTTTCATTTTAACACTTTTTCTCTGTGACCTTATATACTTTTCTTGTCTTGTTACTGAAACTATAAACTATAATTAATATTTCTAAATGAGAAACACACATGGAATTGCTCAAGAACAGCTTCCGATTAACCTTGGCTGCAATTTTGTATTTCCCTACAAAAATATAATCTTTCCTGATGTGTTATAGACCAATTTACATCCCGCATTGTCCCTTAATCTTTATCTCAGTCGTGACCATAATTTTTAAAATATATTTATCATTTCTATCTACCAGTAAACTCTATAATAGACATATAAACCAGCAAATAACTTTGTTTTTCATAGAACTAAATGTTAATAAAACATATATGAGAAAATTCACCCAATAAAAGTGAAAAGGGAAATGCAAATGTAAAGGATGGTATGGTGCAATGGAAGAGGAAATTAAAGAAATGAAACTTTATTCAACTTGGGCAGAAATTTTTATTTCACAAGCTGTTCAGATTCTTGGAAATTTCATACTGCAAAATGATTGAATTGTAAACAACAATGAACGTTGAAAAGAAAAACAACTACAGTGGAACCTTGTTATAACAAGGTAATTTTGCCGGTCCCACTTCTCTGTTTTCTATTTTTTTAGCCCTGATATAACAAGATAATAACAAGATAATAAAGAGGTCATTTCCTTGGTCCTAAGGAGTTTGTAATAACGAGGTTCCACTGTATCACTCATGATGCGTTTATAGGACCATGCTACAAAAGCTCTACTATTACTAGAGAAAAAGGGATTACAGGGATATTCAGAGTTTTTGTCAGACAGAACAAAACAAAGCAAAAATGCCACAAGGGGGCAAGCTTTTTCTTGTGAGAAAATTAAATGTGTGTATAATTCACACTTTGGGTAAATTACAAATTTTATACTCAAGGTAGATTCAACTATACACATCTTTACTATGTGTGAGAGAGAACATGAGGGAGAGAGGGAGAGAGAGAGGGAGAGAGGGAGAAAGACAGAAAGACAGAGAGACAGAGAGAGAGAGAGAGAGAGAGAGAGAGAGGGGGGGAGAGAGAGAGAGAGGTCTCTATATTTGGCTTGACTAAGACTAGTAAGAGGCAAGCTAATGTACATGTAGTCTAGAAAGCAGACTTATTCATAGGTCTCCACAAGTTCCTACAGAAGTGTGAGCCTGACCGATAGCCTGACCGATAGCCTGACCGATAGCATCCCCCTCCTCTGACTCAGCCCGGTATCAATCATTGAGGAAGGAAGCTAGAAACCTTATGTGACTGATTACAGGCTAAGCTCAGTAAGCTGGAACTGCAACAAGTAGATGCACTGCTAGCTTGGTTCTAAAGCTACACTAGCGGCCTAACAACTACACTTTGTCAGTGCGCAAACAGCATTCTGTCACAGACGGCGACTGTCTCCAAGAAACAAAGGTTGTTGGACATACATGTATGCAACATCCTACACAAACCAAATAACTTCAGCACTGGACCAAACCTGGCTTACGAGCAAACGGCATGTGAATTTTGTTGCACAAGATGCACAAGGTCATTGCTTCTCAACAAATAATTTACTTTTTCTTCTCGTCCAACTATAATGTTGCTAATGGAACCAGTACTCTCAAGTTACAAAGTATGATTGAATAGCACAACTAGGTTAACACATTGTACATTCATGTCATTACACATATATGATTACACCTCTCGATGACATTTCATCACTCAAGCAGGCAGCAGAATTTTGCCCTAGATTTGCAAATATTCAATTTGGTTTCAGCAATATTTATTTTTGGTACCAAGGACAATGATAAAAGAAAGATTTTGAGATTCACATCACGTCGTAAGTGTACTACTTTGCTCCAGCCTCTTATCACTGTGAAACCATGCAAATGTTTGCAGAGTATCTCTTTTTATAACTCCCTCTTTCAAAAATTGCAAGTTCGTGACATTGCTTGGACATTATTCTTACAATGCAAGCATACAAACACGAGTATGCCTCAACAACTATTTGTAGACGTGGACACGTGCATGATTTCGGTCACGTGTGGTCACGTCACATGTATAACGAGTCTCCTTCAATGTAAAAGGTTTGACAGAGCTTCACATTAACTTTCTTCATGGTTAATTTTTTATTTCATTTTATTTCATTTTATTCATACTCATTATTACCATTAACCCATAGAGGGCCAGGTAAAGTGTTTTGAGATTGATTTCATACATAGCAGCTGTACAAAAAATACTTTTTTTTGTAGGTGATTGGTACACTTTGAGGACTGTACTAGGTGTAAAAAATATTGTTAAAAACTCAAAAGTTATAACTTGTATCTGACTGAGGTTTTCACATTGTAATCTTGAAGGGTGTCAAATTTATTTGGATTAAGTTTTGTGAAATATCCTTCATTAATAGTCTTAAAATAATGCTCTGAATATCCAATTAGATTTTCACTTTTTGAAAAATCAACACCACAAAAATCTATGTGTATTAGTAATTAATTCAGAGCACAACATTATGCACTGGAGCTAAAATTCCAGAGCACCTCTTTTAACTCACATGACACTGGATGATGGGAGTGATTCACACTGGCAATTGCTGTGTTCTGAATTACTTACTGACATACAGATTTTGTGGTCTCAATTTTTCAAAAATTGAAAATCCAATTAAAAATTCAGAGCATTATTTCAAGAATATTAATGAAGGAAATTTCACAAAACTTATTCCAAATAAATTTGACATCCTTTAATTTTTCATTTTGAAAATCTCAGTATGATACGATGTTAACACTTTTTGAGTTATTAGCAATCAAAAGTGTCAAATGTATTTTTTACACCTAGTAGAATAAAAGATTGAAGGGATGGGGTCATTTGTCGAGAGGAGCCTAAAAAAAGGATAGCCCTCAACTCTGCATGTAACATGTGGTTTTAAATTTTTCTAAATGCCCCCCCCCCAAAAAAAATAAAAAAATAAAAGCAATTGTTACTTTTCATATTTGCTTGAAGGTTGCAACTCTTTACAAAGGAATTGCATATAAAAAGTGTGTGTATAAATGAAAGAGAAATAGATATTGTATATATGTGCCTTTTCAAATGATGCTCAAAAGATGCTCAACACCTATATGCACAAGGGGGTGGAAGGGGGTGGAAGGGGCCTAGAAGGGGGCCTGTAACACTAATCTCACAAGAGGGCTGCGGCTTAAGAGTAGAACCATCCTAACACCACCAAATCCCTAATCACTTCCAAATCGAAGGAAGCAATAAGGACTAAATGGGCAGAGCGCTTGTCACTAATGCACTAAAAAATCACACCTTCAGGTAAAATATTTGCTAAGTTAGCCAGTCTTCATTTTATCAATTAAGACCTAGCACGTGATGTCACCAATACGTTCCTATTCAATCCATTCTCCTTGTGCCTCCTTGGGGTGTCACCCTACGTGTTGTCTGAAGTACTCCACTTTTCTTTTCTTTTTTATTCAAGAGAGCTATTTCAAGTACACTAATACTAATAAGAGTTCCTTGAGGATTTAATAATTCTACATCTATGATCTATTTTTAAAGCTTAATTACAGCTCTAATGTATTTTTTTTTCTACTCCATCAGCCTAAAAAGAAGACAAATTGTAAATGATAAGATACACCTAAAGAAAGTGCCTAGGGATTTGCAAAAAAACAAACTCAATCCTACCTCTTATATGAATTAACGGATTTCTCGATTTTTTTCCTCTCTCTATTCATCAATCTATACTCTTTTTACCTCCTGTCATATATCTTTCCCTCTCTCTCTGTGTCTCTTTTCTCACTGTTAACAGTTACAGTGGTTTGAAAAAAAAAGGAAAAAAGAGAAGAGCTTGGGGGCAAACAGCACAATAACTGATGTGGGAGGAAGCCAATCAAAGAAATTTTTTGTGGATTAGATATATTCAGTTACAGTATTTTTCTTGCATTCCACAAGATCCCTCAGATTTCTTTCCAAATTATATATCTCTGTGCGGGAGGCAGGAGCTAAAATCTGTCTTAAGAGATTAATTAGTTCATAATCTAAGCCGAGATCAAAGGATGAAATCATGAAAGAAAGTTGTAGGTAGATCACTAAGTCATGGATTATCCTGCAAATCTTACCGCTTTAACAACCTTGAAAATATTTGTCACTCACAAGGAGGTATCTTTTATAAATGGAAAATGAACTTGCCAACTGACAGCCAAGGCTTGACCACAGTGGAACTTTAGAGATTACTCTTGCATGATAATTGATAAAATAATGTCAAAATCTTGCAAACGAGGATGTGCTCATCATTGTTTAATGGTGTCTGCAGTATTCCAACTTTTTTTGTGGGGGGAAGGTGGGGAGCATTTAAATCATTAGATTAGTGAAATCTAAATCCTAATTAATACCACACATCAAATGCCACATACTTACATGTATACATCAGTCTAATTTATAACTATCACCAAAAACCCATGCATACATGCACACCAATAAAATTGCATTAGATATTAGTCTTACATGTATGGAGAAAACAGGATATAAAAATGAGAGAGAGAGAGAGAGAGAGAGCCCCCCCCCCCCATTTCCCAATCAACATCCTGAAAATACATTGTAAATGCACATCAAGAGGGTCATATTTGTGGAAAGGGGTTATCAATTCCCATGTCAACTTTATTCTTTGGCATTTTATTATGAGCTCAAAAAATGGACAAATAAACAGTAAATAAAATGCAACTTTTTGTTTACATGAGCCATATTCTTCTTCTTATATTAATCTTCAAAGAATTGAAAGCTTTATTACTTTTTTTTGATCAAGAAAGAATGTTTCACCTCCAGGAAATACAAAGATAAATTTCAGTTACTAAGTATGTGCTATGCCAAATAAAGCATATTCTTATGACCCATATACCTGTATGGGTGCAAAGGGATACATTTACAAGTAAACAAGGTGGAGTCATTCAGAAAGAGGGTGTTTGTTGTCAACGTGACGTACTCAACACGTTCCTGGATGACTTGTTACATGATGGGATCGTGCCCTATCATGCGCTCTTCCCACAGAGCCTACCCAATTAATAAGAAAGCTATTCTCTACACCACAAATTGCTCATTCAAAAGGGCACACGCATATCAACCATGTATGTGTAAGCCATGACACACTACATGTACTCCTATGTTTAAAGTTTTAATTTTGAAGACATACAACAACAAAAAATAGGCCCAAAACTTTGATGTTTATTTATTTCAAGTAAGGCATTAACATACTTGTTGTAAGGGGCAGTGGCTCAGCATGGCAAAGGTAAGTTATAGTAAGAAACTATTTTTAAAGAATTTTTTATTTTTTAAATACAAAATGTTGTATGTGCATGTACTGTGCAAACAATTACCCATGTAGACTCGTTAGCCTCAATATATTTCTATAGAGTACCGAAGAGATGACGTCACAAAAAGCTATTTTTTCATTTTGACATTTTTTATACCATATATATCTCAAAGGAACATGGTGAAAAACATCCAGATTCCAAATTTTATGGCAATTGGCTCATTGGGCCCCGAGATATGGCCGCATGAATACCTCCTTAGCCCCATTGAAGTCAGTGTTAAATTGGCCTGGTTCTAAACTGTAAAGAACCAGGCCAATTTACACTGACTTCATTCAGTGGGGCTAATTAGATATTCATATAGCCATACCTTGGGCCACCATGAACTGATTCATGTCAAATTTGATGTGTGAACGTTTTCCATCATGCTCTACCTAAATATGGTCATAAAAATACTGAAATACAAAAATCAAAATTTGATGACGTCACACTTCGGTACTCAATTACAATATTCTTTTAAGTCTTATGCATATTTCTTAAAATTAAAAAAAAAAATCTGATATGTTGCCTTTAAAATGTACATACAAGTTTTGTAATAGTCACTTCCCTGAATTTTTTTTGGGGGGTCATGTTTGCCTGTTCCCTGTCAGTTGAACTGTGCATCTATTGTACGTAAAAAAAAACAGATTCTAGAATTTCACACAAAAAGATTAATTCATTATGTGAAACTGGGGCTGAAAATGATAAACAAATTTGTGTTAATGTTCAGACCAAAAAACGTTATTGACATTCACATTCATTGCTTTGATAAGAGGCTGAAAGTCTCTCCTTGCTTCCTCAGTCCCCCATGACATCTAAATAAATACAAATGTACTTTCCATTTCTACGTAAGGTTTTTCTTCCTCTCATATGTTAATTACTTCACTATTTCTTTGGATGCGCGGTTGGGGATGGCCCATTGTGACTATCACATTTTTCTTGGCAAATCAAGTAGCGGTACCCACGGGGCTGTGCAAGGTTACACAACGAACACCCTACACCCCCTCACACACATACTCCTCTGTATAGCTGCTACATTACGCACATAAAGGAAGATAAAATGTAGAGTTTATATGACTTCCTGTAAGTCTAGAGGAAGTTGGTTGGGAAGCTTTAATAATCATCAAAAAGGGGCAAAATCATATGATGAGAAACCTGAGGAATATGAGGAACTTCACGTTTTTAAAAAAGTAGGACCAATCTTCTTCCAGCTCCTAACGTCTCTAAAATATCTTCAATCATTTAACAGTAAAAAAAAGAAAAATTAATAACATACAGAAAAACCTGCTCCAGCGATGCCCTGTATAGAAAGACCACTGACTCAAGACAATTTTTGTCTCCCTCAAAACGCTGAAGGACAAGTGTACAAAGGAAACCTACCCGGTACATATAAAGACCACTTTTTGTGTCTCTCTTGAGTGGTCTTTCTACACAGGTTTAATTGTATTTTGTATGACATGATTATACTTCAAGAAGAGACACCGCACCAGGTATAAGGCCTTCCCTAATTTGGGTCAAGGCCAAATATGTTGCCATTCTGTGGCCACAGGCAGGGTAGATGACGCATATTGGCAAGAGACTGAAACTCTAGCTGCCTATCGTCAGGGCAACCGGAGGGTGGTTTAGTTCAACAGAACTGAGGCAGACGCTGACAACAGGAGGCACTGACATACATGTACACTCCCTCATACTTTTCAGTACGGAACGATAAAACTTCTTCAAAAGTGTGTTGAATCATTCTCGTTCAACTGGCTTTTGCCAGAAAATTGACCAAAAGATGGGGGTATTCAAGTTAAATTGCCTGCAAGTGCTTACTTACAATGTACTTGTGGAAAGGAGAGTTTTATCCACAATGTACATGCAGGTACAAGGTATATATGTACATTATGTAAAGAACAAAAACAAAAACAACTAGAAGTGAATATAACTTAATTACTAATATCAGTCTGCTTTAATATCAGATTTCTATAATATAAACCAACCATATTGTGCCATTCAACTAATTTGTTATTTGAATGCAGAAGACCCAGCCCAAGCCTTGATGGATAAAAAGTATACAAATGGAACAAGTGCTTTCCATAAATCTATGATCCAAAACTTTTGCTTTGTTAACCCTAACTAGGCCGGGGGGCCTGGGAGGCCCCCCCCCCCCCTCTCGAATTTTGTACGTGGCCTCGTGACGGCTGAATCTTTCGCGCTCAAATTTCATGACTTTTTTCCCTGATGTTTCACGCACATTTTGATACCTCATTTATGTGGATCGGTCATACGGTTCTGGTGTCAGATTACAATTATTGATCACATGTCAAGCAAAATGATCAAATTCTCCATTCATGTATGTATCAGCCTATGGCAAAAAAGTAACCATTCCTAGTAATCATTACAATTTCTTGTTTATTATCACAATATTCATTTAACAAATATGCTTTATGGTTGGCAAACAATAGAATACATTAAAATTCAAAAACAAAAAAATACATAAGATTAAAACAAAGAAATACATAAGAATAAAAACAAAGAAATACATTATTGGCTTGTAATACACATGACAAAGCTAATTTGCATATTAATGAATATTAATGAATAAAACACTGTTTTACCCAATTTTCTTTCTTTTTATGTATTTGTGAGTCTTAGAGGTCCAGTTACAGCCAATATTCAATCCATTTTCATCTTCATATAGCAAAATTTACCATTTTGAGAAAAAAAAAAAAAAAAAATTTGCATATTATGTAATAAAATAATTAATAAAAAAAAAACGAACAAGAATATTGAAAAAATTACACCGGGATTGTGTTCTACACAAGTTAATCTACACCTGTGCCTAATTTCATGCGCGCAGAGTCAACCATTGCCGAGATCTTAGGGGGGGGGGGGGGGGGCTGGGAGGCCCCCCCCCCCGGCCATAAGAACTCCCAAAATACCCCGGCCTAGTTAGGGTTAAGGACTGAATTCTTATGTCCAAAGCAGCCAAGTTGGATTTCTAAGTATGTTGTTTTTGTTTCAAAGATTTCAACATATTATAGTACAAAGAGAAAGATAACAAAACTAATTTAGTCTTGTATTTACAGGCAATTCACAAGAAAACAAGATAAAAGCAACAACACCAAAAAAAAAAAAGACAAAAAGAAAGACAAAACAGAAAAAAAATAATTGCATTAATATTTTAATAGAAGTTAACAGAAGCGAGTGGTAGAATTACTTAGTGCATGAGGAGTACATTGATCAATACATGTACATATGTGCAAACAAGTGACTTCACTTTCTTTATTCCTGGAAATAAAGACAAATTCTGTCTAAACTTGCAAAATATTTTGAAGTTTCAATAAATTGGAAAACAATATTGGTAAATGACGGCTAACAAAAAGGTTAAAAAGTAAAAAAAAAAACATTTGAGGCTGAAGAAAGCGAAACAAATAAGCCTGTTATTGCTCTTAAAGAAATGTGTATGCTGCAAAATCTTGATAGGATGGAACAGACATGATGTAGACAGTTTTTGACGTCCTTATTAAACAACAAAACAAAGGTATCCAAGAACATGTCCTTAGATGACGACAAATGAAAACACCTACATGTACGTGTACGTCAGCAGTCTGATCCATGCTTGCATCATCGTAAATTGGTGGCAAAATGCCAGACAAGAAGGAAACTTGGAAGGCTACTAACTTAACTGGAATTTCTTTATGTGAATCCTCCCCCCCCCCCCAAAAAAAATAAAAAAATAAAAATAAAAATAAATAGACTAATTAATGAAAAAATAAATCAAATTGATGGTACAACTGTGAAAATTGGATATGCACTTTTGAATCATTTGAAACGATCTGCATTACATCACAGAAGTTCTCTTCCTCTGTGCATGTGTTTGACGCTCTTTCAAGAATCAATATACATGTATTCCATATTCCTCTTTATCTGCTTTATATAATGTTTTGCTTTATAATTCTTTTGTCACCCTTCCATATATTCTATTCCTCTCTCTCATCTTTGATTCAAATTGAACTTATTTTTAAGTTAGAAAACAAAACAAATTACTGTTTCATAATTTACCCCTCAAATTACATAAAACATGGTTAGTTTTTACAGATTAACTGAAGCCATCAAGAGAAATGGTCTTCTTTCAAAATATGTTTGTCTCCTTGAGATGAATGACAGATAGTTAATATCATGTTAAGGTCACAGAGCTATAAAAAAGGCGTTATCCCTGACTAGCCCTCGGTACCAGGCAACTAAGTACGTCTTGACAGCACTTGTCAAACTAGCTTTATATGAAAAAAAAAAATACTAAACTAGTTGTAAAAGAGAAATATTCTAGTTTGAGTTGTAAGCATTTTAAAACTTAGAGTGACCAACTGGGCAATTTCAAGTCAGAATGGCTAGTCCTTCCCCTTACCACTTTAAAGGGAAATTCAACCTTAATAGCAAGTTGCTTTGAAAGAAAGAGGGAAAATCAGAGAAGCAGAGTGGTGAAAGTCTGAACGAAATCGGACAAACAATAAGAAAGTTATGAATTTTTGAAAGTTGTAATCACTATACATATGGGAATTTCAAATTGGCCGAATAGGTAATATCACTGTGATGTAGCTGTGGACAACTCCCCCATTCGCTCCAACACACAAAATGACTAAAATGTCACTTTTTCATAATGTATTACTCAGTAAGATCTATTTCTTTCATGAGGACCTACAACAATATGCTATCTCCAATATATTTTGAGTACTGCCCAGAGGGTAAAAGCGCCTTGAAGAAAACCGCAAATTAACGATATTTTTGTGTGCAACAAATGGGAGAGTTGTCCACAAAAATGTCACAATCGACTCACCAAATTGCCAATTTGATATTCGCATAGATGTAGTGATCTCATTTTTCAAACATTCATAACTTTCTCAGTCTTTGTTCAATTTCTTTCAAACTTTCACCATCCTGTTTTTCTTATTTTTCTGCTTTCACACAAATCATCTTATTACCACGGTTGGATTGCCCTTTAAGGTAGCCCGGGCAAGCAGAAAACTTGATTTATATTACTTTATAGGTTGCAGTCCTCACCCAGCATATTACTATGTGTCTGGATCTACTAGCCTTGTGTATCAGATATCATCCTCTGTCACAGACTCAGTTTTTGAGAATGAGCTTTCATGAGTCATCTTTGACACAAAATCTCCCTTTTCCTGTTTTTCTGCATGCACAGTGGTCATACCCATTTACGTAAAGGGGGAAGCTGCAATTTGTAAAAGCCCACGACTGGGTGATATTTGTTTATTGTTTTTTCCTGTAATGGTTAAAGGATCGTTGTCAGTTTATCGGCACCATAAAGCATGTCAGATAGACAACATACCATCACTGTCACTTATTCAACAGCATGAAAGAGAAAGGGAGGTTACAATTTGTTGCAATATTCACAAGACAAGAATCATATGTGTTGGTACATGTATGTCAAAGAAGTAACAAAATTACAATATAGCAATTCTGCAGACTTTGTTTTCACGGGTATAAATTTTGTTATGGAAATTATATGCCTTGGAAGTAAAAATTATGAATAGAGACAGTTAACCCCCAGAGGTGACTTTGCAAAAAGATATATGCATATAATCAAAACAATTCAGTTTTACAAATCATGAAAAACAAGAACAAGAAAACTTACTTGTTAGCCACAGTGTGCACAGCTGATACCATTGTGGAACCTGCTTTATGTTCAAGCCCAACAGCGCACTGCAGAAGATAAATCAAATAATAAAGTACATTAAATTCTGAAGAAGTAAAACATATCAGAGTACTCATTTATGAGATATGAAAACAAACAAAAAAATCATAATCCTTGATGGTCACAGATCTCTCATTATCCCCACCCCCTCTCTCTCTCTTCCATCTTTATCTCTATCTCTCATTTGTTTATCTACATGTATTTCTCTTTTTCAGTGTCTTAACTAGTTAATATCACTTTTTTCACTACTTTTTTTATGTTGTACATTAATAGAATTTATATATATTCAGACTCGGATATTACATATGTATTACAAAAAAAAAATACCACTGTATTTTGTAAAGTCCTCAATCTTTAAAGAATTTTTAAGAGACTTTTCTTTGTGTTCTTCTTACTTCCTCCAATTTTCATGATTCATTATTAAAAATACTGGAGGTGGGGAGTAGACAGGGCAAAAATGTCTTTCTGAGAAATCAATGACAGAAGAAGAAACTATGATAGTGAAATATCTAGACAGTCTTATCTAGGAATAATGGTGGGTATTTGAGATCACTGACGTCTAGAGGAAGTCTTCTCTTATCACTCTCGATTTTACCACCAAGAGCCGTTTCCACAGTGAACACTACAGGTCATTCACGAAGGCAGCACATATTCGGAGTCATATTGCAGAACGTGGGCCCCTTCATTATATCTGTAGGAAAAGTCTGTCTGCTAGCATCTTCGATTTTACATACAAAGTGTTCACACATGAAGCTATGATAGATCGGTTACATGTCGTTTTTCCGAAGGTTCGTTTTTCCGAAGGTTCATAATTCCGAAGGTTCGTTATTCCGAAGGTTCGTTACTCCGAAGGTTCGTTTTTCCGAAGGTTCTTTTTTCCGAAAATGAAATAGGGTTCATAATTCCGAAGGTTCGTATTTCCGAAAATGAAAAAGGGTTCGTATTTCCGAAAATGAAAAAGGGTTCGTATTTCCGAAAATGAAATAGGGTTCGTATTTCCGAAAATGAAAAAGGGTTCGTATTTCCGAAAATGAAAAAGGGTTCGTATTTCCGAAAATGAAAAAGGGTTCGTATTTCCGAAAATGAAAAAAGGTTGTAAATTCACAGAATTCGGCGTCAATCCGTATTTCGGATAGGGAGGAGGGGAAAGACGACCAAGTGTAAAGATATTCATTTCGTACTCAATATAACAATGATGATAACAATAATAAAATCCAGAGATATAGCCATTATATTATCGTAATTCCTATCAATATTATCATTATTATTATTATGATTATTATTATTATTATGATTATTATCATCATTATTGTTATTATTATTAATATTATTTTCATTATTATCATTGTTCCTATTATAATAACCAATATTTGTGAGCGAGCGTAGAGAGCGAGCGCCTCAGGAATACATGTTTCATTTCTCATAAAATGACATTACTTCGGTGATTAAAATACATACTGATGTATTGAAGAAAGTGAATGATCGGATTCCGGATTAAATTTGCTACAACGAAATTGGCTTGAAGTTATTTATATAATGTATATACCGCTTTGGAAAATGAGACACACCAAAGTTCCAAGTAGATCTTTACAAGCAGAAAATGGCCACGTAATGTTTTTGAAAGGGGGAGCTGATGCCTCTTGGCAGAATATCATACTCCCCGTTTCTACAATTTGCAAGCGAGCGAAGCGAGTTAGAAAAAAACATAAAACCCTTTTTTTTTTATTGTAATGGAAATGCAATTTCGCCATCAAAAGACAAATATAGAACATGTAATAATGAGCCATGAATAATATTACTTAACCCTGCTGCCGAATATGGAATATTTGGGCACTTCACTCGCCCTAATGAAGGGCGTTCCCTGTCCCAAACTATTCCGTTTCTAAATCTTACGCGCTAGTAAGCAAGTAAAAAAAAAGGAGATATTGTCTATAGAATAATAATTTTGTTACCAGATAATCCAAACAACGATAACATTTTGAGTACCTTCCCGCCCACAGATAAGGATAGCCGACCATCTCGCTTCCCAAAATAAAAGGATGTTCGGGCACCACGCTGCCGAGCCAAACATTGACACTTTATTATCTTTAAGACATGTAAGATGTAATTACTTCGTCAACATTCAACATAAATTGTGATTTAAAAAATACTATGAAAAGTGTATACTAAAAATAAGATGGGGGCGTCCTGCATCCCTAGCCCGCAGAGCCATCTATTACAGAGTTTGGCCAACTCGGCTCCATGTAGGTAGCAATATGGCGCTTGTTGCTTTGTTAGGCAAGCACTAAACAAAGGAATATACGCCATGTTGTGCCCAAATAAACCGAGTTGGCCGAAGTCTGTAATATGGCTCTGTAGATGACTCTACAACCCCTCCCCTCCGGTCCCCAAAACAACAACATCAATAAAAACAACAACATAATATTAGAGAGAGTTCATAAAGGAGTCACTGCTATGTTTAATAAATAGCCTGGCAAGTAGCACAACATATTATAACAAGCATATTATTGATACGTATAGGCTATAGGCCAATTATACGATCATGACAAGGGAAATAAAAGAAGCAATAGTAGAGTAACCGGTGCAATATCTAAGTCTGGTCGCATAACTCCATCCAAAATGACATCGTCATCATAATTCTGGGTAGTCCACTTCATAATATATAACAATTGTAATAATAATAATAACAATAATAACAACAACAACAATAATATTATCAATAATAAAAAATATAATACTGATAATATTAGTAATAATAATAATACAAATGATAAAACAGATAATACTACTACTAATAATAATGATAATAATGATAATTATAATAATAACAATAATAATAATACAAATAATACTAGTAATAATAATAAATAAATGAAGATTAATGAAAATTAAAGAAGGAGTCTTATCATCAGGCTGATATGATTATCATAAAAGGAAACAAAAGTAAAACCAAACTATAATGCAAAATATCTTAAACAATTTATGCAGCAGGGCAGACTGAAATCATTGAGCATGTTTTATAACCTTACAAAAGTATTAACATTTCTTAAAACAGATTAAAATCTTAAATTGTAGAGGTAAATGAATGAAATGCAGCATAGTATGCTGTAAGTAATGACCTTGCTTACACAACTATACAACATTTTGTTTGCCGCATATCTGAAATGATATATGACGTAGATAGTTTTCAAACACTTTACAATTCCAACAGAACTTTACAAAAGCCGTGCAGCAGCTACTTCTTAAGAAAACCAAATTCAAGAAAAGAAAGATAACAAGTGAGCAACAACAAAAATGTTAAAGCCACTGCTATGTAGCACACCGCATCTGAAGAATAAAAATAACTCTTTATACTGGCATATTATGTGTAAGTATATAGGTCAGGTGCAATCGCTAATTGAATATAATGATAATGATTAAAAGCAACATACAACCAAATTTGAAGAAGTCGGGCTAAAATAATTATCATACAGGGAATAATCCTAACTATCTATGCCGCATAAATAGATTAAAATCATTGAACATGTTCTTTAACTTTGCCAAAATACCATCATTTCTAAACATGGATGAAAATCTTTCATTTTATACAGCTGCTTACAGCATAATAAATTTGTACAGATTCTAATGAGTTGCTTCATTTTACTGCACAGTCTGCGTTTTTAACAGTTACAACCGCTGACCTGAAGTTTGAAATAACTTTTACAAGCATAACGAATTACAACAAAACACTAAAAGACATTGAGAGTAAAACAATGCTCATCGTAAAAAATAGAAATAAGGAATTACACATGGAGAAGAAAACATTCTGACCTAAATTAATGGCTTTTATCAACCAATGCCCCGCCTTATAAGGAGTTGAAGCGATTTATTTGAAACAATCACAAGTTAAAATCAATCGCAACTGTGTACTTAACATAGGCCTAGGCATAGGCGTACGAGAAGGGGGGCTGCTGCAGCCAACCCCCCTCCCCCGGATTTTGAAAGTGCAGATATTCCGGCAACTCACACCTCATATTCAGGGAGTGAGGTGCCCGAATATCCTCATATTCCAGTCATTATATGCCGAAATATGTTATTTTTATGATTTTTCACAACGGAAAGGCACAATTATTTTTGGTCGCTAGCTTCGCGCGCTCGTAAATTAAAAAAAAAGGCCATAGGTGCCGTAACAGGGATCAAACCCCCAACCTTCGCGTTTCCAGTCAATCGCTGTAAACCGTTCGACTACGACACCTCCACACACGCACACACACACCTTCACACACACACACACATAAACACTTATTCGATTTTTCTAATCTCGTCCTATTTTCGTCTCTTTTCCCTTCTCCTCTCCTCTTTTATAAACCTTCCCAGTTTTGTGTCTCCATTTCATTTTTTTATTCATTGCGGGGGTGGGGGAGGTGCTTTTCGTCGAAAAGAGATCCGCTTTTTGAAGATGGCAATTAAAACCATAATATCCTATCGTTACCCTAAATTTTCCCTTTAACAGTTGCGTAGATAGAGTCTAGCCATTGTGGGAGCACTGGCACCATTGGAGGCACAAGTCTTTTGGAATAATCTTAAAGCTAATCTAAGACGCCGCTGGTGGAAGAGGGTTGGGGGGGGGGTTGCCGGAAGGGGTCCAACCGTCTTCTTTCCTATTCCATTTTCTTTCTTTTTTTCTTATTTTTTTCGCCATCCAATGAGGGAGGGGTGGGGGCGTGCCCTCCACCCCCCACCCCCACCGTTGGGCTCGAGCCCCCCCCCCCCCCGTTGCTACACCTCTGCTCCTGATGAATTCGCCTTTTTTTTTACCAGGAATTATGAACCATATTTCATTTTTCGGAAATACGAACCCTATTTCATTTTCGGAAATACGAACCTTATTTCATTTTCAGAAATACGAACCCTATTTCATTTTCGGAAATACGAACCCTTTTTCATTTTCGGAAATACGAACCTTATTTTATTTTCGGAAATACGAACCCTTTTTCATTTTCGGAAATACGAACCCTTTTTCATTTTCGGAAATACGAACCTTCGGAATTATGAACCCTTTTTCATTTTCGGAAATACGAACCTTCGGAAATATGAACCCTATTTCATTTTCGGAATTATGAACCTTCGGATAAACGAACCTTCGGAATAACGAACCTTCGGAATAATGCAACAAATGTTCGGAATTACGAACCCTTTTTCATTTTCGGAATTATGAACCCCCAGGCATGGGAAATTAGTGTTTCGGAAATACGAACCTTCGGAAATACGAACCTTCGGAAAAACGAACCTTCGGAAAAACGAGATGCCCCCGATAGATCATGCCCCATGCTTACCAAGTGATAATCTTGATATCTTCTTTATTTTGTTTTTATTGTTGCAATAATTCTGTCTCGGTATTCTCTAAATTATATTTTGTTTGGATTACAGCAATACCTTGACTACAATGCATAGCAAATTCAACAGCCTATTGCTAAGCATTCACAGATTTTCACATTGACACCCCCCCTTCACTACCACTATCACCAATCATCCAAAGCAAGTCAGTTGCATAGTTGTAAGACACTTGATACAGTGATAAGCTAGTTCGTAGATGCAATCTGAGCATAAAGGTCATCTGTGACAAATACTAAAACCCACTGACACGAATACTTGATATGCGCTCATGAATGTCATGTAACAATTATTCATTTATGCCTCAATGGTGCATTCCATATCCAGGTGGAAGTATTATTTTTAAAGAAGGAAACAAAAGTTATTCATGAGGCACCTCTATCACTCCCAGGGTGATTTTTCTAAAGTGCACAAAAAGGGGACCCTCCATGTTTACAATTTTATCTCTGGATATTTGGGGTCATTAGGGACATGTGCTAACTACGAACTGGTCTATTGCTCCGCTGTCACTTTCCGAAATTCAACCCTGAACGAAACACTAAACCTAAACCAAACCTGACTCTAAATCTTTGACATTTAAAGCCTAAGGCAAAAGTCGCCACACATGTAGCAAATATCGGATCACCCATATTACAGCCAGGCCGAGTAGAGTTCAAGGTCATGCTACCAAGATGAAAGTACATGTGGCTGTCCAACAGACTGACATACAAAACCCATACACTGGTCGCAACAGTTGGCTGGTATGGCACTGTCTCAAGTTCACGCACGTGTACATACATGGACACCTGTTATCAATTGGCTGGCTTAGTATATGAACAATACATCACTTGCAGGATGATTCAATAAACAAGATAATTACATAATTTAAAATTTGAAAAAAAGAAGAACTTGTTCCTTGTAATACAATTTCAGCATTTGGATGCAGTTGTCAAAATTGGGTGACTGTAAAATAACAGAAAAACAAGTTATGTGTGCCAGAATATGAAACTGGATAGATATGATTTTGGGAGCTGAATTTTTGTCAGATTTTACTATACCACACTTGCAATCCTTGAAAGATACCTTATCGCCATGGTTTCGGTTTATAGAATGCGTCACCCTAGCAACCAGAAAGAAAATGAAACACAAACCCCCTCAAAAAACAACAGCAATGCAAACAAACTCATAAATCCTATGAGACAAAATATGACACATGGCAACCGTGGCAAGACATGAAATGACAATTGTATCTGGTCTCTGTGCCCCCCCCCTCCTATCTTGTTTTGACTGTATTAGGCAAGGGCACAGCCTAACATTTTGCTAATTTGTCATCACTGAGAAAACAGTCTAAGAGGAGAAAGAAAAAGCATGTCATAAATGGGTCAGGGCAGTTGTGTCACGTGAACTATGAATGAACTTTAACTGCAGGAACATTGCACTCTCATTGCGTGAGAGAGGATCGTTTCACAGTGTACAGGCAATACTGCTATCATTACAAATAAGGATGTTATTTTTTTCAGGGTGTTATTTTTTCAGGCTTGGGTTCAAGCATCCTCCCCTTCCCCCCTCTCTACTCCATCTGCTGTTCAGTAAAATTACCGATAGAGTTGCAAGAAAAATATTGGCATATTATTGAATAAAAATCACGAGTATAACACAGTCCTCCCACATAAAACCAAAAGTACTACATATAATGTACATCAACAATGACTAGAATCAAAATCACATATCTGCAGGTCCATCTACCTTCAGAGAGTTCAAGATATGCAATGGGTTGCCAAGATCATAATAGTCAATACTTGAATTTGTAATAATTAAATTTCCTGTTCCTTTCACTTGTTGCAGTGTTCCTGCATGGGTCCATCCCATAGGAATGTCTATATGCTGTATAGAATGTTTTTTCACGTGCATGTGCGGCTGACCTGCTGTCATATCAGAACAAACATACCAAAACAAAAGTTGAGGTGGTCAGGAGGGAAACTCCCTCAATATCTCTGTAGACATTATGACCTCACAAATTTGGCATAGTAAATGAAACAAACATCCTGTCGCACATAAAGTGCAATAAACTTTCATAATAAACTGCGCATCTGTCAATATCAGCCAGCCGTACATGTAATACTACGAAAATTGGATTCTCATTTGATTTTTTATGGGTTTAAGATAATTTTTGAAGGAGCAGCGATAGATATGTTACAATAGCTAATCAGGATCAAAAGTTCAGCTGTGTTTTGGGGCTAAACAGGCTAACCACACATAATTGTTGGGTTGCAGGAAAGGCATGACATTTTTAACTGGGATAACATGTAATTTGGCCTTTGTTTACCACATGCATGAAATAAAAAAGAAAAAAAGAAAAGAGCCTGGAAAGGCTGAAGTATGAATTATCACATGATCTGAGCGGATAGAACTCTGGAAAGTGGCATAGATTTGTCCCTAAAGTTGGACCAAGAATAAACTAAAGAACTCCAAAGTGGTGATAATAATACACAAAAATGACCATCAGAAGGATAGTGGATAGCATTGCTGATTTTATACACCTTTGGTGCTTTTTTTTTCTTCATCCTGTACGATCAATCTCGCAGGCAGCATTGAAGTGTTGTAACTTACCCTTGTCTCTACATCTGTCCATTCACCACTGTACTGGTCAGGGTCATCTTCCACCCTTCGCTTGCTCCTATCAGTGGTAGAGGTAAGGGGATCCTCCGACTTCAGCTTCTCAACATCTGTAAACTGCACAGCACGTCCACCTCCCCTAGTTGGTATCACTTCAGCCTAAAAGTTAACCGGTAACACATATTCAATAAAATGGTATGTTTTCCAGTAAAGGTTGCTATTAACCAACACAGACACAAATGTCAGGCAAGTGTGCAGTAACATGAGATAATACAGGATTAAATACATATTCCTGTCCTCTTTGTCATAGAGACATATTTTCACAAGCTTCAGATAAAGTGGGTATATTATTTAAAAAAAATCAACAACTCTTAGCAATATCTAGTAATTACATATCAGACCTAATTACTGCACAGATGGTAGATGTGTTCAAACTATGAATATACTTACAGTAACAGACTTATTTATGAGAAATCATACATACTTCTTGAATTCTGAAAAAGACAGAACAACTCTCAGCACACAAACTGATAGAACAAAGGCTTGGGTCCCAAGACCTCATGATAATGCATCTATAAAGCCTCGCTCACACATGATACAGTAATTTGCTTTGATATACTGCCAAGGCATGAACTTTTTAGAAGTCAAGTGGTCATGCGATTAAATTGTGAATAAACTGTCCCAAAGCATATTGAGAAAGGCTAATAATGTCTAAATAAGAATTGGTGTATACTGTGAGGTTTTGGAATCATCAAAATGATAAGAAATTGACCCAATCTTGCTGAAAATCACATGCACTGCACACAGAAATGGGTATATGGGACTGTACACACAGGTGGCATGAATGTTCGCCCCGAACATTTCAGATATTTCACTCCATATTTCGAATATGAGCGCATTTGAAGTGCAATCCTTTTTAGGGGACATTTGTTCTATGATGTTTGTCCAAACTGACATAAAAGGAATGCGAAGGCTCAGAAATTATTTTTCACCTTTCCCAGAACTCAACCTTCCCTTGAAACGCAAATGAATGGCGAGTTAGGGTGAGTTTATTTACTTATCTGTGGGTTTATTCGGAAATGTGAAAAACGCACATCTGGCGTTTTCTTTATGCGGTTTACGGTGTGAACAAGGTTTTATCTCTGCCTTTGTCTAGAATAAATCACTGGTATGAAATATGGCTGCTTACCTTGTAAATCTTGGTTTCTAGCTCTCCAGCTGAGTCTTCCTCTTGGTGAGTCAGCATGTAGTTATCTGTCTTCTTGATATCCTTCACAGATGGGTTCACCACACGCTTGGAATTCTTGGATTTGTTGGGCTGAAGGACTGTTTCTGAAAGAGTAGACAAGAAACGGTTTACAATTTAACCTTCATGCAACTCATGTGTAAAGAGAAGTTTACACATTTTTTTAAACCATAGCTTAGTTTTTCCAAAGCTCTATCATTCACCACTCCAGTGTATTTTTCTCAACGCACAACTCCATTTGCATATTTTTCTTTAATCATATTGGGTTCCGTACTTGAAATATAGATCTACACTATCATATCTGTGGCTCAATCTCAGTTTTCTATAAGAAGAATATATGAACAAAAAATTAATCTAGAGGAAATAACTTGAAAAATTCATGTTTACTCAAAGTATATAATTATAACTGTAAAGAGGTTGACGCATTTTGTCTGATGAAAAAATTACACCTGCACCATTTCATAACTTCTTCAGAAGTGGTTCCCTAGAACTGCAATTATTTTCTCTGTCTTGCTCATTTGCTTGAAACCTTTGTCTTACAGCCCGCTCCTGTACAAGTAAATGTAAGTTTCCTTACATATCAAAGTCTCTCCATCTACCTACCTGTGTCTAGAGTCTCTGAAGGTTGGTGATCGATCCAGACACTGTTAGATGCGGACCGTGACCTACGATGTCGAAGCCTGACCGGTGCCGTGTTGTTCTTCCTCTGTGGTTGGGGTGACCTTGATCTGTTGAAGCTCTCTGCTAGCACCTCCTTGGCGGCCTTCTTGGCGCTTTCTTCCTCCTCATGGCCCTGGACGATCTGTTTCAACTGACGGAGTTTCTCTTCTCTCACCCACATCTCAGTCTGCATCTTGAGCTCGGTCTGACGTACCCTCTTGGCCTAAAATATAAATGTGTCAAAATCAAAGAGTAAGACGGTATTCATCTTGCTCCAAGCACAGATCTCATTCTAATTCTGCATCTTTAGTTTGATAAACTAAAAGTATCTCCAACTTTGTTTAGACTAGTAGCATCATCAAGTTTTTACAAAATAATAGCAGTGACAACATACAGACACAAAAACAATAAGGGCATTATATATATTGGAAGAAAGCGTAATAGTTAGATTGTTTTCGGAGATTGAAGGTTCATAATCAAGAGATGCTGTCTTTGGTAACATACCATACCAGCGAAGAGTACATAAATATATTTTACAAATAGGAGGATGATGCCTGCATCATATTTACTTGAACCAGGGAATTCATTAATTTGTTTGCAACGTCACAATTCCTTATATTCCTTTGGAACCATCTGATGGAGATATTACTCCAGGGCCCTGTTTCATAAAGCTGTTCGTAAAGTTACGCACGACTTTACAAATGACTTAAACATGACAAGCCAAATGGGACGCTCAATCTTTTTTAACTGCATCAACTAAAGTTGAACTGTGCAGATGTAGATTTACATTCTAATTATAACAAACATTTTTCTTGCAAAGTATATTTTTTACCATAATTTAATTGAGGTTAATGGAAATACAGTCACACTTTAAAAACATCAGGAAAAACTCTGGGCATCCTATATTCATATTCATATTCATATTCATATTCAAGTCGTTCGTAAAGTCATGTGTAACTTTACGAACAGCTTTATGAAACACCCCCCGGGGCCCTGTTTCATAAGACTTTTCATCAACAACGGGTAGAGGGCGATACCAAAGAGAACCGTTCAATAGTCATATCAAGATATTCTTCATTCATGGATAAAAAATATATGGATAAAAGACATATGCCGTATGGGAAAAATTGCATGGAATTGCCCCAGAGATCTATGCTAAATTTGCTCACAACAAATCAAAATGCCATGATTCATTAGCTTTTATCAATCATTGTAACTTTATAACAAGCTGTACGAAACGAGGACTAAGTCTAAGACTGATTCTAGGATTCCAAACGACGTCTACTTACACATTCCTTTTCCCACTTGTCCCTCTGGTTACTGACAGCTCCTTTCAGTGCTTGCTTGAGACGAGCTCTCTCCTGAGTTTCCTTTAGAATCAACTTCTCTTTCTCAGACAGCTGCAATGTATCCCCATTGTAAATAGACAAATTTAGGAATTGTACCAAAGTCAAAGTCATAAGAAATATTTTCTATGAGCAAAAAATCTAGGATGCAGAATGAATATTGTTATCAATACTGTTATAAAAAAAAACTAATCAGCATTACCTGCGGAGACAAATATAATGATAATTTTTACTCCCGGGATCTCCCTTTCCAGTACGACTGACTAGCGACATCAAAACATTTGTAACATATATTAGACTTTTGTAAATAATGAACAATATTAACTAGAAAGGCCGTCAAAGGCGGCAGACCCACGCCTTAACCCAATAGGTTTTGTTTTGTTGCGATTATTTTTGTAAGCAGTAGCCATTCAAAGGGGATAACAAGAGGCACATCTCCCCCCCCCAATAAATTTTGCCATATCCAGGTCATAGCTTTGTGTGTCCCCACCCTTGAAAAAATTCTTCTGAAAAAGGTATTTTATTATTGAAACATCCCTCCCCTAAAAGTAATTGATTAGACATGTCAGAGAGCGTGGCGTGGTGAGAAAAAAAAATGTTAGCAATTTGTATTCAGTGTTCAGTCCAAGGCCGTACGCAGAAATTTTTTTCCTGGGGGGGCAAGATGATCGCTTTCAAAGGAACCCATAACTTGAAGTCTAAAACCCGATTAAAAAAAAGTATGATTTTGAAATTTCTGGGGGGGGGGGGGGCAACTGCCCCCCCCTCCCCGCTGCGTACGGCCTTGGTTCAGTCATGTCAGTGTTAGTAAATGTATTCATGTTCTATCTTTACATTGCAATTCGGGTTGTTGTTTTTTTTTTCATCGGGCTTGGATAAAATAAATATGACGACAAAAGAAGTTGGATCTCGACTTGAAAATGACGTGCATGCGAGGCACAGAGCTTACTCACTCAGTACTACAGTAACAGTCAGCCGGCCCCAGGCAATTCGCGACAGTGCTGTGTATAGTTATGTACGTACACTACAGCTACTCAGCCACTCACTCAGATCAACACACGCGAACACTCGCGAGTGCGATAGACTCACTCACGTCGAACAAACGCACCAGATTTTCACCGAAAACAATTAAAATCACGTACTACACGTCCACCAGGATAAAATAAATCACAAAAACTTCCACAACAAAGTGGAAAGAACCGGGGAAAATAAACAGAAATGCACAGAAGATAAGAAATAGGAGAAATTAGACGTGCTAGGCTATACGTATACCTAGCCGCTTTCGATTTCGCAACGAGAGTACAGTTCAAGCGCGAAAAATCCCTTGTTGCTGGGATACGTTGGCTTTGAATATTCATTGCAGGCTCATGCGGATTTGAAGTGAAATAGCAAATAATGGGTCTAAAAGTCTTCTAAAATTCATAAACCTGAAATAGATTTTTGGTGAGACGAAGTAATGAGTGTTTTGATTGACCAAAATATTTCTGCATCGGCAGGCGAAGTTTGGGGTCATCAAACTTTCTAGTTTCTATCCTGTCACTCTCTGAACTGAAGTTCCTATACTTTACTACAGGGTCAAAAGTTCAAGGTCACACAGAATTTGCAGGGGTCAACCAATCATCACCAAAATCTAATCGATTCTTTCCTGTCACTTTCTGAACATTCCCTGAAAATTTGGTGCAAATCCGTTCACCCGTTCTCTTGTTATCTTGTACACAAACAAACAAACAAACAAACAAACAAACAAAAACAAACAAACAAACAAACATACGGAGCCCTTTACATAACCCTGCCGATTTCATCGGCGTGGGTAATTATATCATAGCATATCATTCATACAACTGGTCAGTGTAAAAGAACACTTTCCTATTCATGGGTAACATTTTGAATTGGGGGTTTTAAAAATGAGATTTTCTCATGGTAGTTTTTCTATATTTCATTCGGTTTTTTTATCAGAGATATCAGAGCTAAATTGCTCACCGCTCCTGTATTTTTTTTTGCTGCAACCGATCTGACCATATGTCAATTTCAAATGATATTACATTAATTATTGTTCACATTTTACTTTCTAATTAAGCTCAAAGCATGCACTACAATGGCCTTCCAGGAATATTTTGAGTACTTTGAACAAAATCAAAGAAAGAGAAGACATTTTTCAGTGCAGGTTGAATAAAGAATAATTCTCACTCTCTACATACAATAAATGGACTGAAAATATATTTTTCTTACATTATCTTTTACATGACACACCATAAGAGTAACCTATTTCACAGCTTGGGTATAGATTCAAGTCCTTCTCACCTCTGTTTCCATAACACGTTTGTCTTTCTCATACAGATTGTGAGTGCGCTGCATCATGGCATTGTCCTGCTCTAAAGATCTGATGCGCTTCTCCAACCGATCACACTCCCGGGTCTTAGAGCTCAGTTTAGTGGTTAGATCTGCGTTGGAGGTGCGTAGATGATCCAGTTCGTTGTCTGCTTCTACCAGCATGGCCCTAAAAGCGCCCTCTGTGGATACAATGTGAATTTATTTAGGATGGAGAATAAGCTTTACTACTTTAATAGAAAAATACTTCAGAGACATATTTGCCACACCCAAATTCCAGAAGATGTTGTATACTGATGAAAAATATTCAGCAACTCTGCGTGAAATTTTAGAAGACTATAAGTAATTGAGATCTGAGGAGACATTGGGTTAAGTACAGAAATGCTTAGTGACATCCGAGGTTGTATTCCCCCCCCCCCCCCCCGAAAAAAAACAAACACACTTAGAATTTAAGTAGTTTTCCTTTTATTCAGTTCCATGTATTTCAACTGTTATAACAATGAGATAAAATACTCTTAGAGGGTACATCCTTCATTTGAGTTCTAACTTTGCTATGGTATTTCCAGTTTTTCCCTAAGGATCTACATGTCAATGATACTAAATGAATTCCACTGCTCTCTCAGTTTGAAGAGGCAGGGGGATGAGAATGTCTTACGTTTTCTGGCAATTTCATCCTCCATGATGCTTCTTCTCTGTTCTCTCTCTGCCAAGAAAGCCAGGAGGTGAGGCAACGTGGTATCGTCAGATGGATCTGAAAGCTATAATAGGAAAAATAAAATCATGTGAATAAGCCAGTTCGTAATCAAGTCCTGTGCATGCAGGTGTTTTTTAAAATTAAAATTTATCAGGGTTCATTTGTACAAAACTTTTTTTTTCTTTTAGTTTTTATTAATTAAAATCAAGAAAAAAACAATTACAGAATCACGACAAAACTATATACATAATTGCACAAAGCAGCATTTAAAAGGTAAAGAAAAGTAAATCTATTATTCATTAAAATCAATTCTCCACTTTTTGACATGTAAAGTAAGCTTGTTTTTTTCTTAGCTATAAAATATTCTAAATCCTTGCTAGATGTCAAAAGAGCCCCAAACCCCTAAATATTAGGGGATTTACCTTGGAATTTACTGACATAAAGGTAATACTTTAACGTTAGAAAATATAAGTTAAAAATTTATCATCTTGTATACCAAACATTTTCTGAAAATTGGAAGGCTGGATAAGCTCTTCATCTTTTGCACTGATAATCTTAATTACTTCATTCCAAAAAGGTATGGGACATACACAAAAAATATGAATAGGTGTTTCAGGATCTTTAGAGCAAAATGAGCAAAGAGGGGAGTCCTTTCTTTTCATTTTGAACAAGAAGACATTGAAGGCAATTGTGGTACGAAATATTTTGAAATAAAATGCACGTAGGCGAGAATCTATGGTACATTTGAAATTGGACAAATGAGTTTTCTCCTAATTTACATCATCAGGGAATGAGAAAGCTTCCTTCCAAAAAGAAATGATTTTTCGGGAATTCATTCTTCAAAGAAAATAGAGTATGAGTATATAGTAACATGTATTGCTTTAACTTCTTTATAATTTCTTCAAAAATATCCACATCATTAACATTTAATCCATCTAACCAAGGGGAAAGAATATTCTTTATCAGAAAATTGTATTTTCTTCTTCCATTGGCCGAAATATCAAAATCCAGAACAAGCTCTTCAAAAAGTTTATAACCAGGTTGCAGAGGATTAAGGAGATCTTTTACAAAGACAATTCCTTTTTTAAACCAACCTTCATAAAAGAAGAATTTTTTGGATTTTGATCTGATATTACGATTTAACCAAATATCCTGGGACTGTCCTAAATATAAGAAATCATTGTCAAACTCTTTCAGTGATACTTTATCCCTAAAAATGTACCAAGTTCTCAAAGAGTCAGCAATTTGGGTAGATCCCAAAGAACACAAAACATTTTCAGGAGCATTTGTACAAAACTTTACCACACATGAACAAATGAACATCTTGTGACTTTCATCTTCAGCTTTGGTATCCCACACCACAAATCTCTATTACTGATTTAGGTTTAAGTAAAATCTCTAACTAAAGTAGAAATAAACGTATAGTCTAAATTGTAATACATTTTCTGTTATGTATTAGAATTGTCAATCATACACATGTAAGCTGTATATTGTATATATACATCACAATTAATCACATATGTTTCATACAATGTACATAGAATTGTAAGAAGAAAAAATCATACATTATAAGTACTAAACCAACCTGTAAGAATGGGAATGGGGGTCCAAGAGTGAGAAGGGGTGGTGGAGGAGGAGGCAGGTTGCCATCATTCTCTTCAAGGAGTTTTTTATATTCTTCATTAGCTGCAAGAAATGATCATTAGATTAGAAATGAATCAAGTGAGATTGCTTTGAACGACGGACAAAAGATATCACAATATGCAATTAAAAGATTAAAGTTAACATTTTATTCTTCCTCTGCTTCACACAGATGACATTTAGTTGATGAAACAGAATATGTAAACAAGCTCTTTTTTTTTCTTCCCCTTTCTTCCTCCACCTATCTTATTCCCATACCATGCAATGTATTAAAGGACTGATGGAAGTCTCACCAGGGCCTTTGGTTTGGCAACTAGATAATGGTGCTTTATGTAATTATTCTCAGATTGGATGGAATTGGATTAGTATTCTTAAAGATAAAGTTGAGTTCTGGCCATGAGATTGAATTGCAAGAGAAACTGTCTCAAAGCAATTGGGAAAGGTTGATTATATAGCACATACAGTTGGTGTATGCTGTAAGGTTTTGCAAATCACCAAAATGATAAGAAATTGACTCAATCCTGCTGAGAGTCACATGCACTGCACACAGAAATGTGGATATGGGACTACACACAAATGTTCGGCCCAAACATTTCAGTTTCTTGTCATATTTTGAATGTGAGAGCAATTGAAGAGCAATCCTTTTCAGGGGACATATCTACTATTATAATCTTTCCAAACTCACATAAAAAGAATGAGAAATCTCACAAATTATTTTTTACCTTTCCCAGAACTCAAGCTTCCCCTTTATCTTGCTACAATTTACAGTCCGCAGCAACATTATTATTTGGTAACATTGGCTACTAAATCAAATGCGTTAATTATATCATACTGAATTGTCATTTATCTGAAATTACTGGATGGTTGTACTCACCCTTTCTTCTGCCTGGAGTGAGACCAATGTCAAACCTGATCTCTGTAGGTCTAGCTACTTGTATCTCCTGTGTGATTTCAGCAAACCTCATGACATGCTGCCGTAAGCAAGAAATACAGCAGTAAATAATCAAAACTACTCTACATAACAAAGCATCAAACTTATTTGGGAGTCTAACACACTTGAATGATAAGAAGTGGATTCCAAACATTTTTTTTCAGTCACATACATTCAAATTGAAAGTCACCACTGAACTTTAGCATGCAATAGACAATGTCAACCTTCTCCAGGCCTTTGAAAGCAAAATTTTATTTCTCAGAATACCATTAAAGAATTAGTATAATATTCACTGATTTTGATAAAAATTATCTGCTTCTCTGGCTCTTCCAATACAATGACAAAACGGGACGTGCTAGGGTCTAAGAAAGAAATATTATTTTAGTAGACCAAGTTATATATGAGAACTTAGAATTGATAAAAATGTAGGAAAAATCATCTAGAATGGGCCCTTCTGTACATAAAAAGTGGTTTTCTATGGCTAAAAATATGTTGAAAAAGTAGGAATTCCTACTTTTGTCTGAAAAGTGGCATCCCTGAGAAGTTGAGCACTACCAGTACTTACAGTGTTCTCGTCATAGTCGTTGGCACGAGGGTTTACACACACCACCATACGAACTTTACCCTCACCATCAAAGTAATTTTTGAAGAGATGAGTCATCTTGGAGGTCCTGTATGGAACCATCTGCAAGGGAATAATAAACATCAATACTCTCTCCATAAATCAACAGTTGAGTTCATCATGGTATTCACTTCAGAACCAAAATGCTATTCTTCTACTTCACCTATGCATTTGCTTGTTATAAGGATGGTACTAATGTAATCCATTATGAAAAGGGGTTATTCAATTTGGAAATAAAAAAGAAAGTAAGAATAAGAGTAGGTTTGATGACCTACTCAATACAGTCCTGGTTACAATTGGGAAAAACCCAGACTTTTCTAGTTAAAGCACAAAAAGCATGTACCGATACTTTTCGTACAATCCATCTTTTGACAAATATGAAATTTATTCTTGCTATTTTTTAATAGTATATTCTTGAAAAGTAATGTCTAAAGTTAAATGGAGCACATTTTCTTTTTCAACTGAAGACCCAATTACGCTAATTTGCATACAATTACAGTAAAAAACTAGAAAGGCCGTCAAAGGCGGCAGACCCACGCCTTAACCCAATAGGTTTTGTTTTGTTGCGATTATTTTTGTAAGCAGTAGCCATTCAAAGGGGATAACAAGAGGCACATCTCCCCCCCCCCCCAAAAAAAAAAAAAATAAAAAAATTTTGCCATAATCCAGGTCATAGCTTTGTGTGTCCCCACCCTTGAAAAAATTCTTCTGAAAAAGATATTTTATTATTGAAACATCCCTCCCCTAAAAGTAATTGATTAGACATGTCAGAGAGCGTGGCGTGATGAGAAAAAAAATGTTAGCAATTTGTATTCAGTGTTCAGTGACATGTCAGTGTGTTAGTAAATGTATTCATGTTCTATCTTTACATTGCAATTCGGGTTGTTGTTTTGTTTTCATCGGGCTTGGATAAAATAAATATGACGACAAAAGAAGTTGGATCTCGACTTCAAAATGACGTGCATGCGAGGAACAGAGCTTATTCACTCATTACTACAGTCAACCCCAGGGCACTTCGCGACAGTGCTGTGTATATACGTACACAGCGATCAACCACTCACTCAGATCAACACACGCGAGTGCGATAGACACTCACGTCGAAGAAACTCACCAGATTTTCACCGAAAACAATTAAAATCACGTACTACACGTCCACCAGGATAAAATAAATCACAAAAACTTCCACAACAAAGTGGAAAGAACCGGGGAAAATAAACAGAAATGCACAGAAGATAAGAAATAGAGGAGAAATTAGACGTGTTAGGCTATACGAATACCGTATACCTAGCCGCTTTCGATTTCGCATCGAGAGTACAGTTCGAGTGCAAAAAATCCCTTGTTGCTGGGATACGTTGCTTTGAATATTCATTGCAGGCTCGTACGGATTTGAAGTGAAATGGCAAATAATGGGTCTAAAAGTCTTCTAAAATTCATAAACCTGAAATAGACTTTTGGTGAGAAGAAGTAATGAATGTTTTGATTGGCCCAAATATTTCTGCATCTGCAGGCGAAGTTTGGGGTCATCAATCTTTCTAGTTTCTTTCCTGTCACTCTCTGAACTGAAGTTCCTATACTTTACTACAGGGTCAAAAGTTCAAGGTCACACATTCTGTGTGAATTTGCAGGGGTCAACCAATCATCACCAAAATCTAATCGATTCTTTCCTGTCACTTTCTGAACATTCCCTGAAAATTTGGTGCAAATCCGTTCACCCGTTCTCTTGTTATCTTGTACACAAACAAACAAACAAACAAACAAACAAACAAACAAACAAACAAACAAACAAAAAAAAAAAACAAACAAACAAACATACGGAGCCCTTTACATAACCCTGCCGATTTCATCGGCGTGGGTAAAAACAGTTTCCACTCAGTCATCTCTCAGTGTGAGCTTCAATATAGTGAAATCATACCCTTCCGAGGTTCTTTTGCAAGTACCGGTAATTAAGTTCTACGAAAAAGATATATAAATAAATAGATAATATATAACAGTAATAATTACAATAACAATAATAAAAAGAATAAATAATAATAATAATACTATGTCTTTACGCAGGGTAGCCTCATCAGTACTAATTACTTTTCTCCCTGAGGGCCTTGCAAGTATTGTTACCCTGGTTTTAGCAAGACAACTGCAGCGCTCAGTGCATTCAAGAAATAAATCCTACAGGTACCCACTTACTACACATGGATCGAGCATGGCAAATGCAGATAAATGTCTTGCTAAAGGACGTTAGTGCCATGGCAATCAATTGAACCCCATACCTTGTGATTTGCAATATGGTTACTTATCCACTAGACAAAAACACCTCCACAGTATATCAATAAGTGATATCAATAAATGTATGAAAATAAAAAAAAAAATAAAAAAATTGTGTGTTCCCTGGGTATTTTTCATAAAGAAAAGACCTTAGAATCACTTTCGACCATACTGATGATAATTTCTACAGAACTATTGCAAAATGAATTAAAAATACTCGATATTATGATTTTTCAATAGTTCACCAAATCTGTACACATTACGTATGGCATGTCTCACATGTGACCCCCCAATGTCACAAACGTGACCATACATCATGATACAAAATATTACATATTTACATATAACAAAAATCTGATGCAATTCTAAGAGATAGTACCATGAAACCCTACCATAAATATGCACACTGAAGCTTTTGAAAATTCAGAGGGATTTAAAGATGAAATTTGAGTTTGAAAAACCTGCTTCTGTGCGAGGTCACACACATGAACTGAATTTTTTGACCTCTGACGTACTACAGGTATTATCATTGACCTTTTTTTGTTATTAAATCCATGTACCTATGTCTGTATTTGCTGTATATACATGAAAAACCAACACACTTGGAAGGTTATTAAAATTATAGGGCTCACAATAGCCCAATTCCCTGTTTTTTGGTCATACATGTGACTAAGAATGGCCCTGAAGTAGACAATTTACTTTTAGCTCTTCACATGCAGACTGCAGCTGTAAATTAATAAGGAGTTTTGGCAAGGCCTAACAAATGATAGTAAATACCAATCTTGTTCATCTCAATGATTTGAGCTCACATGAACTAGAAGGGATCATGCAAAGAAATCAAACATAATTTCATATAATTTCAAGGTTGAATGCATCAAGATCCATTAGATTCTGACCTTGTTGGCTCCTTCACTCTGGTTCTCTCTCAGTGTTTCGATACATGTTCTGAGTGTCATAAGAGAGGCATTGATGCTACCAGCTTCTTTCAGTCTGTCTCCTGTGCTGTTGGTTCGGTTGGTCCTTTCACTACCAGCGAGATCAACCAAGGACAGCTGACTAATAACAATTTGGTCCTTGTCCTAAGGTACAAAAAAAAAAGAAAATAGATGCATTCAATGTGCTCTGGAGCCTAAATTTTGGGTGGCTATGACACAAAATCTGAATAAAACACTTTTTTAAATTTCTCCAAAGCTCATTTTTGTCTACGCATATTTGACAAATGAACATATAACATTAACAAATTAAGAGGCAATCATTTTTCTCATAATTTCACGTTTTTTCACACAATTTTGAAGATACGTCGAGTTTTTTACTTTTGAATTTCTAACAAGTTGATAGCTCCATCAAAACAATTATAAAATGCCTATCTAGAATAAAAGGAAAGATATTTCTCTAAGTTGAATTCCACTTTGACAATCACTATGATATGGAATTACCTCACATGGAGGAAGAAAGGACCTACCTGTATAACCTCTTGTCCAAGGGAGTCTAGAGGTGCCTGGACAAGTCTGATAACAAAGACACTGTGACTACGGCTTGACTCCGTGTTGAGCTGGGTGTGAGCTACCTTACGTCTAGTCTGACCTGTACACACACATCAAGACCAAAAGTCACAAAGAAAGGTCAGTAATGGTGGGCTGCACCAATAAGCCAGTTCGTAATTAGTATG
Organism: Heliocidaris erythrogramma; assembly: GCA_025617745.1. NCBI lineage: Eukaryota > Metazoa > Echinodermata > Echinoidea > Camarodonta > Echinometridae > Heliocidaris > Heliocidaris erythrogramma. The sequence continues at coordinate 16,572,732 of CM046853.1, read as the reverse complement.
GTAAAAATAACCCTGAAATGACCCCAATTTGTATGCACATGCGCATCTGTTTTGATGGATGCCCTGCTATGAAAACGGATAGAGGTCAGTTGTACTCGGTACAAGTGCAGAAGGCTAGTGGACCTGATAATATCTCAGCTAGATCAATTTGAAAATTTTCTGTTGAAATTGCAACCCCTGTCGCTCACATCATAAACTCTTCTTTTCAAACAGGCTTAGTCCCCGATGCCTGGAAACGTGCAGTGGTTGTCCCTGTTCCTAAAACATCCCCAGCAAAAATTGATAAATTAAGACCCATTTCATTGACTAATCATATAGCCAAAGTTGCAGAATCTTTTGCAGCTAAATGGTCAATACAAGATATTTCTGCGAATCTTGATAAGCAACAATTTGGTAATAGGAAGTCATTATCAACATCTCATCTGATTGAAATGCTCCATTTACTTTATTTAAAATTAACTGATTTTTCGAAAGCATTTGACAGAATAGACCATACTATAATTGTACAAAAACTTTACGAATTAAATGTTAGACCATGTTTAATAACTTGAATAACGTGAATAATTATTTTCTTGAATAATCACCAACAATGTGTACGATATCATAATGTGTGTTCTGATTGGCTAAATATAAAGGCTGGAGTTCCGCAAGGCACACGATTAGGACCGATTTTGTTTCTTATGATAAATGACTTTAAATGTACTGAAGGCATCACAACCTTGATGATTTGTCTTTAGTAGAGTTTAGAAAATCAACTAAACCATCATTATCTCAAAACTGCTGTAAATTCACTCAAGTGTTGGTGCAATAGGAATAATATGAACGTAAACCCATTTAAATGTCAAAGGTTAGATTTTGTTTTTATGCGAAACAGACCAGCTATACAATCGAGAACTAGAGTCGGTATCCGAAGGTAGAATTTTAGGTTTGATAATCCAAAATGACCTTAAATGGGAGAGCAATGTTAGAAATATAGAAAAGATGGGAGAGCAATGTTAGAAATATAGAAAAGATGGCAAATGGTAAACTTTATATGTTGAGATTGTTATAACGTTATAGTGTGCCACGCCAAGATCTCCTTACACTTTATATGTCCTATGTAAGACCTGTAACAGAATATGCGGTCCCAGTGTGGAATGGTTCTATAACAGAAAATCAAAAGGCCGGACTTGAAAGAATTCAAAAACGTGCTTTACGCATAATATTGGGGAGAGACTACACAATATATGAAGATGTATTGAACAATTACAAATTAGATACACTTGAAAACAGGAGATTAAACCTTTGGGAAAAATTCGCAACTACTCTGAGAAAAACTGACAGATTCCAAAAATTCATACCTCAAGTAAGCCATAATAAGAATCTGAGACGAAAAAATAGATTTACTGAATTGAAATGTAAAACTAAACGCATGCAAGACAGCAGTATTCCATACTTGGTCCGGATCTGTAATACATTTAGTCATCGTGTTGAAACTGTGAACTAATAATACCTCAATTTCCTCTATCTTGCCACTTTTCATGGTGATTGGACGAATGCTTTCTCTGATTAATCATTTAATATATTTTAATAATTAGTGGTGTATGGTGGGCTTCTCTTCATGGTCCCAGATGATTGGTTGCTGCGCTGTGGTCTGCCGCTTCCGGTGGGGGGCGGCCCTGGGGTGGGGGCCCTGCCTTTTCGGGGTGGGATAGCTTAGATGGGGTGGTTGAGCTGCACTTGTTTATGTGCGAGTGAGTGTGTGAGGTAGAGAGAGAGAGAGAGAAAGAGAGAGAGAAAGAGAGAGAGTGAGAGAGAAAAAAAGTTGTGTGTGTCTATGTGTCCGTGTGTGAACGAGCGTGAGTAAATGTACGGCTCAGTCTGCTGGTGTAAGCGCTGGTGTAAGCACTGGTGTGCCCATCCGCGAATGGTCTATGCGCGGTGTGCGCTGCGCATACCATTGGGTTGGGTTGACTTTAGTCAGCCTAGCCGGGTGGTGTGTGCGGTGTCTATTGTGCACGGACCGTGAGCGGATGGGCATCCCAGTGGTGCAAGCGTGAATGAATGTTTGTGTAGTTTACCCATCCTGTCGCAGCGGACCGTCTCTTGAATTGGCGTGGCGTCTCCCTGTGGCTTTCCCTCTCTGGCAGTGGGGGACCATAGCGCAGTATTATTCCTGGCACTGTGCAGATGTGGCCTGCCGTACACCACACTTTAATTATGATGTCTGTAGATGTCTATTTCTTTTTGTATTTCTAAAGTGATTTATTATGTAAATTCCTCTGTAATTCAGCCTTCGGGCTGCTAAAGAGAGATTTTTTAATTGATATTATACCATTACTACTACTACTACTACAAATGACCTTTATCTGCACATGCAGGAATCATAATTACGAACTAGCTTATTACTCAAAGATTTCATTCCAATAATAAACTGCCTGAAAGGGATTTGCCAATTTTAAGACACTTCTATGACAATGAAATGTGTACTCATAAATGTGCAGGAGTAAGCAATTCAGTTTTTCAATGGAGGCCTCGGATTTTTTGTCTATGTGCTTCAGCATTATCTAAATTACATGTATTATAACTGACAGAAATTGTGTACTTTTCCATTTCTCTTGTTTTTCCTCCAGCGCATAATTTGAAATCTGGATCAAAATGAAGAGAGATACTCTACACCATTGCCCATATTCTTAACTCCGGTTTAACTTCAGGCTATTAAGTTAAACCGGACTTAAACTACTTCTTCTAGCTGCAGTCTACATTTCTGTGTATAGTTAAACCACACTTCGGGTCTAGACTGCACTGGAGATATTAAGTTAACCTGGAGTTCAGAATGTGATTATCTCAAATTCCGGTTTGACCACATTTAGACAGCGGTTTAAGTTAAACCGGAGTTCAGAATACGGGCCCATCAGTCTAGAATCAAATTATATCTGGATCTTTACCTTTGAGGAAGACTTTGTAGGCATCTTGTGTTGATTTGACCTCTACCTCTGTGCACATAGCCACATACATGTTATGATTGTGATCCTCTCTCAGATTTCTTGCTGTCAAGCCCCTGAAAAGAAAAGAAAGATAGGGTAATGATATAAAACAAAAATGAATGTTTTATTCTTTATTTCGCCAGCTACTGGGGAGCCAAAGTGGACAAAATTTTCATTGATTACTCACATTTATCAATTTGACTAACACTCAAAATATTGCTTTACAAATGCTCTATTGCTCTTTTTTTTGACAGGCAAGATATAGTTTTTCACTAACATGTTCTTCAACTTATCATTTTTCAAGAAAGAGAAATCATGAAACAAGCTGGCAGATAAAAACTATTTTCTAAACAGAGAGTCATGTAACATTCATGTAATCTGAAGTACCTACATGTAACTATCTATTAATTCCAAGTAATTGGTCGATAAATATATAATTTCAGGCATTTGCAGGTTGACAAATTGTGCATTTCGGAAGGGGGGGGGGGTGAAAAAATGAAATTTTCAAAGAATTCAAAGGCAACATGAAGCAGCACTTTGTACTAACCCCCTATTACTTAACTAAAGGTGTGCACAGTGCATTTTACATGCTGCACAGTCAAGGAGTATAAACAAGAGTAAATCTGTATCTAAACTCTAAAGTGAATACAGTAGGCTTTGACTAAAAATATGTGAAATGAAAATGATTTGTATCTCCTCATCAAAAAGGATTAGGACATAAATGAAAAAGCACCTTATGAAAAACAAAACCTCATGAAAAAAACAAACAAAATTCTATTAAAATAAGAAAACTGTAGAGTAAATCTTAACCCCTACTGTGCTGGACTATTTCAAGCTCCTCTCTGATGGGAGGGGGCTCTGAGGTCCTCTTCTGATCTCAGCCGCGACATTATAGATCAACGCAAAATTTTACATGGACCTCAAGAATCGCGTAAAGAACACAAATCCATAGCTACTTTCATGTGAATATTAATTTTTTTCATCTGATATAATATTTTATGCCACTAATATACATTTCGATTGATAATCAAGTAAACGAAGGACTTGGAGATAAAATTTTAATACAAGACGTTCTTTTTAAACCTTAAAGTAGAACACTCAAGAAAATCACAAATATGGCAATTAATGTATCACTAGAAATTGGGAAGCTTACAGATGGCAATCGTATAAGTTTTATGTCAACTGCGTATATGATGATTATAAAAACAACATAAATAAAAGCTCTTCTCAGCATGTGGAATATCCGAAGATTCGCCAGAAATATAGCGATGTTTTGATGTCGTCATACGAGGGATCGATCCTGCTTAAGCAGACGACGTCCTATAATGAATGAACGTAATTGCAATGCAATTATTTATCAAATTATAAAGAGTTTGGTACATTTAAACATGACTTTATTTCACACCATTCGAAAAGGGAAAGTGAACTGATTCTGATAACTAAAACCGTTTGATTGTAAATACACAGGAGAAGGGTCAATGATCAATGAAATAAACCCCATTTTCAAATTGAAAAGCCCTGCGAATAATAGCTGGATGGTATTCGTTCCCTCTTGAAACGCCGAACATGCCGCGGTGCAAGCAGCTGAAAATACAATGGCGTCTTATTTTGTTTACAAGTGACTGATTCCTTTATTTTTTTAACGCTGCATTTTTCATCAAAATAATACCATACACGAAGTTAAGAGTGAGGCAACAGACTAACATTAAGACTGACGCTAGTCAAGTAAGAGAAATAAGTGAAGAGGAGATGACAAAACAGGCACTGAAAAATGTGTATAATGTTATGGGACATCGTCTGCTTAGACAGGACTCGCCCCTCTTGTGTCGTCACACATCTCAGCAGCGTTCAAGGAGCTTTTCAGCTGCTATATCGGGGGCTGTATTTTACCGTTTTATAATTGATAATAATCATTAATTCAAATGTTTCCAAGCTTTAAATTTGGATAACCTTGTTTAATTTATGCCATCTATGCAATAATAAGTATTAAGCCAATATTTAAAATCATCAGTGTTCTACTTTAAAAACATTTTGGGCTGACATGTCATTAAAGGTTGTGTGACTTGGTTAAGAGTATGACCGATTTTTGTAAACTTGGTATCAAAAGAGGCGGAGACTTGAAAGAAAAAAGGTCAGAATTTTGCATGGCGTGAAATGCAGCAGTTCAAAATGTGCGGCGAAAGTTGTCTAGGGGGTCCCAGGCCCCCCTCCCCAGTACAGTAAGGGTTAAGCATGCAGATTACAACAACTTTGAGTCTATGCTCAAGGGCGTTTTTTTCTCTCTTCTTCTTTCCTTCTTCCCCTACAATTGTAGATCTCAGTTATAATAAAAAAAAAGGAGTTATATTCATGTAACACTCATCTCAATGTGATCTATGTGTCAATAGATTTTAGAAAGGTGCAACAAAATATAGTATGACCATTGGATTAAATCACTGTGTAGTAAAGTGATTCAAACTTGCAACCCTTAACCCTTTTGAGAAAATTGACCAGTTTGTGGTTTGGCTCAATATATATACTAGATACAGGATTAGAAAGAAAAATTTCTGCACACAATGTGTCCATTTTTTTGCATGACCATGTTGCGTTTGATGCAAGAAATATAAAAAGGAGAGCAAGCTTAAAATCCTTAAATTAGCAACACATTGAGAGGTTCAAAAAGCATTTTTTTTTCCCCATCAAAAAATTGGTACTTTTTTCAACTTTTCATCAAAGCTCCTAATCCGGTATGTAGTTTCAAAGACATGACATTTTATAAGAAGCCATGTAGCATTAAAAGAAAAATATTGCTGTTGCCAATTTGAAGAACAAAATGTGATCAATTTAGCCCTTAAATAATTCCTGTCATGAAAGGGTTAAAAGCAAATATGAAAATAAATGTCATGCAAGCAGCATAAAGCAAAAACAAAAGCAAAAGTGAACAAACTGTATAAATCATAAACTGCAATGACATACATTTCTTCTCTGTTCCAACGATTCCTGCTATATAACAAGGAATTGAAGAAATAAAAGATATGAAATTTTATAAATAAACATATGAAGTTATTAGAAGAATTCAGTCTATAGTATAAATATTTTTTTCATTATATTCTGAAATGAACAATGGTGTTAAAACATATTAAGATAACAAAATGATAAAGGCTGGGAAAAAACCCATGAGGAGCCAAATTTTTGTCAACACATATCATCAAAGTGTCATCTTAAATTTCAGCAGTTATGTTTGCAATGACATTCAATCAAGTTCTTATAGTTCTACCTAGAGTGGTACAGCAACACTCAAATAATATCTGAAACAAGATTATAAACATATATGGAGCTTATCCTAAACTTGGCAAGTGTAGTATTCCACAGTTCACACTAATGAAACGTGTGTAGCTTATGTGAATCATGATAACAGCACATGATGCACACCTCTGCAGTGTTGTCACTACGGTGGTCGGCGCCAGTCGGAACCTTCCACCACTCAAAATTTCCGACCGGCACTCAAAGCAATATCACACCCGCCCGCCCGGCACTAATTTCCCCACTGACAAAGAAAAAAATATGATTTTGACCTACGAACATGCAATTGTGGTTTAAGCAGCATATTTAATTTAGAAAATTGTACTCCGTACACATAAGCAAATTTACCTTAAACCGCGCAAAGAATTTTCCTGGAAGGTACGGTATACACCTATACACAGCCACGTACCCGTACCCGTGCATGCATGCCCAACATCAAATCAAGGACCTCCTTGATCAAATCATGAAGCTACATCAAAACACTACACACTGTACTCGTCTCTGTGATACTTGCGGTGAGCGACTCGCGATAGCGCTAACTTATAACGTACGTAAATGGTATATTATATGTACGTAGCGAATGCATGCATGCTGTGCATATGGCTGAGGGATATGCATAACACTATACACACAAGCGCGCTCATTATTACAGTGTGGCGCACAGCAACACGCTGCACGCATGTTGCGCAGTGCAATCCTCTCGGCACTCGGATGCCATGGAAAGCCGATTGGTATTAATACTATTTCCCCAAAAATGGAACGTTCCGTTTTTTATGGTTCTAAAGACTTAAAATACAGGACAGTTCCGTTAAAAACAGAACGGTTGGCATGTATGCAGTAGTTACAATGCTCAATGCTGCAGCTACAGTACAGTGTGTAGATACATGATATTTTTACTGTTTGACTATAACTTATAAGCCCTGAAAACCGACTAGTTTTTGTACCCCTAAGCCCCCGTGGCAAGGTGTCGGGCGATAAAATTTCCACCACTAAAAAGTCCCTGGTGACAACCCTGCACCTGTGATAAATAGTTATGAAGAATGACAAAGACTAAAATGCTAAAATGGCTACCTGAAATCATAATTCATCTCCTTTCCTAAGTACACAAAACTTAATCCATAAGGTTCGTGTTATATGGTGTCCTGATACTCACTTTGAATGGAGTGAATAAGGCACCTCTTCCAGCAGGTCAAAGATCTGATTGTTGTAGATCTCGACGTAGGACACAAAGATGGAATAGTTATTGTCCTCATCAATGGTGCTTAGGCAAGTTGGGTCGGGAACCCTCACAATGTTGTCCAGGTCAGGAACATCTTTCCTAGTGTTTTAACAAGAATAGTTGACAATTAATGATAACCTGAAAATATAACTCTCTCCATAATGATAGTGTTTACCTTCCTTATTTACAAACAAATTCATGACTACATGCTTATTCCAGAATTCAAGGAAGGCGGCAGAGCAAATACATCAGAAAGACTTCCTTTTGCGACAGCCACCCAAAGCTAAACATTAGCTTTCTATTTTAGACCTCTATTTATTTTTTTCATTCTGGGTGGCTGTCGCAAAAGGAAGTCTACCCATTACATCAAGTGTCAATCCTTTGAAGTCTGTTGCATATTTGAATGAAAAATGGATAGACTGCAAATCTAGTGTCACGTTTAGGGTATATAAGTATATGACATCAAGTTACCCCACCTCCCCCAAATGAGTACAGGCATGATTTGAGGTCTGCTCAGACATGTGTCTGAGCAGACATATAAGCGATTGTTATTTTTTTCTTTCATTGTTAACTTGACTTTGTGCAACATGTAACCTATGCATACTTACTGATTTGTGAGTTCCAAAATACAAATTTAAAGGACACTGTGCTAATCTTTATTAATTTTGCAGAAGTGTTCTTTTTTAAATGGATTACTAACTCATGTCTGAATGTGCAATAAAGTGAACTTAAGGAACTACTAACTTTGGTCTCCTGGGTGTGTTAGGAGTACGGGGAGTTTGCGGCGTCCGAGGAGTGCGTAGGTTACGTGGGGCTACTGGTGGAGGCATCAACTCTTTCTTCTGTCTTTCTAACATAGCATCTGCTTCTGTCTGTACATCCATGCCATTCACCCTGTCTGGCTTGAAAACCTGGACAACCAAAGATACAAGAAGTCCCACAATATGTAAAAATCTGAGTGAAAATGACGGTGACATAACAGTAAGTTTCCATCACCTGCATAAATGACACATGTCTGCACGTACAGTAAAAGCAACAGTCTGCACATGACTTCAAACTAGCTAGTGTACGTAGAGTTTGGTAATGGAAATTCCCAATAAAAGGACATATTTACTCTCCAATGGCTCACATTATACAACATTTTGTGTTCAGTCCATGGAAATAAAAAGAAATAAAACGGTATTGGCCTCAAATATCTTAAAGTGGGACGTTCTATGCAAAAGGTAAAACTAATAAATATTTTAGTCTGATCTTAAAAATATTTGTAACCCAGCGTTTTACTGCTACGCATAGCTACATGTGCAAGTGAATTTGTTCATGTGTACCTGTACACTTAAATAGTTGACCTGAGCGTTATGATACATTATTGCAATGACATTATAAGATGGTAATCTTACATATTTCCTGGCCTGTAGATCTCCAAGGCTGTTGAAGAGTACATCAAGACATCTTGGTAGAATTCCTCCATCTGCGGGTGTGCCCTGCATAGTATGAGTCTTCCCAGACCCAGTGACACCATACATGAATAGCAGTGCTGAAAGTAAAGGTTTAAAGAAACGAGAATATAACAGTGTACTCTTGACAACTTCATGATTATCTCACAAATCAAGAAAAATAGAATGCAAAAGATAATCTATAAGTTGACAAGATCATAACACATTAGGGCTGAAGAAGACTAAAAATATGAATCTAAAACAATTATCACACTAACACCACTTGTCCAAATAATGATATACCGGTAGGTTTTGAGGCTTTGGTCCATTTGCAGGTGGAAATGTGTTGTATTAAGACAAGATTAGGTAGACTTGTATCTTGATGTCCTGTTCCATCTGTGGATTAGTCTACCTACATGTACAAACCAAGCCTCTGTGTTACTGAAATGCTCAAAAGGAGCAGGGGTAACTTATTCAGCTTAGAAACGGGCTGGACCTTCAGAGCTTGTCACTGCACGAATTACACATTACACGTGAAATCCACAACCTGCTTCTTCTTTGACATACAAATAATATATACCATCAGATGCATACATCTTCGAAATGTATTTACTTACACGACATGAATTCTTACAGTGTGTAGTTCGTAGCTCTGCCTGGACAAGCATCATTCAAAAACATACATGGTACAAATTTAGGATGAAAGATAAGGATATGAATATCTTACAATTCTTGCCATGCAGGAGATCTTCTACTAGTGGCAATGCTATATTGTCATAGATAGCTTTCTGTGAGTATTCTTCACTGAAGACAAACTTGAAGCCATGCTGTGTCTGTAATAAACAGAAAAAGAATAAGGTAACAGATCTGTATCTCACAAAGGCCTCAATGTAGTTTGATATTCTCGTAACAAGGAACAACTTGATAAGAAAATTTATGTAACTGAGAAAAACATGTTAGCAATACTTTAATCAAAACAAATCTGTCACTCTGGTAGACACACACACACACCTACATGTTTTCACCGGAAAACGAGGACTGTGTGTCAACATTACCCAACCGTGGACTTATTCATAATTAAGTATTCAGTTATTTTTCAATTGTTTTTGAAGAGAATAATCCTAAAAATAAATCCTGTTCAATTGTAACATGCTTTCCGGGCGTGCCCGTCTGTTGGATAAAGTGCGTAAGCCCCCCCCCCCAAAAAAAATTTCACTACCCCCAAACGTGGACTCTGCTCATTTATGCTCGAAAGTTCAACAGCATAGTTAGAAGCTAAAAATAAAGCCAGCAAACTGTAAATCAAAATGAGGACGATCCTCTGTCTCGTGTGTGTCCTCGGTTCGAAGATATGTTTTCATAAAAGTGCCCACGATTGCCGTAAACACCAACGCACACACACAAAAGTTCTGCCCATTATAGATGTTGAAGCAAACCAGGTTTTTATTACATTTATGAAAAATATAAGATGCAAAACCCCCCCCCAAAAAAAAAAAAAAAAAACAATTAGGAGATTTAACATTTCAATTGAAATAAGGACTCCTCCTCCCCTTCAAAAAAAAAAAAGTTATAAAAAGGTATGCTTCAATTTACTGTAATACTAATTTTAATATTGCACATGTACAGTATTGGATGTATATATGTATGTTTACTCAATTGTTTTATATTCTAAAACTGTGATACATGAACTTACCTCTTTGTAATTGCCAGTTTTGAATGCGTGTGAACCCTGAAATGAATAAAGAAATAAAGAGACGTTAGTAGTGCCTACTAAAATATAGCTAAACCATGAATGACTATAATGTTGCAGAAATGGCAGAATCAGTAATAATTCATACCTATATAAGGAAAGACACAAAACATTTTATTTATCAGTTATGTGTTATCCCTAATGAAATTTTTAACAAACACAAATAGGACATGAAAAAAATATCAAAACGATTACAAAACGAATCAAAACGATTACAGATAAGAAAAGTGGACTACAGACACAAACATTAATGTGTTGAAGAAAACATCAAATTTTATCATATCCCAATTGTTACACTTAATCTACAGAGGAGAGTCAAATTCAGACCTATCATGTCTATTTACAGGTAAAAATTCACAATGTAAAGTAGACAATTGATATTTCAATGGTGTCGCTAATCACCATGTATACAGTACAGATAAATACAAGTAATTTATGAACAAACCTCAGGAGGTTTGAGTTGTATTGTGTTGCTATTGATGACTTCAATGCACAGTTCATCATCCTCCTGCACTGGCCTCAATCTGCAATACACCTGTTTTTATTTTTTTATTTCAAATATATAGGATTGGAATGAAATTCAAAAGTTGCATCATATTGAAACAGGAAATGAGTTATCATAAATATGCATCTAAATTCAATATCAACAATCTAGTTATACTTATTAAATAAGCAGCTAATTATAATCATGTACATGTACGGTGAAGAAACGTCCCCATTTGTGTTCTCCCATATCACACTATCTCCTTACATCACAGAGGTTACTTTGATTTGGTAGAATGTCATAACATCATGCTTTTAATTCTTTCTGAATAAAATGCAGAATTACATGTACATGTACATGTACCTTTTGCTACTGTACATTTCTTCATGTTAAAAAAGCATTTCTGGAATAATTTTTTCTACTTGGATTTAAGAGCTACAATCTGTTTCTCTTCCGTTTATAAATCCATGGTGACTAGAAGTAAAATTAAACCAATTTTTAAAAATCTAGATCAGGCAATTTTACGCCCTCATATTCACTTGATTTCAGCTCATCTTACCTCAACAGGATCCTTTGCGCAGCTAGAAGGCTTCCGAGGGGTCTTTTTAGGGGTCTTGCCTCTTCTGAAATGTAATCCCAAATATCATCACAATTTGTTAAAAATAACTAACGATATCATAGGCTTTCAACTTAGAATTATGTACATTCTTGAGCCTGTATTAAATGTGCATGAATCAAATATGAAGGTCACTTACATTTTTCAATGCAAATTACCGTATATTTTTTATGCTGAGCTTTGTGAGGTAGCGAGTGCGTCTTGGTTGTGTTTGACATATGCAGATTGAATGAATGCCTTTAGTACAATATACATGTATACTTTTAGATGCTCTTGAAGCTCCCTTAATGGTCTACAGCTACTGTAAAAGTGGAAATTTTTGCGTGATTAATTTTTCGCGTTCGGCTGAGTAAAGTGAATTTCGCGTGTTTTTAATTTCGCTGACGCGCTAGGCTCATGGGCAAAAGAATACATAAACAAAAATATTCGTGTTTTTTTTCCTCACACATTTCATGCTGCGCGGAATGCGCGAAAATTTCCACACCGCGAAATATTCCACGTTTACAGTAATGTGCATAACTGCAAGACTCTGTTTATCAGGAGAAAAAGAAACATAACATTTTAGTTTTGGGATATTCTAGTCATTGATGCAAAAGCAGCAAAAACATACTGAAAATAGTGAGAATTTTTTTTTTTGCAAATTCATTAACATGGTTCAAAATGTCATTTTGAACTGATTGCAGATCTAAAGATAGATCTACAATAAAAGACTGAGTTCATAGACGTGTCCCCCCATACCCCCCCACCCCTAAAAAAAAAAGGTGGGCAACTCATAATAACTTGCATATAATTATAACTAGTTGAAGCTTGTTTGCAAGACTTTTTTCTTTTCCTTGGAGCTTTAGAGAAACTTCTTCAATCATACTACTAGCAACATGCTTGAAATCATTCTGATGTACAAACTACAAGAAGATAAGCTGGTAGAGTCTACTCCACAATAGCTTACTAGTTGAAAAGGCTTCATTCATACATGAGTGGAAAATAATTATTTAAAATTCACTTTCATCTCTGAAACCTCAAATTAGTTAAATACTCCTTGAATCAGGTAATCTAACAAATTTAGACCTAATCAACAGTTAGATCACTAGCTTGATTTTATATTTTTACACTTGAGCACCAGAGAATTCATGACACAGTCCCACCATTCACTAACATTTGGTCCCATGAATGGAAATCATGTTTTTGCATCAACTGGTAAAAAAATGTACAAACCACAACTCATGTCATAATATCCATAACTTGCATATTTTATAACTATTAAACTAGATCTATTCTAGTAGATGAGTAACATCATATCTAGACAGAAAAATCTGTTTGGAGGAGTCTTATAACATTTTAAAACTACATGTCGAAGACCACTCACGGAACCATCACTATGTGGGGCTGTGTCTATTCTGGCAGTGGTCACGACCTCTAAGTTGAAGAGATAAAAACACCATTAATCAGCAAAATTTTGCTTTCTTCTACATTTTAGGATAGAATATCTAATTTCATGCCAGATTCTTCAATTATGATCTTTATCATCTTGATCAAGTGAAATTTTCAGGTTGTTTTTGGCCGGCGATCTTGCTCCCTTCCAGCACACATATATATGTGCAAAATATCACACAATCATTATGAGAGGCAATTCATCACGGTACGAAGGTACAAAGACATTCTGTGTCTGTAAAGCCAGACGTACCGCAGTTGTACTATCTCATCGGAGCATATCCCCTAATGGTCTGCAATATGAGTCGTGACATGTCATGATACAATTGTAGATCCCATACGGCCATGACGGCAGTTGAAGCTTGTTTGCAAGTCTTTTTGGCGTAATCGTGAAATAAGTCACCCCCCCATTCACTCCGCACAGTATCGGTTTATGGTGTGCAAGGCTATGGTGACTTCATTCCACCTCCATCTAGCCGTGCAAAGCACGGCGTCTGACAAGGACATATGTGACCCTCCATTACTAAACGACCAATAAGTCGGAAATTTAGGTTTTTAAATTTCAGCAGAGTTTGAAAGCTTAGATTCTTAGCTTTAAAATGATATATAACTTGTCTTGCGTAGACTAAGCAAACCCTTATAGATTACAGTGAGAATGTCAGAGTGTCAGACAGGCTAATGACCCAAACAATAGAGAAAACAGGCTCTAAAGAAGAGTGACCATTTAAGAGCGCCTAATCTGTGTCCTATTGTTTGTCGCACAAAAGGTTGGTTGAAACTTTTCATAAAATTAGAATAGATATATTTCTTCCTTTCTGTAGATTTTGAATATCAGACAGTGTATAGTGTTTGAGCTATACCAGAAAAGGGATGTGAAGTACGATCCCAGCAAGCTGACTCGCAAAGTTTGAATATCCAAGAAAAAATGGTCATTTTGAATGAGAGTAAAAACATATTTCAGCATGGTATTTTACCCCGAAATTTTGTTAGATGGTAGATTAATAATTAAACTTTCAGAAAATACCAAAAACTTGAAATAGAAATTTCCACCCCAAACAACCTTTTTTAGCTCCCATTGCGACTTATTGGTCGTTTTGTGGTGGAGGGTCACATGTGAACTGGCACCACAAAATCACCAAAAAGTCGGCTGATATGAATTTTTAGTTAAGGTCTGATTCTGAAAGAGCAGATTCTCAGCTTTAAAATGACATAAACTCATTAACATTGGATGTTCCTAACTCACTGTACAAAGAAAAGAAGTCCCTCATAATGTTACTTCTGAGAAATAAGGGTTTAAAGTTTGCAAAGTAGACTATAATAAGGGTTTAAAGTTTTCAATCTATTGAAGCACTCCAACTGCAAGGTGTTGTGCTAAGGTGACAAAAGGAGGATTAGAACTCAAAGAAAATTTCTATGAAGGGGTTATCAGATTGTCCTAAAACTTGGCATACTAATTAGTCATATCCTGTTCATTTTAGTGCACAAGTATCATTGCAAGAACTTACTTTGTCTAAAAGTTATGGGAGATCAAAATGAGAAAAGTATTCAGGCTCGTAAAAAAGAAAAGCAATACAACAAAATCCAAAGACACACAAAAGTCTAATAAAAACTGTCAAAAATACCACTTTTAGATTGTTTGGTCCCTCCAAATTTTTAGAGTACCTTTTGATGCAGAGCCCTAAAAAATATACCAGATGCATGAGTAGAAAGGGGAAAAATTTCTGCACACACTGTCCATTTTCATTGCATTGTGTTTGATGCCAGGAATTTTAAAAAAGGAGCATAAGCTTTAAAATCCTTAAATTGGCAACACATTGAGTGGTTAAAAATCATTGCTTCTCATCAAAATTGGCAATTATTTCAACTTTTTGACAAAGTTCCTAACCATGTACATACAATGCTTTCAAAGACATTACAATTTATTAGAACCATGTAGCCTTAAAAGAGAAATTTTATTATTGCCAATTTGAAGAACAAAATGTGATCAGTTTAGCCCTTATATATTTCCTGTCATGAAAGGGTTATCTAAATTTAAGTTAGGGAGCGCAATTAAGTAATAGTTTAAGCTTGATTTGGTACTATAATTACTTCAAGAAAGGATGTAATCGCGGTTCTCAACGCTTTTGAATGGCCAGCTTGTACAGCGCTGTCGCTTTGAGACAGCGCTGTGTATAGTAAATTCCGAGCAAGCCATCAGGCAATGTCCACACAGGGTATAAAATTTCAACTTTTGACTGCCAAAACCTGTCCATCGCGGTATCGCTTCGCAACAGCGCTGTGTATAGTTATATGCACGGGTGTGACCTTTCAAAAGTGCAGCACGATTACATTTTGCCATTCGACTGTAGGCATCGTTTTTGGTAAGTTGTAAGTTGTAACTTAATGAATGCAATCAATGAATAATCATAATAGTTGAAATTTTATTTAGTTTAATTTTTATATGAAAAATATATATAATATCAGCGAAAAGCAGGCTATATCGTGGTTGAGGAAACCA
This sequence comes from Heliocidaris erythrogramma, assembly GCA_025617745.1. Taxonomy (NCBI): domain Eukaryota; kingdom Metazoa; phylum Echinodermata; class Echinoidea; order Camarodonta; family Echinometridae; genus Heliocidaris; species Heliocidaris erythrogramma. The sequence continues at coordinate 16,557,057 of CM046853.1, read as the reverse complement.
CTCATTCGTTAGCATGCAAAAATAAAGTGCAGAGTATATGGACGGGGAATGACATGAATGAGGAATCCAATGCGTGTAACGCAATGAAGCGCTTCTAAGAGTGATGGTCAGATGGTGGTTTCCTCAACCACGATAATGCCGAAAAGCATGTAGGCCTACATGTAGTCGCACTTTTGTAGTCGCAGTTCGCAACGCTAGAGAATGGGCAGGTCTTAGAGCGCAAGAGTTAACCTCCATCATGACATAACATGCGAGTCATGCAAGTGTGTGCGTACACCTGTACACACTGAATGACATGAACATGATCAAGATGCTGAATATGATCATGATGCTGAACATGATGAATGAGCGGAGACATATTCCACGATATAGCCAACTTTTTCAATTTTTTTTTAGCAAGCTTACTTAATCATACTATTCATAGCTGCCGAGCAAACTCCTTCATCATACAAAGTGCTTGATATCAATGACAATGTTTTTGCTTTTGTATTCGGGCTACCAGTAACACTTCCATGACTTTAAATTCGGTTTTAATCACAGACAAACACACACAGTCATGGTCATGACAGTCACAGCCACACTTCACTCACAGTCTCACAGATGCACATCAATCATTCATGATCATGCAAAAAAATTCTGCTACGAGTACGAGATCTCAGACTTAGTTAGATTATCTGATAGCCTACTTCAGTAAGATTTATATTAAACCAAGATATGTTTAGGAGTTCCTTACGTCGGCTTCATTTTGAAATCCCTCTGTCTGGTCAGAAACGCAGGTTATTTGCCGATATTTTTGCACAAACACAACAGGAAAATTTAGCCTTTGCTGCAGCTCAGTGCACGTATCAATTGCAATGTAATATTGCGCATCACACATTCAAAAGCGTGCGGCGCGGGGACAAAAGCAAAGAGCCAATCATCAGCCGTCCATGCATGGAGTATAGTTGGAAGTAGGGTAGACGTAGAGGGAGACATTTCAAAACAAATATATTTCGCGACCTTTCATCATGCACAAACCGGCAACCCCGGTGAGTTTGCGTAGGTATGGTGCAAGAACCAAACGGCCTCGCCCGAACTTCTGGGGACCAGCGTAGTCTACGTCCGCTTCTATTCTACATTCTTCACCAGCTGCATGCTCTACCTTGATCACATATCACAGAGAGTCAGCTCAGGCTGAGAGAACCATACTTCTGCTATCAAGCTACCTGCGCTACGGTTTCGAGATGACGGCTATTTGAACTCTTTTAAAAAGTCACAAATTAACTTTTTCCACATTCGACATGGATTCTTGAGTCGGCTATCTACTAATTATATCTAGAATAGATCTACCACTACGACTAGTGGTAAACTAATTTTAGGTAAGATCAAGGAGTTCCTATTGTCTTTTATTGACTTGGACATGTTGGATGTAAAAAATTACGATGATTTTCTTTTTACCATGTTTAATCACCAAGCTCACTCTCTTCCGAAGTGTAAAAGTAGAGCATAATTTCAAGTGACCATGGACATGGTGACGCATATATATCTGGCTTGAAGTTGTACTTTGTAGTTGTACATGTACCACCATGACCACAGTGAAACCTGTCTATAATAAATATAGACCACGCAAGGGAGACAAGAAAAAACGGTCTTTATGAGCAGGTGGTCTTTATAAAAAGTTTATGGACAGGTTCCCTTAATACCTATTTCAGTGAGAAACATTGTTCAAGGGAAACAAAAATTGTGGTTTTTATAGACAGGTGGTCTTTCTATACAGGTGGTCGCTAAAGCAGGTTTGACTGTATAATATTTAAATATATAACTGAAGTGACGAAGAATATAATTTTGTTTAAACATGTTAAATGAATGGTGAAATGAATGAATTACAAAAAGACCTGCCCTTTTAAGGACAGGTATTAAATTAACATTAATTAATCTGAAATTATATTGCCTGTCATTTTAGCCCAAATGTCATGTATGTGGGTAAAATCTACAAAAAGTCCAATGAAAATGTTTGATATAATATTTAAAAATCTTTGGAGTATGACAAAATCATTTCACTGACTAATAAGTTTATTTATTCTTTTTCTTCTTTTGACTTTTTTCTACCTTCTTTCCTTCCTCCTCCTTTATTTTCTTCTCCTTTATTTTCTTCTCCTTTATTTTCTTCTCCTCCCCCTTTATTTTCTTCTCCTTTATTTTCTTCTCCTCCCCCTCCTCCTCTTCCTCCTCCTCCTCCTCCCCCCCTCCTCCTCCCCTTCTTCTTTTTCTTCTCCTCCTCCTCCTTCCATACCTCCTTCTTTATATAATTCTTCTCCTTCCCCTCCTTCCACTTTCTCTGTTGGTTGTTGGAGATCAACAGAACAAATTAGTCACTAAAGGCCCGGTCCCACTGCACTTATGGATGCAAAGAGGATGTAAAACGTAAGAAAATCTTGCCATCCGTTGGAAAACGCTATGCATCCGTTGTGTACTCATTGCATGTACGTGTTTCATACGCTCTATCCATAGAGCATCCGTCCACTGTGATTTCATCTGCGCAAAAAGTTTTGAGCTGCACAAAACTTTTAGAATGGATGAACTTTCCGCCGTGTACGATGTAAATCCGCGACATATACGAGCAACAAACGTTCTATGTCCGTAATCGTCCGTTAAACGTCCACTCTATCATCTCTGCATCCTCTGAGCATCCTCGCAACTCACATCCACTGCAGCTTAAAACGGAAAGAGGGAGGAAAGATAAGGTACATGGAACGTCTATACATCGTTAGTAGCACGGAAATAGAAAGGAAGTAAGCGTATGCATCTCGTCTATAAAGTATTGAAAACGGACAAAGCGTTTGTATCTGGGATGTATCTCGTATATTTAGGATGTCATCCACTTCCATCCGCTTTCATCCGATTAACATCCCTGCTACATACTACCCATGTCCGTTCTTTTCCTTTCTGTTTTCGCAAATTTTCGCCAATTTTGTCCATTTCTGAGGCGGATGAAAACAGATGGAGCCACCCCCGAATTTTTTCTAGTCCGCTGTGTCCTTTTTGCATACGTTTTGTGTCCATTGGCCAGTGGGACAGGGCCTTAAAAGAAACAAAATGTGAATTGCCTTAATCAGTTGATTTATTTGAAATGAGCTGGCTATTTCAAGTGTCCTCATGGAGATATGACCATCAAGGTATTCAATATGCATGTCCAAAAGGAGTGACCCACACCATGAATAGTGGTCGTACTGACCACTACGCGATATGAATGCAAAAATAGTAGGTATTTTCTGTCGCATGAACTAAAGGTATGGGGGGGGGAATAAGATAAATATTTTAAATACTTCTTTCCAATTCAGTTTTAAAAAATCTCACTCCTACCTCAAATGGCTTTTGATATTTCCAGCAAAATCCAAAGTCAAAATCATGTCCAAAACGGAAGAAATCCCCGCCGATTTGTTTCGCGATCGCGTGTTGTTTACATAAGGCCGATGTCTTAGACTAAAATCGGCCAAAAATTTTGTCCACAAAGAAACTTGGGATCGCAAGTGCACATCGATCTCAAACATCGACATCACGCACACAGAAAATCAGGACTTTTCCGTGTACGTGATAGGGACCAAACTTTTAACGACAAAATTCTTTTGGGGAGATGTACGTTGGCGCTCGCGGCGACCAGGAAATGTACACAATGACTCCGATACCTCGTTACATGAGAATCGATAGTAAATTACGGATTTCATATTTGGAATTATCTTTTCAACATCGGCGAGTTGAATTTATTGTATATCTGGATATGTTGGGGTCGGTTTTTGTAAATGAAATGCTGATTTTGAGTGAATGTTGGTGAATTTTGTGCAGTGGTGTTTGAAAAAGTTGAGGTGTATGACTGCCTGGATTTTACACATGAAGTATAGTAAAGAAGCTATGAGTGGAGTGACCCTTGAATTTGACTTTTAACGAGTCTGTATAAACTATCTGATGTTTTACCAAAGAGGCAAAGACCAACAGTGGTATGAATCATACTCCATGTAGCTGTAGTGAACAATTTGTTGCATATATATATTACAGAAGTTAACAACTCTGATTTTTTATTTCTATATTTTTCACAGGAATGCAAAGGAATTCCTGACTTCTGATTGAGGAAAAAGCAAAAATTGTAGTGTGGTGAGAAATTTCAATAATTTGTCAAAATGAGTTTCCTGTCCAATCCCCTGTTGACTGGTTCAACATCATCCAAGTCCAAGACATCTGGGCTAACAGCCACCAAAAGAAAGGCAAGCAACGATAGTCAAACCCAAGGTTCTGGTCCTAGAAAGCAGGCAACCCCTGGGATGTCCCTCCAAAGTAGTCATCTCCTAGGTAGTTCCCTTCTCTGTGGGAGCTCAAAGAAGGATAGAAAGTCTAAGTTTGGACTGGGCCTGCAGTCATCTGGCCTAGGCATCAAGTCTCCTCTCATGGAAAACAAGCTGCTTTCTTCAACAGCAAATACTGGTTTAAGCAAGCTCCAAAGCAGCTCTGGTAGATCCCTGCTGACTGGTGGAAGTTTACTAACGTCAGGGAGTGCCTTATCATCATCCTCAACATATGGCAGTCTCCTTACAGGGGGAAGTTCACCGTTGCCTAACAAGCAGAAGACGCGTAGCTTAAGTCGTAGCAACAGTAACCAAGTTGCCGAGTCCAAAACCAAAAAGATCAAATCTCAGCATGTTCCAGAGCATACGAAGGAAGACAGCATCGTTGATTCAACTCTTACCACATGTGAGCTGCCTGACTATGACTTCTCACGTCAGCTTCCAGTAGCGAAGATTGCTGTGCAGGAATATGTACCTTCTTTTGAGAAGCTGGACATGGTCACCTCTATGGCGACTAAACCTGGGGATAGGTACTTGACAAAATTGAAGGTAGAGTACTCTCATTAATCATTCCTGTTGTTACTGATTCATTTCATCAGCTGAGAGTCAAAAGAGCATTAACTCCGTGTAATAATAGAAGTTAATGTCCTTTTGGCTCTCAGTAGATGATGTGTGCCCTTTCATAATTGTCTTGTCATAAAGAAAGGTGATTCACATTTGACTTGTCCTTAGTATTTTTCAACAGTTGAAGCAGAGGTAATAAATTAAGTAAGATGAAAGTAATTAGCTTAGTCACCTTTATTGTTGAACGACAATGTACCCTTGATTGTTGATGCAATGAGTTATACATATTCCATTCTCGTTATTTACAGTTTTCACTAAACACCACAAAGTTCAGTTGTAGTAATGTCTTGATCTGTGTACATGCAATACGGACATGTCGATGTGAGTTGGAAAATACTTACGGTGTAAAAAGTATGTGGATACTATTCGAAACTGTAAATATGAATTTGTTATTGCTTAGAATTTTAATCAAGTAATGTTTTATGTTGTCATCCTGTACAAAATTAGATGTGTTAATAAAAGATCATAGCATCAATTTAAATAAAATATACATGTATATACTTCTCTTTACTTGTGTTCAGTCATAAAGGATTATGATAGTAACGTGTTATACTCGTTGAATCCACAGCAACAGTTCATCAATGCAGTGAGTGCATCTTTGATCGGTGGTCCAAACTTTCATGAGCGTACAGACGGTACCAGGAAGAATATCAACAGACAAGCTACCTCCATCATTAATGAAGACCCTGAATTCATCCTCAAGGTGAGAATCCAATACAGTGATATTAGTCACAAACATTGAAAAGACAGGAGATATTCATAGGGTCTTGGCCTTTCCCCTTCTACATAGCAATTTCATTTTTTTTGATACATACTTTAAAGCCTTTATTTTTGACCCCCGTACTTTGCATATAAAAAGTCTGATTAACTTTAAATTTTATACAGACATCAAACATGGAAGAGTATACAGAGGTTGATTTATTCCAATTGGAAGCTTAGTTTTACATCCTTTTATAATGATTGTAAATATACATTTTTACAGGAATAATTACCACTCCTCTTAGTGAGTCATTCTTTTTATCCATTTGACATGTTTCATTTAGTTTACTGTTTTATGGTTTGGGATTATGTTTGAGAATTGTATCTAAATTTAATTTTGTAAAAAGTCTTCAAAAGACAGAGAAGACAAATTGTATGGTGTTTTAGAGCAATTAGTGACACTTATTTCCATTTGATTTGTTCATTCACATGTATGTACTAGGTGTAGACTTTACTTGGGTTTTGTGGCTGATGCAAGACTTTGAAATGTCACTTGATCTTATATGAGATGATCAAATATGGATACTTTGATATATCGAAGGTGTGCATTGTTTGTTAGAAAGACGGGATCACTAAGATCTTTTTGACCTAATGGGCGATTCTGTGAAATGTGTCCCGTACGACATCTGATATTTGTCCATATTTCTCATTCAGACATGAAATTTTTTATTTATTTAACTAAATTGAATAACGGTTCTTTGTGATATCACTACCACTAGTCATAGGCATAGTCATATCAAGAGATTTTTGTTATTTATGGATGAATTATATGGATATATGTCATATGTTGAATGGGAAACGCTGCACTATAGGCCTACTCAGCATGGAATTGCTCTAATGATTAAAGTTCCTGCAAGAAAAAAAATGTCCTAATTCGGGAAATCGTATGAATTTCGCATTTTGTGATAGTTCACCACTTCCCAATTCACCATACGACTTGATTTACCTGATGATATCATCACCCGAACCCCCCAAATCGTATTTTAAACATGCCAAAAAATCGTCAAAGTTTGAGTTGTAAAAACAAAACCGATTTCTGTACAAGATCTGTGACGTAGATGTGCAGACATGATAGTAAACAAATCCCATCATACATGTCTATCACAAAAATTAGGAAGTATTGTTATACTAAGATGAAATTGATATCGTTGATAGTTCTAAGTTAGATTGACGAATGCGACGTGCACAGTCACGGTACCATACACGTCTGCTCTGTACAGTATAAACAGCCTGTATGTTACTAGCCTAACTCGGCTTTGATACGAAGCATTGGAAACAAGGCATTGTAAATAAAATATCTATATCAATTATTATTACTATTTTTGTTAGAATTGTAATGCTTGATATCATTATTTTGTTATTTTAGTAGTAGTACTAGTATAGTAGGCCTACTAGTAGACCTAAAATTCTGTCTCTTGTTTGTTCTAAGCTTTTTAATTAGAGACAGAAACTCTGCACTCTGCTGTGCAAACCAAGTACACATTGACTTTATACACACTATAACAGTTTGAATAAGGCTGCAAGATTTTCAAACAGAGAAAACCTTGGACTCTGAATTACCTGAAAAAGGAGCTTTAAACGGATTATTCAGTCAAATTGGTAAGTTGAACCGATTCCTTAAATAGTAGAGCCTAGGCCTGACAAATTCAATAATAATATTTAGATCTAGATATATGAAGACAAATCAGATTATTGCGATTTTCCGAACTACACGTCGGCGTGTAGTCGGTTTACACAGCAGAGTGATAGGGCAGTTTCTGTCTCTAAGTGAAGAGCTAACGAACGAGAGAGACAGAAGTTCGGTCTAGCCTACTAGGTACTACTAGTGACATAGATATACATAGTGTAACTTAGCATTGCCACTTGTACTTTGTATAATCTAACTAAATAAAAAGGTATTGACATTGTTCTGAGACTGAGTAACGATAAGCTGATCGATCTAGTCTAGACCAGCATTTCTCAACCTTTTTTAACCCAAGGCCCACTTTTATTTAAATGTTGGATTTTTTTGTAGCCCACCATACAAAAAGGTGTAAATTCCCCCAAATGACAATGAAATGCTTAATTTTTTATCACAAACATATGGGATTAAATACTTAGAATAAGATGAAATTGATAGCGTGGTTATTTCAATATATCTAAGTTAGATGGAAAATGCAAAGTGCGACGTACCTACATGTACGTCCATTTTCATCATCAGATTCTTCAATTTCTCCATCATCTTCATCGATGTCACTATCACTGCTATATTCTTCATCGTCAATTTCAATTTTTCATATCGAGGATGATAATCATCGTCGCAATATTCACCAGACATTCTTCCTTCGGAATTTTGGCGTTCTCACTATGATTGAATTATCGTAAAAGCTATTGTAAACAAAACATCGAGAGAGCTCTAGATGTCTGCACATTTACATCACAAATATCCCGGATGTAATCCTCGTTTTTCAGGGCATCTAGTTTTGATGCCTGGAAATCCTCATTTTTAAACTGAAAATTCTCCGTCGGCTGATATGGCATGGCTCTGGAACTGACTTGCATTGATTAATTTATGTCTCCTCTTTGGATAGATACCAATTTTAAACAAGTTACCGGTAAATGCAATTTCTATGCTTCTCGCAGAAGCTTTAAGAAAATTCACCAAGTTTTAAGGGGGGTATTAATTTACTGCCATTTTGGGGGTAAAGCCCGAAATGGGGTAAAATGTAACTAATTTTGTTAGGTCTAATTTAAAGTCAAACTGAATTTGCTGTTGTCTTATCATTTAACACACATATATCCCAGTTAAATAATATTTATATTGTGGCTCTTTATAGTTTGAATTGCATATTGTTCTCCAATCGCGTTCCTTGTGTATATTTTCACTGGGACTAAGATATTCCTCCCAAATATTTCAAATTGCTATTATACCTTTTGTGCACTTTTTATGTTGTGAAAAACTTTTTTAATGTGAACAAACGATACAAGAAAACACCTTTTTTTTGGGGGGGGGGGAGATTTTTGGCTTCCCAGGTACATGACTACATATAATAAGTTATTTGTGTTGCAATTGCAACAGGTTGCACTGTACACGAGGAAGGAGTTGAACATTCGTACCACAGCCAATTTCCTGCTAGCTCTCGCAGCCATGACCCCAGATTGCCGACCTTTCCTCAGGAAGTACTTCAGTACCAGCATAGCTCTGCCTTCTGATTGGATAGATGTTGCTGAACTTTACCAGGTACTGGTTCAACAGGAAATGACCATTTGCTTCTTACTTAATTATCTTCCGAAAGTGAATATGACTTTGAAGGCATTGCTTAAAAATGTTTCAGAAATTTATCCAGTAATTTTTTTATTTTGGGGGGTTAGATTTCACCCGAAATGACTAATGTAGATGATTTAAAGTGTTAACTTTGTTTTAATATTCTTAAAAAATGAAATATTATGTTAGTGTCTCTTATCTTCCTTGAGGACCAACTTCCTTTCTGACAATACCATTAAAGGGAAAGTAAATCCTGGCGATTTAGTTAGCTGTTTAGTTGAAGGGCACATTGTTGATTATATATGTCGAATTTCAACACATTTGGGCCCCCCTAACGGCGTCAACAAGTAGTTAGAAATATCATTTTGTCGTCTGCTAGAAGGTCCTATATCAATCGTGTGCGTCGCCATTTTGAACAGATAAGCCCCGCCCTGTGACGTTTTGTCGGACCAGAAGTACCCGGATGCCGCCATTATTACGTGTTTCAAAATGGTGTACTGCCAGGCGTTCGGATGCTCCAATATAATAAAAATGAACAAGACGTTCCGAATTTCAGCCAATCACAGTTCCCCCTTGGCATGCCCGACAAAACGTCATCATAGCGCGGGTGAATAAAAAATATGGCCAACCCAGATAGCAGGCTGTAGCAGACGATCATTGCTCACAAAAGTGTGAATTACTCCACCGTCAAGCGTTCATAAGAGGTAAATTTTCACAGTAATGTCAAGAATTGTGCTCTTAACACTCTCAGTAGGCCAAAAGTCCAGGGTTTACCTTCCCTTTAACAAATTATACCTGTTAATTTCACGAGTCGTATTCACCATTTATTTCCCATATTATAGACGTTCCATGATAAGAATATCAACTATGGATCTCTGCCCTCAGCGCTTCGTAAGGCCATGATTGACCGCTTTCCCAAGTTTGATCAGTACCAACTGGGTGAGTGCATTTATGATTATCTAGATGAAGAATAGAAGAGACCTCCTTTATAGTTATTTCTTAGCAAAAATAAATAAATTTTGAAAATGGTTTTAATTCATAAGTTCTTTTTAATTGATACAGAAGGATAGATACATGTATGTAGCATAGTTAAATTCAAATGATCATCTAGGATCTGAAAAGGTGCCATAGATTTCTGAAAGAAATGTTGAATCATGTAAAAACACTTTGAATTAAAGTTATTTTTATGGCAATACTATGTGAGGTAGTTCTTAGTTTTATGGAAATTCAGTTTTGGAAATTTCTGTTTGTTGATAATTTGGAAAGACAGAGGAAAAGAAAAGAGAATGGGAGCATTCAATTTTCCTTTTGGTTGTTCTGCTGCTAGGATTCTTTCAAGGAAAAACAAAGTCTAGCATTTCAGGCAGTATAATTTGTCCATTGTCATGAGCAGCTCTGGTGTAGAGAGATTACAAAAATACATTTTGGCCTTATGTGTAACAGCAAAATACAACAAGGAAAAGAAGAAGAAGAAGCCTACCCCTACTAAACCTGATCAACCAGCAGAGAAGAAAGCTGATGGTGATGAAGAGCCCCAGAGTGATAATGATGTTGAAGATGATAACGACAGTGATGTGGATGAGGAGGAGATGGAGAGATTGAGCTTTACTCTCAAGCAGTTGATCAGAAAGCTTCATATCAAGGAACCTGTGGACAGTGTGATGAGTCTCCTAGGGAAGAGGTATGGTTGGAATTGTTCTTTCATTCTTGCCTTCTGTATTGATTCAGAGATCAAAAATATGAGAAAGAGGGGTTTGCTTGTAAGAGTCCCAATAAAAGGTTGCAAAAGCATCAAATATCTATGTGTATGAGGGTATCAGCTGATAAGGGTCTCTATTGAAATTGCTATGGAAAGAACTGAACAATATAATTAAATGTTGGGTCGTTGTGCTGATGAAAAGCTTTAATACCTCCAGAATATAAACAATAGAGGAAGAAGATTTAGTAGTTAATGAAAGGACCATCTGTTTAGTATAAAGGAAAGGTCAGTGTTTCCTTTGAAAAGACTGGGTAAATTGAAATATAATTGTCTATATATGCAAGACTGCATGTAGAAAGAAATTGGCTTCACCAATCTTGATGATCTAAAGGTACAATGTGGCTTTGGAGTTTCTACACAAGTCATATAGAGCACCATGCACATTCAATGGTCTACTCCAATCCCATTACTATATCAACCATTTTGATTGAATCCATCTTTGTAATTTTAATTTTAAATTAATTTTAAGACCTGAAACTCAAATCAAGATAAAACCTTGCAACATCTTACATTCATGTTGGATGGTTTAAATCATGCAGGTACCCAGAAGATCTGGAGACCTTCTACCAGAGTCGTCTGTCTGGTACTTGGGACCCAGAGAAAGCAGGGAAGAGAATGAAGCTTCCTACCCCAGAGACATGGGAAACACAGGTCTCAATGAAAGGCAACAAAGCCTCTGTCTGGGAGCAGCTGATTGGTAAGATATTTCAGGTTTTTATAGTAGTAGATTAAGACAGGTTATTGAATTTCGGAATGGCTATATGGACCTGTTCAAAATATACAAGTCATTTAGAATAGACCTACATGTAAGTACCCATTAAGGTGATGATTGATCTCCATAATCCGCCAGTCACTTTCCATCATCTGTCAGTATTTTTTCTCTCTCTCTCTCTCTCTCTCTCTCTCATCCTCTCTTTCTCTCTGTACTTGTCTGTTGCTCTCTCTCCATTTCTCTCCCTGCCTCTTCATATCTGATTATGCACATATCTCCATCCTTCTGTCTATATTTATCTGTCTCTTTTCTTTTCTCTCTCCATATCTCATTTTGTTTCTCACTGGAATAAGGTGAAAGACAATATCAGCAAGTTATTTCTTTTCTCATTTATTTATTCTTGGTTCCATAGACAACAAGAAGTTGCCATTCATGGCCATGCTCCGTAACCTGCGCAACATGATATCTGTTGGAATCAGTGAGAAGCATCATAAGTGGGTCCTGTACAAGCTGACAGACCGAGGATCAGTAGTCAATAGCAAGCAGTTCCCATTCAGATTCTTCTCAGCCTATGAGGTGCTCCAGGGTATGGAGTGGGACTTACAGAAAGCAGGTAAAATTAGCAAGTGCCTAGGTTCTATTAACCACTTTAAATCCTACAGGGCAACACACACACACACACATGTTAAATGACTTGCCTTTGTTGCCCTTGAAAAATTTCACTATAATTCATCTTTGTTTCCTGTGCTTTCTGTATACTTTGCTCTAAGTGCCCACCAAAAATTGAATTTTGCAACCTAAGCAGTCATGTAGTTTGCCCGGCTAGAAACCAAAATAGAAAGTCAGAGCCCTACTTCAGTCAGTCATCAATGATAGACAAATGGGTTTACACCGTGTCAGAAAAATGAAAAATGGATATGAATTCAGGTAGAACTTGAAATAACTGACCTACACATCCAATATACTTAATTGAAACATGATTTGACAAAATAGACAAGAATTGTCCATACTCAATGTGATATGTGTTTCTAATGAACTACAGTAATTATTTCAAGAAAATAAAGATTTAGATTATGGACAACAAACAGTTGTATAATATGGAATAAATCAAGATATACTGACACAACAGTCATTTCATGTTGTTGCATGATGTGTAAAGCCCTGTGAATAATGTGATGTGTCTGAGAAAAGTAAATTGCAGTAGTATACTTGTTTCCTTTGCAGCTAAACTGAAAGCGCAGTTGGAAAGTGGTATCAAGCCTCCTCAACCAAGAGGCAAGCGGGCTAGGAAGGAGGATGCAGTGCCCGCGTGGAAACGCAAGAAAATGGAGAAGAAACTCAGGTTGGTTTATGGGATTTAAAATTCCTTTATGAATAGTTGATAAAGGTATTAAGCCCTTATATTAAGCATAATCAAGGCTGTATGTAGGTAGGGAAAAAATGCTTTCTTATTTGATTTGATTGCTTATTACATTAATGTGTTTTATTGAAAAGAAACAGGTGTATCTTAAAAAGATAACAAAATTTACTTCACCAAAGAACGGTTTCCTTTATTTAGTTTGAATACTTTTTATGATTGCAGTCATTATATTTACATGTAGTATTAGGAGAACCCTTTTTATAAAATTTTGCTTAAAATTTTTTTTTGTTCCAGCCTTTACAGTACTTCAGATATGAAAAGTCTTAGTGGCCATATTTATTATTACAGTCTCCAAACAGTTGTTCTTGATTTCATCAAGATTCTGCTTTCTCTTTCCAGTGAGCTGCCGTATGACATCAGCATCTTGAACCGCTACCGCAAGGCCCTGGACACTGCAGTCAAGATTGCCACCAGTTACAATGTGAAGCCAATTCCTGGCAAGACCCTTCTACTGTGCCATGTAGGCAAGTCTATGGAGAATCCTTGTACCTCAGCCAGGGGACTAGGAAAGAAAAGAACAGTGAGTCTTCCATTTAGGATATTGAACATGTGGATTCAAGTTAATCGTGGTTTAGAAGTTTTGCACCTTGTCATTTGAAAGGAACTACATACGATTCTTACTTTTATTTTATTGTTGGAAAGGGATAGTAAACATGCTATAAAAATGTACATTGCCATGTTCTCAATTTTCCTGAGGAGGCAGGGACAAATAGATTGTTAAGGATATTTTTTGGTGAAATATCCAACATATAGGAAATGATTAAGCCAATTTGTTCTTTTATTCTTTTTGTATTCTTAAATGTGTATTATTTATAGTTTGTGCTATAAATTGAATTTCAAACTATTGCATATTAAAGAAATATTGCAGGCAATGTAAATGACAGTTACCATTATCGAAAGGAATATAAATTATTGTAATCAAAATATCAATTAATGGTTGCTATCAACTCCCTCCCCCAGAAAGGAAATTCCATGCCTATTGTTTTACCATGCAGACATATATTTTCATATCTTCCCAGATTAAATTCATAAGTCCTACTTAAAAGAAGACACCACTGACAAATTTTAGCACTTTTACAATTTTTAATGTTATAAAACTAGTCAGATTGACCAAAAAACTCATCGCTCAGGTCGATAAAATCATAGATTTCGATTTTTAAACAATAAATATTACAATATCTACTCGTACGAGCCGCAAAAATCTGTTACGTCACTGCAGCACTACTGGTTTTACCACGGCAAATCACGGTAATGCCGATTTCGAGCAATACACAGATCGCTTTCACAGCGCCTATAAAAATGCTATTTGTGAGACAATTATGTATGACAAAAAGAAAATGTTATTCATTTTTCAGTTTTTGGTATTTTTGACTATTATCTGCTGAAAAAATAAAGTGCTTTAGCAATTTTTTTTCACAATTTATCGAATTAATAAAATTAAAATTGGCACTACTGTTTGTGATCGTTCGTACGTGCTTCCCATTAACGCGTGTACTTTAAGGCACGCGCGGAAAGCTAATGCAGCAAGCTGCATTGTTTACGTTCTTACGTTCGCGATATAGATAGCAAGTACGACATTAACATAAATTCCTGGTTAATCTTCAAGTAAAATCTAATCACATTCTTCAATAAGCTTGTAATCTAAGCTAAGGAGATGAATGAGGGATTTTCTGGGCGAAGAAAGATTGCTTGCTTGTAAAGATTTTGTGGGAGAATATGGTTGGTACAGCGTCTGGCTTTAGCAGCTTCCTGGGTTTGTATCCCAGGCACACGGCTTGTAGGTTGGTCTCGAACGCCAAAACGTCAAAATGTTCTTCACAGACCACTCGAAAACGGGAATAAATGTACGTTTTGACGTTGAATTTGGTTGTTCCAATGTTCCTTATCCATACAGCACACCTTTCTCTATCCTTCTTCGGATCAGGGATGACAAAAAAGGATTTTACGGGACAATTTCACGACGATTCGAACTGTAAATTGCTTGGCACAACGGCATTTTTGCAACTCCACGAATATGTATGCATGCTATATGCGCTATCGTCTGCTTTTACGGACGCGTAACGCACACGCATTGTGGTGGAAACTCAAAGTGCTGCAATGACGTGACAGCTTTGGCCGACACGAGCCAATTTGCGTATCGACAGTGGCAAAAACATACTTTTTATATCAAAATATACGCACGTGTAGGCTGTTCAAAAATTACAATTTCGATACTGATTAGTTCCTAGGGACATGCAGAACAACATATTTTTTCAAAATTTGCCAGTGGTGTCTTCTTTTAACCTTTACTTTTTTTTCTTTATATTTCTAGTTTTGAATTTCCTTGGTTCCTTTAAAGTATTGTGCTTCCCAGAGGTACCCAAAACGTTCTTTTTAAGAGTTATTAAAAAATATTTCAAGATATTCCTGATATGATCATGATTCCTTTTCCAAGGTTTTGGAGGTGGGTATCCTCCTGGGTCTGATGTGCAAATATTCCTGTGAAGACTGTAACATGGTCATTTTCGGTGGCAATTCTCACCGTGTCGTAGAGCTAGAGTCAGGAACTATCCTAGAGAACATGGAGAGTGTTTTGAGCCAAGCGAAGGTAAGTCGTCGTCCAAGTGTATTGTAGAGATTCATCTTGCGTCTTATTTTTAAAAGAAAAGGCACTCTTAAAAAGTGTCACTTAATGAGCCCTCCGTAATATAATAAGAAATAAAATTAATAAATAAATCAGCTTATGTGTTTAGCTGAATGGGTTAAAACATTTCAAATGGGATGCTTTGGAAACTATGAATTTTGTGCAGATTATTTTCTCTGATGAGATATACCCTTTATGTAGTGATGTCTAATGATTTTTAATATATTTGTGGTTGATATAGTCATCAAAAATGGTTCTGTATGGTTATGTATTATTTGCTTTTGATTGATGGGTATACAGTTTTTAAACTGGACACTTACCATATTCAGAAACGAAAGAGAATAATATGGGCATAATTCATGAAGACAAAGCTCAGTCATGACATAAATCATCAATAAATAGACCTGTTTACTAAGTTATTCAAATTTTATGCATACTTTTGAAACAAAGGTTGTTCTTGACAACCTGAAAGCTTGCCAGAGGCTTGTCAGACATAGCAACAAGTAATGTATGCAAACTGGATTCCAAGTATTATAGTTCATTCATTAATAACAGGTTAATGGAATACCTCGTTACTAGGTCCCCAGGAAAGAAACATCCATAAATTTGAATCACTTAGTAAACAGGTCTATTCACAGAACATGACATTCATTAAAGGAGAATTAAGCCCTGATTACAAATTTACTTATATTGGAAGGTGTAATATATTCCTACTTATTGGCCTAAAACATTTTCTAATAAGATATCAGAAAAGGGTATAAATATAGATATTCCAACACCCGGTATCGTCTCCTACTCATTTACATGGGGGCTGCCATTTTCTTGCTGATTTGGAGTTGTACATGAACCATTGAGAAATGTTCCAGTCAGGAAGATATTTTGAATCCAAATCCTAAATTGATTTTCTTCATTACCTAAAATCCCATATGTGAAGGAAAATAAAAAGTGGGTGTTTACATGTATTATAAAAATTAAATCTTTATAATGATACTTTTAAATTGTCTGGTTTTGCTTAACAAAAATCTATTTTCTTGGGTTTGCCAAACAGAGCAGAACATAATATATGCAGCATGCATTCTGACTTTTCAAGTCCATTATCCGAAAGCAGGTGAATGCATAGTTTGCCGCTATAGATGCTCAGGGAAGAAGCATCCATAAAATTTGAATTAATTTGCTCCGTCCCATACGTCCAGTATCGAGAAAATGGATTTCTATTAAGCGAATATCGATTTTCAACAGAAATATATAAGGAAATCTTCAGTTTAAAAATAAATTGACATATCTATTCTATATTTTTAATCTCAAATGGGTTTTTAATTTTGAAAAAGGCAATTGAGCATTTGGATTAAGAAAATCTTCTTGTACACATAAACAAAATGGCAGCCCCCATGTGCTGCTAGCAGACGATACATATTGCTAGCAGATGGTAAATTTTGCTCAGAAAAATTTGATTCGTATCGATCTCGTATATTTTGACGCGAAGCCATATAGTCTAACAAGTAGGAATAAATAACACCTTTGAACACTATCGTCTTTATTTTTGAGCGTAATTCTCCTTTAATAACCCCTGTAATTTTTATATTCTATAGATAAGAAATGACTTCAAGAGTGCAAGAGTTCTATAGTCATGGACACCCACTGGAGACAATGTTTAACTATACACAGACAGTTACATGTACATTATGTGTGCAAACATAATAAAGGAGATTATGAGAGATTAGCAATGACAAGGGATTGTTTACTTTGTAAAAAGGAGCAAAGGACAGTTTGTACACACCCCCTTTACAACTCGTTCAGATATGAAGTGGCAAACCATGGATTGTTTTTTAAACGTGTAAATGTATGACAAGTGGGGATGAAAAAAGTAGCTTCCCTCAACAAAGGTCCTGTGTGACTCACTTATCTCTGTGGTGTAAGTTACAGAAAATGAGATATGAAGTGGCAAACCATGGATTTTTTTTTAAACACGTAAATGTATGACAAGTGGGGATGAAAAAAGTAGCTTCCCTCAACAAAGGTCCTGTGTGACTCACTTATCTCTGTGGTGTAAGTTACAGAAAATGAGATATGAAGTGGCAAACCATGGATTTTTTTTTAAACGCGTAAATGTATGACAAGTGGGGATGAAAAAAGTAGCTTCCCTCAACAAAGGTCCTGTGTGACTCACTTATCTCTGTGGTGTAAGTTACAGAAAATGAGATATGAAGTGGCAAACCATGGATTTTTTTTTAAACACGTAAATGTATGACAAGTGGGAATGAAAAAAGTAGCTTCCCTCAACAAAGATCCTGTGTGTCTCACTTATCTCTGTGGTATAATTTACAGAAAATGCGAAGCACAATGCAATGCTTACAAAATAACGTTTGGTTAAGCATGTCATATGAGAGTATAGAAATTTTTTCAACTTTTACAGTAACCACTTCCTTTTCCTCTCTATTTTCTGCTTTTGTTGTCTTCTTTTCCCCCCTTTCTTCCCTTTTCCATAATCATCTTCTATCCTTCCTTTTGTCATACACCTCTAATTCTACCCACTTCCATTTCTTCTTGTTTGTTGCTCCTTCTTTGGTCTATATTTCATTGTTCTCTTTTCTTATTCTGCGTTTGTTCATTTCCTATTCTATTCATTTACTCTCTCTCTCTCTCTATTGATCATCATCTTCCGTAATTCATTTTCTTTCTGCAGGTAATGATGACCAATGAAGTAGATGGTCAAGGACTAGATCCATCCATTCTGGGTGAAATGCTCAGAGACAGAGTTGAGGTAAGTCAATACTGTTTTCCCATTCCCTTAAAGCTCTACAATTTTACTGGGTCCATCTGAAGGGAAAATAAGCCATAATGATTAATTTATTCAGTAAGATGCTTGCACTAGCAGTATACAAATAATGGTTCTCATGTCAGAAAGTATATATATTATTTCTTCACAGTGTATGTAGATATTTATGATGTATTTGTAAAATCTTAACATGATTCAGTATCTCCTTTGAGTTGACTGATAAAAGTGTGTGAAGTTTGAAGGGGTAGAGATCTTTAATAATCAATTGAATATGATTCAATATTGAAATAACACACATTTTCCATAGAAAATTTGTTGTTAGAGTGTTCCACCCCATGAGAGGAAACAATGAGTGATTGAATGAATAAACTCAAGCCAAAATCTTGGGTTTAGTATGCAACAGGTCTATATGTTATATTCATGAAGCTGTTTGATACTCTGTTGTATACATTTTCTCTTATTTAGTCTTACATACATTAATAGAGCTATACAATGATGTCTTTTATGCAGCTGGATAACCTTGTCATTCTGAGCAATGCATCCAAGCAAGAAGGTGCAGAGGCAGACATGATATCAGATTTTCTCACCAAATATCGCAGGGTTGTCAATGAAAATCTACTCTACGTCAATGTAGACTTGAGCGGGGGAAGATGCAGGTATATAAATATATATGACCCTCTCCTACTGAAAATGAGAAGTACCTCATGCAACAGCAAGTTGCATTTGTATACTCTGTTATAATAGTAGCTTAAAGAGTTTAATCAAACAAAATGGATTGTAATTTGGTAGATCTATACATCTATGTAATTGACCATTTGTAATGAATAATATATATATAAATTTATGGTGAAACATCATATCTCCATCGCATAAAACATAGATTTCATTGTAATAATATACTCAAATTAATCTGGAACAAATGTAGAGATTTTCTTATTATCTGATCCTCATCATTTGATTTATTGTTGCATGTGTGTATTCCTGACACGATTTGAAGTAGAATCAAGAAACCATTTTAGGATTTCCAGAGGTCAAGGATTTGGAAGTTGTTGTTCCTGGGACTTACTGGTGACTTACTGAATTCCATGATTTGCTTGTAACTGATTTTACTGATCAAAATTCTAAATATATATTTGTGTTCCAGCATGTCTGCTTCAGCTACACCTTCCCATCCCAATGACATCTTCATTGCTGGGTACAGTGACCAGATCCTACGATTCATTGCTGAGAGAGGTGACACTGGACAGGTTACACATGTACAGAACATTGATAAGGCTTACCGTCTAGATGATGTCAAGGTGAGAGATGAAATATTAGTAGGAATAATAATAGCCATAATGATAGTTATATTTATAAAGTGCTTTTTCTTTACCCTAGCTTTGTCGGAGCTACCAGGATATGGTGCTCAAGCTTTCAAGGACTTTATTTTGGAGGAGAGTGGCAAATGTAGATTAGTATCTTGCCAAAGGACATAGTGCTGTGACAGGGATCTGAATCCCGTACCATGTGGTCCATAGTTTCGTTACTTATCCCCTAGACCATGAGAGGCAGTGATGTTAGTTGATAGATGTAAAGATTCACAGCAGAAAATAGAGACTATGGACTTGTCTCTCAATCATATCCAGAATATTGAAATGTTCAAAATATCAGTCTAGAAGCTTGACAAGGATTGTAGTCTAGACGATGTGCATGTTGCAAACAACATGCCTTCAATTTTAATACTTTTCTCATTCCAGTGAAGTACTTGCATCACACACTGAGAAGCATATACAAGGGGCAAATGCAGTACATGTAGTTATGCATGTCATTCATGTACATGTAGTTGGATTTCATGTATTGTTTCTATATTTGTTGAATTGATACAGATCACAACTGGAAAGAAGGCAGCACAGGTGACACCAGAGATACCCCTAGAACTATCGGCTCCTCAGCAGACAAGAAGGTAAGCCGCAACTCTTTAATCTTTCAGACCCATTAGGGCTCCAGGGCACCACATAGTGTTGCAAGCTTTAGCAACACATTTACATTCTTGGGCTGTGGAAAGTAACTTACATGCTGTTTCCTAGTCATACCTATGTTGTTACCAAGCTGGAAATGAGAACATATATTTTAACTCTGTGAAACACAAGCTTTATGTGAAGTAACCTTTTGATTGTCAGGTGTCAAACCTGTTTAATTCCTCTGTCTTTTTTCACTTTGTAGGTTAGTAATTACGTTTGTAGTAAAGTTGGTATTATTCAGTTGTAAGAGTGACAAATGTAGTAACTCTTCAAATACATTGGCCAATGCTGCATGTTGCAATGGTTTGTTGGTTATTTTGTGACATACCGGTTGCTAATGGTACATAATTTTCTTTATCTGAACATAGGTATTATTCTCTCTCTCTCTCTCATGTTTAATTTGCAGACACCATACATTGCGTGTGTTCATCTCCTCCACCTTCCGTGACATGCATGGCGAGCGTGACCTCCTGACCCGGTTTGTGTTTCCAGAACTGCGAGCCAAGGCACGCACCCGCTTTGTCAATCTCTTTGAAGTAGATCTCCGATGGGGAGTCAGTGAGGAGCAGACAAAACACAGCAGGTATTATTCTTATCTTATTGGTGATGAAGTAGAAACATATGCTTATCAGACACTGAATAGCCTCAGTGGTGTATATTTTCAAATTTTTATTTCTCCATTTGTATCTTTAATGAACAATATGGAACAGAAACAATAAACCATCCTCTTTAGCATTAAGACGCCTCTGCAAAATTATGATTTTATTAAGAAATATTGATCAAATTGACTGAAATCTTTTGTAAGAATTTGTTAATATCTGTTTCAGAGCATTAGAAAAAAATGGCTTGCTTACATTGCTTCCCAGGGTCAAAGCTGACACATCGTGTAACCTAAGTTATAGAAGTTGAAATAAAAGAAGAATATAAGCAGTAGGAGGCTGTAGTGATTTTACAGTGAAAGAGTGAGCAGGGGCAGACACTGGAACATAAGAATCAGTAGAGATGATAGAATCACGTAATAAAGTATTTTTGTAATGTGATATATCCGATTCCGCCTTTTCAGCTCTGTCGAGGTCTGTCTAAGAGAAGCTAACCGCTGTGACCTCTTCCTTGGCATCCTGGGAGATCGCTATGGTTACATCCCTAACGACTACCCTGACATGAGCGATGATGAAGACTTCAACTGGCTTTCATCTCAACCAAAATCACGCTCCATCACAGAGCTAGAGATGTACCACAAGGCCCTGAGACACTCGGAAAGTAGTAATAAGGCTTTCTTCTACATCCGAAGCTCTGATTTCATCAAGTATGTGTAGACAAAAATATTCTCATTTTTCGTCTAGAATTTGGCCATTTTAGTTTTTTCTTGTTCTTTTATTTTCTTTCTTTCTTCTTTTGTTGTTGCTTTCATCAAAATATTTTGACAATCAGATCATCAGTTTGAACTACGTACCTAATGAGTGCATACTCTCTTTTTTTTTTGCAGTGACGGGTCACAATGTATATTTTTCTAAGATGTATATTGATGCAAGAATGATATTGAGAATATATGTAAAATTGCAAACAAAAGCAAAATTATTGGAAATATTCTAATTATAAGTGTAATGTATTCCTGTAGAAATGGTGTTTGTATATTTAATGCTAAAACACATTTTGTTTTTTTATGCTGTTGTGTCGCTTGGTAATGTAAGGTTTATACCCTATGATACTTGATTTGGTTATTAGGAATGTACCAAACAAGTTGAGAAGCCAGTTTGTGGATGAGAGTAGTCATAGCAAGGAGAGACTAACCAGCTTGAAGGAAACCATCCTTACTAGTGGCTGTGAGGTCTTTGATGGGTAAGCTCATACTTTTTAACAGTTACTATTTTTTTCTTTCTAAAGATATGGCTCTGAGCCATCACAATATGAAAAATCTTCACTACATTCAGTATATTATTTATTCAAAGATATGAATATGTCATGGCTTTTTAACATTGATATCAGAGGGTATCCTGGGCACGTTTTAATGCTCGTGTGGCCCTTGGGTTATGAGGATGATAGGATGGTATGTGCAGTCTTTGTGTCTCAAGGTCACAAAGGGCAAATGTGTTTTTTGCATTTTGGAAGGATATACATGACCATACAGCACTTCTTTTTAACAGGTTTCTTACAAGAATTCATATTAGTTAAAATCATGTTTGATTTACACCTTGTTTTCTGTATTTGATTTCAGTTACCCCTGTCATTTTGGAGGTGTCGTGGAGGGTAAGCCAGTCGTTGTGAACCTTGAGGAGTTTGGACGCCGGGTTATCAACAATGTGTGGAACTACATCAAGCAAGCATACCCAGAAGATGTAAGTTCCAATTCATTTGTCAGATGACAAGAACCTTTGGAAAATAATATTATTAATTTGCACATGTTTTCTTCTTATAGTTACCCACATTGTGTTAAAGGGGTACTCCGGCCTAAAAATAATATTAATTGAATGAATAGAGTAAAATTAAACAAACAAAACACTGAAAATTTCATTGAAATCGGATAAAAAATAACGAAGTTATTGAATTTTTAAGTTTTGCATTATTTTGGGAAACAGTTCTATGCATGTCATCATGAATATGTAATGAGTGAGCTGATGATGTCACGTCCCCACTTTCCTTTTTTAACTATATTACATGAAATCTTCATTATTTCATTTTTTCATACATGCCTATAAAAAATATCTCCCTTGTAACAAAATAAGTTACAGCAATGATAAACTTACACATTAAATAAGGAGTCAGTTCTTTTAGTTATAGGCTTGGAGCAGAAAATTTGAATAATTGCAATTTCATATAATAAAATACAAAAGAAAAAGTGGGGATATGACATCATCAGCTCACTCACTGCATATTCATGACGACGTGCATATCACTGTTTTACCAAAATAATGCAAAACTTTAAAATTCCATAACTTCATTATTTTTCATCCGATTTCGATGAAATTTTCAGTGATTTGTTTGTTTAATTTTACTCTATTTATTCAATTCATATCAATTTCAGGCCGGAGTACTCCTTTAATTAAGGTCATGGATTTAATGACAATGAGATTTTGGGGGCTATGTTTACCCTGTAAAGGTTACATTAAGAATTATTTTAATATTTAGCCCTGTGTCTGTCAATAGCCCTGTTTTTAGTTTTTGCTTATATTTACCCTCTTTCAAAACATACGGATAGATATATATCCTAAGATCGGACAATGTGGATTTGATCTAACTTTATCTGTTAAATGTAAATTTAGAAACAAGCTTACCATCGAGAGATAAATATTCTACATAATATCTCAAGAAGAATCTCTAGAAAAAAATAAAGATCAGCCGTAATTCAAAGTATTAATGTTAGTAGACCATTTACATATATTTATAATGTTTGTTGTCATATTTGACCAGATGTGCGTGCACATGTCTAATACATTAATTCAATTCTGTCTTGTTTTGTGTGATCCTAGGGGGAAATACTGGATGAAGTGGCCCATGAAAGAGCACAGCATGACATGTTCCTGCAGTCACAGCTGGCCACCTTCACAGGCAGGAAGAACCAGGTGAAGCAGTGTCTGGAAGCTGTTAAGAAGACAGAGTCAGGAATCATCATGGTGACAGGCAAGCAGGGATGTGGCAAGACAGCTCTATTGGTAAGTCAGGATTAGACAGAGCGTTGGAACAAGATAGACAGAGAAATGAAATTAGACAGAATGAGATGTACACTTAGTGGTGTGGGAAGATGTTAGAAATCGAGTATGATTTGGGGGGGGGGGGGTTGAACAGAGATACAGCAGGAAAGAGAGGGATTAAATGACCTACACTTATATACAAAGAGATAATAGGAAACAGAATTAGATTTGATGTTGGAAGGCTGTTCTTTTTTGGATGAAAAGGATGAGAGGAAGATGTTAGAAACATTTGGAATCACACCTTGAATTGTGCATTGTATCCAGAGAAAGAGACAGGTTCACTAAAGGAGTGAAAAAGAATGCGCTGGTAATAAGTGATAGGGAGTTTATAGCAGGATGAATCCTCATGAGAAAGTTATCTGTTAGCATTTCAGTTTTGAAATCCCTTAGCATTTCAGTTTTGAAATCCCTTTTCAGCATGTGATGGATATATTAAGACAGTTTCCCTTGTTTTTTCATTTTTCACATTACTGTGTTTAGGCCTCTGTTATAGACACTCTGCAGAGCAAGTCCAGCCAGCCCATCTTGGTGCACTTTGTTGGAGCGGTACCAGGATCAAGTCATGTGTCTCCACTTCTGAAGAGATTATGTAATGAGCTCATACGTCGCTTCCATCTACAGAGCCAAGCCCCTCAGGAGTACAAGTGAGGATTAAATGTTTTAAGTTTATCCAAATAAAAGTATAGCACAAATATATCTGTCTTTATGCAACAAAGGGAACAAATTTTCTCAAATTAATCTGAGCCAACTTGCCCCCAACTTGAGGGGGCGAGTTGGCTCAGTTGGTAAAGCATCTGCCTGTCGAACCAAAGATCGTGGGTTTGAATCCAAACCTGGCAGATGACTGAAGCCTTACCATCTCCTTGTGTCAAATTTCGAAATATGGGGATTTCATGTTACAAATTCTGAATAATGTTTTCTTGGTGACTTTCAGAATTCAGATGCAGTAGAATTACAAATTCTGAATAATGTGTTTAGTTACTTCCGTAATTCAGATTTAGTAGAATTTTCATTCCTCCCTCTGACCCCTTGCTACATTGCCATTTGTTTTCTTCTGTAGGAATCTGGTATCTGAATTCCCAAGGTTCCTAGAGGATGCTGCAGCTCATGTAGACTCCAGCAACAAGCTGGTCATTGTCATCGATGGAGTCAGCGGCATGGACTCAGCTCACCAGGCTCACAACCTGGACTGGCTACCTCAGAATATCCCCCAGGTACGTTAGATGGTCTTTTAGTTGAAATGAAAACAGAAACGGAAGGTTGCTTTGTTTTGATTTCCACAATGTTCGTATTTCAATAGCTTTCAGAATCTATACACTGTATTATCATTGCAGTTGCAGTAAGTTTCTGATTTTTATGCCTCCGCCCACCGAAGGTGGGTGCCGGAGGCATTATGTTTTCGGGTTGTCCATGCGTCCGTCCGTGCGTCCGTCCGTCCGTCCCACTTCTCGTTACCGCGATATCTGAAGAATTATTTGAGGTAGGAACCTCAAACTTGGTACTAGTATGTATCCCCATACGAAGATGAACTGATTAGATTTTGGGGTAAGTAGGTCAAAGGTCAGAGGTCACAGAGGTCAATTTACATGAAATTACATGAAATTCTTGGTTTTTAGCACCGTTACCGCGATATCTCAAGAACTGTTTGAGGTAAGAACTTCAAACTTGGTACTAGTATGTTTCCTTATACGAAGATGAACTGATTAGATTTTGGGGTAAGTAGGTCAAAGTTCAGAGGTCACAGAGGTCAATTTACATGAAATTACATGGAATTACTGGTTTTTAGCACCGTTACCGCGATATCTCAAGAACTATCTGAGGTGAGAACTTCAAACTTGGTACCAGTATGCATCCCCATAGAAAGATGAACTGATTAGATTTTGGGGTAAGTAGGTCAAAGGTCAGAGGTCACAGAGGTCAATTTACATGAAATTACATGAAATTACTGGTTTTTAGCCTCGTTATCAAATATTTCTAGAACAGTTTGAGCCATCAACTGAATTTAGGCGGAGGCATATAGGAGACGCAGTCGCATTCTGATTGTTAGATATGTACCAAATTTCAGAAATGTTGATATCTTCTTTTTTTGATTGTTTCTTACAGAATGTCCTGTTCATCTTGAGTGCGGTCATGTCATCTCCTGCCCATGCCGCAGCAGTCAGACGCCAGGCTACGATGGTAGAGCTAGGACCTCTTGACCTGATGGACAAAGCTGAAGTGGTCAGAAGAACACTGGCTGCACATCACAAGACACTGGATGAATCTCCATTCAATAACCAGGTAAATATTGTCTGCACAGACTCTATGTAAAGTTCTATTAGTTCATGCTTTTCTTGCTTTTTAACAACAATTTATTCAGCATCAAAACATTTTGAGGATGTCATATCATAGAGACCAATTTGTTTTTTAGAACACTGTAATACATGTACGTCCCCTATAACTGAGGGCCTGTTAAAAGATGATTCAATAGATGATGTTGTAGGTAAAGTTTATGTAGCAGTGCATAAATGATGTTTTGTTCATCATTCTAGAAGTCTTGTGCAGACACAAGGCAGACACAAGAAGCTAAAAGCAGTCAAACAGGATGGGTTAAAGGATATTTACAACTCCTTAATTGTGATTGATTTTCAAATCATTGTTCAAACCATGATAAAGGATATGCATGCTATTGGAACACTGATGAATTACTACACATTCTTCTCTAACGTGTAATAATTAATGTCAACAGAAATAAGAACCAGCTACAACCTTATATTTCCAACAATTTATTTTCTTGTAGATGAAGCTACTGGTGTCTAAGAGAGAAGCCAACCTACCTCTCTTCTTGAAACTAGCCTGTGAGGAGCTGCGTGTGTTTGGAGTCTTCGAGGAGGTTAGCATCTTCTTTAATTTGAAAGGAGCAGTAATCTGTAGTTTAATTTCTCCACTTAATTGTTTAATAATGTGCATCTATCTGAATATGATAGTCGAGGGAAATTATACAAGGCTCAAAAAGCTCATTAAGACAGCATTTTATGATACATAACAGAATTTGTTTCCTAAATTCCATGAAACATGTGAATAAAAATTGCTTTACTTGATTTACTCTATTGCTTTTTTTTCTTCATCTCGGATAAAAAGTGTGTATCTTACAAGTTCCAGATATTTTCTCTGATGATGAAAAGAGCTTTGCTACTTGTCTGTTTAGAAAGTCTAGGATACTGTTATTTATTACATGTATCTTGCATTTGATATTAGAGAAGATCCTACTGGACTTTCTAACTTATGTGAATGAATAATGCTATTCTCTTTACTGTCACAGGTTTCCACTCGTCTGAAGGCAATGTCACACACTGTAGGCACACTGCTCCAAGAGGTTCTGAAAAGACTGGAGGATGATCATGGTCAGGATATAATAACTATGGCCCTTGCATTGCTTGTCTCCACAAGAGATGGTAAGCTACCAGTCTCATTGATCTGGTGCATGTTTATTGATTGAAATATTGATACTTACAGTTATTTCTGTCTTAAAATAGAGGAAACTATTGAATGTGACACAGTGGTTCCTGCAAAATAGAAGGTGAAAATTGAAAAAATTGAGCTTATAGGATATTGTTAGTATTGAAATTATTTGCTTGAAGTGGGAAATGGTATTCATCAAAATTTGTTGTACTTCATCTCTTCTTTCATAATTGGCCCAATTTTCTTCATTGTGGATGTCAAAGTAGTGTCAGTGATTTTGATGCACTAAATAAGATTAGAATTGTATGTTCTCATAATTCCGCAAATTTTCATCTTATCTTGTAAACACTACATTTCTACCTATCATTTTCCAGGGATATTATGGTATATTGTACTATTGCTTGTATTTTTCATTTGAAAAATGAAACCCAATACTCCTTTCATTTATTTTAGGATTATATGAAGAGGATCTCCATTGTCTGCTAAGCTTACACCAGCAGTTTAAAGACCAGAAGTATACTTACAAACAAGTGATTGGCACCAGTCTAGGTCCAGAGGTTATGCTCCCACAGGCTGTCATGTCAAGATTAGTGCGAGGGATCAGATCTCTGCTTGCACCCACTGGTGAACACAGGTAAAGAAGATAACTTCTTTTATTTGGGGCAATTTTTGCTCTGTATTTGAAGCAAATTTACCACGATTTTTGTGTAGTTATACTTTCAGTTTATAATGAATGGACCTGCAAATATTATTTTTATGTATTTTTTTTTCAGAATGATATTTTTAAGGGAATAAGTTGTTATGTGCATGCAGGGACTTTAGTAGATTTTTGAAAATCTTATGCTCAGAGCTGAACACTAATAGAAATTGTGTCAAAGCTATGAGATATGAGATTGTCTCATTGTTCATCTGTGCATGAATGTCAAAATCCTAAGTTTTCATCTCTAGTGTTACTTGTGTATTGAAAACCTGTGGCAGCCGTAACAATCTTTCTGCCAACTAATTGATTTATTGTAAGTTACACATTCCTCCTTGTTTACAAATTTTGGGCCAAGAAATTTCTCCTCATTGACTTCATGTAGATTTCTTCATTCCGTTAATGTCGATATCATCAAGCTTGCCATTGTTAAATTCCTGTTGTGTAACTTGCACCCTTGCCTGTGTAAATTTCACACCAAGAATTTCCTGTGTAATATACAACCTGTCAATCAAACCTGCCTGAGAAATTGTATGACCTTTCTCTCTGCCCCAGTTACTTTAATGCTACATGTAAATGTGAAAAATGGATATACCAGTATGCATAGGTGTTCAAACTTATCCATAAGATCAATGCTACCCTTTTGTAATTTGTGTAAAACTAATGCAGAATCTAAAAAATAAAATGTGAAAATGGTAGAAATAATCATAAGCTTTATACAAGCAACAGTCATCCTGTCTAGCTTTTCTTTTGTGTGACACAAATGTATCTTGTTGCTCTTTTAATATCATTGCAACTTCTGTAATATGCACTTGTTGTATTCATGGCTTTTAAAGATTTGTATTATCAAGGAATGCATTTGACTTGACTCAAAGCCACCCATTTTTTTTCTCTTGTCTGACTTTGTTGTTGAAATTATTGAGAATAAATTTAGGATTTATTTCTTTTATATACTGTATGTTGATTTGGATAAGAACAAGGTTTTTTTTTTCTTTCACTTGTCTGTTGTAGTGACCATAGACTAAGAGTCAGCCATGGTCAGATCAGCCAGGCCATCTTCCAGCGCTATATGAAGGGAGCTGCAAGTGAACTTCAGATCAGAACTCATGCACTGCTGTCAGGTAAAAACAAATGAAACTTAACACGAACGAATCCAAAAATAGGTAGGATTTAGTGTATTAGATCTTATTTTTGTATGCCAGTTTTGGTTCCAATGTGCCCCCCAAAAAAAGGTAATGGCATATTTTGTTTTATTTTTGATGAAGTACATATGTCTGTAGTATGTGATAAGTTCTCTGTTATAATAATAATAATAATAATAATATGTCTTGTTTTTCCAGGGTAGCCTCATCAGTATTATATACTGTTCTCCCTGAGCGCCCTGCAATCATATTATTACCCCGGCTTAGCCGAGTGACCATGATAAGATGCTCAAGCATTCAAGGAATTTCTTCCTACCGGGTACCCATTTACTTCACCTGAGTGTGGCAAATGTTGCATTTGATAATCATCAAGACTGTGAAACAGACATGCCAACTTTTCATAAACCTAAAATGAATACTTGATTCTTTGATGTTTACCATATCTGGCTATCTTGTCTTTTTCATTTGTAGGATACTTCACTCATCTAGCCAAGACCAAGAACTCTTTGGCTCCTTGGTCTTCAGACTATCCTCATGCTCTCTCTGAGATGCCTTATCATCTAGTACAGGCTGGCTTGTTCACAGAGCTGAAGAATGTCTTGTCTGATCCATACTTTATCCAGGCCAAGTGTTTCTCTGGACTCACTGCTGGTCTGCTGGAAGACTTTCAGGTGAGGAGTTATGGTGATGATATTATTGATGATGAAGGAGGTGCTGGTGGTGATGAATGTGATGAATATACTGATAATGAATATGATGGTGACAATCTGAATGATGATGATGATGGTGATGATGATGATGATAATGGAGTTGATGGTGGTGATGATAGTTGCGATAATGATGATAATGGTGTTCATTATCATCATGATGATGACAATGACAATGACGATAGTAGTGATGATGGTGATATGATAGTGTTGATAAAATGTTGGTGTCATTTGTGACAATTTGTATTGTGTTGTAAGTATAAAAGGACCCAAAATAATTGTAGAAGAAATGTTTGTCAAATGTTATTCTTTCTCTATTTTCTCTGCATAATTTGTTTATGCCTTCATTGTATCTCTCTTCTTTATAAAATAGGCAAACACGTCCACCACATCCAAGGCCCTCCTGCGCGAGCGTGAGAAGTTCTTGACCAACCCCCTCATCACCAGCCTACGTTCCTTCATCTCCAGACACCTCCACATCCTCAACCTCTGTCCTGGGTTACTATGGCAACAGGCTATGAACGAACCAGACAGTTCACTTGTACGCCATGCTGTGATGGAGTCTGGTGGATACAGGGAAAAGGGTATGGTGTCCTGGAGGAACAAGAGAGAAACAGCAGACGAGTGCTCCATGACCCTGACTGGATTCACTGATGTATGTTTACAACTTTGCCTTCTTGTACTCAGTGTTTGTTCCTTTAAAGTGCAGTTACTGTTCTTGTTGTTTTCTAATCAGTTTTTTTATGCCTAAGTTGAGATCATTGTACGAAAGAAGACATGCTTAAATTCAATCCCCTGCACTATGAATGGAATGTACTTGGTTTAAGTAATATTCACAGATAAGATGTAGTCTAGTTGCCACATGCACTTTAATGTACTAGGATCTACTTACTCGGATTTCAGGAATATGGTGTATGAACTACCTTAAATTAAGCATCAATTTCTTATGCAATGATATCAAGTAATGCTTTGTATTTAAAATGTGGTGGAGTGATATCAAAATATGCTTGTTTTCAAGCTAACAACTTTCTTTGAATCCCTTGTTATACGTAATGATATAATATGAAGTTCTGCAAAGTAGATTCCACCCCATTTTATCCTCTTCTTTTTCTTCTTTCCCTTCAGGCTGTGCTATGCGTTGCTATAGCTCCTGGTGATAAGATCTTTGCAGTAGGAACCAAGAACTGTCAGCTTAAACTCTTTGAGATGGAAACTGGAAAGGTATGTCATAGTTCTATCAGCCCCAGCTTCTGACAGAATAATATGAAAACAGCAAAATAAGAACTTGCATTCGTTTTGCATTATGTTTGGGAAAAACAATAGCTTTATGCATCATGGTCTAAATTTTCAGTTATAGAATACTCAGTGCTAGATTTTGTATCAAAACTTCCTGCCAATGTACATTCACGGAATTAAAACAAATATGTAGGCCTCGCAAATGTTAAATACCCTGAAGTCAATTCACTATGCTTCTTAGGTCATTATATGAAAAATTGAAATTGTGCTTTCGGAGAGTTTATTGATGTAATAGAGAATCTTATTATTGTACTGTATTACTAATCGTAATCATGATTGTATTCCTCAGGAGGTGAAGAGTTACATTGGACACTCTGATGCTGTGACATCATGTTGCTTTGTCGGCCGAACTCGACTTGTCTCTGCCTCACGTGACAAGACACTGAGTCTATGGGATGTAGATCAGGGCTTTAGGTTGGTGTCTGCACTTATTATACAATTTAGAGTTAGCTCATTAAGTGAAATATATTTTTTGATAATCTTACACACGTAGAAACGTACCAGTCTTAATTTGTCATTTAGTTTTTTGTGTCAATACCATTTCTACCAAGTCTTTTTATGCATGGGTGTGAAACGATGCAAAATGGTAGGAATGCTCCCTAAGGAGTGGAGATGGTGCACACTTTTGTGCAGGCATGTAACGATCAGGGGTAATAATAAATAACATTGTAAAGTGCATTGAAGTATTCACATAATGCACTATATGAATGTAACATATTATTGTTATTATTGTTATTCTACTAAAGGGTACATTAGGTCGACACCTAACATTGCGGTTTATTCCGTCATAATAGCGACCCCTACATTAGGTAGACAGTTGGTGTCATTAGGTCGACAGTTGTCTATAGAAATGAGACAAAAACTGTCCTCCTAATGTACCCATTAGGGGTATATATATTATTATAGTTCAACCATTTTTGTGCTTCAGTTGCATCTTTCCCTTTGCCTCCTGGTAGTGTATTGAAACATTCATCTTCGGCCATAATCTTTGTGTATCCTCTCAGTCTCTGTCACCCTCTCTCTGTTACTCTGTTTGTGTCCTGTTCTCCCTCATTGTTTTCTTTTTTTTGTAATTCTTGTACTCTCTCATCTCTCTCTTTTTGCTCCTGATATAATTCTTGTCACATCTCTTTGACCCCTGTATAGGGTCAACATCTTGAAGGGTCATAGAGGGCTAGTCAGTGGGTGCATCTCCGACCCCAAGGGTGTCAACTTGGCCTCTTGTGGCTGGGATTGTCGTGTCCTCATCTGGGACGGCCGCAGCGGCAAGCAGACCTCTGACATCACCGAGCCACGCCCTGTTAGTTGCCTGTCCTACCACCCCGAAGGAAAGCTCCTGGTGACAGGATCATGGGACTCAACACTCAAGATCTGGGATACCTTCAACAAGAAGAGGGTGGCTGTAAGTTGAAAAGCTGAGAGAATGTTAGTTTATATTGAGATTATTAAATACTGCTGAATCAATGAATAGCTTTCAACAAAAACGTATTGAAGCTTTTCATCTTACTCTCATCTGAGTAAAAGCAAGAATGCACAGAAAGCTGAAATAGACAATTTTACCTCATAGGGACAAATTTGACCATTTAGTCCTTCCTGCCTTTTATGAAAAGTGTGGAGCTTAATTTTTATGGAGTAGAATGTGCTTGCAAGGCCCACTTGTGTATGAACCAATTGGAGTTCTCTATTGTTGGATGAGCTGACTACTCCTTAATAGATAGTTGACTCATTTACTAATTTGCTAGAGTGCTCTGTTTTGTACTATTCAGTACTTGTTTTAGTCTATATTGTTCAGGGATGATTTATAAATTCATTCATTCAAATTTTTTGTTGATTATTGCAGATTCTTCGTGGGCACAAGTCCTCTGTGCGTGCTGTGACCTATTCACCTACTGGTCGACACATTGCCTCAGCCTCACTAGATGGGGCAGTCAAGCTATGGTCAGCAGACACAGGAACACAGGTCAGTATCCGTGGTCAGACATCGGATTGAAACACAAAGCATTTAATATTATTCCTGTACAGAGCCCATGCAATTATGAATTCAGAAGCTGGAGTATAGGATGACTTGAGGGCTAATCAGTCCATTTTAATTTAATGAGTATGACATACATTTGTAATCTCAACTAGATTTCTTTCAGGCACGGGTCCCAGGCATTTTTATGCCTCCGCCCACCGAAGGTGGGTGCCGGAGGCATTATGTTTTCGGGTTGTCCGTCCGTCCGTGCGTCCGTCCGTCTGTCCGTCCGTCCGTCCGTCCGTCCGTCCGTCCGTCCGTGTGTCCGTGCGTCCGTCCGTCCCACTTCTCGTTACCGCGATATCTGAAGAATCATTTGAGGTAGGAACCTCAAACTTGGTACTAGTATGTATCCCCATACGAAGATGAACTGATTAGATTTTGGGGTAAGTAGGTCAAAGGTCAGAGGTCACAGAGGTCAATTTACATGAAATTACATAAAAATTCTTGGTTTTTAGCACCGTTACCACGATATCTCAAGAACTGTTTGAGATAAGAACTTCAAACTTGGTACTAGTATGTTTCCCTATATGAAGATGAACTGATTAGATTTTGGGGTAAGGAGGTCAAAGGTCAGAGGTCACAGAGGTCAATTTACATGAAATTACATAAAAATTCTTGGTTTTTAGCACCGTTACCACAATATCTCAAGAACTGTTTGAGGTAAGAACTTCAAACTTGGTACTAGTATGTTTCCCTATATGAAGATGAACTGATTAGATTTTGGGGTAAGGAGGTCAAAGGTCAGAGGTCACAGAGGTCAATTTACATGAAATTACATGAAATTCTTGGTTTTTAGTACCGTTATCGCGATATCTCAAGAACTGTCTGAGGTGAGAACTTCAAACTTGGTACTAGTATGTTTCCCTATATGAAGATGAACTGATTAGATTTTGGGGTAAGGAGGTCAAAGGTCAGAGGTCACAGAGGTCAATTTACATGAAATTACATGAAATTACATGAAATTCTTGGTTTTTAGTACCGTTACCGCGATATCTCAAGAACTGTCTGAGGTGAGAACTTCAAACTTGGTACCAGTATGTATCCCCATAGAAAGATGAACTGATTAGATTTTGGGGTAAGTAGGTCAAAGGTCAGAGGTCACAGAGGTCAATTTACATAAAATTACATGAAATTACTGGTTTTTAGCCTCGTTATCAAATATTTCTAGTTTATTTATGAAATGAAATAAATTTTCAGTCTCCTGTGCATTTTAAGTGAAAAGATTTGTAATTTTGTTGGACCAATCCTTTTTAGAGTGTACATGTATGCCATACATTTCCAATCTGGTGATGGCGGAGGCATAAATTCCGACCGCGCGCGGTCGAAAATTCATCTAGTTTGTTTCTTAGATATTTCTCAGTACATGAACTACAGGAGTGTTTTTGTATGTTTATAATTAGGGATTACATTTTATTTAATCATAGAATATATTTTTGTTGTCCTCCCATTGCAGGTTGGCAGTCTGTGTGGACATTCACAGCCAATCAACCACATTGCCTTCTCAAAGAATGGAAGGGAGCTGGTTACTGTGAGCAATGACCACAAGACAAAGGTAAAAACAATGTTAGTGCATGCATGATTGATAAAGTGTGCAAGCATTGATATTATTGATAAATGATGTGTTGATAAATGATTGTGACGATGGCATGGTATTGAAGGTGCATGGATGAAGATGAAAAAGACGAGAATAATATTGATAATATTGATATGCCAAAAATTCCTCTTTTTTTTTTTTTGGGGGGGGGGGTATAATGATAGAGTTACGATTTTCACAAAGTTTTCAAGAAACTGATATAAGAGACAACAAATAATTGACATTCTCTAGGATCACTTGTAATACCATACTGCAGTAATTCAATAAAACAGTAGTGATTTTATTGAAATCCTGTAAAATTTGTCAACGATGTTCTGAATGCATTGCATCATAATTTTCTTTCCTTGATCTCTGCAGATCTGGTCGGGCAACCTGGGCAAGCAGCTGGCAACCTTCAAGGGCACGGAAGAAGCAGCATCTACCCAAGCTACCTTCAGCCCTGATGGCGAGTTGGTTGCGATGGGATACCACTCTGGAGAGGTCAAGGTCGTAGATGTTGCAAGCAAACGAGAGGTGTTTTGCCGCCAGTATAGGGAGTCAAGGGTTAGAGGCATGGCTTGGATTAATGGGTCAAAGTATGGACATTGCATCATGGTGGGCTTCGAGAGTGGACATGCTGTGGTAAGCCTTTTGAGACTTTCACATCAAATTATGCTTACTGTAAAACCAAAAATTTTCCATGCATGAAACTTTCGCGAATTTCGCGAGTGGTCAAGATCCGCAAAGTTTCATGCTGCGAAATAATAAAATCACAATTGAAACAACATAAAATTATTGTGCTATCCGAAAGTTTCTTGCTGCAAAATTGGCTGTCATTAACAATTTACGAAAGTTTTGTCGTGAAGGTTTCTGATTTTACAATATCATTATTTACATGCCTAAGTTTTCTTTCTGTTTATTGAGAGATTAAGCCATTGCATTTTTTGAAGGTTCCTTTTACATTTAAAGGGGCTGACAGGTTCCTAGATAATTTGTAAATTGTCAAACTCATATCCCTATTGAATCATTGTTATTATGGCTACATTCTTGAACCCGTTTTCTAATATATTTTTTGTGAACTTATATTTTTATATCTTAGAAGTAATGTGATTGACTAGTCCAGTATGCCTGTGATACATGTACCTTCATTCCTCTCTATACATGTATAGAAAAAGCAGGATATGAAACAAAGTATACATCTGCCAAGTTTCTAATGTATTAAAAAAATTAACAGAGTGATAATTATGGTGACTGTATTTGACCAGATAATTATTCAGTTTCCTGTCTCTTATTTTTGCTATAAACTCTGTGTTTGCAGATTTTCCAGGATATCGTATCTAGTAGATCAGTTGTAGTCCCACTCAAAGCAAACCATGCAGCCATCACAAGCCTGGCTTACTCCAACAGCCAGGTAGCTGCTATCACGTATGACAACATGTGTGTCGCTCTGTGGCAGAATCCAATGGAGGGCAAGAGCAGCAAACCGCAAGCTGGGTAAGCATTGCAGTGTCAACCCATTGCCATTGCATTACGTAGCTGAAGCATGAACTATATAAAATTAAATGTATGATTAGAAGTTATAAACTGCAGGAATGTGATAGTTAAATGGAAATGATAAATTTGCTTTGTATTTGGAACTGGGATTCAAAGGATGTGTACTTTAAACGAGAATGATACTTTTAGTTGCAATGGTAGGAAATCTTTAAATCTCACTACACTAAAAAAGAATCGTCATTAGAATATCACTTTTGGTCAAATATGACAGTTCGATGGCAATACGCACATTTATTTAATTTCTCCATGCAGGATTGAGCCTACAACCTTACTGCATCCCAAGTGCAATGGAGTGATTACCTGTTGTACATTCAACTACAGTGGAACCAAACTGGTTGTTGGAACAAGAGATGCAGTGAGTAGTTGATACCAATTGTCACCATTTACCATGCTGTGATCATCCTCATTACAGATCTCACACTTACATCCATATTTCAAATTCTTTTAATACCTCTTAGTTATTCTTTCTCTCTATCATAATTTGCCTTTTGCGTGCTTATCTTTTTACTTTCTTGTTATTTCTCCAAACTGTTTTTCTGTCGCATCTTGATAAGATTTTGTCTCCTTTCTCATTCTCTCCCCTGCCCTTTCTTAAGTTTCTTATTCTGACCTTGTCTTTGTTTTGTTTTCATATTTCTTTTTCTTTCAAATTTGTATCTTTAATTTCATTCATTGTTGGTTGTAAATTAGATGAGAGAATCTTGTGCGATTCATAAATGTTGACAATTTAATTCAAGGGTTTATAGAGATCATTGATATGATTATATTTCAAATATCTCTAATGCACATAACATATCTTTTTGTCTCAGATGTTATTCATGTATGAGATCAAGGATGGAAAGGCTAATTCAAAGCCCATTCTTCACCTGGACAACTGCCACAAGGATTGGATCAATTCATGCGCTTGGTCACCAGCTACTGATGTTTTGGTATGTAAATCTCATCCTTTGCAATCTCCTTCCATGTCGTCTCAGGCAAAACTGATGAATGACCACCTTCTTTGGTTATTAGTTCTTTCATGTAAAGTAATACAGGGTTATTGGAAAGTTGGAGGGTCAAAGGTATCTTTCTAACCATCATGTGTATGTCATTGACAAAATCAGTAGGAGACAGTTGTATGAGCACAATTTACAATTTCAACCAATGACAAGATCATAACTAACTTGATACGGTCAAGTTTCCACAGGTGCACTTTCTTCCCAGTGTTCAAGGTAAATATACTCAGATGTGGAATACATGATGCATTTATTACAGCATACTTTCACAAATTGCTTATCAATGTAAAGACCTGTTGATGATATTTGACATCAAGAAAGATGACACATACGATTTCCAACCGGTCATATTTTTCTATGTCCCCTCCCTTAGGCTACTGCATCCAATGATTCCACCATCAAACTATGGGACATGAAGACAGGCAAGGTTAAAGCTCATCTCAAAGGACACCAGGCAGCTGTATACTCGGTTGCATTCTCGGTAAGTCATTAATGTTTATCCTAGGTCAAAAATTTTAGCTTTTAAATCTAAACGGCACATTTTTGCATTGTTCTGATCTTGTGTGAGTAGTGTGGTATATTGGTTAAGGCTCTACTCCCATACAAGAGCCCCTGGTCATGGGTTCAATCCTCACTCCGTGCTTACATCCTTGGACACGGTATTTTGCCCACATTTGTCCCTCTTGACCTAGGTGTAAATGGGTCCTGGGCAATGCTGGGGAAATAATAATTGCAGGGCCTGCAGGAGGAGCAGTATTTATACTGATGTCGCTTCCCAATTATTATTATTATTATTATTATTATAAACCGATTGTTAAAAGTGTGAAGAGTACCTTCAAAAGGTATAGTCAGCATGACAGTATTCGACGGCTGCTCGTTTGGTAGTGACTTACTGTATGGTAGAGTGCACACCTGAAGCTCTCCATGGGCGGTGCCATAGCTACGTTTTGATCCAACATATCAATTCCATGTGCAAAAGGTTCTGGGAAAAAAAGTGCTTATTAATGTCCTACATCCCTTATGGGAAATCAGCGATACATGGATTATTAATGTTACCTTGTTCAACCAAGACCCTGTTGCTTGTACAATACTGCTAGTTACCGTGATGAATTATCTGTTTATTGACTCTTTGAGTTGTGTTAGTTGGTTAATCCAAATTATTCATTTCATTCCTCTACAGCATGGTTGTGTTGTATCAGGCTGTCTAGATGCATCAGTCAAGGTATGGTCTCATCGTGGTGTGGAGATCACTACCCTCTATGGTCACTCACAGAAGGTCAACAAGGTGGACATCTATGTACCCACTAGGGAAGAAGGTGAGTAGATTGATTGATATGATAATGGTGTTATTTGAGCGGTGGTGGTGGTGGTGGTTGCAGTGGGAGTGGTAATGATGATAATGGTAGTGGTCATAAATATGGATGGGAGGGCATTGTGCTAATGGAAATGATGGTGGTAGTGATTAGTTGTAGTGATGCGAATCTTGGTGGTGGTGGTGGTGGTAGTGGTTGTGGTTGCAGTGGGAGTGGTTGCAGTGGGAGTGGTAATGATGATAATGGTAGTGGTCATAAATATTGATGGGAGGGCATTGTGGTGATGGAAGGGCATTGTGGTGATGGAAATGATGGTGGTAGTGATTAGTTGTAGTGATGCGAATCTTGGTGGTGGTGGTAGTGGTGGTGGTGGTATTTGGAGAAACATCAACATCTTCCATGGCCACATGGAGGTGTAATGATAGTGACGATGTTGACAGCCATGATTGTATAGATGATAACAATAATATTTACCTTTTCCATCTAAAGATGGTGATGATGAAGATGTTGATCTTGATAGCGACGATGAAGGCAAGGATGACACCACCGGAGCCAACTGGTCAGATGTAATGGCCGAAGAAGACTGGAAAACCCACCACCAGAAGAAGAAATTGGACAAGAAATCCAACGTCAAACTGGAAGAGGTCATCATTGCTTCTGCCAGCGATGATGGTACAACGCAACTATGGAAACCCCTCCAGGTTAGATTTCTCTTGACTGGTGTCGCCTTAAGTTTGCTGTTACTTAATGTCATCTTGTGTCACTACATGTTGTTTTTTTTTGTCATGAAATCTGGTAATTCTCCATATTTTGATTGAAATGTGATGCTTTTAATTAGGGCTGTGACTAAAATCCGGGTCCCGCCCGAGAGCTTCTTGTCCCGGGTCAAAAAATTAGATACCTGTTTCCAGAAAATACAGTTTTTCACATGTGGGACCGATCATGGAAAAGTGGCTTAACATCCATTAAATTCATAATTGGTACAAGTGATATCAGTCATCAACAGCAATTAATCATCAAACACTTATTAAAATATTCCTTCATGATGTTTATTTTCAAGCATTTCGGACTTTAATAGTCCATTTCCCCACTCGATTTTATGCTAGACTGCCTCGATATCTACACAGCACTGCATGTATGTGTAGCTAATTCATAGTCCCAAGATTTACAGTGGTCCAGCGCCCACTGTGTTCAAATACCATATAGTTATTTCAATACTTTTTCGGAAAACAAACCTTGAAAGTCCAAAACCTGGAATTAGATTCTATCATTTTTGTAAAGATTTTAATTTATTATTTTTGTAGTGTTGTTAAACATTTGTAGTGCTTGTCTAATGAAGTATTTGAACTAATTATGGGGGCATTTTAATGACATTTCTTAATCTTAAAAAAAAATCACTGTAGTCAGTCCCATGTGTTTAAAATCATGTCATGTTTTTTCACGGCTGCAAGAAACCATGAATCATAGAATTTTTGTCTACTTTATATAACTTTTAGGGGTCATATATTATTTATTTATGTTTCGGGTACCCGGGTACCCGACCTAATTTTCGGGCAGGTACCCAAAAATAGAAATAACCGAAACTCCCACCCCTACTTTTAATGTTTGTTCACTCATATTCAATGAACTTTCTTTTCTTTTTCTTCAATCTGCCTTTCCTGTCCTTGTTGTCGTATTTGCTATCTTCTTCTTCTTTTAATTTATCTTCCAGACAAATAGAAAAAGAGAAAAAATTAAACCAAAATTTTGTTCATTGTTTTGGAACCCTTTCCTAAAGGTCTCCAATTGGGCTTCTTTAGTTGGATCCAATCAGGAGAATACCATAAATTATGATACAAGCAATACCGTGAGTCTTGCACTGGCCATATGTATGCTCTCAAAACGCACATCAAATTATATGTGCATGTTGTCTTGCATTTCAAATCATTCCTGTTCACTATGCATATTAGAGTCAGAGTATTTCCAAGATATATGGGGCAGCTTTGTTCTAATTTGCTTCTTTTCGTTACAGCAGTTGGGTACGTGCAGAATCAGTCTTTAAGAATATATATATTTCTTACTTCCAGCTAATGTGGTGGTTATTTTCAGGTCTTTTTGTTTTTTAATTTGCCTACATAACCCATAGCATTTTGAAAATGTTATTACAACATTTTAGTCCCATGAAATTATGAAGTTTGCATGACATCAATGGAAGTGAATGAAATTTCTATTGCTGAACATGATCTGAATTTAGAAACATAAAATCATCTAAGGCAGTATTAAAAAAAAAAATTCTTTTTTATTTATGTTCTTCTGGTCATAAGGCATACCCTCTGTTTTCTTCTCAGATCTTGAATCTATGAAACCAAAAAAGAACGAGAACTTACATACCTATCAAATGCACTGCATTTGCAATAAATTATAAATGAGAAAAATATGAAATGGAGACTTATACACCAAAGCTAATAGCATGCACCTACTTCATTTCAAACTTGTGATTTTCCTTTTAGTTAGTTTTACATATCTAGACCAGAAAGTGTGCCAACATTCACATACAAGCTACATGTACATGTATATAGCATGGTCAGTTATGTTTGCATTGTTTCCCCAATTGTCTTTATTGTCCAGTTACATAAATAACAGCAAGAGTTCTGTGTTTGTAGCATGAAGATATCATGTATGGGTGAATTTGTTGACTTTATAGTGGAAATGTCAGCTTGGTCAATTTCACCATTTAAATAAGACGTTTAAAGACATACATTGAGGGATATGGATATATTCTTATTTTGTTATACTGTTAAGGTGTCAGCATATGATTTTGACCTATTGGAGACACTGTCATTTTCATTCATCACATATTTCAAAAGAGTTTCATCTAATATAATCTTAGGCTTAGTATTTAATGAGTTGAAGTAGAATTATTACTAGACAGGACACTGCAGATTATACTTTCCACAATTTGGAGAATTATATGCAATAGAAGGAAAGAAAATATAGCTTCTTGTTTTTCAAACTGCCCCAAAACTCTTGCAAACAAATATAAAAGTGGCTTGGTGATGGAGTTGATAAAAAGATTCAATCTCTTACAGAGCCTTTTCTAAGATGATATTCTGAAGCACAAAATTTAAAACTCATTTCTAAAGTATGTATTTGAAATTATTTATTAATTTGTTAATATGATTTTCTATGAATATGGTTCTGTGATGGCTATATTATGTGGATTTTCTTTTTGGCTATCATCAATAATACTGCCTGCAATCTAACAAATATTTAATCTGCATCACATCGATATTAGAACAAATGAAGAGTGAAATGATGGAGGAAAATGGACACAAGTGACATTGAATTAATAATATAATGAAAAGAAGAACGGAATGGCGGACTCCCTATCAAACTACAAATAGATCTACGTGATTGAAATATCAACTATAATATCAACAAAATGTATAGAATGGATTAAGATGACCAATTTGTGAATGGATTATATTTTTGCTACAACTGTATGTATTTTATTTGTATACAACATGTATCAGTTTTATACCTTATAAGCATTGCCTGCATGTCAGAGCATTTACACAAAATAATGTTTCCTTATTTTTTATTCCCAGTCTACCTGTGGTCTTTCAATAAAGTTGATTTTATTTAAATCATATGCAAACTATCATCATGTTATTCTTTGTGATCTTATTTCAGAGCAATGAACTGACTACTCTGATTGGTCACTCTGACCGGGTCTTGAGTGTTGCTATGGCAACCAGTGGTCAAGTGGTGACTACCTCCATGGATTGCACAGTCAAGATCTGGGCCCCTCAGGTACTTTAATAGCATAATTTCATAGCAGTACTATTAAATCACTGTTATCTGAATCATTAAATAATACTATGTCAGAAGGAGATCAGAAGACAAGGGAATATTATTTACATCTTTTACCGTGGTTTTAAAATTGATTTGATGAATATGCATCTGATGTTCAGTAAATTGTATGCTATTCTGATTATATCACAAATCACTGTTTTCTAATATCCTTTTCTTCTTGTTTTGTTTAGGATGGTAGGGAGATTTAATTTCTCATAATATTTTCTTCATCAAAATTTGTATTTTAAAACTTCTTTTGATATTTTTTTTTCATGGTATAGATCTTTTTTTTTGTTTTAAAATCTTCAAATTCATTTACAGCTCTCTCCAGACCTTGTTCATATAGGAGCCCATAATGCTGACGTAACAGCAGTGGCTGTATCGACAAAGACCAACTTTGCAGTCACTGCAAGCAGGTGAGAGTGAAACCAAATCAAACCTGTCAAATAAACACCAGTCCTATAAAAACCTCTAATGAATAACATCTTAAATAGTGTCATTTGGATATAAGTGAACACACTTTTATACTTTCTTGTTTCTATAAAAT
Organism: Heliocidaris erythrogramma; assembly: GCA_025617745.1. NCBI lineage: Eukaryota > Metazoa > Echinodermata > Echinoidea > Camarodonta > Echinometridae > Heliocidaris > Heliocidaris erythrogramma. The sequence continues at coordinate 16,514,019 of CM046853.1, read as the reverse complement.
CATTGGCTTTCTTTATAGATACTTCCAAAGTGTTAATTGTAAATCAAGTTTCTTGTATTAGGCCAAAATAGTGTAAACATAAAAATAGACTAAATATGTATGTTTACGGGTAAAACTTGAGGTTATTCAAGGGTTATTATTAATGCTAAATCTTATAGCCTATTGGGGTGTTGCAATCAATTGCAAATTGTAAAGCAAATTAGAACAACCATTCTGAATGGTTCAGGGTCTGCCCATTCAAGAAGATGCGCTTGCAACAATGATTTTGATTGGTCAGTACCGATCAGTTGCGACTTGCAATCAATCGCAACTTTCTTGCAACACCCCATATGATCCATAGGTTTGGCATAAAAGTTATTGTCATGTCCAAGAATTACTTCTGTTTTATCACAGAGATTTGATGTAAAGTCTTCCATGGATTCTATTCTAATCTCAAAATATTGTAATGTATTGTATTGTGTGATTTTTTTTTTTCATACCAAAATATTCAAATTTACATATAATTATTGTATGACAATTAAGCTTCACAACCGCATAAGTGTGTTAGTAAAATCTTGTTTCAAGGTGACTTATCATGTCTTATTCTAATGTTTGTGAATTGTTTTCCTTCTCTATTGTGTCTTCCTATGTTTGTTTATCAGGGATGGATGTGCCTGTCTATGGAAGATGAATGACTCTAACAAGGAAGCTGGGCAAACAATGACACTCCTATACTCATGGAAGGTAAATAAAAAAACAAATTGTTTCTGTAACATGTAGATATACAAGGAGGGTCTGATATTTTGAATATCGTATGTGTTCATGACAATGCTTATATTTGATTGATATATAGTTAAAGGGTACCGATCACCAAAAGGTTGATTTTATACTTTCTAGCTGTACGCAAATTATTTTCTCAGGTGATTGGTACACTTTAATGTACTTCCTGCGATGGTTGATATTCATGCTTGTTATGTTAATGGTCATACAAAAGTAAAAATGGAAAGTGAAAGTGAAAATGAAGATGTGCTGGAAATATATTCTTAGTACAAACTCTTAAAAAGGTTATTAGTTTGACCATTGCATTCATTAAACAATTCTTTGAAAAATCTTTTGTAGTATCGCACAGTGTTAAAACATGATTTATTCCTTTTGTCCGAACCAGGCTGCAGAATGCTCAATCAACGCAATCTGCTTTGTAGGAAAGCACCTGACATTTGCTGTAGGCATGGATGATGGCATCATTAAACTGTGGAAGATACAAGAACTCAAAGATGCACCTGGAATATACACCACACTGTAAGTAGTTATTGGCTTCAGAAAGACCACACACTTTATTTCAGCCATAACGATGATGAATGATCGGAAGTTTTAACCCCCTCGGTGCTGTATTCATCTTCCCAATATGTTTGGATCGATAAGGGCTTGTATTTTTTTTTCTGAAATTAAAAAAGGGGTCCTATCATAGAAGGGATAATCTGATGGAATACTGTTTGAATCAAGATAAATAATAAAGATAAGCAAGCATATTTGAGAACACTCTTTAATAATTATTTGTGATACATTTTGTAGAACTGAAGATACATAAAGGGTAAAAACAAAGAAGAAAAGGATGACTAGAGAAAATATTTGTGAAATTTTGCCTTAATTTGAATGATAACCAATATGGCTTGACTTTGATTCTTTTCCCAGTTGAGTGACACTGCATATCCACATCACAATTGAATGTGCATATATACACAAGTACATGTATCTGCTTTATACATCCTTCGTATTTCATACATGTAGCCTTGTAAGTTGGTTTGTTAGATGTACAATGTTTGTCATGTATATTTCCCTTGTGCTAATCATGTTCCTATCTTGCTTTTTTTTTCATGTTAGGAAAGGGAAGAACCGTTTCTTGAACGTCTACACTTTCACCTCTATGTCAAGTCCGGTTACTTGTCTCAAGTATGATGATGCCCAAGACATACTCTACGTTGGTACCTGGAGCTCTGTCATCACCCTTCGAAGTTTTACCTCTGGCAATATCAAGCAGAATGCCAAGAGGTAAGTGTTAAGAGTGCCAAAGTGAATCTTAGAAAGTCCTGAGAATCATGGATGCCTGTTTAGTGGCAACTGTCTGATTTCATGCTTTATCACCTCTCAGTTTCAGGGCTTCCAGGGGAATCAATATGAATGGGTTTCCTGTGCGGCCTGATGAGTCCAAATCAACTGATAAGAGTAGTGGGTTGGGGATTCAGTTTTTGAAAAGTGATGCCCAAATTTTTAAAGACATATTATGTCGGTTCAGTGTGCTCAAGCATGCTTTATTTATTATTTTAAGGTTATGTATTGATGCTTTTGATTACTAATTGTAAACATTAATATCAGTTTTGGTTAATACATGAGTTTTAAAAGGATTCAATCAGTAAACAATATTAGGCTTTGTGTGTAGGTTCATCAAAACATTTCTAAGGACATTAGAGTATTGAAATGAAAAAAGACTAAAATATCTGGTTAATGCTGTAGGGTGAAAAGGCAATGAAGTTTCTACAGATTATTATATTTCTGCATTCTTTCCTGACATTTTAAGTATTAGAAATTAACCCCTTCCATGCCACCAGATTTTTGAGGAATTGTCAAAAATAAACTTTCAAGAGTTGAATGTCAATTATGAATGAGTTTTTTTTTTTGCTTGAGTAAAGTAGTCAAAGATATATTGCATAAAAATAAACATTATAATGAAGGCACAGGTTTCTATAGAGGAAGAATTTTCAAGCCATTTTGAGCCTAAACAAAATGTTCAACACTCACTTTTTTGGGCGGGATTTGCCACTTACGGCATGGTAGGGTTTAATTTATTTTTATTTTCATGTCTCCAGTATGTATCTATTTCAAAATAAAAAATTGAATAAATAAGTTATACCATAAATAAATGATTTTGTAAAATGAATGGAAATAAATTACATGAATATATTAATAACTGAACTCTTTTGTTTATAGTGTGTCTGGATGGGTGATGGATATGGTTCTCATCAAAGGCAAAGGTGTAGCTGCTTCCTTGTCTGACGGCACAGTGGCCTTCGGCAAAGAGGTAGGTTCAATCTCTATGCTGATAGCAACTTGGTGAACCAGTTACTAGTGGCTGCATGTTTTTATTACTAGAAATCTGCTTCCAGGGATACAGTCATGGTAGAACTAATTATTATTATAATTATATCGATAAGTGTCCATTTAGGAGTTTTTGTTAACTTTAATCTCATCTGAGGGATGTATTTCAAGAGAGGATTATAAAAATCAATGAAAACTGTTGCTTTCACAGGCCTTCTTCACTCCCCCTCTACTTTGGTTTAATATCTTGATCTTTGTTTTCTTCATTGTCATCTTCAATATCTTATTTATCTCTTTATCAGCTTCATAATTCTCGATTTCCTTTTGTCACTATCTTATGATCATCGTCTCTTTTGTTTCATGCTTCCTCCTCTACGTTTATACTTAGCCTTTGTGGTGAATTGGAGCACTCTACCTACTTAAAATTCGGCAGAGAGCTCATCACTAGACAAGCAAGACAAATATAGAGAAAATTAATCAACAAAAAAAGGCAGATTTGATCTTTATGTATTAAGAAACTGTTATATTTTCAACATCTGCACAGAGTTGATTACAAAGAATGGCTTACATCTTTATGGATACAGAGAGGCAACAATTTCTGTGTGTCTCAATTCCCGCTTCCAAGATGGAAATTCTCCAATTTTTATCACTACAGTCAAACCTGTCTTAGCGGCCACCTGTCTATAGCGGCCACCAAAAAATCCCCCGCAGGAAATTACTGTGTTGTAGACCCTGCATATAGCGGTCACCTGCCTAACGCGGCCAGCGGCCACCCATTATGTATCCCTCGGACAATATCTGACCGCGTATAGCGGCCACTAATATCGATTCGAGCCGTAGCTTCATGCACAAAAAAGTAGTTTTTGCCATAGGCGCGATGTGTTTACCGAGTCCTAGCTCAGTCACACTCTCACACAAACGTCGTGAATAGATTCTACAATGGCCATGAAGATCTAATAGTTTCACCACATTGCCGACTAATTAGAGATTAAAAGTCTTTTTAGTAAGAATTAAGCACTAGTATTGTTCGTTTACGTAATCTTCGCACCATCCAGCTGCAATCCCCTGCACTTTAGTTGTATTGTTCTCCTAAGCTATAGCGGTCGGCATTGCATTGATATTGATCGCCATTGCGCAATAGCGCAGGCTCGTACACTTCAATATAATTTTTTATTTTTAAAAGATTTAAAAAAAAAAAAATTAAAGCGTTAAAACTTTTGAAAAAAATAATAAAGGAGTGATTTTTTTTAGAAAGTGAAAATAATAAAATACTACCCAAGTATTATTTTTTTTAAAGATCAATAATAACGATTTCATGTACGAGAGATTGTCCTGCTGAAAAACGGCGTGAAAACTCGACTCGGATCGTCCACCGGCGATCCAGGCCATTGTCGACGTTCGCACTTTCGACGAATGCAAGCGAGCACCTTCTAGTTCTATCGCCTGTTCTCAAAAACAGTTAAAACTTCTTTTAAACCATTCAAAAGGCAAATATTTATTGAATGAAAATTGATTGCACGATTTTATTCAAAAGATAAACTTATTATTGTAATTTTTTGACAGGAAGCAAAAGCATGATTAGACATCGTTTTTAGACTATAAAAATCAAGAAAAGCAGTCTACCGCGGGTGGTACGTACGTGGTAATTTGAGGGAAAATTCATTTTACACAGACATGACAGATTGCTCGTATATCTATTGTTTTTCTCATTTATTGACAACAAAGCATATTATTTTAGCATTTATATATCATATGACATGTCATACGTCAAATCTGTTGATCTATAGCTTGTTTTCCTAAGTGATATATATGGATGCATGTACACTAACTTTGTTGCGTGTAACACTAACAGTGTATGTGCAAAAAAATAAAAATGGCCGCCGACCTGTCTATAGCGGCCACCTGTCTATAGCGGCCACTTTTTCCGTTTCCCTTCGGTGGCCGCTATAGACAGGTTTGACTGTATTTACATTTGACCGATGTTCAAGTGAACTCTCATTGAATCGAACATTATTTGAACATTCATTCAACAGAAATCAATCGAGACTCTCGATGTACGTGACCTCTGTCCATCCCCTGTTTCCTGGTGCCAGTCCTTGATTGTTCCTCCTCCTGAAATTGGCAACCCCAATGGTTTCCTGATTGGAGAATCCGACGGTCTGGTGATGCATGTTGGAGAGGACAAGACTGTGAAGGTTCTCAAATGGGTAAGATACATGTTATTGGATGGACATACATGTACACAGAAAGCATTTCAGTACTATATTACCTCTCATAATATTTGAATATATCTGGTACCTTCTGTTATGATATATTCATCCCTTTTGATTATTTTTATTCTTCATATTTTTTCATATATTATACGTAGATGTGATCTGTTTAAATCGCTGAAATTGCATTTCAAAGTTGAAAGTTAAAGGGAGATGCATTGAAAAGATCTGGTGCAAATAATACTGTGTTTTCTTTGAATTATTGGACTGATTTACCAAAGGATTTCATCTTTTGCTTACTAATAATAAACTCCAAATAATAAGCATTACTTGTTCTTCCCTTCCCCACAGGATATGGTATGGGTATTGCATCATTGTAAAGCTATTGATTTGCTTTTGCTTAGCTTGAGGATTTAGTGTTGCGGTTAATGAAAACTGTGATGAGCAAAGCATCTCTTGTAGATATGACTGGCTTACGCTAGGTTACTTGTTGAACTTTTAGGTTTTCCCTTGTTTTCTATTTGAGGATGAGCTGTGAGATTCTAAGGAATTGTGAGTTGGAATGATGTCAACTCAAGATAAGTTGATTTTTAGGTGTACTCTGTGAAATATGACTGACAAGGGTTGATTCGACTTTAGTTGGGCCCCTGTGATGAACTTTGGATATAACATTTATTTGAATGTAATTGCTGATAAGGCAAGGACGTACATGGAAAAATATTTTATTCTGTACTTTTGAGACCACAAGCTCAAAGCAAAGAGAATAAAATTGCTGACACGTCAGTTACGCTTTCTCCTCCTTCAACTGACAATGGAATCATTTCTATTTTCACCATGGTAATTTTGTGGTAGATACATGGATGCCGGAATTGAAAGGGATAGTAGAGAGCTTCGAAGATTATTCCTTAACATTTTCCACATGTTTTTGATTTCCCACAAATATTGGAGTAACCTTTGTAAATCAGCCAAACAAAGAGAATGATCTTATGCATAGAGACAATGCCTTATGACTAACCTCAATTGGTACGCCATACCTTATCATCCATCATCTGCTATAATAAACATCCTTTCCAACATACACCACATACTTTTGACATTCTCGATTTTGCATGACAATAATATGTGGAAGTAATTTTGATTTCACAAAGGGAATAGAAATTGAGCCCAACCTTCGTTGTAACAGATGTGAATGTCACGGGACCCAACCGCACACGATTATTCTAACCCTCTTTAACCCATATGGATATAACACAGCTCTGTCATCTCACAAAGATCATGCTGTAATGGAACCAAATTTCCTGGGTATTTAACCTATCAGCTGCAGAGATCTGGTCCCCCAGTCAAAGAGAGAAGGAATTAGGGTACATTACATGTACTAGTAGGGGTCTTTGGAGATTTAGGAGAGTGATAATCCATAGGATATATAGTGGGGAAGGGGGAGGGGTGTAATTTGACCCCCCCCCCCTCCCATCATGTGTGACTTATGGCATTTAATGAAATCTTTAGTTTACTGGATGAAAAAATATAATTTTGTAAAACTAAATTCTAAAATTTCATTTGATAAACTAGTTTACCAAAATAGTCAACATTGAATGATGTCATTCTTTTTTAAACTAAAAAAAGTGAATAGAAAGGGAAAGAGAAATGAAAAAAAAGTAGATGCCTTTTTATGACTTTCCTTTTGATAAATGTCTAAATATGAAGATATCATGGGGATGGAAATTTTTCTTTGGCTTTTTATAAATTCTTTGATAGGAAATGTTTATTTTCAGCATTATAGTTGTATATGTGCAATTAATACCCATTTTGAATAATTTTATTATTTTGCAGTATATTTTCCACTGTGACAATGTTTCATTAAATATTTCAAAGCTAATACAAGAAGATCATTTTTTTCATATACTAAGAATGGTAAGGCCTACATTTGGAAGGAACAAGTTAATATAGATGTATTAGCAAAATGAAGAATTGCAATGGAACACTCAGTTGCCAAACACAATCAACACAATCATCACATGTTAATAGCCAGAAGGGCATTAATTCCATGTAAAGTTGTAGTTAATACCCTTTTGGCTCTCAGCAGATGATATTGGATGTAGAAATCGGGGAAAAGATGATTATTTGGGGACAGTGGAGGGGAAACAACGTGGTATCGGAAGCATGTAGAGGGTTCGCATGACGGAAACAGGAAAACTAAGGATTAGGTGAAAATCTGTTTGGATGGGTGTCAAATTCTCCATTAAAGTGAGAGGAAGTTTTGTTTTAAGGATATTTGTTTTATCAGTGTGAAATTATGGGTAGGGGTTAGAATATGACCTAAATTTTCATATTACTCATCTATTTTTTTCCTTTTTTCAGTTTCTTTTTTCTTTTTTCTTGTTTTTATTTTGAGTTTTCTTGTTATTCTTATTTACTTTTCATATTCAGTGTATCTGTTTCCATTTCCAATTTTTTTATAGTTTATTGTTTTTATTTTTTTTCCCTCTCTCTCTTTCATCTATCTGTTAAATTTCAACTTTGATTCACACCCCATTATGTATGTCTGCTGGGCACCCCATCACATCCACCACTATCTCTTATGTGACAGATGAGAGGAAACCTGTGTATCACTTGACCTTTAGCTGCCTCCCTTTCAAGTTCATGTCCTTCTTGCCCTTTACCCCATCCACTAGCACCCAAGAAAAGTTGTAACTTGCCTTTTCCCCTCTGCCAATCCATGCCGTCACCCATATTTAGTTTCTTGGTTAGGAACATCGGCGAGCTAATCAGCCGGTAGCCATCACAGACCCCCACCTGCTCTTCCATGTTGGTGGGTGATGTTAATAGAGGGGGTTATATAGCGCCAAGGTGGTGTTCATGCTCTCCTGTGGGATGCAGATAAGATGCTTGGAGGGGAGGGAGATGTTGGATAGACAGGTACATGTCATGGCCTCCTTGCATGAGACCAGGGCCCTATCTAAAGAGTTGCCATTGATTTGGATTAATCGCAAGTCTTCCAATCAATCGCAAATTTCAAATCTATCTCTTCAGTACAGACTTGCTTGTGATTGATATCAATTGCAAATTATTTGCAATCAATCGCAACTCTTTATAAGACAAGACCCAGACCCATTAATAAAGATGCGTTGATGGTTCAAATGAAATATATCTTGTGATGAGAGGATTTTTTTTTTCCTTCTTCATGTGATTTAAGATATTCCCAATATTTTCGTTGCATGCAGTGAAACTTCTCATATTTCCTTTCAGATCTTCCAAGTCATATCAATCTTCTTGACAGTGATATTTGTATATGGATTGATCATGAGTCAAATCTGTGATACAATTCAGAGTGATTTACCCCCCCCCCCCCCCCACCTCCCCCCACCAAAAAAATGTGATATGAAAGTAAATAGATAAATAAGAAAAACATGCATATCTACTCTTAATTGATTATTCAACAAACCCCAAAAAACAATTTCTAATACTTCACTTCCTTTGCAGCTTTGAAAAAACTTTTTTTTTTCAATATCTGTAAATAATATTATTAAAAAAAACATACAGGTCATGCTGAACAACCATGTTCATCATATACACCCCATGTTTTCACGCAAATATTCACATGAAAAGGAGTGACAAGATGTCTGGAGACCAAGACTAGTAGCCATGTTCTTCAAGTTCGTGTTTTCGGTGGATGTAGAAAATTGCAACTTTGCGTGCACAGCTGAGTGACAAAAGGAAACATGTTGCAATGTATGCTTTGCACCCATTCTGAGTGTTGATTGGTCCAAGGTCTAGGTATGCCCGATGGTTACCCCTAGATAAGAGGTGATCCAACATCATGCTGAGATAAGTTGCCTCTTAAAAGTTTGTCTCATAAAAGTTCGGACTTGATGTTGTCAGTGAAGTATTTGGGTTTTCCTTCACATGTTATAGCCCCTTGAAAGCCTGTAACAGTATTGTATTTGCTGTTGATGTAGAAAGAATTCGTAGAGATTTAAGTAACATTTTTGTGACGGCATTGAATATATCGTTCGGGTAGGAAAATTGTAGATCTTTTATTGATTCTGTAAAGTTTTCCAGGAAATGCTTGTTGCAAGGCTTCTTTTTGGCCCAGGAACCCAATATTTTTTCCTCATTTTCAGAAAAATCAGATAACACTTTATTGGAATAGGCCTTCATTAGTCATGGCATTAATGTTATGGTACATTCAAATGTGCACAATCTTGTAATCTAATGTAATTCTGTATGATCAAGCTATACAATGCTTTGCCTTAGTAATGATATCTAAATTGCAAGTAATCATGCTTAAATATTTCCAGGGTCATAATGTACACATTTTTTAATGCCTCTATAGTAAACTGATTTACATCAAACATATCTATAGCCCAGCTGCTGACAGAGTTTCTTCTGTACTTCAACAACAACTATAATAATCATAAAAGCTAAGAGGAACTTCTTTATTTAATGTTTCCGTTATACGATACAGGTACCTATATGTCTAAGTGTAGGATGACTGCGCATGGTATCACTGCAAAGAAAGGGGGCATTAAACTAAAGAAAGGTGGATCTATGTCTTTGTAGTCAGAGGAGAGAAAGCGAAAACCAGATAATCCCCCAAGCCCTTGAAATATGGATTCCATTGTGTGTTGACAGGAGGATGCGTAATCTTTGGGATGAAAGCTGTGAAACCGATAAGCTCGAAAGATATCAGGGGATAGATACAACATGACATTGTAATGGTGAAAGAATCCTTCACCAGGGTTTTAATCTCTCTGTTAATGAGGGATGTGATGATTAAGAGCAAATAGTACAATTACTAATTTGTTATGCCAATAACAGTACAAGAATATTAAGTGGGAAGGTTTGGGGTTAGGGCATTGTCCTTTACATAATCCCCAGAAGAAAAGTAATCTTATTAATTATTTACATTTGCTGCAAACTTTTTTATTTGCAATTGTTTTTGTACTATTTATAACATAAATAAAATGAAAAGTATTCTCCCTTTCCAAAAGAGATATCAGAGGTATAGTTCTTGTGTTTAAAGTAGATATTCAAAGAAAATCACAAATATGGCAATTAATGTATCACTAGAAACTGGGAAGCTTACAGATGGCAATCGTATAAGTTTTATGTCAACTGCGTATCTGGTGATTATAAAAACAACACAAATAAAAGCTCTTCTCAGCATCTGGAATATCCAAGGATTCGCCAGAAATATAGCGATGTTTTGATGTCGTCACACTCGGGATCGATCCTGCTTAAGCAGACGACGTCCTATAATGAATGAACGTAATTGCAATGCAATTATTTATCAAATTATAAAGAGTTTGGTGTATTTAAACATGACCTTATTTCACACCATTATAAAGGGAAAGTGAAACTGATTCTGATAGCTAAAACCGTTTGATTGTAAATACATAGGAGAAGGGTCAATGATCAATGAAATAAACCCCACTTTCAAATTGAAAAGCCCTCCGAATAATAGCAGGATGGTATTCGTTCCCTCTTGAAACGCCGAACATGGCCCGGTGCAAGCAGCTGAAAATACAATGGCGTCTTATTTTGTTTACAAGTGACTGATTCCTTTATTTTTTTAACGCTGCATTTTTAATCAAAATAATACCATACACGAAGTTAAGAGTGAGGCAACAGACTAACATTAAGACTGACGCTAGTGAAGGAAGAGAAATAAGTGAAGAGGAGATGACAAAATAGGCTCTGAAAAATGTGTAAGATGTTATGGGACATCGTCTGCTTAGACAGGACTGGTCCAGGGTGTGTCGTCACATATCTCAGCAGCGTTCGAGGAGCTCTTCAGCTGCTATATCGGGGGCTGTATTTTACCGTTTTATAATTGATAATAATCATTACTTCAAATGTTTCCAAGCGTTGAATTTGGATAACCTTGTTTAATTTATGCCATCTATGCAATAATAAGTATTAAGCCAATATTTAAAATCATTAACGTTCTACTTTAAATCCAATTATCCTCACACACAAAATTATCACTCCAGATTCCCCCCCCCCCCCAAAAAAAAGAAAGAGTTAGTGTGAAGTGCGGCACAAACATAAACAATTTCTCAAACAATGCATTTTTTCTTCTTAACTCAATATAGACCTGTAAAACAACTAAAGAGTAATACTATGGCTGGTTGCCAATCGAAGGGCATATTTTTTTTAGTGCATGGTAGAAATGCAATATTAGGGCATGGTATACTGTATTGCAACCTGAGAAATTTTTCAGATCAACTCCTGAATAGTAAACAGTACACTATTTTTATTCAACTATTCATTACTGTTTCTTATAGTAAGATCATGCTGAATTTTGTTTGTCATGCTTTATGAAAAAAAACACACCAAATAGTCATAAGTTAGGGATATTGCTTATGGCTAATCTCTTAAGGTCAAGTAGGAAAGTTAGTTATCACATCATATGATATTGAATATGTGACATCCAATATACTCCTTTGTCTCCAGTGGCATAAACCTGTATTGATTCTCTTGATATATGATCATATTCCTGGCAACTCACTGAGCTTTCATTTCTGAAGTCGTATCACCATATTAGTTTTTTTGGAGAGTTATTAATAGCTGTAACCCGCCTAATCCTCAACGCACTAGAGGATTGTGCTCTTGTGATGACGTAAGAGTGTGTAAAGCCCCTGGGATGAAATCTGAGACTCTGGCTTAATCCCAGTAAGATTTCCTTTGATCTTAACAATGAGAATAGGCTTTTTTCGAAAGATCCCAACCAAAAACTCTCGACTCTGCCAAATTAGGAGATTATAGTACAAGGAACATGAGCTTTCTTAAGAGGATGTTAAGTAGCTAAAATTAGACTTACTCCTTGTTGTTCTTAAAAGGAGACCTTTAGTTGTACATCTACTTATTACAAATAATTCAGGTACATGTATATCTTGATTCTGTTATTAAAACATAGCACTTACAATAATAGTTTGCCTTGATGAGGCAATTCTTCCATCTACGATTCTATGTACAAAGTAAGCCTGAGTCGAATCGATTGGTTAGCCGGTGTTCGATCGAAGACATCGAATCCCGAATACGTTTTGGCAAATTCGGTGCATCGATTTGTAGTCCGCCAGATTTTTGACTACCGTAGCCACCATGAAAAAATCAAATAAAAAAAGAAACTCCGTAACGTACAGCATATATACTAGCAGAGAACGTGAAGGCGACTTCAAAGTTCAAACTGTTGGCTAACTTTCGCTAATTCGCTCGCGCAGGACTTCGCGCTGTACCTGTGCTTTCTCTATGGAAAAATCGTTTTGTCGTTACAAACTGAAGTTTACGATAATTTTCTTGCACTCTCTCTGCATTGTCAATTTGACAATTGTATAATTGAACATGATACGGGCATGAGTACGAGTGTTCCTACTTAATTCGCAATAACTAATATCACACTCTCATCAAATTGGCAATTACTTCTGAATGATCTCTGAAGCTGAATGAAGTCGAGTCTATATTGAGCGCGCGACGAAAAGTTTATTTCGTATTGTTTTGTTTTTTTTGGCATCGAACAAACGTGTTCCATTCAGCTCTCCAAAGACAAAGTAAGATTATTAATTCTTTGAATTTGAATCATTGTCGGGTGTGTCGACAATGAGCATCGCTTCGTGCGACACTAGTGACATTTTGGCTAGACATACGGACTAGAAACTTAAGATTTTGGCTCGTCCGCTGTGATTTTTACTAGCCATTGGCTAGCGGGCTATCGTTAATTTCGAGCAGCGAGAGCCCATACAACATATCCCCGCGATGCCAGCGGACCGGTCACCGGTGCATGGTGCATGCACTGCGTGCAACTGTGTGCAACTCTGTTTCACTTTTCACCGCACATCATTTATCGATTAACCGGTATTCGATCGATTCAAAGCCGTCGAATTCCGGTTTATGAAATATTCGATATGACTCAGGCTTAGTACAAAGGTATGAAAATGTCTTTTTTCATAGCAGTAGCAGTAGCAGTAGCAGTAGCAGCAGCAGCAGTAGCACTAGCAGTAGTAAAAGCAGCAGTAGGAGTAGTAGAAGCAGCAGCAGCAGTCGTAGTAGTAGTAGTATTAGTAGTAGTAGTGGTAGCAGTAGCAGTAGTAGTAGTCGTAGTCGTGTCGTAGTCGTAGTAGTAGTCGTAGTAGTAGTAGTAGCAGCAGTAGTAGTAGTCGTAGTCGTAGTAGTAATAGTAATAGTAGTAGTAGTAGTAGTCGTAGTAGTAGTAGTAGTCGTAGTAGTAATAGTAGCAGCAGTAGTCGTAGTCGTAGTAGTAATAGTAGTAGTAGTAGTAGTAGTAGTAGTAGTAGTAGTAGTAGTAGCAGCAGTAGTCGTAGTCGTAGTCGTAGTAGTAATAGTAATAGTAGTAGTAGTAGTAGTAGTCGTAGTAGTAGTAGTAGTCGTAGTCGTAGTAGTAATAGTAGCAGCAGTAGTCGTAGTCGTAGTCGTAGTAGTAATAGTAATAGTAGTAGTAGTAGTAGTAGCAGTAGTCGTAGTCGTAGTCGTAGTAGTAATAGTAATAGTAGTAGTAGTAGTAGTAGTAGTAGTCGTAGTAGTCGTAGTAGTAATAGTAGTAGTAGTAGTAGTAGTAGCAGCAGTAGTCGTAGTCGTAGTAGTAATAGTAATAGTAATAGTAGTAGTAGTAGTAGTAGTAGTAGTAGTCGTCCTTATGTCATGTGCTAGATTTCATTCTTACAATAGGTACAATGAGTGAGGATTTATTCAATAGTCACTGCACAGCCATTGTCTGTAGACATTATATATTTGTTTGTTCATTGGTATAAAAAAAAAGCCAGCACTACAGGCCACATACATACTTCTGTTTATCCAAAATATACATTTTCCTTCCAGCTGGTATTGCAGCAGTGAACACCTACTGCTGTCGTCGCTTAACATTAATCAACAATATCTGTGGGGATTAAATTTATCTTGAAATATCCAGTGAACTACACCTACATGCATATTTCTTTTCTGAAGAACAAGTATCAACACTAGGGCTCTGTGTGAGAGAATGCAGGGAGGAGGTTGAAGAATTGTTGTACATTAGATGTAAAAGCTGAACTTGAGACAAGGGTATTCCAAAAAGGCAGGAAGCATGAAATCTTCAGCGTGAATGATGTCTTCATGTTGCACATGCGTATCTCAACATTCAAGTACCTGAACAGGATGCGTGAATAAAAAAAGACAATGCATGAAAGTGAAAACCACATAGCGGAGGTGGTATATCAAGATCTGATTCCAAGCATGAAGATGATTATCATCAGATGGTTTGAATTGTCCTGAAATGAAGTGTGCTTCAAGGCTGTCTTAAACTGAACCCCTTCTGTGCTGTCAGCTGCAGAGTTCGTCCAAGAATTTAAGTGTTGAACAATTTGTTTGGACTAGAGGATTGTTCTTTTTTTTGTTGTAAAAACAGAAACAGGTATCCTCATTTGTGAGTCACAATTTTAATACCTGTAAGTTCATCTTAGACAATTATTATAATAAAGGGTGGCACAGAAGAGTTTAAACATTCTGAAATACATGATACATAGAAACAGCATGGTACTGCCCTTTCCTCCATATCTTGAAGAGATAGACAGGATGGAGAAAATCAGAACAAGTGAATGCAGAGAAATGCCAGTGACTGATCAAGTAGCTCTATTACTAATTGCATTTCTTTCTTTTGCCTGTAATGCATTTAAGAACTCTACTCTCATTTTATTGGGAATGCAACCTCAACCTTTTGTTTTTCTATAGGCTGGCAAGGATTCCAGTAGTGATCCTCAGGAAACAATTTGATCCACTATCTTTAACTCTACTTCTATGATGCGCACTTACTCAGTCCTTCAATAACTTCCCCATTACAAATTGCTTAAGACGGTAGGAATTATTTCATTTGACGATGTCCAGACGTTGAATTTTGTTATCCAGTTCAGATCTTGTAAGCAAGCTTCCCCTTCTCATGGTACGTGTTTGTTCTAATCCAGGAGATCAGAGTAATTGAAACCGGATGATTCTTGATGGCTCTAGTTGACAGTTGTGATTATTTCCGGTATTAAATATCTTCTGTTGATGTTGTGGTATTGATTATGTTGTGGGTCAGTAGACATAGTAATAGATAAAGAAATTTACAAACTGGAAGGAAACAAACATATTAACACATCCGGCAGAATTTGGTGAAGGTTGTTTTCGTGAAGATCAAATATTTTGATGAGTCGTTATGATGATTAGAAATTACAACAATTCTTACAATTTTTTTATTTTTCTTTAAGTTATCTATGACCTGCATTATTTTATGATGTGATACTTGTTCCATTTCATATTCTAATTATAGTAGATCTGTCAGATTCTAATTGAAACATGAGTTAAGTCATCTACATGTATGACCTGCACTTTTTGTAAGCAATAGTAAAAATGCATAATTGCTAGTGATGAGAATTCTGCTAAACTGATGAGTGAATTTGTATTCTTATACATACATGACATATATTCTCTTTTCACTCTCTAGAGGTTTTTGGAGGCATTGGATATTGTCAATTATCTAAAAACTAATAAGAAAAATGATTAACAACACATCCTTGATTATTGCACTTTTGAGGCAGTTAGCTATGTAATTAAATTTCTCCCCAATTAGCTTCAGTGATATTTGCAGTCATAATGGATTATTGCAAGTTAGCCATGATGTGGTATTTACAGGTGGAAAGTTCTTTTTTCTTTGTCTCTCTATTATTTTTCTGTGTAATCTCTCTCTCACCTCTTTCCCTTTCTCTTTCTCTCTCTCGCTTTCACTCTCTGTAACCTCTCTCCCTCTCTCTCTCCCTCTCTCTCTCTCTCTGCATATAATTTGTCTCAATTTCTCTCTCACTTGCTCCTTTCTCGATCTCTCAATCTTCCCCCATTTCTCTTCACTCCCTCTTTTTCTTGTCTTTCTTGTTCGGATTTTGCCCTGTTTTTTTCCACTCTTGTTCTCTTTGGTTCTGTCTTTTTCTAATCCTATCTCTCATTACCTATTGCTCTGTCTATATTTCTTTCTCTCTTTTCTGTCTTTATGTTTTTGTATACCATCCTGGATATTCCCAGTCCAGTGCCATTTCATGCTGTTTTACATGTGTTACGAGCCCTTGGCCCCTTTTCTGTCTCTGGCTTCTAATTGACAGGATATGAGATCACGTGTTTTATCCCAAGCCCTTTAGTGCCCGCCCCCAAACAGTTGCCGGCTACTGTCAATAACACCCAGTGATTCAGTCAAACCAACAGCAATTATACAGCAGTAGAAACAAACTTCTCATCAGCAAGAACATGTCTCATTTCGAATGTTGATGTAGCAAGACTACTCATCATTAGTTTGCAGGCACAAACCCTGGTCAGTCATAAAAGAGAGTCTGCACTGTAAGACTACTTTATATAGCTGCTCCTGACACATGACCAGTAGGTAGCTTGGTTAGGATTCTGCCAAGACACAATGATTTTATGATAACGTGTCAAATTAGGGTCTGTGCTTGCAGACAAACTCATCATATTGTTACTAATAATTTTTCTGTGACATTTTTTCCCTCTCTTTCTCACTCTCTCTCTCCCTCTCAATCACTCACTTTCTCAATTTCTCTCTCTCTCACTTTCTCTATTCACTCTGTTTCACTCTCTTAAACTCTCACTCTCAATCTCTCTTAAATTGCTTTATTTTTGTTTATTTCTCACTCTCTTTTACTCTGTCTCTCACTTCCTGTCACTTGCCATTAAACCATTATGAGTAACACCGATCCTGAATACTGATTCTGAATGTACGTGGCGTCAGTCACATCACTTACCAATGTGCCAATGAATGCTTTGAAATATTCAATTATTTTGAATTTCTGGTTGGCACAGAAACTTTTTAAAAAGTATATACATTTTGATCATAGAAGTCAAAAGCTTATATAAATTAATTCAATTCTTTGAGTTAGCTTTACCTTTTCCATCTTCTACACATTTCTTCATTTGCTATCTGGATTGTCTTTTTCTCAAATGTTAAACAAATTGTCCTGATTATATCCGGCTTTCTGTTTCTCCCTTTCTCGTATGATGGGAATGAGTCAAATATCAATGATTTTCAGAGTACATGTGTCCTTGCCCTTTAATCTTCCCAGGTACACCAAGTACTTGGAAATGATGAATTTCCTTCCTTATTCTCTCTCTCTGTTTCTCTCATGCTCCAATGCCTCTAGCTCTTTCTCTCTCATTTTGTTCAGCTCTTTGTCTTTATCTATATGTCTGTCTATCATTCTGTTATCTCACCACCCATCTCTCCATATTTTTATTGTCTTTATTCCTCTTCTCATATTTTTTTTATCGAAAGGGGAAGTCCACCGTGATATCAAGTTGGCTTTAAAAGAAGGAGAAAATCAAAGAAACAGATCTATGAAAGTTTGAGCAAAATCTGTTAAAAGAATTTGAATTTTGAATTTTGAAGTTTTAATATTCAAAGTTGTTATCAATCAAACACAAATTGGCAACTCTGTGATATATATTTATATTGTGAGGTCCTCTCCTATTTTCCCTGTTCGGAAAAAATCATAAATTTCCACCTTTTATAAAGGAAATATTTTATCATACATGCAACCTACATGTAGATGTAATCATTGCACATATGTTTTTACACAAAACCTGTATGAGACAAATCAGTATCAGCAATTAGCACGAAAATAAAAACACGCAAATATTTTTGTTTATGTATTCTTTTGCCCATGAGCCTAGCGCGTGGGCGAAATTAAAAACATGTGAAATTCATCTTACTTGGCTGAGCGAGAAAAATTAATCACGTGAAAATTGCCACTTTTACCGTATACTGCCATTCTTTAATTTATATTTGTCCAAATATTACAAAATAGCAAAGCATGATGTATTCATAGTGATGTTATAGAGCAATCAAGATCAAAATCTTTCTTATTGATAATTTGAAGAGCATTTAATGTGTTCATGAAAGTACCTTGATCATAATGGTCCTAAATGAAGAGGCTTCAATATATTGGAGTTGTTGCTGCTCATTTTTGTAATGTTGGTTTTTAATATACCATGCATTTATGACAAGATATGTAGTTTGTAACTTTATTCTGTAAAGATTTATTATACTTTAAAGCCATCTGCCTTCTTGCAGTCTTACATTGTCATTTTTGTTCATAGTTCTTTGGTATTTCCTCAATATTTTGTGTCAGTTTATTTTTCTATGCTGACTTTCCTCTTCCTGGCGTCGTTGAAGTAGGTCGGATGTCACACTTGATGTCGAAACTTCAAAACCTGTGAAATATGATCGGAGGACCCGATGCGAGCAAAATCAGTAATTCGTTTGCCAAGATCTTAATTAGCATCATGCTCACAGCTCTTGTAAGCTTGCAGGTCGAGAACTGATTATCAGTGATTCTCATTTATGATGGACTAATGCCCCCTTTAACTCAATTTGTACTTTCTTATAGCGCACCCCTCCAGAGCTGTACTTGCTTGGTGAAGACAGATACTTGATTATTACTCCTTTCTTATCTTAATAACCTTTTTTTCAAAATTTTGCAAATAAGCAATACACATGCCATGATATTCTCTTATAAATACATTTTGTTGTGAATTCATTTTTTTTATCTTGTATAGCATTTTCTTTCCCGAGTAGGTCACGGAAATGTATCAAATTTATTACCTTTGCATTTTTAGCTCACCTGAGCCTAAGGCTCGAGTGAGCTATTGCGATGGAAATTTGTCCGTCGTCCGTCGTCCGTCGTCCGTCGTGCGTCGTGCGTCGTGCGTCGTCCGTCGTCCGTTAACTTTTTACATTTTCATCTTCTTCTCCAAAACCCATGATCGGAATTCAACCAAACTTGGTAGGAATCTTCCTTAGGGGTAGGGGACCCAAAGTTGCTAAAATGGTACATGTGGCCCCCAGGGGGGCCCAGGGGGAGGGCCCCCAATTGTAAAAGCTATGTAAATTTCAAACATCTTCTTCTCCAGAACCAGGCATAGCTCAGACTTGGTATTGTGTATGGAGATACCTCTATAGATGAAGAATGAATGTTGTTCATGAAATTTCTCTGAGTGGCCCTATAGGGGCCCTGTGGGGGTAACATACTGGAGGGGGGGGGGGGGGCGCTGCCAGGCAAAATGTACATTCTGATCTTCTTCTCCAACACACATGATCGGAATTTGACCAAACTTGGTAGGAATCATCCTTAGGGGTAGGGGAACCAAAGTTGCTAAAATGGTACATGTGGCCCCCAGGGGGGCTCAGGGGGAAGGCCCCCAATTGTAAAAGCTATGTAAATTTCAAACATCTTCTTCTCCAGAACCAGGCATAGCTCAGACTTGGTATTGTGTATGGAGATACCTCTATAGATGAAGAATGAATGTTGTTCATGAAATTTCTCTGAGTGGCCCTATAGGGGCCCTGTGGGGGTAACATACTGGAGGGGGGGCGCTGCCAGGCAAAATGTACATTCTGATCTTCTTCTCCAAAACACATGATCAGAATTTGACCAAACTTGGAAGGAATCATCCTTAGGGGTAGGGGAACCAAAGTTGCTAAAATGGTACATGTGGAACCCAGGGGGGCCCAGGGGGGCCCAGGGGGAAGGCCCCCGATTGTAAAAGCTATGTAAATTTCAAACATCTTCTTCTCCAGAACCAGGCATAGCTCAGACTTGGTATTGTGTATGGAGATACCTCTATAGATGAAGAATGAATGTTGTTCATGAAATTTCTCTGAGTGGCCCTATAGGGGCCCTGTGGGGGTAACAAACTGGAGGGGGGGGGGGGGGCGCTGCCAGGCAAAATGTACATTCTGATCTTCTTCTCCAAAACACATGATCGGAATTCAACCAAACTTGGTAGGAATCATCCTTAGGGGTAGGGGATCCAAAGTTGCTAAAATGGTACATGTACATGTGGCCCCCAGGAGGCCCAGAGGGTGGGCCCCCAAGTGTAAAAGCTATGTAAATTTCAAACATCTTCTTCTCCAGAACCAGGAATAGCTCAGACTTGGTATTGTGTATGGAAATGCCTCTATAGACGAAAAATGAAAGTTGTTCATGAATTTTTTCTGGGTGGCCCTATAGGGGGTCTGTGGGGGTAACATACTGGAGGGGGGGGGGGGATGGGGCAAGTTGTCCGCCATCCTTAAACTTTTTAAATTTTCAGCAGCTTCTCCAAAACCCATGATTGGAATTTAACCGAACTTGGTAGGAAGCTCAGACTTGGTATTGTGTATAGAGATACCTCTATAGATGAAGAATGAAAGTTTTTCATGAAATTTTTCTGGGTGGCCTTATAGGGGCCCCTGCACCAGATGTGAATTGATCCACCTCAGGTGAGCGTCGTGCCCCCTGGGGCTCTTGTTAATGATTACTGGGAACAAGTTCGCTTGAGTTCACAAACTAAACTGAATGTAAATTACTCCACAAATGAGGAATTTAGAAAGTAACTAGGCATCCAATTTTATCACAAAAATTATTTATGCATTTGTACAATATAATGAGTAAACTGAACAAGATTTTATTGCATAGTCTTTAATAGTTGTGATGTGCTTTTAATTTTTGAATATACAAAAAAAAAACAGTGGGTAATTTCACGCTCGGTGTTGGTGTTTAGAGCGAAAATTCTCCTAAAATTGAGCTCAAACACCGCTGTTCAGATTATGGAGCCGATACCGATATCCTAACAAAGCGCATCGATAGCTTAACACTGGCAATGGCGTCAGCACCATTTTTAACGAAGGAAAAAAAATTGTTGTTTAAAACTATTTAATTATTAGTCTAGAATATCGTTAAATTACACGAGTAGTCCGACAGTTCTAAAATAAATAATTATTTGATGTAGAGTGCGGTAAGAAACTTCGCAGAAATGGATAGACTTGACAGGAACAGTAAGTTTAGATATGATTTCTCTCGAGTTTCTCACTAGCAGCAGAAAATGCTGCGGCAGCTAATGCAGCTAGAAGCCGGGTCGCACAGCGTAGCACGTACAGGGCAAACAGCCAAATTTCTGGCCTTGGCTCAGATTAGCCATGAAGTTTCATGACTTTTGTATTGTAAATGTTGATTTAGAGTTCATCCTGATAAATGATGTGGATTCTCTGGGTCTTTAACTACAGAATATCTAACATCATTTTTATTAAATCTATCTTAAAAAGAAAATTAGGTCGCAATTTTTATTCACTCCTTCAGACCCATTAAAAAGCATTAAAAAGTACTGTAAAGGTGGAATATTTCGCAGTGTGGAAATTTTCGCGCATTTCGCGCAGCATGAAATGTGCACGAAAATAAATGTATTCTTTTGCGCATGAGCCTAGCGCGTCGGCAAAGTTAAAAACATGCGAAATTCACTTTACTCAGCCGAGCGCGAAAAATTAATCCCGCAAAAATTTCCACTTTTACAGTAGTTCTTTTCCGTGTGCTCTAGATTGAACGTTAGACCAAATGCTGGCCTAGATCTGAAATCAGGCCTATATGAACATAATACCTCTTAACGCCTATGAGATTACACTTTGAATGACGCCTACTGTCTTTATTTCCCATGACTAATCAGCAAAATTTCCCATAGCTAGAAACACCAACATCAAGACCGACCATGAAATCAGTATTTCTTAATCCCTAGGGGTATAGTGTTAGTGAATGGGAATTTGTACATGAAATTAAACACCGACGGCCGAGCTCAGTTCAGCAGACGATAATTAACAAAAAACAAACACCGGCAACCGGAAGTGCGTCAAAAAATCAGAGGTCAACACCTAACACCGACTGATTTTTTTTTTAATTTTGTAGTCGGTGTTAGATCACGATATTGCGGCAAAATAGACACTAACACCAAACACCAACACCGAGGGTGAAATCACCCAGTGTCACAAAGTTGGGCAAGAGGCTTGGCTACTCCCAGAGGTTTTCATCCATATAGACCCTGACATCATTAAGGGTAATTGCCATTCTCCCACCTCCATCCTTATTAGATCAGGGTGCAATTCACACTGGAGAGTTCATTCCCCGTCGCTCAATAATTACATTCATTTGATCATATGGGACAGGGTACTGTAACAACACTTGCCTGTGAAATTACTTGGCCAAACATCAAATTCACTTGCCCCAACTAATTCAGAAGTATTTGTGAACTACATGTATATGTTTGAAAAGGTTATCAGTGCATATTACTAAAACTCTTTTTGTCCATGCCTAATGGGCAAATGATATTTAGATTAAACAGAGATATAGATATGGGGAAATTCATAAAATTGCAATCATGGATTATCATGGTAATATATTTTTACAATGATTTGAGTAGAATAGTAATATTTCTACTCCCAAATAACCGAAAATAGTTGAGTGAACCAGAACGTCAACTGCTTTGGCTACATATGGTCAGACTCTGGACAGTTGATCTTATGGATACAGCAGTCTTTGTTTTTGTTCAATAGAACAATAGCCATCCACCCTATCAACTCACACAACCAGTCACGCAATCTTAGTAATCATAAATTGTGTCAATATTGGCTTTATTATTCATCTGAAAGAACAATGAATCATTCATAAAGAGGGGTATTCCAGTTCTCTGCCTCTCATATTCCTTTCATCTCTCTCTCTCTCTCTCTCTCTCTCTCTCTCTCTCTCTATATATATATATCTCTCTCTCTATTTATATATATATATCTCTCCCTCAAAACACATCCCAATAAAAATGAAACTTAACAAAGAGGAAGGAGATTATGTTGTTTGATTGGTAGACATCCGATTTAATGTAAACCCATTACCTCCTCTTCCCACCCAACCCTGTCCTCCTTCCCCTTTGCACAGGTGCCCTCATTATACCTCATCAACTAATACAACAATGAAATTTATCATTGTCAATTCAATTATGCAATGGGAAGAAACACATGTCAGAAGCTGCATCAAACTTGGCTGGGGACTTGTATTTCCTTTGAGCTGCTGAGAATAAATACTCGTAAATGCCAAGATTTTATTGGGTTGGCTGTCTCCGCTGACCAGTACTCGTCAGTGGGAATTAATCTAGAATTTTATTACCTGTAAAAATTGAGAGCTCAGGTGCCATATGCTACTTAAAACTTGGAAAGACCTGATATGATCATGTGAGTCATAATCATTGGTGTTTTTAAAGGTAATTTGAGTATGTCTTTTTAATTCCGAAAGAGAAACTAACTTAATGATAGCTTGTATTAGAGGCAGAGATTCAGTCATGCTTTCTAATATCTTAACTCAATAAATTCAGTTCTTTGGGCTAAATATTGCTACATGTAAATTCTTCATTGTAATTACATTTACTCTACTCTCATTGTAAACTTCATGTCACAAACAAGGTTTTTAGGTGTAAAGCAATCATGATAGTTTTTATTCCAAATCTATCGATACTGTGGAAACATAGCAACATATATATATCAAGAACTAGAACAAATGATTTACATTTCTACGATGATTTATGATACATGGGAAGGTTTTTAAAACAGATGGACAAATCTATACAAGTCAATGCCAATACCTTTAAGAGAAAAACACCTAGAGGTTTATTTTCATTGAAGGTCAGATTGACTACTTGGGGTCAGTCTGTCTTGTTTTATGATATCCAGCAACATAAGCAGTATGGTATTGTTCTTTTCTTCTTCTTTTTTATGATTGCCCTCAACTGTTCCATTTTACAAAAAGACCAAAATGAAGGTCAGATACAGGAACATGCAAAAAAAGAGGTTATTTGAAAAAAATATTAGACTGTAGAAAAAATCTATAGCGGTAGAAAAATAATCTACAAATCATGCATTGGAATTCATAATTGTGAATTGTTATCTTAAGTTATTTTATTTCAATTTTTTTTTTATATATATCATAGTATATCCAACCCAACCTTTAGAATATAAAGTTCATATCTCTAAAAAAAAAAAAAAAAAAAACAGTTAAAAGCATTTGTAGCATTCTTTCTTGTAAAGGCTTGCCTGAAAAACATTGGAAAACTACTCCTCTTTAAAAAGAGGTATTTCTACAATAAAATCATTAAAATGCATAGATCTATGACACATAAATTTGAAGTGATATTGAGAGTATGGATATTAAAAGGTGAATGGGTTGTGCAAAGTACCCAAGTATAATGGAGTTGATGAAAATGTATGTGTACAGTCACTTCTCCAATTTTCTCATGATGGAAAGTGCAATAAAGAAAGCTCTTAACAAATAGACTTTCTTCCAATATTTGATAATCATAAATCTTACAATATTATATTTGAGAGATTCATCAATCTTTGATTTAATATTTAACTGACTGCTATTCCTTCATTTAAAGGTACATGTAATATTGAGTTTTCGTAATGATGGAAAAATATCATTTCACAACTTGAACCTAGTTTACATTGAACCTAGTTTTACATTGAATTGCATATAAATAATAAAAGGAATTTTAATAATGAAATTTTAATAAAAGGAATTTTGAGGAAAATCAATAATTGCTGAGTAATGACCAACATGAGATAAGAAATCCAGCTGTCAGAGCATGTGAGCATGTCGCTTCAGTGAATGCAATTTTTCACAAGCTTTCCGTACATTGTTTACACTTTGCTGGTCTAAGCAATTATTTCTATGACATGATAAATGATTCTGAATATATCCATGCTACATGTATAGCCAGTTTCTTTTGAAAAGCAGTTACCTAGTTACCAGGACTCAAGTTTAGCTTTAAGAGAACCTCTCTATTCCCAAAGAGGAAGGAAAGCCCTTACCAATTAATCCTCAAACTGCCAAGTGGTTGTTTGGCAAGTAGGTGGGCTGTTCTGCCCCGCCATCTCTTAATTAAGAGGGAACAAACTCAGCAAATAGAGCATGTATTTTTAGAAATTGTGTGGTATTTTCCAAGGCACAAGTCATGGGTTTCGTAGCTGATATAAACCTCTGAGTTCCGAGATTACAGAGCACCCTTTCCCCTTTTCATTCATAAACGTAGTATGTGCATGAGTTTGTTGTATTGCCCAGCCCTAGGTAATATCATTTCTTGTAACCACAGGTATATATTTAGATTTCGGAAAGTGCATGGCATCAGTACTCAATGTCAAGTTTATTTCTGGTTACACAAGTGTCAAGGGAGAAAATAACTTTGGGGAATTGAGTGATAGTGTCCCATGTAATAAGTTTTCTCGTTAATTTATTCAATAATCATTCCAGGTAAACATTTGCAGTTTTCCAATTACACTGTATAATGAGTGCTTCTACAATGAATATATCCATGCATTTATATTTCTATTAAAGACATCTCATATTGGTATAATTTTTGATGAATATCGTCTTGAAAGTCAAGATGTTTATTAATCACTTCTGAAGAACAATACCATTTATGATTCTGGCCTAAATACTTCATTTAATCAAGATATGTATCCATTTATTACTATTTTCATTATAGATGAATAATGTAAAAAGATAACGTTGTACATTGTAACTATGGGTATACCATTGGTTATTATTCCAGCATAGTTTGTATTGTACCTTTACCATTGATTCTGTCGGTATATATGTATTTCTTTGAAACCTTTTCGAATGACTTGATGAAAAATACTTTGGGGGATTGCATGTTATATTTATAAAATGTGCTGTATTATAATTGATGTATAAGTTTGATAATACCATATTTGTGAAAATCTTGAAAACACATATATTTTGTTCTTATATAAATTGTTTCTATGTTAAATTATCTATTATGGAATAACTTTCTCTGTATGTGTAATCAAGTTTCACCCTTTCCTCTTCCCGTCTCTTATTCTCTATACAGATGAAAGGAGCAGTGACTAGTCTTGGTCTCAGCCAGCAGCATATCATTTCAGCCTGCGATGATGGTACAGTGAAGTTCTGGGACAAACACTTATCCAAGCAGGTAATATAGAAGACAAAATGCTCTTAAAATTGTTTCATCCACAGGGGCACTAACCCTCGGATGAAATTGGAATTTAAATCTCAAGGAATTGAAGATAACTACATATCATACATGCCAACCATTCCGTTTTTAACGGAACCGTCCTATTTTTTAAGTCTTTAGAACCATAAAAAAACCGGAACGTTCCGATTTTGGGAAAATAGTATTAATACCAATTGGCTTTCCATAGCATCCGAGTGCCGAGAGGATTGCACTGCACAACGTGCATGCGGCGTGTTTCTGTGCGCCACGCTGTAATGATGAGCGCGCTTGTGTGTATAGTACTATGCATATCCCTCAGCTCAGCCATATGCACAGCATGCATGCATTCGCTACGTACAGTTATAGTATACCATTTAGGTACGTTATACGTTAGCGCTATCGCGAGTCGCTCACCGCAAGTTGACTCCGCAGTACTCTGTACGTATCACGTAAATAGCCTACATGATTTGTGATTTGGTTCGATTTCGGAGGAAAATCTGTCAAAATAAAAGCAACCATGAGCAGAAAAGTGTCAGCCAGGACCAGGGGCCTTGACGCAGGCTGCTGGACCCCTTACTCCACGGAGCTCCCTGGAGTTATTGGACCCCCTGCAAATGTGCGCGTGCGTTCCGTTTTCTGAATTCCAAATGTTGGCAAGTATGAGATATTACAATGGGGGCAAAAAGTCACAGACTGAGTACATTTTGTGCCTGTGACAAAAATGTTTTTGTACACATGGGATTGGTAACCCAAGACTATACTTCTTGGCTTTTCACCCTCTCATGTCAGTCCCTTAAATACTAGTTAGGCTTATTCTGGGATAAAAGAATTGTGCAGATTTCATAACCTTGCTAAACACGTATTAATGATTACACCAGGGTTTGTTTACACCACCAACTGCCAGAAGCCGGCATCTTAACCCTAGTCTCTGTTTTTTGCACTCTCTTTAGGGCATGGTTTTGTGAGCCTAGAAATCATGAACTTTTTCAGGTTCAAGCCTAAAAGTACTCTAGACTTAGCTTAAGCTGGACCATATATTGGTTAGTTCAAACAAGGTTCTTGCAACTTTATATTAGTGTACTAAAAGCTTATAAGAAAAGGTTAGAGAGAGAGAGAGATGCAAAGAAACTTAGAGAAAAGGATGAAGTGTGAGATTTGAAATTGAAGAAGGCAGATATTGGATATAATACTGAATGAAAAGGGGAAAAAAATGGATGATCGGCTTAAGATAGAGATAGATAAAATAGATAAAGTGAGGGATTAAGTGAAAGGAAAAGAAGAGGGGTGTCATGTGGGATCATTGCCAAGCCAAGTCATCAACCTCAGTAACCACTATGGAGTAAGGTTTGGTGAGAATCCATAATGCTTGACCTTTGGGGAATATTGCAAGAAAACAAGGACCTATGTCCTCTCTCTCATCAACGTCTGAGAAGATAAGATCCTCGATTCCTTAGGGTATGATGTCAGTTCCACACAACAAGACTGATCAGTAGGACTTGTGTATCTCGTGTATCTCAGCACTCTACATGTCCCCCTCCTTCTCACCTCACCCCCTCTCCCTCCCCACTCCCTCCCTCCCCACTCCCTCCTCTTGTCTTCTCTCAACTATCCTCTCTGTTTTTACTTTCTTTTTGTTTACCATAATCAACAAAACAAAGATGTTTGATACTACAGTATAACATTGTGCTGTTAATTCCCATATAGGCCTAGAAAAATATTCCAGTCCTATTTTTTAGTATTCTATTGTTCTGAACAAATTTCATTGTCGGAGGGCCTTTCCTGTTTGTGCTGATGGGAATTTCCCTTTGAAAGATGGGTTATATCAAACACACATATTATTCATCCAATCAATATCCATGTAATCATTACTGCACCAATTTATATTATATGTATGTGGTTCTGCTTTATGTAAAACAAATACTTATTTCAAATGAGGAAACATATTTTATGGGGGAAAGGGGTGTTATGATATTTTCGTCAGCTAGTTAACCTGATAAAATCTAGATTCAAGTTTGAACATCTCCATATTGTTAGAATAGTGAAATAATTTTGTAGTAGATCCAAGATATTTCTGTTCTCAGCATTGAGGGATGTTATCTTTGTTGAATCTGACATCTTGTAATTGTTAGAATAGTTGCCTCTGACAGTTTAGATATGCTTTTCCTTTGGCTGGAAACCCAGTTTGGAGATTAACAGTGATAGCAGTAGGTTCCTTGGTGAGTGTTTGTGCCCAGATGTAACCAGTGGGACACACCAGAATAAAGATCATTCTTTCTAAGAAACTTTGAAAGACATCCAAATGAATTTCATCTTCCAGCCCACCACATCCCTAAAGAACAGTTGCTGTTTTATTTCAGTACAAGTCTCACAAACATGTCCAACTTATTCATTTAATGTAGAATTAACAGAAATGATAGACGTTAGAAGTTTTTTATGATTTGTCTTTCATCCTCCTCCTCTCATTTATCACTCTTTGCTTGTGTTTCATTGTTCCTTCTCCTTTTTTCCTTCACTAATTTGTTCTTTTCTCTTGATCTTGTCCTTTTCATCATATAGTTTTGTTCTACTCCTTTATTCTTCACTTTTCTTTCCTCTCCTTACTTCCGAAAGAAATCTCTGTTATCTTCAGCATGAACATTTTTCCTTGTTTCTCTTTTGTCTTGATATATTAAAGATCTCCTTGTTATTCATGTATCTGCCTTACTTTGCCCTATTTTTCATGAAGGAAAGTATCCATCTCAGTGCAGATGTTGTTTCCATATGTCTCTTATTAAAGACCAAACTCAAGGGCAAAAACTTGTTGGTTTTATTTTTTGGATCCCAATGGATCCCAACAAGGATGCTAGATTTTGATCATTCAAGTATCTTGCCATATATCAATGATACCCTTCCTGTTCATATGTCAGATTGATGAGGAAAATGGGCTATTTTGAAAAGTGTCATGAATATGGGTCTGATAGTCAAATTGCGCCCTCTTTATTGCATTTCTTTATAAATAAATCATACATGTTTGATTTTTATCTTTGAAAAGCATTGACCTTTGGGGGAAAGGTATATTTACTGGATTATTTGTTTTCGTGAAGTTAGCTCCATCTTCACTTTGATCATCATCATCATCATCATCATCATCAACAACAACAACTCTTATTTTGTTTCAGTTCCATATCATTTCATACCTGATATCAATATCCACTTACTTCTGTTCTTGTTATTTTAAGATATTTCTTTTGATTAGCTATTGTTTCTATTATAATGGATCCCCACCCCTTACCTGGTTCATACATCGAGTCCTTTTCACATGAACAACTTACAAGTTCAAGTACATGCAGAGTGTCTACATGCTGCTCATCCCAAGTAGAAGTTGCTTCTCTCTCTTCCTGGTAACCTTGGTTGAAAATCCCTTTTCCTGAGAAAAGGTCCCATCTTCAGACGAGGATTGAGACACCAACTTCCTGAATGTCACGTCTTGACCTTCAAGATCATCCCCTCCTCTGCGCTTGACCTGTCCGACAAGTGAAGAGATCCTCCGTTCCCTTTCAGACTCCATTAAGTTACATGCTTTCCATATTTAGATTCCATCTTCCATATTTTGTGAAGATCACTGTCTTGAATAGAGGTGGGTTTGTATTATGCCATTTTAAGGGATTTGTTGCCAAGGATATCTATTTGACCACTGTTTTCACCATAAAAAAAAGCTGACTAGAAAGCTGCTGAATTGAATAAGAAATACTCCATTTCAGACTTTCAATACGACTGCTTGTTAATGTTTGTTGAGATTAAATTATTCATAATGTAATAATTTTAGACTTAGTAATATTCACATGAAACAACTATGATAATGTAAACACTCCCTGTGTGGGATGGCAAAGTAATGGATAATGGAAGTATAGAGGGGTAATAAAATGATTTCTTGCAGACGATAGGAAGTCGTTTATAGCCTCAATGCATCCGCTTTGGAATCAAGGAAAGTGGGTGGTTCATTGGTCATTATCAAAGACGGATTCAGTATTCACTTGATATCTTTCAAAGTGGGAAGTAGGGTTCTTTTGGTCAGCTAAAAAGCTTAGAGGGTCTCTGAACATCATCTATCTGCATATGATCCAATTAAAATAAAAATGAAGTTTGAACTTATAAAAAGAACTGAAAAGAAGTTATCTTTAGGGTTCTGTGGGTGGAGGGCATTGACAATCTGCAGACACACCATTTTTGAAGGTTACTACACTCCGTTTTATTGAGAATATCAGAATAATGCATTATAGAAAATTTTCATACACCCTTGAAAAACTAGAAACGAGATGCACACTTTTGATCTCAAGCCCATCTTAATTTCGCCAAACGAAGTTTGAAGGGGGTATATAGGAATCAGTCGATGGTTGGGCGGGCGGTCGGTTGGGCGGGCGGTCGGTCGGTCCGTTGCAAATCTTGCGGATCGAACTACTTCCTCAGTTTTTGACCGAAAGTCATGAAATTTGGTACACACATTGGTCTTGATGGGAAGATGTGCAAGACATATTTTTTGGATGAGTCGGAATCTGCGTTGCCATGGTAACGGCATATTTATGGCAGAAAATCAAGGAAACACATTGCGGATCGAACTACTTCCTCAGTTTTTGACCGAAAGTCATGAAATTTGGTACACACATTGGTCTTGATGGGAAGATGTGCAAGACATATTTTTCGGATGAGTTGGAATATGCGTTGCCATGGTAACGGCATATTTATGGCAGAAAATCAAGGAAACACCTTGCGGATCGAACTACTTCCTCAGTTTTCGACCAAAAGTCAAGAAAGGCTGTTGTCACGGGGCGGGGGTATTAATCATCATCTTCAGTGATATTTCTAGTTTAAGATATAGTCACACAATCCTGCAAAGTGTAATAAGTTTGCTCTAGATGGAGACTAATGCCCTCAACGTACTTTTCATAAAGTTTATATTTGTTACATGTATATGTTCATGCAAAGTCATCTTATGTTTAACCTTTTCTTTGAAGACACAAAATTCTGAAGCTGAAGTCATATCGAAACTTGAAGTCATTGTGTTCCCTGTATGGGAAGCTCCAAGGCTCGAAGGATACGTCGTGTCTATATCCCCTTTTAAGCAATTAAGGTTAAGTCACTTGATATAGATGTGAGATGTGTTACAAAGAACAGGAAGGTGGATTATGGCTTGCCTGTTGGAGGGAAGTATGTTGGCTAATTAATTAGGCTAGATTACATTGATCCCTGTAGGTAGTCCTTGCTGCACCCGTGGGCCATGCTTTCCTCGTGCCTCTCTTCCTAAATATGATCCTCCATGGCCAGGTTCACCAAAACTGATCCTCGTGATGTGATTGGGTAAAACAGTCTTCCAGACAAGGGTGTCTGTCCCTTACCTAGAAAGAAAGATCTTGTTCTAAATAGAGTACTATGACCCTTTATTGTGTCTGGTAGGATGAGCTCCTGCCCTTGCCCAAGGACATGCATACATGTATCTTATATGGAGAAACCAGTTTAAAAAATTACAAATGAAACTTACCTTGTCTAAAGTACATTCACAGTGTGCAACATTAATTGTTTACATGTAAGGCCTATATAAGTGGATAGATGTCTACAAGAATATAATTTCCATCCCCCAATGCAAGAATATTCAATATTGTCTTATTTATGATGATTTAGTGCAAGAACAATGCTATGTTTAGAAGAATATTTCTATGAAAGAGTATGAATAATGCAAATTCCTGTATTGATTTTACCATTCTTGCATAATATTTTGAACTTTGTAGTTTTTAGTATTTTTCCCCCGAGTAATATTTGGTGCTTGTATATCGAATGTTGTTATCCCAAAGTGGAAGCCCTATACATCTAGAATGTCTGTTTTTGTGGTTTTGTGTTCACCTTCACACTGACAAATGTAGCTTTCTTAAATTAATACTTGTTTTTTTTATGTTAACTTAATGTTTAAGTTATGACACTTATTAAGGGTGAGCTTGTTAAACTATGTGAATTATTTCTTGGCAGTGTAGCTAGCTGATTCATTTTATAGCATCATCACTCGTATTTGTTTGAGTCAGTGCACTAACAAACCTGAAAATGATTGAAACTAAAATACTATTCAAACCCCGTTCTCTCTTTCAATTTTCTTTGTAAAACTTTTATCTTGTTTATAAGACACCAGCATATCATGGTTAAATATATCGCAGGCTTTGAAAACAATTTACTGTTTGAAATGTTCATTTAAGAAGCTAGAGTGATTGCCAGCTCATCTAGATATCGGGTGGGGCTTTATGTTACCATGGCCTTGTTGGTTTGGGTTCACTTGTGCCCCCCTGTGGGTGTCATGCATGAAATCTGTCATCTTGTTATGAAAAGATCATAGAGGGGATGTGCTCATTTAGAGGGGACAACCCATGCTTACCCCTCTCTCTCTCTCTCTCTCTCCTCTCTTTCTCTCTCCTCTCTCTCTCTCTTTCTCTTTCTCTTCTCTGCTCTCATTACTCTCTTTCATAATATAACCATCTCACTTTCACTCTGTCCTAAAGCCCTTTACTCTTCCACCTCTGCTCCGTAACAGGTATTTACCATCCTGTCATGTTTTCAAAGTTTGTTTTAAAGCATTTCCTCAAATTTAGTTCATCTTAAATATGTATACTGTTCTCTTGAACTTTCTTTATTCATCTATTGGTAGACAATTTTTTTTCCCTAGAAACTTTCATGTAATTCGCTTTATTATTTACCATCGTTTCCTTTATCATCTCTGTACCATTCTCCTCAAATCCCTTTGTCTCTTGGGCATATCTAGAGGATTGGGCAATGCCCACAAAGGTGGAGCGAGAATCATGTTGCTATGCCAACCATGAGAGAAATGGGTCTAGTTATTCTTCCCTGAGGCAGTCTTGCATGAGTTGTATCACCTTGCTAAAAGAAGGGAAGCATTCATTAAAGGTGAATGCAGATTGCCAACCAACCCCCATCCCTAATTTCTCATTTCACCCTTTTCTCTCTCCATCTCTAATATAAGTTCTTGATTCTTTTCACCAGATGGTGCATAGGGGTTGTTTCCATGGCTCTGTTAATCTCCAGCTGTAGTTGTCTCTGATGTGCACACCCCTTCGAACATGGTTAATGCATACAGTCTGACATTGCTCAGGACAAAGGCTATTGCTAGTTGTAACCACGGTAATTTTAGTGTCAGCAGTGGGATCAAGACTTTCTGTCCATCATTACGCTCATCCTCCTCCTGATCACTGGTCATGCTATTAATCTAGTAGTTTGATTACAACTTAAATTTGATAACAAGGGTGGGGTTCTAGACATCACCTTGCAGTTGTTCCGCAGGGTGCACTTCATACCCCTCCGGGATTTCATTTGACACCATTTTTATGTAGTCAGTAGGGGTAGTCAGTTGAGGATGTATTTGTCAAGAGAAAGAGGAGTCTAATCTTATGAATCTCTTATAAGTTTCGACTTAATTCAGATGCTTGACAAATGTATAGTTGTTGTTTTTTCTTCCTCTTGTTGGTTGTGCTTTTAGTTCATCCTTGTCTTTATTTATTATTCTATTTTAATTCTAATCCCTCACTTCAGAGTTTCTTTTTTCATTCCCTTATTTTTCACTTTCTTTCTCTTTCTCTTTCTCTGCATCATGTCTTTTCTCAGTCTCGTCCTATCATTGTCTGCAATATATGATGTAATAGCACTGTCATGAACCTGTTCAGATTTATCTTTTATCATTCTTCCTTCATCATCTTGTCATAGCTAGACAAGTGTAGGTTAATCAGAGGTTTCATAACAAGGGTGGGGCTCCATGTATCCATGCTGCTTCATGATAGGGTACATTTTCTGCTCCCTTGTGCTCCCTGGGCAGCATCACCACTTAGAAGGGAACCCTAGAAAGGGAAGTGTTATTTTGAAAGAGATCCATTGAACTGTATTTCTTCATTATTTTATGTTTCGCAAGTCCTAGCCTCTCATTTTCTTTCAAAATTTGTTTGTATGTCTGACTGTCTGTCTTTGATCACTGTTCTTCTATCAATCTTGGTCTTTCATATCTGTGTGTCTCTTGCTCACCCAATCTTTCTCTCTCTCACTGACACACTATCTATCTATCCCTCTTTTCTCCTCATTATGAGTGGTATATATATTTGTTTTATCCTAATATTTTTCATCTGTATGTCACTGGATTTATCTTCACATTATTTGTCTTGAAGTCTGTCTGATTTTATTGACAATCCTCTTGAAAACAGTGCTATATTTCATGATTCCCTGTTCCCCAAAAGGTCGGTCTTTTTGAATATGACTAATGTAGGCTAATATGAGAGAAATGCATAGACAGTAGACATGACTTATTCCAAATTAGAGAGCGTGGGCTTTGATACCCTTGATATGCTTTCCTTTGGAAAGAGGCCATGTTCACTAGAGTTAAAGTGAGCCTAGGTCACAAGATGCCATGTTACTTGATATCCAAATCCTATCAGAAATATGCAATTCTACCTTTTAACCCCCTCCCTTTTTCATGTCTGGGGTATTCTGGGGAGAGGGGAATAAAGGAGTCTTAGACCCCGTTTACAGTGAAAGTTAGCCCGGGCCGAGACCAGCCTAAACCTCACTGTAAACGCTCAAAGGCCAAATGCGGTACCAAAAGCGGCCGCGCATTTGGACCAGCTCTGGAGGTAGTCTCGGCCCAGCCTTCTTTCACACTAAACGCACACAGACCCAAATGCGGTACCAAATGCGGTACCAAATGCGGTACCAAATGCGATCCTGGAAGTGCAGCAATCATGACATCATCGAATATGACGTAGAGAACCCGCGGTTGTAAGGCCGACTTTCTTCGATGTTGCTTCGTTGTCTTTTCTGCTGATATTTCCAAAGTTTGTCCGTGTAAATAAAAGTCGAGATACTAGTGTTCCTCATATTGCTCTCTCCTCATCCTCCTGTCACGATTATACTTTTGAATTCTACGAATACGACCTTCCTCATCCATCCTCTTGTCTTCTCGATTGGTGTACAAAGATATTAAAATTGCGTATAAAATATGAAATTATCCGCTAAGTCAAGCGGGCAGCTGTGGTGTTCGATCGTTCGTCGTATGCATGGTAGCTAAAAAAAAAATTTCACAAATAACCGCGCCACACTGTTACGTTTACCCCTGCGCGCGCCCACCAAAATAAACGTTTATTTACATACAAAGCGCTACCACAACAAAATATTGAAAGGTTATAATTTAGGCCAGCCCGAGACCGCTGCTGTAAATGCACAAAATTGAGGGGCCAAGTACCGCAATTAGGGCTGGGCCGAGGCCCGGTCCTGCACTGTAAATGGGGTCTTAGTGGCTCATTCCCTGCCTATCCATATATTTATCTGCACATATATCCTGTAATAACTATTTAAAAAAAAAGATAATCCAGATTAGATGTGGAAAGAAAAATTGCATCACAAGACAAAGAATTTTTTCAAAGTTCTGTAGAGAATAGATATACTTTTCACAATATTCTCCCTATTTTTCCATTGTTATAAAATAAGTGAACATGATGTAGGATATGGTTTTGAGCTCATTTTATATGATTGATAGCAAATCAGATTCATCTGGATGCCACATCAGAAATAGCTTTTCTGTATCAAAAAGACTATCATGTCTACATGTTTTTCCCAACTGTATAATGAAATTCCTTTATTTAAAAGCAGGAACTATATTGAGCACTACAGGAAAAGGTTTTTTTTTTTTAAATACTGGTCAGATAATGAGAAAGAGATGCAGTTTTGACATATTTATTCTTACTTCTTAGAATACTCTCTGGAGGCTGTCTTGTCTGCCTTTATTGTATCAATTTGATTGTTTTATGGCTTCAGACTTGGCAAAGAGGAGAGATCAGTTGAGGACTGGTAGCCTCCAGGA
The DNA here is from genome assembly GCA_025617745.1 of Heliocidaris erythrogramma. NCBI lineage: Eukaryota > Metazoa > Echinodermata > Echinoidea > Camarodonta > Echinometridae > Heliocidaris > Heliocidaris erythrogramma. The sequence continues at coordinate 16,478,013 of CM046853.1, read as the reverse complement.
CCAAAGCTTCCGGTCTTGTTTCTGTGAAAATTTAAGATCGATCTTAATACCCTCAAACACATATGTGCCTAATTTCCAGACCATGTTATGGCTAATGCCTATATTGTAAGATTGTACTGATGTAAAAGGTTTTGCTAGTTTGGTGACATTAGAATCTCTCTCTCTCTTTCATGATGTATTTTCAGGACAATTCAGTGGAAATTAGTTATGTTTGCCGGGACAATATACACAGCCTCAGGTTCATCCTTAGGTACAAGTAGTGAAAAATTTTTTACTGCTGACCATAACGATATGTTAAGAAATGTTATTACAGCAGGCCTAATGTTATCAAGTTTCATCAGTTATTCAATGCTAATTCTGTTAAGCAGCTAAAGAACCTTTCTGATTTTTGTAAATTCTTTTCTCTTTCTTTTATATGCACAAGACGTAAATTGGTTTAATGCTCTATTGTCGTATAGTGTATTAAAATAGTTGAAAATAGTTATGGGTTATATCTAAACAGATTCTTGCCTTCATTAAATGTTTTATTGTGTAAATAGTTGAAAATAGTTATGGATTATATCTAAACAGACTCTTGCCTTCATTAATTGTTTATTGCTGTAAAATAAGTATGTGTTTTCTCAACTGTATTTCATGCCCCTGAAGGGGCTGTTTAAGAAATAAAATCATGCTATCACTGAGAAAGGTCATTTCAAATCAGACAGAAATCATGCTTGCATGCCTAGTACCTCAGGCACCTGATTCATATCAAACACACCATCTCCACCCCAAGAGAAAATATTACCGCCACCCCCATCCCCCAAACTACACAAAAGCTGTCAAATATGATTATGTTATCATAGGACAACATGCAATGTATGTATCCTGATTCAGAATGTGACCTTTGGGGAATAAGCAAGTTATATCATGGACCTACTTCTATTAGGTCCATGGTTATGCCATGATTATGCCATGATTGTTTTGTAGATTTAGTATATTACATACATGTACATAGGACAGGAAAGGATGAGGAAGAAGGAGGCTAGACATAGATTAAGGGTGATATCTTGAAAGGGATAATTTAGTGCCAATCACTTCATTAGGGGTCACTAGGCATGGAATATCATTCTGCAAAATCATGTATTTGTTACAGTCGGCAAAATGTGAAGAATGGAGTGCAGTATATTTCCACCATTATTGAAACTTCTTTTGATTGTATATACTGGAGGTTCAAATGGCTTCATTTTTAAATTTTTTTTTGCTTTGGGATTGAAAGAAAGGAGTAGCACAATTCGGTTTAATGGCCAACACAAGTTAAGATTGTTTGATAATGATGTGGTGAATGCTTAATACTTGAGAACATGTATAGTGATAAAGATTTTTATTTCCATTACCCTTAAAGTGAAATGGGTCTGAGCCAAAAGTAGTCAACATAAACCGTAAATTTTCAATTTAAGATTTGTGCCTGCCCTTGTATATCACATGAAAGCTGAGAATCTGTAGTTTATGAAAATGTACATGTCTCTTCATGATTGCGTTCCGTTTTTTTTAAAATAACCTTTAAATGGAAAAGAGCGCCCTCATAGCGCGACGGGACAGAATTACTAGAAAAAGCAATTTTAAAAAAAAAGTGAAAGGGCATTTGAAAAATAAATTTTGGAGTTGGAATACAATATGCAATATTATTCAAAGCCCAATAACAGTTCTGCCAATATTCTGTTATAATTGGGTTAAAATTTGAACTTTTTGGTGCAAAATTGTATTTTGGGGCACTTTGACACCCCCTTTTTATTTTTTTGTAGGATAAAGTGGAGTTTATAGACTGAGGTCTTATAAAGTATCAATGAACTATCGTACCATCACTTCTGTACCATTAAAATTGATTCCCTTATATTTCGAGAAGAATTGTGATGTGTTCTTTTTTTTTCCGTCCCGTCGCATTTAGTGGGTATTTAAGGGATTTTAGGCGCGACGGGACGGAATTTTGCATGGAAAGTGCAGTCCCATATATGTCATTTGATGTAAGTATACTTTTTTTAACCCGAGCAAGTTTTTATTCATTTAATTTGAATAAACAATAGAGAATAAAAGTTTTCTTACCTGAACAATGTAGTTCTACCACATTTTTTTCGAGAAAAGAACTATTTAATGATATCAAAAAAATTTCTTTTCAAAATCCCCATTTGTTTTGTACATGGTGCAAAAGTGTCCATCCTCTCTAGTGATTTTATCTCTTTAATTTGAATTAACAATAAAGCTTGCCACTTCCCTGTGCCTTAACATTGTAGTTCTACCATAGTTTAAAAGAAAAAAGTACAGTTGGACAATATTTAAAAAAAAATTTTAAATCCCCATTCATTTTGTACATGGTGCAAAAAGTTTCCGTCCCGTCGCGCGACACCCATTCATCAATTTTCAAATTTAAAAAAATTGATTTGGCCAAAATCTTAGCTTCATGGTTGAATGTCATGTGCTCTATCATACTAATAAAAAAGCAGGATACGTAGCTAGTCTTCAATTTTAACTTCGATAGAATTTTACTTTGAATCTGTCTTACAAAATCTCACCATTCTATCGTTCCGTCCCGTCGCGCTAACAAAAAATGTTGTTACCATGGAAACGGAATTACGATCATTCTTGTGTTTGTAGTGGAATTGTTGTTCAGTGTAAACTTATAATATAAGTAAAGGTATGCAGCAGGTAGCATTTCTTATTTTCTTGTAAGGAGAAAAAATCCTATTGAATTCCGTCCCGTCGCGTTGACAGGACTTTTGGCTCAGACCCAAATGGTAACTTTGTAGAGGCTTGATAAAATCTAAGCGGCCTGGCCTTACTTGCTACCAGTGTATGGTAAAAAAAAAAAAAAATGAAGCCCGGGGGGAAGAAAGTACTTTAAAATCATCATATCCTTCACAAAAGTAAACATACATGTATGTAAGTGACCAGAAATGCCAGACTCATTTTTCCCCATAGACTCAGTGTTAGACTAAAGCGTATGGCCATACACTTTTGTAAATGGGAGTATTCAGTCATAGATAATAATAGCATTATATATTTGAAAACCTTTCTATGCCTGGCTATTTATTTATCCTTCTGAACATCATTATACAAGACAGATATCAAAATTCAACAATTTATTAAATCAAGCCTCCACAAAGTTACCAAATCCCTTTAAGCAATGAAAGATGGAAAGACCTTAATTTCAACTTTGGCATCTTCATTGTCTTTATTTGGCAATGAAAGGTGTTTGATGAATCAGTAGTACTTTTGTTTCTTAGATCTATTTGTGGCTTTTGTGGTTTAGTGTGGTTTTAAAACAGCCAACTGTACACAGACAATGTCACCTGGTTGCTCTGACTTATGGTTCATCCTTCAATGATAAACCGAATTCAGTAATGTTTTTAGCAAGTCATTTGCTAATGAGTCCATGCCTGCCTCTGTGGCCAGTGAAAAATGCCAGGCTTGAAAAGTCACACCAATATTCCATACCGCATTTATGTGGTTTACGGTGAAAAGAATATGATCTATTTAATCTCAGCTGTCTGATGTCTAGCAAAACCAGATGATATGTATTCATTCTCTCTACGCATGGATCTACCATTCCGTGAGTTGGGACACTTTTCATAGAGAAATGTTGAAGATAACAATATTGGTTTATTTTCTGAATATGTAGAGCTAATTAGGGGGAGGAAGAAGGGCAAAGAGGCTTGTTCCGTAGCAAAGTAGAGCAAGGGAGAAGAGAGGGAATTGGTTTTATCGTCTAGGGTATGTCTGTGAAGTTCTTGGAATATGAGAGGTACCTAGTTGGTAACTGGGTTCTGGAGTTGTTCAACGGGGCCAGTAGAGAGCCAAAGGTAGAAAGGAAGACATGATTCACATCCTTGACTAACCAAGCAGGTTGACAGTTGCCATGGCAACCTGATGAAGTTTTGAAATACCCCCAAAATGCAGGGATGAGACGTGCCCTATGCTGCTGGCTTTGCCCAACTACATGTTGAGGTTGATTTTAGTCATGGGGTACCATGGTCAGTATTCTATGAAAAATGAAAATTGTAGTAGAAGGCTTAGTATTAATGGTAATATGATCATCTGCTTTTCTTTTCCTTGAGATCTACATCATATCCAGTAGAAAACAAATTTTGTATATATACATTTAAATATGATTCCCCCTTGTTATCATTCATTTATCTGTTGCATCGTGTGAACTTTAATCTCTGTTTAATTTATATCACCCCCCCCCCCCCTTTTCTCTCTCTCTCTCACTCTATCTCTTTATCATCTTTCTCACTTATTACATATCCTCAGTTTGGAGCTAGAAGGGCATTAACTCATATAGTTTAACACAGAGTTAACACCCTTCTGACTCTGAACAGACGATATATATCTTTTTACTTCTCACAATTCCTTTCTGCCTCACCTCATCTACATTCTGAAGGTATGAGCTGCCAAGAAATACATCTTTACCTCTTAATTCACCTCGATATCAAACCGCATCCCGTCATTACGGTGCCTGACTTCAGAAATATGCACTAATTGCTTCTTCATTCCTACTGTAATTGAGCAGACACAAGCGAAACCAAACAGCCGGCCTCTGGTTAATGCCAATTTCAGAAAATCAAGTCATCTCAGAAATGCCTAAATAGAGAGTTGATTGACTGATCGCCAGTTGATTGGTTCTCCGAAAAAATTGTGCAGTCATCGACAAAGTGAAAAGAAATGCAACATGTGTGTAGTCAATACCTGATAAGGGACAAAAACTTTTGGGTCAAAGGAGTTCTTTAGAAAAACTATATTAAAAATGCTGTTTCCTCAAGGGTAATTTATGCATTTTCTCATATCTTTCTGTGTATTTTGCTATTTTTGTGCAAAATGGTATAAGAGAAAAGTGCAGTAAAGACCCCGTTCTCATTACGAGATTGGAAAGAGGATTGCTCCATCGTGGGGCGCTAGAGCGCTCTATCTCTTGTAATGAGAACAGGGTCAAAGATCACAGATTCTCTCTCTCTCTCTCTCTCTGTGTCTCTGTCTCATTGACTTAGTTCCCATTATCGATCTGTCTTCCTCTTTTCCTGATCTTGTTGGACTTGAATCTGGGTTAGGAAACCCCCCGTAATTGCGTGCAGACCATTACTTGGTTCACATATGACATTATGTGGATATGAGTAACTGCATTTATCACCACAATAACATCATGTGCCTGTACAATAGCTTTGACCCTAAAATGAATTTATGGCATCAGGCAATGTTGCATCATAATTCTATTGGAACAGTGATATTTCCTCAAATAGCACAAGGTAAAAACTGAAAAATACCCAGTTGAAAAACAACTCTTTAGACTATGACGTTGTGGACAAGCAGAAGATGATTGACATTGTTATTTCAATGCCATAAATTTGATGAAATTTTTGATTAGGTGTTATAACAAAGACAATAGATACACAGTAATGTCTATAAAGATTTTCACTAGAGTTCTCCCTTTGAAACTAAATGGTTTGAATGGTTTTTAGTACACAAATCAAGTCCTATTGATGCCCATCAATCACTAGCACCAACCTTTTTAAACATGAATGAAAGGAGAGTAGTTACACTAGGTGTGTGCTTTTGGGAGCTATTTAAAAAACAAAACAAACTTTTAAAAGAGCAGAGAAACAAGTGTAACAAAAAGATAAGCTCTTTATTAGACTTTTCTCTTTAAATTTTGTATTAATTTTTTGATCTTCTTTATTCTGTTGCTAAAATAGTGGAGCTTGTAAGAAATCCAATACTTAAAATAGAAATCTGAAATTGTAATCTAGCTGAAACGCCTATGGATGAATGCAGTCCTTGCTCTTTACCGTTTTTGATGAAAACTTGACACGTCAAATTGGACAAGGTCAAGAATCAAAGAATTCACGCTGGATATTGAATAATTTGTTGAAGTGACAACAAGGAAGTGGTTGCATATACATTGACAGATTTGAGGCAACAAGCTGGGAGATACACTCTGAAAGTAGGGCACTTTTTTTATCAGACTGTTACATTAAATGAGATTAAATACCTGGCCTCAGCAAATTTATTTTGGATTTGAGCACGATATCAGTTTTACCTGTTGATATGAGGACCTGCAAGGTGTGACATAGGGAGTTATAGAAAATGTATTTATTAATATAATTTTTATTTCATTTTTTACATTTGGACAATCAGCTTAAAATATACTCCTCTTGATACACAAGTTCCTTATTTATTTATTTGATTAAAACATTACTTCTTTTTGTCATATATTTTGATCAAAAGTTCATAATAAGTAAGGACCTTTATTTAGGACTATCAGATGGAGACTATCAAATTATCTCCATCCTCCTTCTCAGTTGGAGAGAGAAACAATCACAAATCAAGGACCTTTGTCATTAATTCATTCTTTCCATGGTGATTCAATATTTGGTCAAGTGCTTTGTGACATATTTAGACTAGACCCACCCTAGCTGGGAGTATGAGAGGATATTGCTACCACTAATAAATGATATAAATTATTTCCTTATGGTTGGATTTAAAACAACGCAGGATGGGACATGATTAATTGAAAGGGTTTATGTTTTACAAGTATAGTCACAAAAATTGCCTTTTAAAAGCTCTTGGAGGAGGACATTTATTAGAGATGACTTTGGATCTTATATAAAAATATCTTAACAGTGTCTGAGTCACTTTGTCATTCCAACTTGGCTTTTCAAATAGGTACATTGGAGATTATTTGATATAAGTTTAAGATTTTTACAATGAATGTTGTTTGTTGTTTAACATAATTAATTTTACACAGCATATTGAATCAAGGCGAGTGTTTCTGTTTTTTTGGACTTGAATGTAATGATTCAAACGTAGTACAAACCATCAAACTCTTCTATAATACTTTCTGTAGCCACTACCATAAATATTTTAATCCATCAGAATTTCACCACAACTCTTCCTGGCCACTCATCCCTGCTTTGAAACTTGATTCACCAAATATTGATTCATATCATCAACTAGGGAAGCATAATCTATTTTCCTTTGTGTATTATGAGATTGTTGCCAAGTACCTCCTTGGGTAGGTTAGATTATTTGTGTCAGTATTGTCTTTATAATCAAATCACTTGATGCTATAGTATTAGTCATGGTTTTATCCCCTTGTGTTTTTCCTCTCTGTGAATTAATATTTAGTATCATCTGTAAAGATTTTTTAAAAAATATGTTGGTTTTATTTTTTCAACTGGCTTGAGATGTTGATTACCTTTTTATTTAATTACACTTTGCCATAATATCATTACCAATGCACTATGCAGATTTAGGGCCTACTTTATCCCTCTCCCCTGTTTTTTTTATGTTTCAAATACTTTTTGCTTCTCCCTTTTTAAAAATCTAATTAGTGACTTAAATGTGTATGATTTAATTTGGTGAATTCTAGGTCAATTTGAGGTAGTTCATTGCAAGACATTAGACCTTATATCATGTGCGCCATCTCCATCCACAGGGAAAAAACATTGTTCTCTGACCTAGTTCAGAGACTGATACACATCTCCATCTGATTTCAACATGTCTCAATGTCACTCCAGGGTTGTAAGTCTGTATGTTATGATATATGTAATAAGATGCCTTGCCTGAGGATATGATTGCCACGTCAGGGATCGAAACTCAGATTGCATCTCTTTTGTGTACAAGTAACACACCCGATACAGCATTATTTGACCCGTGTCAGGGGGTTCAAAGAAAATTTCTGCTCCCTTGAATGATATTCAGACATTCACTGTGCAAGGGAGCCTATGTCTGACTGTACCTACAGTTCATTCATGTCCACAAATCCGAGCCCGATATTTCTGGTTTCCTGAATGGGGGCTTTGAGTTGATCTTGCTTTCAGAGTCTGTTGTTATCGGATCTCATGGGGGTAATGGAATACCTCAATACAAGGATTAACACCTCCTATACGTCTGTTCACTCCATGCTCTGGCTACTGAGAGATGAATTCTACATCAGGGTCATTGCATTGCATGTTTGTTGTAGCTTCAGGAAAATTTGTCCTCATTGTGATGTTGTTATGGCAACTGTTGTGATGAAAATTGTGAGGAATTATATATCATCATGATAGGTTAAAAATTTAAAGCAAAAATCAAGGGGATTCTTGTTGCAAATCTCTAGAATTTGCTGATGCTGCTTTTCTGTAAATCAACACTATAGACATTTAGCTTCTTACTGATTAACTTGTGCAATAATTCATAATTGTTATTTCTAGTTAGGTGGTCTGTCATTTATGACAGACCTCCTTTTAATTTTGTCAAGATTTTCTTTATTTTTAGGTGATCTGTCGATATCGACAGATCACCTATTAATTTTGTCCGAATTTTCTTCTTTATTTTTATTTATTTATTTTTATAACAAATTGTTGTGGCCACCAAATCTCAAAATCGGCCAGGTCAATATCATCGAATTTCATGTCATGTATGAGGTCAATCATGGACATGGTCCATTAAGCTTTTGGAGGTCATCATGTCATCGTGACGTCATCAAGACGCCATTTTGTAAATTTACAAGATCGATTATATCTTCATAATCGATCATCAAAAATCAACTATATTCACACCACATAAACTTCACATGACGGGTCATCAAGTCATGTCCTCACAGGTCATCTAGAGGTCAGGACGTGCGCGTACGCGCGCGTCAAAATTTAAAAATGCTCAAAATCACGTAGGATCAAGTCTGCACACGTTTCAGGTCATTTTGAGCATTTCAAAAATGTCTGTGCGTAAGCGTCCGCGCGCGCGCTTTACGCGCGCACAAGTCGTAAATAACGTTAAAACGCTGTTTTTTCTATTGATTTGCAATCCTGACACTTTTCTTCATCATTTCCATCAACTTGGAATCAATTTCAATCAATAATAAGGTCGTACGGGCGCGTCAAATTTCAAAATCCGTGCGCGCATCTATGGCGAAAATAACGTAAAAACGTGCAAAAACATGCCTCTACAAAATTAACTCTAGCTCTTTAAATAGTCCACAAACCCCCCAATTTTTTGTCATCATCAGGTAGGGTATGAATCACAGATTTCATTTCATGTATAATTTGACCCTTATAAACATTATGATGTCATCAAAATGGCGCCAGAAATCAAAATTTCCATTTTTCATGTTTTGACGTCATCACATTTATGCAAATTTGGCTCTAGATTCGTAATTATTGGTCGTTTTTCGCCCAGATTTTGATATGTTATAACTGAGACAATTCTCTACAAGATCAGTTACCACCGTTTTCCATTTTGATGACGTAATCATATTGAAATTTTCAATTAAAAACGACATGTCAGAATTTCCCCTTTTTGCGTGTTATGTCTATGGAAGATGATTTTTTTTCGAATCATGAATCTACATGACATCGTTCTCTGAGCAGTATCTCAGTCATTTTTGGTCTATTTCCTTCCAGATTTTAATATGTTGTAGCTGAGACTATAAGCTTTTATTAGTAAGCCCTCCAATTTTTGATCAGATGTCGGGATCATGCCCAATTTTGAACTACCAAATGGGATTTGAGAATCCCGTTTTTCGTTTACATGTTATCTCTATGGGAAATATTTTGGTCTATTGGTCAAAGCACTTGCCTCCCATGCAGGTGACCCAGGTTCGATCCCCGGCGGGTCCATAACAATTTTTTTTTTTTGCTTTTTTTTGCCTGTCATTTTACCATCCTCTTCGACTATTGTAACATAAACAATCACAAATCATGCAATAAACTGCCATATTTTCCGTATTATGTCTATTAGAAAGTAGTGTACAGTAGTTTGTGTACAACCCTACGGAAATTGTGATTTCCTGTCCTGTATTGGAGCTATATGGTTAATCTCCCAAGTATCCTGTATCATCATCATTATTATCATCACCATCATGATCATCATCGCTATTATTATATCATCATCATCATCATTCTATCATTATAATCATCATAATCACCATTATCATCATCACCATAAACATTTTACAATGACCGTTACACATTTTGCTACATTCCTGACCTCACGAAACATCTCCATTCATGGTATTCTTGACATCCTATCTTCAGTTTACCATTTCCCCATTATTATGATCATCCTGATTACAATCATGATCGTACAAATTGAAAGACAGATCACCTAATTCGTCCTCATGACGAATTAAATTCTAGTTAGGTGGTCTGTCGGTATCGACAGATCACCTTTTAATTTTGTCAGAATTTTCTTTTTATTTCTTCTCTTTATGACAAATTCTTGTGGCCACCAAATCTCAAAATCGGCCAGGTCAATATCATCGAGTTTCATGTCATGTATAAGGTCAATCATGGACATGGTCCATTAAGCTTTTGGAGGTCATCAGGTCATCGTGACGTCATCAAGACGCCATTTTGTAAATTTACAAGATCGATTATATCTTCATAATCGATCTTCAAAAATCAACTATATTCACATCACATAAACTTCACATGACGGGTCATCAAGTCATGTCCTCACAGGTCATCTAGAGGTCAGGACGTGCGCGTACGCGCGCGTCAAAATTTAAAAATGCTCAAAATCACGTAGGATCAAGTCTGCACACGTTTCAGGTCATTTTGAGCATTTCAAAAATGTCCGTGCGTAAGCGTCCGCGCGCGCGTAAAACGCGCGCGCAAGTCTTAAATAACGTTAAAACGCTGTTTTTTCAATTGATTTGCAATCCTGACACTTTTTTTCATCATTTCCATCAACTTGGAATCAATTTCAATCAATAATAAGGTCGTACGGGTGCGTCAAAGTTCAAAATCCGTGCGCGCATCTATGGTGAAAATAACGTAAAAGCGTGCAAAAACATGCCTCTACAAAATTAACTCTAGCTCTTTAAATAGTCCACAAACCCCCAATTTTTTTGTCATCATCAGGTAGGGTATGAATCATAGATTTCATTTCATGTATCATTTGATCCTTATAAACATTATGACGTCATCAAAATGGCGCCAGAATTCGAAATTTCCATTTTTCATGTTCGACGTCATCACATTTATGCAAATTAGGCTCTAGATTCGTAATTATTAGTCGTTTTTCAGCCAGATTTTAATATATTGTAGCTGAAGCAATTTCCTACAAAATCAGTCATCACCATCTTTCATTTTGATGACGTCATCACAGTGAAATTTTCAATTAAAGATGCCATGTCAGAATTTTCCCTATTTGCGTGTTATGTCTATGGAAGATGATTTTTTTTCGAATCATGAATCTACATGACATTGTTCTCTGAGCTGTATCTCAGTTGTTTTTAGTCCATTTTCTTCCAGATTTTAGTATGTTATAGCTGAGACTATAAGCTTTCATAAGGGTGGTCTCCGATTTTTGATCAGATGTCGGGATCATGCCCAATTTTTCACTACAAAATGGGATTTGAGAATCACGTTTTTCGTTTACGTGTTATCTCTATGGGAAATATTTTGGTGTATTGGTCAAAGCACTTGCCTCTCACTCCGGTGACCCAGGTTCGATTCCCGGTGGGGCTATTAAATAAAAAAAATTTTTGCTTCTTTTTGCCTTTCATTTTAACATCTTGTTCGACTATTTTAACATAAGCAATCACAAACCAAGTAATAAAATGCCTTATTTTGCGTGTTATGTCTATTAGAAAGTAGTGTGCAGTAGTTTATGTATAACCCTATGGAAAATCTGATTCTGTGAAGTGTATTAAAGCTATCCTGCAATATCATTAGTCCTATTTGATATCACAATTTCTCAAAATGATAATGATGTTCATGATAATCATGATGATGATCATGATTATCATCAACATCATTATCATCATCACTGTCATGATATTCATGTTGATGATTATCCTCAACATCATTATCATCATCACTGTCATGATATTCATGATGATGCTGATGATTATCAACATCATTATCATCAGCACTGTCATGATGATATAATGATCATCATCATGATTATCTTCAACATCATTATCATCATCACTGTCATGATGATATTCATGATGATGATGATGATGATATAATATCATCACCGTCATGATCATCATTGCTATTATTATTGTCATCACCATCATTATATCACCTTCATCATGATAATCATCACCATTATCATGATTGTTATCTTGCACAAAATTAATATCACATCTTCCAATGACCGTTTCACACATTTTCTACATTCCTGTCCTCAAGAAGCATCTCCATGCGTGGCATTCTTGACTTCCTATCTTCAGTTTAGTATTTCCCCATTATTATGATCATCCTGATTACAATCATGATCATTCCAATTGAAAGACAGACCACCTAATTCGTCCTCATGACGAATTAAATTCTAGTTATTATTTATTTTTATAACAAATTTTTGTTCCCACTAAATCTCAAAATCGGCCATGTCAATATCATCAAGTTTCATGTCATGTATGAGGTCAATCATGGACATGGTCCATTAAGCTTTTGGAGGTCATCAGGTCATCGTGACGTCATCAAGACGCCATTTTGTAAATTTACAAGATCGATTATATCTTCATAATCGATCATCAAAAATCAACTATATTCACATCACATAAACTTCACTTGATGGGTCATCAAGTCATGTCTTCACAGGTCATCTAGAGGTCAGGACGTGCGCGTACGCGCGCGTCAAAATTTAAAAATGCTCAAAATCACGTAGGATCAAGTCTGCACACGTTTCAGGTCATTTTGAGCATTTCAAAAATGTCCGTGCGTAAGTGTCCGCGCGCACGTCATCAAAATGGCACCAGAAATCCAAATTTCCATTTTTCATGTTTTGACGTCATCACATTTATGCAAATTTGGCTCTAGATTCGTAATTATTGGTCTTTTTTCGCCCAGATTTTGATATGTCATAGCTGAGGCAATTTCCTACAAAATTAGTTGCCACCATTTTTCATTTTGATGACGTCATCACAGTGAAATTTTCAATTAAAGACGCCATGTCAGAATTTTCCCTATTTGCGTGTTATGTCTATGGAAGATGACTTTTTTTCGAATCATGAATCTACATGACATCGTTCTCTGAGCAGTATCTCAGTTATTTTTGGTCTATTTTCTTCCAGATTTTAATATGTTGTAGCTGAGACTATAAGCTTTTACAAGTGTGGTCTCCAATTTTTGATCAGATGTCGGGATCATGCCCAATTTTTCAGTACAAAATGTGATTTGAGAATCCCGTTTTCATTTACGTGTTATCTCTATGGGAAATATTCTGGTCTATCGGTAAAGCACATGACTACCATGGTCAAGGTACCTGGTTCGATCCCCGGGGCCAATTTTTTTTTTTTTTTTTTTTTGCTTCTTTTTGCCTGTCATTTTACAATCCTCTTCGACTAGTATAACATAAAAAATCACAAATCATGTAATAAACTGCCTTATTTTCCCGTATTATGTCTATTAGAAAGTAGTGTGCAGTAGTTTTGTGTACAACCCTATGGAAATTGTGATTTCCTGTCCTGTATTAAAGCTAAGGGGTTAATCTGCCAAGTATCCTGTATCATCATCATTATTATCATCACTGTCATGATATTCATGATGATGATTATCATCACTGTCATGATATTCATGATGATGATTATCATCAACGTCATCACATCTTCCAATGACACATTTTTCTACATTCCTGTCCTCAAGAAGCATCTCCATGCATGGCATTCTTAACTTCCTATCTTCAGTTTAGTATTTCCCCATTATTATGATCATCCTGATTACAATCATGATCGTACAAATTGAAGGACAGACCACCTAATTCGTCCTCATGACGAATTAAATTCTAGTTTTCATTAATACTCTTGTCTATTTCTGTCTTTGTTACTTGCATATCTAACATCAGTGTCAGTTTTTATTAAATTTTACCCTTTTTCTCAAACTGTTTTACTACAAAATAATTTATGTAATTTTTTTTTTACATTGAATGAATTATGACTTAATCAAGTCTCAAATGTGTTTTGATATATTTGAGCCATCACAAAAATTAATGTGAAATTCATGTATGTGTTCTCCATCAAGTAATAGATTTTTATTTCTCTCTTTCTCACTGTTTCTTCTCTTTGTCTCTTAGGTGGGTCAGTTCTTCTGTCCATCTCCAGTGACCAGTTTGACCACTATGTCTCCGGCCAGTAACACCATATTGTGTGGCGACCAACTTGGAAACGTTTACCTACTAGAGTGGAAACAGTAAATAGGGTTAAAACCTACAAAATCCATGATGGTTGGCCACCATTACATGATACCTACTTTAAAGGGGGAAAAAGGAATGTTTAGATTGGTATTTCACCTATATAAGTTTGGATGCGAGAAAACAATAGTTTATTAATGATACACATGATAATGTTGATGTGTGATAATTCAAAGGAGTGGCACAGTTTGTTGTTATGCTTACTATCTACTTGTGTTATGTTTAATAAGATATATCATAATGCCTAAAGATAAAAACGTGAAGCATATTTGCTTGAAAATGTATAGATTGTCTATAATGTCTTTCATTTGCATTGAAGGTGAGACCTTTTATTTAGCACATACATGAACAATTTGCTGTAATATGTCTGTCTCATCGCAATCTACTTGCATTAGACTTATAAACAATAAGTGTCATTTTGCTTAGTGTTAGAGTATGTTATGCTGTCATTTAGTAGTTGGAGCTGCATGGAATATATGTTCAATATAGAAGAATTATATTACAGATTGTATACGTAAAGCTTCATCACATAGCATTAAATGCAAAGCAGTCTTTATTTTGTGTGAGTTGTCCTTTCTTTTTTTTTCCTGTCACAGGTTAGTTTATTAATGTTTTGATAGTCGTACATCCCACATAGCATTCCCTGTTACTGTGTATTTTTAAAAATCTTTAACATGTCTTTCAGTTTTTGTATGGTTTGCATCCTGTGTGTAATGTTACTTTTACATCAGTCAAGGTATGAAATATTAATTGTGATTTATCTTTATAGTGACTTACACAATTATGTCTATCTTTTGTGATATGCTACATTATCTTTCTTGATATCTTGTGCATTGTCTTCCTTTACTTTTCACAACATAAATCATTGTCTTTTGTGAAAGAAAATGATTAGTTGTTTTATGACTTTGCCTCTTCAGAAATATAAACCAGGGGAGCATTTCATCAAGTGTTTTGTCAGTGATTTCTGCAGACAACTGTTATAAGCTACTGAAATCCTTCCATCTGATTTGCTGAGAGCAAATTTGTCAGTAAAATTCACTGACAAAACACTTGATGAAATATTTCTCTGTGTGTCTTATGCAAAATATGAACATAACGGTGATTAATAACATGCATCATCATATATTTCAAACTTACATTTCCTATATACAGTCCTGGAAAAAATTATTAGACCATGCTTCTGTAAAAAGGGTACTATAATATGCATACAACATTATAAAAATTATTTGTCTTTGTATTTCATAAATGAATACCAAATTCCAGCAATTATACCTTGCTTTGATGATATTTTATTTCCTTCTTACCACAATAATAACATTATCAGTAACCATTCTTGGTCTAATAAGTTTTTCCATGGCTGTATGCAATAAACGAAAGCTAGAGATTGAATCTATATTATATATATATATATATATATATATATACATTTATTTGTGTGATAAAGGAATTAAACTAAGTCGAAAATTGTTTTCTGCCAGTGCCTCCATTGATGGAGTTAGAGATTGAATCTATATATACATTTATTTGTGTGATAAAGAAGTTAGAGTCTAAATTGGTTTCTGCCAGTGCCTCCATTTGATGCAAACGAGGTATGACTTAATCTATTGCTTATATTGTGATCTGAATAATAAGGCATGCATGTGCCTGTTTACGGTATGTGTTTTGAGCTGAAAACCATTATATACATCATTTGTGAGGATATGTAGCTCTTTTAACTAAACTGTAGCAAGTTTCAAAATATACTAAAGATTAATGAAATGATTATATACTTTGCTTTGAAATCTTTTTTCACAATGAAGTTCCTAGTTAAGTGATTTGCTTCTGTTCAACCAACAGAATATACTCGAAGTTGTGGTGGATTTACCCTTCATTTCAATTTAAAGATTGTTATTACGTTCTAAATGATGTCATTTTTTTTTGGCCATGTAATCTCACTTCAGAGTGATGAAAGATAAAAAGAGGAAACAAAATATTTTGTCATGTATATTGCTATTGAGTTTGTAGTATAAAATAAAGTCAAATCAACATTTTTCTGATTGTTAATGTAATGTTTCTTCTGAATCATAAAAGACATACTCTTTTCTTGAATATGACTGTTATTTCAAAAAAATATTATGTTCTTAAACTTAGAAAATGTATGTAAGTTTAGAAATCAATTAATATTTTCATTTGGCATAAGTAGATAAGATAAGTTGGTTGGTAATTAGTATTTAATAAGACATATTTTAATGAGTAGGTACCTAGGTATAGCAGTCAGTTTGTGAAGTTTAACAAAGAGAATTGTGTGAAATTGTGCTATTTTTAAAACTGATATTTTGTTTTGTGTGTGAATCACCAAATGTCTTTGTTTCAGAAAGTGGAATTAATCGTGACAGTCAACGATAGCAATATTGTAATCATAATCATAGATGGATGTTGTAGTGGTAAAACAATTATGGTTCGGTTCAAATGTTGCCTTTGTTCCACATAATTTTGGTTTTCTTAGAAAGAATGAAATACCAAATAGTTAATATACATTTATATCTTATAGAAAAAGTAGATACTTATATAATCAATTGAGCATCTATATAGTAAAATTCCCATTACATAGAAATAACCGTATCCTCAATTAATGAATTCTAAGTGCAGTGAATAATGAGCGATAGTTATTTGCAGATATACATGTATTGGTATCAAGTTAATACACAATGTAGATGAAAGGAATGGATGTATTACATAGCCGCATTTTTTCACAATCCAGGAATAGGTGTTTTTTTGTCACATTTCCATTATCCAGATCAGAAATGTTATTCTATAGTTTATATAGTAATTTAATAAATATGTTTTAGAATTCCCCTTGATTACTTGTTTTTCGGTGTGATTTTTATGCCTCTGCCCACCGAAGGTGGTGCCGGAGGCATTATCCTTTCGGGTTGTCCGTCCGTCCCGCTTTCTCGTTCTCTTGATAACTCAAGAACCACATGAGGTATGAACTTCAAACTTGGTGCTGGTATGTATCACCATAGGAAGACGATCTGATTAGATTTTGGGGTATGTAGGTCAAAGGTTAATGGTCAATTTCTGAAATTGCAGGTGTTAGCCTCGTTCTCATGATAACTCAAGAACCATTTGAGGTATGAACTTAAAACTTGGTGCTAGTATGTATCACCATAGGAAGACGATCTGATTAGATTTTGGGGTATGTAGGTCAAAGGTCAATGGTCATAGTGATCAATTCTGAAATTGCAGGATTTAGCCTTGTTAACATGATATCTCAAGAACCATTTGATCCATTTACTTCAAATTTGGAACTAGTATGCATCACCATTAATGACTAGGAGGAGATAAAGTGATCAGACTTTTGGGTTATAAGGTGTAGGGTCAAATGTCAAAGAGGTCAATTAATATGTAATTAGAGGCTTTATATTCAAGAACAGTTTGAGCCATCGACTGAATTTAGGTGGAGGCATATAGGTGATGCAGTCGCATTCAGCTTGTTAGGTGGTCTGTCATTTATGACAGACCTCCTTTTAATTTTGTCAAGATTTTTCTTTATTTTTAATATTTCTTCTTTTTATTACAAATGTTTGTTCCCACCAAATCTCAAAATCGGCCAGGTCAATATCATCGAGTTTCATGTCATGTATGAGGTCAATCATGGACATGGTCCATTAAGCTTTTGGAGGTTATCAGGTCATCGTGACGTCATCAAGACGCCATTTTGTAAATTTTCAAGATCGATTATATCTTCATAATCGATCATCAAAAATCAACCATATTCACATCACATAAACTTCACATGACGGGTCATCAAGTCATGTCCTCACAGGTCATCTAGAGGTCAGGACGTGCGCGTACGCGCGCGTCAAAATTTAAAAATGCTCAAAATCAAGTAGGATCAAGTCTGCACACGTTTCAGGTCATTTTCAGCATTTCAAAAATGTTCGTGCGTAAGCGTCCGCGCGCGCGTTTTACGCGCGCGCAAGCCGTAAATAACGTTCAAACGCTGTTTTTTCGATTGATTTGCAATTCTGACACTTTTCTTCATCATTTCCATCTACTTGGAATCAATTTCAATCAATAATAAGGTCGTACGGGGGCGTCAAAGTTCAAAATCCGTGCGCGTATCTATGGCGAAAATAACGTAAAAACGTGCAAAAAGATGCCTCTACAAAATTAACTCTAGCTCTTTAAATAGTCCACAAACCCCCCAATTTTTTTTCATCATCAGGTAGGGTATGAATCATAAATTTCATTTCATGTATCATTTGACCCTTAAAAACATTATGACGTCATCAAAATGGCGCCAGAATTCAAAATTTTCATTTATCATGTTTTCACGTCATCACATTTATGCAAATTTGGCTCTAGATTCGTAATTATTAGTCGTTTTTTACCCAGATTTTAATATGTTGTAGCTGAGGCAATTTCCTACAAAATCGGTCATCACTATTTTTCATTTCGATGACGTCATCACAGTGAAATTTTCAATTAAAGATGCCATGTCAGAATTTTCCCTATTTGCGTGTTATGTCTATGGAAGATGATTTTTTTTTCGAATCATGAATCTACATGACATTGTTCTCTGAGCTGTATCTCAGTTGTTTTTGGTCCATTTTCTTCCAGATTTTAGTATGTTATAGCTGAGACTATACGCTTTTACAAATGTGTTCTCCAATTTTTGATCAGATGTCAGGATCATGCCCAATTTTTCACTACAAAATGGGATTTGAGAATCCCGTTTTTCGTTTACGTGTTATCTCTATGGGAAATATTTTGGTATATTGGTCAAAGCACTTGCCTCTCACTCTGGTGACCCAGGTTCGATTCCCGGTGGGGCTATTAAATTTTTTTTTTTGTTGCTTTTTTTTGCCTTTCATTTTAACATCTTGTTCGGCTATTATAACATAAGCAATCACAAACCAAGCAATAAAATGCCTTATTTTGCGTGTTATGTCTATTAGAAAGTAGTGTGCAGTAGTTTATGTATAACCCTATGGAAAATCTGATTCCGTGAAGTGTATTAAAGCTATCCTGCAATATCATTAGTCCTATTTTATATCACAATTTCTTAAAATTGGCTCACTCAATTATCTTCAAATTTTCTTCAGTCATCGGTCCTAATAAGGTCAAGTTCCCACATCTTTTTCAAGGTCATCAGATTATCGTGACGTCATCTAGGCGCCATTTTGTACAAATCAACTTATGGTCGTATCTTCATAAGAAAATGTGATTTTCTCTGTCATTCACTGTCATTGCAGTCATGGTCATCACCATCATCATCATTATATCATTATCATGATAATCATCAACATCATTATCATCATCACTGTCATGATATTCATGATGATGATGATAATGATGATTATCATCAACATCATTATCATCATTACTATCATGATATAATGATCATCATCATGATTATCATCAACATCATTATCATCACTGTCATGATAATATTCATGATGATGATTATCATCATCATCAGTGTCATGATATTCATGATGTTGATGATGATTAACATCAAAATCATTATCATCATGGCTGTCATGATTATATAATGATCATCATCATGATTATCATCAACATCATTATCATCACTGTCATTATATAATGATCATCATCATGATTATCATCAACATCATTATCATCATCACTGTCATGATGATATTCATGATGATGATGATGATGATGATGATGATTATCGACATCATTATCATCATCACTGTCATGATGATATAATGATCATCATCATGATTATCTTCAACATCATTATCATCATCACTGTCATGACGATATTCATGATGATGATGATGATGATATAATATCATCACCGTCATGATCATCATTGCTATTATTATTGTCATCACCATCATCATTATATCACCTTCATCATGATAATCATCACCATTATCATGATTGTTATCTTGCACAAATATTATCACATCTTCCAATGACCGTTTCACACATTTTCTACATTCCTGTCCTCAAGAGGCATCTCGATGCGTGGCATTCTTGACTTCCTATCTTCAGTTTAGTATTTCCCCATTATCATGATCATCCTGATTACAAATTGAAAGACAGACCACCTAATTCGTCCTCATGACGAATTAAATTCTAGTTAGGTGATCTGTCGGTATCGACAGATCACCTCTTAATTTCGTCAGAATTTTCTTTATTATTATTTATTATTTATTCTTTATTTTCAACTTATTTCTTGTGACCGTGAATTCTCAAAATCAACTCGATCAATTTTCTTCAGATTTTCGTCAATTATCAGGCCATAGCAGATCAAGTGCCCCTATCATTATCAAGGTCATCAGGTCATCGTGACGTCATCCAGGCGCCATTTTGTGAAATCACATTATCAAACATATCTTCATAACGAGTCATCAAAAATGAACCATAATTGACACACATGAACGTCAGGTCAAGGGTCAACATAAAATGTCATCAAAATCCGCGCGCGCATCATGACGCGCACGTACGCGCGCGTCAAAATTTAGAAATGCTCAAAATCACTTTTTAATCAAATTAGAGTATTGTCCAGGACATTTTAAGCATTTTGAATTTTTCTGTCCGTGCGCGTCCGTGCGCGCGTTATGCGCGCACACAGCGCGTAGAGAACGTAAAAACGCCGTTTTTCGCATATTTTGTCTTCCTGACACTATTCTTGACAATTTCCAACTATTTACAGTCAATCTCGACCTTCCATAATGTCGTACGCGCGTGTCAAACTTTCAAATTCGTGCGCACGTCAATGGGCATTCTAATGTAAAAAGTGGTAAAAACATGCCTATCTAGAATCCGCCATAGCTCGTCAGAACGCGAGGAAACCCCCAAATTTCTGTACATATTATGAAAGCCTGTGAGTTGTAGATTGGAATTCATGCAGAATTTTTGCCGATCGCATGTTCTAACGTCATCATATTTGCATATGAACTCAAAAAAATGATTTTGAAAAAATGACGTCATCATTTTTGTATTCATTTGCTAATATTTCAGTAATAGGTGATCGATTTTCTTCCAAATTTTGATATGTTATAGCTGAGACAATTCTCTACAAGATTAGTCACCACCATTTTTCATTTTGATGACGTCATCACACTGAAATCTTCAATTAAAGACGACATGTCAGATTTTTCCCTGTTTGCGTGTTATGTCTATGGAAGATGATTTTTTTTTCGAATCATGAATCTACATGACATCGTTCTCTGAGCAGTATCTCAGTTATTTTTGGTCTATTTTCTTCCAGATTTTAATATGTTGTAGCTGAGACTATAAGCTTTTACAAGTGTGGTCTCCAATTTTTGATCAGATGTCGGGATCATGCCCAATTTTTCAGTACAAAATGTGATTTGAGAATCCCGTTTTCGTTTACGTGTTATCTCTATGGGAAATATTCTGGTCTATCGGTAAAGCACATGACTACCATGGTCAAGGTACCTGGTTCGATCCCCGGGGCCGATTTTTTTTTTTTTTTTTTTTGCTTCTTTTTGCCTGTCATTTTACCATGCTCTTCGACTATTTTAACATAAAAAATCACAAATCATGTAATAAACTGTCTTATTTTCCATATTATGTCTATTAGAGAGTAGTGTGCAGTAGTTGGTGTACAACCCTATGGAAATTGTGATTTCCTGTCCTGTATTAGAGTTATGGGGTTAATCTCCCAAGTATCCTGTATCATCATCATTATTACCATCACCGTCATGATCATCATCGCTATTATTATATCATCGCCATCATCATTATATCATTATAATCATCATAATCACCATTATCATCATCACCATAATCGTTTTACAATGACCGTTACACATTTTGCTACATTCCTGTCCTCAGGAAGCATCTCCATTCATGGCATTCTTGACATCCTGTCTTCTGTTTAGTATTTCCCCATTAATATGATCATCCTGATTACAATCATGATCGTGCAAATTGAAAGACAGACCACCTAATTCGTCCTCATGACGAATTAAATTCTAGTTTAAATATTAATTTTATGTGTTCATGTTTGTGTGTTTGTGTGTGTAGGTGGGTGCATGGGGTGTGTGTGTTTGTGTTTGTATTTGTTTCTTTTACCCAATGTGTGCTTAAAGAATTTCTACTTATGAGGCTGTACACTTATAGGATTGTATTTTGAAATGACGATGTATGCCCGCCACTAAACTCATAAAATCATGTTTTTCAGATGAATTAATTTATCATTGAGACCTGTGGCTCTTAAAACCAGTAACTTATACCTTTAAAGTTATTTAAAATTACATGAGCTAAAAAGCTTTTCTGGGTGTTGTGGCGTGCGCCTGTAATCCAGCTACCAGTGGAAGTTATAAACTGATTCAGCGGACCCAGGTTCGAGACTGAGTCACGTCTTTCGGATGGTGACGTTAAAGGGTCAGTCCCAGACGTAAATAATCATATCTGATTGATACACGTCTGTAAAAAACCCAATTACACACACGCTTTTCTTTGTGAAAAGGATTTGAAAACAAACTTCAATCTAACCAAACAAAAGAAGACTTACTTTTGTTTAATGTACAAATATATAGGTGTATAAAGATAGAAAATCAGTCAAATACAAAACAATAATGAAACTATTCCATTAACTTATATTACAGCTAAAAAAAAACACTTACTGAAATAATGGCTGGAGGAGACGTGGCTACCCTGGTATGGATAGGAAACGCTGTCTGCCATTAAAGATATGATTTATTTGACATTCCATAAGATCCAAAATTATCTATAGAATCACGAGTTCAAGATAGCATCTCTTCCTTACAGGAAACATACTTCCACAAAGAAAGACAAAATAAACATATAAAAAAAAAAATCACCATTCTACTTTGCCCAAAGCCAATCTTGCCTGACATCACAATGTCCTTTCCTCCTAGTGTGACTGACTGAGCTACACTGAAAATGGAAGTTTTCTCCAGTTCATTACTATCATTCTGATGGTTTTTCAACGAAGCAAAATGTTTTGTCATCAAATGATTAGGGTTACCTGGCTTCTGTTTAGATGATAAATTAATCATATACCTTTTCAGTCATCTGTAAATGTTTCTTTACTATGGAATCTCCCCCACCCCCTGTTACATAGGAAACCTGTTGTATATACTCGGCCTTAATCAATCTTGAGTGTATGATATTTTAAAAGTATTATGCGATATGAAATGAAAGCTATATTCTGAAAGATAATTCCTACTGTATTATGAATGAGTGTAGCATAAAACTACTTTTTTCCTGATTGAGACAAATCTATTCTTTGATTATAGCACCCATATATCTTTAAATCTTTAATCATGTTAAGGCATGTTGGTACATGTATATACACTGATCAATATAATTGTTCAGTTATATTAGGTAGGTTAGACTTTTATTGATTTTCTAACGCTTATCAGATTGCAACACATACATACACAAGGTTAGCTAGTAATGTTGTTTCATCTATAGATATGTAAGTGAATAACTACATGTTATATTCTATGACAGTTTTTTCCTATTTTTAGGTAGGTCGCAAATACCAGGCACTCCCGAACAGGCGATTTTGCTCCTTAATTTTGTAAGTGTATTTAACTAAAATAGCAGCTAACATGCATTCCTTGTCAACCTAGCTTTTGAGAGTGTCAGGCACAGGTGTATGTTTCATTTGATCCCCCTCCTCTCTCCCTCCCCCCCCCCCCCCCCCCCCCCCATCCCCGTCCCCCCCCCCCTCTATCTCTCTATCTCTATTTCTGCTCTCTGTATCTCTGTGTCTATGTCATTTTGTCTCTCCATCTCTCTCTCTCTCTCTCTGTCATCTATGCAGATCTGCATTCTTTCTTTTCTTTACCCCATCTCCCACCATTTCAGCCTATCAGCCCCCCCCCCCCCCCCAATACATCTGGAGACGTTTGCGTGCGGCATCAATTTTAAATCCATGACGCATGCATTTTATAAGCTATCAAAACTTTGATCAAACCACATCAAATTGACACAATTCACGATCAAAGGTTGAGATTTGGAACAACTTCGGGTGTTTTTCTAGCAGGGGAAGAATAATTTTAGACTTCGTTTTTCTCCTGAGAATGATAAGGCAATTTGGATAACGAATTCTTGATGATTTAGAAATGAAAAGAGAAAGAACCTTGGATAATTTTGTCTGTGGATGGTTTGTACGTAAAGGTGTAGATAGGGGAATCGCCAAAATGTTTAAGACATTTTAGTATAACCATAATTTGAGAGAATAGGGGAAAGAACTCTCTCTTCTTTCTTTCTTTCTCATTCTCCTTTTCTTCCTACTCCACTCCCTTTCTCTTCAATGCTTTATCCCCTGTCACTGTCTTCCTGTGTCTTTCGGCAGGGGCGTCGCTAGAACATTTTGAATGGGGGGGGGGGGGGGAGGGGATTACACCCAGATTTGCCGATATAAATGCTGCACCCTAATCTCCCTCCCCCATCCCCCATAAATAATAATAAAAGAAAATCGCAGGTTTAGAGATCTTGATCATACGGGCCCATTTTCACAAGGAGGGCTGACGCCTTTTGCACGAATATCAACTTTTCAATTTCGAAATTTTTGCAAGCGAGCGAAGCTATATAGCAAGCAAATTAAAAAAAAAAATTTAGTAGTGAAAATGTACAGAAGTTATATAATTATCTGCGAATCTCGCTGCCTAAATATGTGGATATTCTGGAACCTTGCTGCCCGAATATGAAGAGGAGGTTGCCCGAATATCGGAACTTTGAAATTCCTGGGGGATGCCCATTGTCGAAGGGGAAGCCTTTTGCTCCAATATTAAATTTCCAGTGTTTTGGCGAGTGAGCGAAGCGAGCAAAAGCGAGCAAAAAAATGGCAAGCTTTTCCCTCTTTTTCTTTCTTTCCTTCTTTTCTTTCTGGTTTTTTGTTTGTTTTTGGTTTCATTTCCTTTCCCTTTTTCCTTTCTTTTTTTTTCTTATTTCTCTTTTCTCCTTTTCTTTTTCACTTTCCATTTCCTCATTTCCCCCTCCTTTATATTTGACCGACAGCAAATTTGAGTGGGGCTGTTACACCCCCCCCCCCCCTCTCGTGACGCAGCTGCCTGTCGGTCATTATGTCTGTCAGTCAGTTTGTCTGTGTCCCTTTATTGTTTATAATTATGATAGTTTTCTGCTGTTCATCACCATCTTTCTGTCCTGATATGTCTCTTGGATTGCAACTTTGTCACCCCCTTACCCCTCACCACCACACCTTCTGACTGACTCATCGATACATTGTGCGAGCTTTCATAAAATGAGAATAGAAGGAAATCAGGATTGTCCTTATCCAAGGTCAGTCAAAGTTCCCTCAGGAAATAACTCACTCTTTAACAATTTTACCTGGTCACATTTCAACAAAACGTTTGCATTTGTAACTGACAACTTGCTTTATTAATGAAGGTCCCTCGAGCTTATCGCATAATTCATATAACGTATGTTTGCAAGTTTCGATGTGATAACAAACAGTGAATCATGGTAGTACATCACCAATTTATTTGACCTTTTCTTTGAAAATTTATTTCAAGTTCAGGGCTATCGATCAATTAAGAACTTTTAAAAAAATCTGCATGGATTCCGTTTTATATATTTCTCTTTTTTATTTCTCTCTCCCCCTCTCTCTCTTTTTCTCTCTCGAATCCTTTAAAAAGATCAAGGGACCGACAATACAGGAAGGATATTAAAAAAAAACCCTGGTAAATCTCTGCTGACTTGGTTTACAACTGTCGTTTCTCCATTTGTGTGTAGACAGACTTATACCCGTCGAATAGCTCAGAGTCGTAAGAATCAGAATTTCCCCTGTACGAAAAATTGTGGCTTTCGTTTTGCTTTATTATTTTCATTTATTTATTATTTCATATTTTTTAAAGATTTACAATTTATTATCAATCTTAATTAGCTGTAAGCTATATATATATATCTTTTCCTTTCATCTTGGTCTCTCTCGATCGCATTTCATCTTCCGTTACAACGTATCTAGACTCCTCCTACCCTCCCTGCCTCCCTCCCCCCTCCTCCTCTTTGCTTTTCTTCCTTATGCTCACCTTCTGGTGTGTTTTTTTTGTCGATACGTCTCCCTCTACTTTGTCTCCATTTAAATTTCCTTTCTAAATTTCTTCAGTATTCGATTTTATTTTGCCTTTATTTCCAACATTTTGGGTCTGTCTTAGACTGTATAGGCCTAAGTCTCTCGAGGTCTGTAGTGTAGGCATTTATCAAAATGATTTGTTGACGAATTTCTTTTGCATTATCATTGATTGAATTTTTTAAATAGATATTTAACCCTCTCAACATTTGCTTTCCTTTTGAACCGTGTAGTACTCCTCATAGTTATATAACGATTATGCTTAGGCTAAGCACCCTTGCAGAATCATGTTTTGAATAATTTTATTTTCAGAATGATCCCTTTTAATCAGGGCAAAGTATGACCTTGATATGTCGGGAAATTAATCGGAAGATAAATGGGCAGAACTCCCCTGCTCTGGCATCAGTCACAGCTGCTGACCAGAGACACACACATGTGCTACTAACGCCCTTCCCTCGTGGCACCGTACACATCTCGTCTTGTTTGTCCATCAAGATCAATATTCCTTTCATTTATGAGAACTTGAAATTTAGGCCTTGAAATATTACAGATTTTTTTTCATTCTTCACAGAGATCTGAAGACAAACTCCCAGAAGAAAAACCACCCCATATCGGGAAAATATATTTATTACCATTCGGTATTAACTTGTAAAAGTTTATTGGTGGCTTGATAGCTGCATGTCAACGCCTAGTACATATTTGGCAAAACATTTGTATGTGAGAAGAAGAAGAAGAAGAAAAAAAAAGAAGAAGAAGAAAAAGAAGAAGAAGAAGAAGAAGAAGAAGAAGGAGGAGGAGGAGGAGAAGAAGAAGAAGGAGAAGGAGAAGGAGAAGGAGAAGGAGAAGGAGAAGGAGAAGGAGAAGGAGAAGAAGAATGTAGTCCAATGATTACAGACAATTTCTTTTTACGAGGCGTAGCTATATGGACCTGGACAAGACCTTGAGATGCTTGAATGTTTTTCCCATTATGTGACGATCATCTGTCAAGATATTTTAATGATAAATGTGGAAATTCAATCAAGTGAAATGATAGCCTTGTGAGGTGGAGGAAAAATCCCAGAATCATCCCACTCAGTCCTTAAGTTCATGAACTCTACCCGTGAAGCATATAGCCTGAAACGAAAAATATTAAATATGATTGGAAAACCCCAGTTAGGCTTTCACTTATCTACGATTCTAACTACTGTGTGACGTGTAAGAAGTATGGAATAAAGGGGAAAGGAATGAAATAAAAAGACGCTGGACAGTTGGAGGCTTGGAGCATGAAATAAAGAAACATAGGCGTACGAGGTTGGGGGGGGGGGGGGTAGGGCTCGAAGGGCTTTAGCCCTCTGAGGAGAATATTAAATTTCCAACAGTCGGACAACCGTCACCTCATAATATTTGGGCAGGGGATTTTTTTTAAATAATGTTAAATATCCTGCTTTCCAGTAACATGCTGGTTTGCTTTGAAGTTTAAGAAACAAGACAGTTGATATGATATTCGGGGAAAAGACGACAACATTCCCTCCCCGCGAACTATGCCCATATGCCCTAGTACCGAAAGAAAGAAAGAAAGACGACGAGGGTCAGATAGACAGAAGTTTTGAAAGATGTTTTAATAACTTGGTACAAAGACAACTCTCATTTGTTTCCACTAAAGACAAGAAGTGTTGCTGCTTTATGTAGGACTTGACGATTCCAAGTCATTACCCCCTCCCTTATCCCAAGTATTTGTATTCTATTTTCATGCCACATATGCCGAGCATTGTTATCTCATAACATCTCACTTTTAAAGTTTTTTTTTTCGAAATTAGGATTACCATAAGGAAAAATTTACTTTTATTTCTAATATTCAAAGAATATCATTGCCTTTATCACTGATGTTATCGTCATCACACTGATGAACACATAATGTTGTATTTATCATCAATATTTGGTAGTCATCCATGGTCGTGATAATCTATTTTTGCCATGAACATCACAGTGAACCATTATCATCCCCATCATCATCGTTGTCGTCGTCGTCACCATCACCACCACTACCATCATCCTCTTCCTCCTACCATTTGCGACAACCCATTTTATTACTTTGCTATGAATAATCTTCAATATCATTAAATACTAAATCATCACCAACATTATCACCATTATCATCATCATAACCACTATCATCATCTTTATCATCACCATTATCATCATCACCATTATCATCATCATAGCCACTATCATCTTTATCATCACCATTATCATCATCATAACCACTGTCATCATCATAACCACTATCATCTTTATCACCATTATCATCATAACCACTATCATCATCATCATCACCATCTTCATCACCATCTTCATCACCATTATCATCATCATAACCACCTATCATCATCTTTATCATCACCATTATCATCATCATCAAATCATCAAACCATAATCATATTATTTCTACATTACAGATACTGCATCAGAAACCACCACAATTCAAAAGCAAGAAAATTATTCTATGAAATATTTATAGTGTAAAGCTTTATTTTGTCAATGACAGACAAAGTAAAAAATATAAAGATATACACAAAATATCTTTTCGCAAGCAACAATGTGCGGACACAACAACACTAATAAGTACACTCAAACATCCTGACTACATATGCAGTGTAGTAAAATAACTGGAAAATCAAACATGATGAGCAAACCACAATGAAAGGAGCACATTTTGAAAGCAATGATGATATATATCTAAAAATGAATTCAGTTATTTCATTTGGCAAGTAGGATACAGATATATATATAACATTAAGCTATATATGGAGTGAAAATTTTGGATAATTATCACGTTTATAACTCGATCTACTCTATCTACTTTGGGACACATTCTTCACATATTCAGCATTAAAATAACACCTGTTGTATAAAATAAACAGAAATATTACTCACTTGTAATTCCTAAGGAAAGTAAATGAACCTAGCTCAACAACAGCTAGAGGTCAAGATTTTCTATCGACAGGACACGACACTAATTAAGGGTACCAGGGAAAATTTTAATAATCGTGTCACGAAAGGATATAGCACGATCCCACAATTTTCCACAATATGCTTTAGAATTCACCTTCCATAAAAGGAAGTGTGGAATTTTGACATATACTTTAAAATATGATTACATTTTGACCTAACTACTATCGAAAAATACAGGTAGCATGAATCATGAGATTTTTCAGCCATTTTAAACTTCAAGGAATCTGTCTCAAACAAAAACAGGACTCTTGAGATAGCTCTTATAACAAACTGAATGACTCATCAGACAATGAGAGTGATTAAACAAGCGGGAGACCACAAGTATTGTATTATAAAGAAATATATGTTCGGTTTGTAATCCATGATAATAATGCTCTTAGAGCTTCAATGAAACACAACTATTGCTAAACAATGCTAATAACAGTTGTGAAGCACTTCCTATGGATGTGAAGCACTTCCCATGGATATGAACAAAGTTTAACGAGAATTCTGATCCTGAATTAGATTGACCCAGCACAAGTTCAAAAAGAGCGGGAACATTTTTGCTATCCAATACACATCTTTATTGCTTGCAAACTGAAAAAATGCCAAGATTGAATTTTGTTTTCTTCATTAGATAGATTAATAAAATCTATTTCACAAGGAAATTGCTCTAGGGTGTACAAAATGAACCGTACAATGCTGTACAATACCTAAATATACACACACACACATATATTTGGGCTATTAAACTCTAGGGTTCTATGTACTATGTGAAACAACGCATTAACAAGACAAAAATTGCACAAGTTATACATAAATTTTGACCCCTTCATATGAATTTCACATATGAAAGTCTTTATACATTTTTTTCAAATTCAAAATGAAGGTTTCAGGTGGTGTATGATTGTAAGGCATCAAACTGATTTCGCATATGAATAAAACAAAAAGTGAATGATTATCAAAAAGCAAACATACAGAACTCACAAAGTAAGACACACGTTGTCACTTTTCATCTTCTGCACTTCGTAACATAAAACAAAGTCATTTGCGGATCACGCAAATAAATTTACGTTATACACTGAACTGTGTATAAACAAAACTACATGTAAGTCTCTTCCTTCAGCCTACGCTTAAAACCGTGATTAAAATGTTCAAATTGCCTGCATTAATTGCATATTACTTACAAAATAGTACTGTTAACATTTAAGGTTCGAATTCAGATTCACTATCAGAGAAACAGACGACCAATCAACTTTAAATATTTACTAGATTTGTTTCTTCTTCTTCTCCCAGGGTAAGTAATGTTAATACATGTGATTTATCTTCATACACTTATGAAAAATGCTTCTATGGAATTGAAAATCTTAAAGAGAAGGTTGAGTTCTGGAAAAAGGTGAAAAAGGTGAAAAAGAATTTGTGAGCTTTCTTGATCTCCTTCCTGTTATGTCACTTTAGGAGAACATCATAACAGAAATGTCCCCTGAAAAGGACTGCTCCTCAAATGTACTCATAATCAAACTATCATGAAAAAAGCTGAAGTGTTTTGGCCAATCATTCACACATGTGTGTGCAGTCCCATATACCCATTTCTGTGTGCAGGGCATGTGCTTATCAATAAATGGGTCAATTTTTTATCATTATGATGATTCTAAAACCTCACATTGCTATTAGACAGTTTCTTTCAAATTGTAATAGCAGGTGAAAAATTGTAATAGCATGACCAGAACTCAACTTCATCTTTAAATCATCATCATGATTATTATTACTATTATAAATCATTATACTTAAAGTTATTTCACTAAAGTCAACATAAATTATGTAGTTAGGAAGAGGTTCATCGTGGTGAAAGATGAAGACGAAAAGTTGATCAGTTGTCTCACGCTACTGCTAGTCTTCGTCAGGCAATGAGCATAGACTGTGTGTGTGTGTAATTGGGTTTTTACAGACATGTATCAATCTGATATGATTATTTACGTCTGGGACCGACCTTTAACGTCACCATCCAAAAGACGTGACTCAGTCTCAAACCTGGTCCGCTGAATCAGTTTATAACTTCCACTGGTAGCTGGATTACAGGCGCACGCCACAACGCCCAGTCCAGACTTCGCTGCACGCGTCTTATATAGCAGCGGCGGGGATCCGGGGAGCCCGGGTGCGTGCTATTGCCTGACAAGACTATCAGTGGCAGTCGAAACGTCGTAGCTTTCCTCGTTTGCACATCGAGAGACAACTGATCAATTTTTCGTCTTCATAAATTATGTAACTTTTAATTTCTAAATCAACTGAGGCACACATATCAAATTTCAAAGTCACTGAAAGAGGATGAATTGAAAAACTAGCAACAATTTGTTAAAAAAATAACTTTTCATAGAAGAAGTATTGTAAAGGCACTGAAAACTTTCTAGCTGGATTGAGAAAATACAAGTGGCACTTGAAATTGAATAATGATAATCTAAAATGTTCATAGATTAAAACTGGCTGTGTGTATTCCCACACAAGAAATACAGTGAAGAAAGAAGTCACAGAGTGAAAGATATCAGGTTATTATAGCTTTGTAATCACAATTTACAAGTCTAAGTCAGAATCAATGACAATTATTGTTTCATTCTGAGTTTCCCCATGTAACATTCTCATTGCCATCTTGCATGTATCCACAGTAATATCAGATAGATACTGGCACTGCATTTGGTCGGAGAGAGTGAGTCCTGACTTGTTTTCAGCAGATGTTTGCCCCAACAAGGAATACAGGGCAACTTTAGTTACCATCTTAGCCTGCTTGGCCACAAGCCACCTTTCCAATTCTTGGTTAAGAGCCTCAGCTGTGACCGCATTATCAGTGTACATGTTAGCTGGTGGGCCCCACAGCAAGCACTGGAGAAGGGCTACAGCTTGATTGCAGGTCAGTCTGTCTTGAGGATTCTTGGCTAGGAGTCTGGCAGCGATTGTGCGTAGACTGGCCGAAAGAGAAGACTTGATGGGGATATCTGGAAGGTCATCAGCTGTGTAGTCAGAGATGATCAAACTTGTACGGGTGGAGAAAGGGTTTGGTTGATGAAGGAATTCATAGATTAGAATCCCAACATCAAACTCATGGCATTTCTGCTCTAGCTTGGATGCAACCTCCTTCTCATCTGTCCTGACTGGGGACACCACCTCTGCCCCCATCAGGTGGTTGATGATTAGGTGATGTCCTCCACCTGGAAGACCACTCTCAGTCAGTAAGAGGTGGTCAAGCTTTAGACTCTCCAGGCACATGTGTCGTGACTGGAGCTGACAGAGTCCCTGACACAATTGCAGCAGCATTAGGGCAACATCTCGCTCGTAGACCTCGGGTAAGTGTTCATGCTTCTTGATATTATGTGCGACATACTCTGCAACGTTCCCAATCGGTAGATCATCTGTGAAAATTACGGCTGTCTCGATAGATCCACCAGATTGTGGAGAGCTCCTGGTTTTTCTTTGTTCAAGGAGTGAAGGCTCGATGGTGACAGTGTCTTTGGTAGCATGGGACACAGAAATGAGGTTGGGATGGGTTGCCATTGATTTGGTCATTTCAGCCATTTGCAGCACTTGAGTTGCCTTGCTAGGATCACAACATACCTAAATGAAATGAAAAATAGATGAAAGGAGGAGAGAGAATTAAGTTAAAATGTTTTACCTTTCTATGTTATTTCATATGTTAAAGAACTTAGAAACACTCTTTATTTGTCTAAATTCACAAATACAGACTACATACATATTTGTATTGGGTATGCATAAGCAGATTACAAACTAAAGAATGCATTTTTTTCGAAATTCAATACAATATACTTGTTATGTTAGTCTGAGCTGAAAGTTTGTATTGTGAAGTCCATTCAAAGTAGAACACTAGAAGATAGCACATCTTGTCCTGTGCTTGACAAAAAGGCATAGGCAGGGGAATTCCTAATGCATCTGAATATTTGTTAGTAATTGCCCTGCTTTATGCCCTTCTGCTGGGCACATGCAGATCTGACTTTAAGAACTATCAAATGAAAACAAAATGTGTAATTAAAAATATCCAATTACTTGAACAAACAAATCTAAAAATCTGGTGCATAATTCCTCAGCTCATAATGTTGGTAACTTCAAAATCAAAAATTTGATATCATTTTGAAAAACACTTTGACATGTGGATGAAATTTCAATGCAATACTGTAATCCTGTTTATTTGCTGTCAGTATCAAATATGCTTTGGGACTTGGGGTATAACAGTCATTATGAAACCACAATTGATGCCACCCTGTTAAACCTGACCACAAGACCTAGACATGTCTGCAGATCACATAAATGAATTAATCCAATTAGCAGGGCAGGAATGTAGACGGGAATTGGTTAGTCACAGACATGGATATCATTAGTAGTTGTAGTATTTTGGTCAATACATGTATGCTTGTTTGCAAAATTTTTCACTTTGTACACTTGATTTTTTTAACCTTAACCCGGTCTATCCTTAACCCGGGACTATTTTTTGTTGTTGCTGTTCTCATCTGCAACTTTTTAGTCTTGTATTATCTCCCTAGCCAGAGCGTTTTGCTTTTGTCATGGCTAAAATAATCTCATACTATCGTGGAGTTAGCCCACTTAAGTAAACTGCAATGTGAACAGAAAGTGGGCTAAACTTATAGTCCCGTACCATCTGTGGGGATATGGGACAATGCAAAACTTTACAAGTGTAAAAAGGGTTATATCTTGTTTCAATGTTGTTGCAATGGACCATTTGCAGAGATGTATTCTGCCTTTTCTGTCCTTTTTCACTGAGCTATGTTACATGTTACAAGTAAGCCAACAAAATGTAAGACAAAAAAATAGACAACATTGATAACATTAGGAAACCTTCATGAATATAGAAACGATACATCACTCTATTATGTTAGCCACATTCAATAAGGCCATATTACTGAGTAAATACAATGAATTACCGGTAATCTACAATGACGAGCATCTTTATCACAAAGGCTCCATCCAGAAATTTCTTGAGGGATGGTTTAATACTTATATACACTTTTTAAAATTCTACTATTGAAAGAGAACAAAATTGTGTAGTTTCCCATACAAGCAGGAATTAGCGGTATGCTAAAATTCCATTAAATTTTGGAACTGTCAAGCTAGAGGACAGACTCACCAGTAGGCCTGGAGGAGATGAAGGGTTGGTGGGATGTGTTACACCAAAGAACGCTGCTCCAGCCGAACGACACTTTGGCTCTGATGAGGTCTGCTCCTTCCAGACAGAATCCTTACACTCAGTCCAGTCCAGGGGAGTTCTTGGTGTGGTCTTTGAGAGTTGAGTCAAGGCCTGAAGATGGACTGCACTGACGTCAATCAGAAGGTTACGTTGGCTCGTTTGATCCAGGAACGAACTGTTCAGTGAGTTCAAACTACATTGAGAATCTGCATCTACAAAGGATTGCCTTTTACTTTGATCGCCATCATCTACTTTGGTACCTGCGTCAGAATGGATGGTATCATCCAGATCTACTTGAGGAACCAGTGCCAAGTTTTTATAGTCACTTCGGAGGACAGTGGAATGCGGGAGCTGTGTATTGATTGCTTCATCTTCTGGGGCAATGATCCTGACCGGACGCTTTGGAACAACCTTCCCGTCGGCATCAACCCTGAGAGGTTCTGATTGTGTGCTTCTGAGAGCAGACTTCAGAGGAGGGGAGGAACTGAGAGGGATGTCGTCAAACACCAGCTGCTTAGCACTGCTCCCATCGATGACATCATCTCCAGTGTCCCCAGTGGTTACTTTCTCCGGAGTCTTTGGTGCCATACGCTTGATGCGAGATGGCAAATCCTCGAAGCCTGTGGTCCTGTTTCTTTGTCGTCTCCTGGCTGGCTTCTGAGGGGCTATGTTGGCCCGACTGGCTCCTGCACCAATGATAAAACATGATAGACACAAAACAGGTTGAATATTGCATACAGGAGATTGAAAAAGGATTATATGGACATTGTTAAATAGATAAAACTGGCAAAAAGCAAATGACATAGCTGTGTAAAAGAGTTCCATCAAGAGCAACCAGCACCTTTACATTTCAATTTTGAAACCTCTAGGGCCCTTGAGACTTACCACAAATATTCATAATTCTTTTTTCAACCTCTCTGAGAGACATTCCCTTTTTTTGCCCTAACATTGTGTGCAATGCTGAATGAGCTGAAGTCTGTATTCCTGTTTTGAAAAAGCCTGCAAAATCAATGTTGTCCTCAAAGATTGAGACTACTAGAAGTGTCTTCCCCCTTAAAGATTAATCAATTCTGATTCTGAGAGATTTTACGACAAGCCTGGACTGAATCGAGGCTCAACATTTACACAACAAATCCCATATATTAAGGAATTGGCAACATTTGCAGTTAAATAGGACTGAGGCCCTATCAAAATGAAGAAATGAAATTATAAATAATGTGAAGAATCTGGAATTTCCTGTTTTAGTCCATGTAATCTCTCAAGTTATGGAATGATAAGTTGCTTAAGATGTCCACAGGGTCATGAGGATCAGAAAAAATCTTGATCACTTTCCAAATATCTAGCCATGGTCAAGGTTGGGGATTATCTGTGCTGGCTGATCTGTGAAGTTATCTATATAAAGATATACCCAAGCTTCAGTATGTTTTTATCTTTGTTGGAGATATATATTATGCTTTTTACTGATGGGGCTTCAAAATATATATCTCTTCTATCTATATCATGCTGAAGTAATTAAGACACAAGAAATAGCAAGAGTTTAAAAAGAAGGAAACAGGCGTACATAATCCATGTAATTGACCAGATGAGATGAATTTAAACCTCACTTTCTATATTTACAATGAGTTTCTATTTTGACAACATTCATTATGCTAATAAAACATGAAAAGTGTTCAAATCTTCAGCATATCAATTCTGTAAGAATCAGAAAAAGGAGAAGTGAAATAATAAGGAAAATAAATATTAACACACAGAGTTACAGAAAGATAAAGATAAATAATAGTTTTTGCATCATCAGCTTTGTAACGGTTGATCTTTAGAATTATTTAACAATACAAATCAAAGTCATAAACCAAGTTGATTTTATTGCAGTTTTGCATCAATGGGTTCGTATTACATGAATCTATTGTAATATTTTAAAATTATTTATACAGGCTTTCTGAATAATCAATTACACAAGTTTCATGCATTGCACATCAAATACTTGTAGTCATTTCTCCATTACAAGAGTGCTTTATTTCTAACAATTTACAATACCCATATATGCAATCATTCTTTCTTTCAACCTCATTTCCTGTTCCCACTCATTGAAATCCTCCCTTGAAATCCTCCCTTGAACCTTGTAAGGCACACAAGTCTGTACTTCATGAACGGCCTTCAGTATATCGCATAATATCAATTACAGCTCTTCTTCATTGCTACAATCATTCTTGATGTATCCTTCACACTTCAGTAGTGATAAGAACACCTAGTTTGCGGGCAAGTTTGACAAGGTCTCTGGGAAATGATTCACAATGCCTTGTCTAACTTGACTCACGAACTGTCAAGAAAGCATTATCTCCACGTCATGAAATAAAATAGGGTTTATTTCATTAAAATCCTGTAAATGTCAACCCATTGCAAGCCAAGTTTTGCTCAGGGACATACCTAGTTCTCTGTATAATAACAATTAGATTTCCTTGTAAACAATTTCCTTTTCTATCCCTTCATAGAAAGTGGTAAAAGCTACCTACAAGGCTATAAATGTATGAACACAGCCTGTATTAATCAGGGATGCCACTTAGAATTGATAAAAAAGTAGGAAAAATCATCTAGAATGGGCCCTTGTGTACATAAAGTGTTTTTCTATGGCTAAAAATATGTTGAAAAAGTAGGAATTCCTAAATTTGTCTGAAAAGTGGCATCCCTGATTAATATAGAAAAGATTGAAGTTATGATTTAGTTGGTAACAATTAGTATTTTCTATTGTTTTCAGTTTTCTCTGCAATTTCGCCCCCCCCCCGCCCCCCCCCCCCCACCTGTGATGTGGAAGATAAATTTTACATAAAGCTTACTGTGTGCCTAGAAGGGCTTTAGCTAAGGACTGCTAATGGCTTTTTGCCATATATACTATGAGACATTGCTTCATACTTGCTTTGAAATCTTCTAACAAAAGATATTGAAAGAAAACTCTAAACATCTGAGAGGAATATGAATCACCTATAAATCAACCTTCATAAATTATAATGAGGAAAAGTCTTGAACAGTAATATTTCAGAAAGAAAAGCACCCCAAAACCAACAATATAATGTTGAAACATCGAAAACCACACCTCCATGCCACTCTCTGTTCTTTTTCTTTCTTTTTTTTTGGGGGGGGGGGGGGGTTGTTGCTGTTGTTGTTGTTACTTTGAGTGATTTCAATATGGTAAGACTGCATCTTAATAATTTGAAACTAGAGGAGATAAAGCTTCTCATTTTTTAAAATGTTCTCAGGTGTTTCATCTGAACTAAATAGAGCATCCTACATTGTAATTCCTAGATTAAGATCTCAAGCTGACATCTGCTTTCAGGAATCATTTGCTAGATCCTTTTGATTTGTAAATGTCACATCAAATCAAATATCCTTTTTTAGCACTTTGATATGAAACCTGATGTCAAAATGCAAAATTAGTTGATTCTCATTTTTTAAGTTTGAACTTAGGACTGATACAGGGATAGATAGTAGAGGGAATAGGGAGTGATGGATTTGATTTCTGATTCTCCTGCATCACATTAATAGATGTTTATTTAATTCAGTTTGTTGCAGACACTTAAAGGTTTGTGTCATTTCATGTAATGGAATGTAAATAAGCAAGTAATGCCAAGTTGTTTAATGTCTAAGCCAAACCAGTAAATTGTCTTTCACTCTTGGCTAACCTTGTTAGAATTGTCATACAAGTTGTCAGTGATGCTGAATTTTACAAATTAATTAAAAATGATATCCTTACATTTACAAAGGAGTCTGATTTGCTTTTCTACCAATTTTAGTGTGTCATCATTTATTCAGTTATATTTATATCTATAGTTCAAAATGAATCACATGGATTAAAAAAAGATAGAGAAGCAGGCACTTATCAAAAATCTCTTAATATTGGCCTGTGTTTCAAGTAGAATGTAAGCATGTTATTGCAAAACTATGTACAAGCTCCTGCGATGTGTTTCATTACATTAAAAAAAAAAACCTTTTGCCTAGTCAAGGTTTATATTTAAAGATAAGAGATAACATGACCTGATACAGTTTGTATATATGTTCAGGGTTTAGAATACAGTAAGCATTGTCTTATGTCCCTGGCTTAAGTATGTATCTCAATATCAAGCAAGGCTCTTTGATGATTTATTTCCTTGCTCAAAATAGGGAAATAGAATAATCATACATTGTCGACATCAACAATTATGACTGAATTTAAATAGCAACATACAGCTATCCATTATTGGCAAAAAATTTACAATTTCAAGCTTGTTCTGTGAATGAATAATACTTTTTTTTTTTACTATGTGTTTGTTTTGACTACAAATAAAAACAATTTCTTCCATGGGCTCTCTTCGAATAAAAAAAAATGTCTACCAGAAGATCAATTTGGGAGCTCTTTGATGAGTACTGAGAGTAAATCCCCTCTTTTCTGTCAAGTATTACAGAATGTTGCTAAAGTACATTTGAGTGTGTATGCTGCAAAAAAAGATGTCACACTGTTCACTATTTACATGTGAGGTATACTGTGCTCTTTAAAAAAGAAAAGAACATTTGCACTTGAATCTTACTAAGGCAATTCTCACCTCCAATATTGACTTTACATGAAAAACATAAGTCATATCAGACTTGGCAAATGTTGTAAGGTAAATATTGAGAATGATAATACAGACACAGGGAGTGTTTTGTTGTATTAGGGGTGTCCCACAATCATGACCATACAATAATTGACTCATGCAATAGTGTCTTATATTTTTGCTCTCCATAGACACAAACAAATCAATAAAAAACCAACCTCTTCTGTACTGTGTGTACATCTTTTCAAGGTTGTGTGGTTGCGGTGATCTATTCCATTATGCATAACCTTTTGTTATGGTACAAATGTCGTTTGTTGAGATAGCTGATGAGTCTATCAAGGTTATGTGGGGTATAAAAATGGCTTCTGGTGTCACTACGTATGGGACAATGTACATGTACATGTGGGTTTTCAGTTCTAATGAACCCTTTATTCATCCAAAATGAAATGAAATACATACATGTACAAATCTACAAAAAATAGATGTGACTCAACCCAAATTCATAGAGAGATTATTTTTGTTCATCCAATAATACTTCTTTTTTATTAACATGATTCAATGAAAAACTTTTTGAAGATCTTCTACAGAAGAAACTGAGCTTTGCCTGAAGGCATTCTTTTTTCATCCAGAGCTCTTTTAAAGCTTTCGAAAGGTAAATCTCTCTCTGCTGCTGTGATACTTTTGTCACAGATAACAACACTCCTTGTCAAATTTCAACTTTCATTTTTGTAAAACTTTAACCCGGAACCATATAATGACTTTCACCACATTTTTTCATCAAG
This sequence comes from Heliocidaris erythrogramma, assembly GCA_025617745.1. Classification (NCBI taxonomy): domain Eukaryota; kingdom Metazoa; phylum Echinodermata; class Echinoidea; order Camarodonta; family Echinometridae; genus Heliocidaris; species Heliocidaris erythrogramma. The sequence goes on along the minus strand of CM046853.1, from coordinate 16,438,287 downwards.
CAAACAGTACAAAGACCCCAGCTCCCATTTTTTCCCCAATTCCCACGAACCCAATCCATTCACAGTCCACTTAATTCAAAACATGTTTATTTTCACAAGGCCTTTACATTGTAGATCCCACCACCACCTCAAAACCTGAAAAATCATACCCCAAATGTACAAAAGTGAGTCAGGTCAAATACAGTCTCTTCAATAGGTCTGTTTCAATTTGCATTCCACACTTTTTGTGATAAATCTGCTAGCTCAAGCTCAACCAAACAGAGGTACACCTCCGTGGAAAGTTGACACAATACGCATTTTGAATGGAGACTGTAGATTTTTCACAATAAATGCCATTGAATACACCTCAGACCTGCTATGAAATGACTTACTATGCGGAATAGAAAACTATGAAATAATAAAGTCAAGGAGGATTGGGCATTGATAAAGGGAGGTAATAGAGTTACAGAAGTAACATTCTATCATAGAAAGAAGAAAGTAAAGAATACAACAGGATTTCAGTAGATTTTATTATGATTATTTGAATACCTATTTGTAACAATTTCCCTTACTTAAACAAGGTTGGGTTATCCTGTTAGGATGTCAGGCCTTATCTTTGACCCGAGAGTCTATATTTTCATACAGTGCTAGTTTCATGCTTTGTTTTTTTATCAGAATGAAATGGTGTAAATATTATGAGAGCTTCTCCTTAATAATATGCTCAGCCTTCTTCATTCTACTGTTTAATATCCTCTTTCTAAATAAATTACATGCAGGAAGTTTGTTTGATGAATGTGGTTTTTACAGATTTTTTTTCAGAATAAAAACATGCATTTCCTTGATTTCATATAATTGACCCTTAAATTTGATGTATGACTAATTGAATTGATAAAGTACAGAACACACTTTTATCAAGAAGTGTTTAATGCTTTTCCTTTTTATACTCTCCAGCAACAACAGATAAACTAACAGTTTAATAATTGAAATTACAAAAGATTGGTTCTACAAGGAATTTAGGTAAAACAGGACTGGTAAATTTATGTACCAAAAGGACTTGGAGGAATCATAATAAAGAGGGCTTACATTCCTGAAGCTTGGCGCCCCTATCCCCACTCCCAGGTTCCTGTTCCTCCCACTCCCAGTCTCCGTTTTCAATATGAGTAATACATCAAGATTGAGATGGGGAAAAACAGGAGGAAAATCTGTTCTATCAAATTCACAATCGGCTGAAGAAAGACCTTTTGAAGGCAGACATCTGGCAAGAGTTATACTAAGTGCAAACTGAACAAGGTGAAAGATCATGCATTATAAAGCAGATCAACTACATGTACACTTCGTACACATAGATTTGGATTCAAACTTCCTACATAAACGCTTGGAAGCGATTCAAATCTCAATTAGAAAGAAGCTTAGAGCTTGAACATAAATATTGTATGCTTCACTCACAACATGCACTTTATATTAAAATCAGCAGCATATGGTGCATAATGCAATGTAACTAAACATATGACATTGTTGAAAAGACTTCCATTCAAGAAACCCATGCAAATTCCTCATTTAAAAAAATTCAAAATAGAGGTACATACATGTACGAAAGAGACAAAAACTTTTACTCACCGAGATTTTCATACAGGTGTTTGTCCTCTTCCTTTGTCTTCATCTTCTCATCATTTTTCCGCCTGCTAGTTGGAGACAGGGAGTAGGACTTCTGAAGTAGAACTGGATCTTCACTGGTGTCTTCATCCTGGTGGTCTGGTAGTGGTGTTGGTGGTTTGGGTGCCCTTCGTTTACTTCCACTTCTGGTTATATCGTCATCTTCACTCTCCACAAGGCTATTCCTGTTGTTATTCGTGGTGGTGGTGGTGTGTGGAGTGGCTGTGGGTGTGTTCGGCGCATTGGGTGTGGCAGGAGGTGCAGCATTGGTGGTAGCTTGGGAAGCTCGTTTAATGGCCACCGTTGGTTCCCCCTTGTATGCGTTAATGACTTCCAGGCGCTCTAGGGAGTTCCGTGGATTGGGGTCAGTGGCTGCAGGAGAAGCAGGAGAAGCAGGAAATGAGCTCACAAGCCATTTCTCCACCTCCTCTGCATTGAATTCTCTCTCTGGGCTTCCAGAATCATTGCGCTTCTTTTTCCTTTTCCAGGGCAACTTGGATCGTTTGGACTTTGTGGTGACAGCAGGTGCATCCTGCGTTGCTGTTGTGTTGGGGAGGTTGATAGGCTGAGGCCTGTTCAGAGGAGGTGGGGGAGAGGCCACTCGTCTCATGGGCGGGGCACCAGATTCATTTTCCTTATTGGAGACCTCCTTCTGTTTCCCTCTGCTCATGGGAGATAGCTCCCTTCGTCCAGTAGGAGAAAACTCCCGGAGCCTTGCTCGAAAATTACTCTCTTTCTTGACAGGAGTTGCTTTTCTGGATTCATGTTGATTTCGTAGTGGGGACATGTCTCTGTGTCTCGTGGGGGACATCTCTCTTCGTACTTTATCAGTTCTTCCCGAGCTCCCACTGATGCGGGTTTCTGCCTTAGCTTTGTCATTATTGGATGCCTGCGGATATGACGGTCTGTCATTGTCATCCGATAGGTCTGAGGAACTTCTGTCTATTGATTTTTTAGTCTCCTTTTTACTTTGAGGGGGAGGGGGTGGGGAACGATGGGGCAAGCTATCAAGCCTGTCATCCCTCTCCCTACCAAAGTTCTGATCTGTGAGTTCCATTGAAGGGGGCCGTGGAGCAACCCGCTTGAGTCTAGTCCGGTTAAAGTCTGGAATATCCTGGTCTTTCCCGCTTGAACTATTTGACAATTCCTCCTCCAAGACTGGATGAGTTTTTGACCTTGAGCGAGATGGTCTTCTAGATTCCCTTAAAGTCTCATCACTCATCGACACTCTCTTTGACTCAAGTAGATTCTGTGCATGCTCATTATGAACAGTTTCCTCTTCACTTTGAGCAGTAGTTTGCTTTTCACTTGATTTCTCTTTTGGCTGAAGATAATCAATGTTTTGATCAGGACCTTGAGATACCTGATCATTTACATGTACCTCACCACCACTGTTCTCTTTGGGACTACCCCACCTGGAGCTGTCATATGTCTTTGGCATAATGAATATAGGAACTTTATACTGTCCTGAATTTCGCTGCTTTTTCCTATTGTCAGGAGGTTGTTCTTCATGAAGAATGATAGGGTATGGTGGTGTATTTCTTTTACTGCTCTGTGCAGGGGGTGTCTCTTGCTTTGGTCCTTCACTGGAATCGCTGGATTCCATGGAGTCATTGATACCAGAGTCTGTATTGAACTGAGATGCCGTATAGATGCCATCCACAAGAGCAACATTTCTCCTTGGGAACCGACCTGAAGGATCCACAGAGGAGCTAGCCCCACCATCCTCCTGCTGGATCAGTCCAAGGCCCTCATCCAGTTCATGTGACATTCTCCCACTACTTAATGAAGTACCCTCACTGCTTAATGCTGAGCTTGATTTTCCGCTTGACTTTTTTGACTGATTATCATGCAAATCTACAACCCTATAAGGATTTGTTTTCACTTCAGGAGACTGGGGGCCTGCACCATTTTCCATCTCAGCAATACCATTGTCTACTCCGTCTCGCTCGTAGTGATGCGATACTTCCCCACTTTGTGAAATGATCGTGACACAATCTGCAATATGTCCATATCGGGGAGCAAAATCCTGTTGCTCATCACTGCCTGCATGTTTCTGGGGAGACGTGACCGGAGACTTGCCAAAATAAACATCTGAACTGAGCTGGCTGTTTCTCACCACTACATTCTCAGTCTTCACATCATTCATGTTTTCACTTGTCAAATTGCTGACATTTACCACAATTTCTTCATTCGAAACTGGTACAAAAACCTCAGGATCGGATGTCTGTCTTTTGTGTTTTGTGAGTGGCTTTATAGAAGCCCTTGACTTTCCTATGGACTTTGGAAGAGTCTCATGTCCTGTCAACGTTGCCTGGGTGTTCATGACTAAGTTCATGGGCAGCTTTGATTTTGAATTTACTAACTTCTGCTGCTCCTCTGCGCTTGCATCGCTTCCAACTACGTTTGGCAAGTCAGGTAGATTTGGGAGCATCTCCTCTGTCTCGATAACAGAATGGTTGTTGTTATTGCTGCTATGAACCTCTGTGGATGAAGTGATCCCCATGCTCTGGATGTGTCTAAGATTCTTGGCGACTTTCACAAACTCTGGGAGATCTGGATCACGGCGGTTCCTGTCTCTGGTCTTAGGCGGGCTTCCTGTCTTCTGCACTGGGCGCAGTGCTCGCCTAAACTGCTCACTGTAACTACCACTCAACTCTAGATCACTCTCTACTTGAGGGTTATTTGGATAGAAGTTGCCATTGGTCTCTGCTCCTTGCTTATCAGCAAGCACATTGATGTTGACGCTTCCATTGTCTGAGCATGATTCAGTGCTCTTTATCCCAGCTTGTGTTGAATCATTTCTGGATGATACCTTGTTGTCCAAACCAGACGAACATTCTGCTTCACAAGGGATGTTTAAGGTCAAGGCATTCTTGGTGGGTTTACTTGTCACATCACGCTTTGCATTGTGGGGTAACGATTCTTTAGTTCTCTCTTTACCCCTCTTCCTGTTATTCCTTTCACCCTGTCTCTCGCCCCGCCCTTTCACATCCTTCTGAAGGTTATTCTGGTTACGTATGATGACTTTGGGAATGTCGTACTTCTGGTTTGCAGCCTTCCCATCATTCTCTTGCACCTTGTTGATGTTGTTGTCAAGGGCAAGAATCTTTGCGGTGTCCATCTTCTCTTCCGATTTCTCTACATGAGCTGACTTGGCCTTGAAGCAGTGGACACAGAGGTGGCCCTTGAAGCGATGCTGTTCAAAAGCTGAACAGGCTGCATTGGTCGCCTTCTGCTCTTCCAACATCTCACTGATTTAAACAGTTCCCTGATGATAAATACCTTTAAACTGGAAGTGCCCTATTTAGCCTTAATTCCTCATGGTCAGTCCATGTAGTCATCCATCAGCACATAAGACCTGAAGAGAAGAGAGAGAAAAAAAATACAAAATATGATTATTTCTATGTTCTTAGAGAACAAGGGGTTAAAACAGAATCAAATAAGCATACATTAAAACAAACTATAACATATTTGATAGAAAAAATAAAATCAATTTTTTTTTTTGAACTATGAAAATAGCTCACACAGACATTTGTAGTTTTAATGACTAAAAACACATACTAAAGATGTCAACATACAATTACAGAACACTAGTAAGTCTGATACAAAGAACCACCTCAAAATACATGGTGAAATTGAATCATCAAAATTGTCACTCATTTGTGAGTGAATCATCTTAATGAAAAATGATCAACATGAATGTGTATGCTTTCTAAAACTTGCAGACAGTTTACAGAATGATAAGTCATAATGACGCATAACTCTCACACTTCTTGTCTATGTTGCCATTCCTATACACGAGGAACTTGAAGTTTATAACCCCTATTCCTCTCTAGAATCATGTTTTGCACACATCTCATCTAATCGATTTCTGAGCATAACTTTGAAAACCAAATACAAATAAGGCATTGCTTCAGAATTTAGATCAACTCTTCCCCATGTACTTTTCAAATGCTTGCTTAGGGCAATTCCATGGTAACTCGTGTTACAAATAAAGGGTACATTTACAGGATAATGTTCCTATATCTTTGTAATTGTTATGATCTACAAGTTACTTTTTCCAACATGGGTAGGGTAGACATAGACCATCTAATCAAATAAAAAAAGAAACACAAAGGACAAACATATTGAGATTCTTGAATCGCTTAATTTTGGTAACTCACGTTACAAAAAAAGGACATGGTCAATTCTATGACAGCCTCTTTTGGCAAAGTCTCCTCATACTAGACAATCTCGATAAAACTTTCCCTACCTTATATAGACCGCTTCTGTAATGTATACAAATTTATGCACACAAATTTATGCACTTATATTCTCTGAGCACCTAGTGACGAGCTATTCCATGAACCTGCTTTTTATAAATGAGCCTCAATGCTTGGAATCCAGTTTGCATACATTATTTGTTGCTATGTCTGGCAAGCTTTCAGGTTGTCAAGAACAACCTTTGTTTGAAAGGTATGCATAAAATTTGCATACATTACCGAAGCAGTCTACTGATAGGAGAATATGACTTATAAATTAACAGTGTAAAGGTTGAAAAATAATGAACTGGTAAAATGCAGGAAGCATACATGTATATATCGGTATTAAACTCGCGTTTCGGTAACTCGTGTTACATTACATTGTATGTCCATTCAAAAAGCCTGGCACAAATTAATGGCATACAACTATTCTGTTGGCACGGTATCTTGTTTTAAGTATTTTTAAAGATGCACAATATAGTAAAATGAAGATATCTACAGCATGTAGAACAATTATTGTTTTGGTAACTCGCGTTACATGGCTCAAGTGGGTAACTTTTATATGATGCTGAAACAGTTTGGAAGGTAGTGTAGAAATTTCCTCTTTTAATAGGGACTGGAGTAGACCCAGTTTGCTTGCCTAAAGTGAAATAATAGAAGTGTTAGCAATATTTATCCATTGAAGAAATACAAAGGTACAGGTAGGCACATAAATTTAGCAGTTTGGACAATTAAAAATCTCTCCAATGTTTTTGTAGCTGTATGTCGGAAAATATTCAACCAATTGATGTAATTCTTTTTGTTTCTTTAATTTCAACATATGGGTAAATTATAATAAATGCTTTCTTTGCAATGTGATAAACTTGAAATTTAGTGTCATGTGCACCTTCCCATGGAATTGCCCCTAAGTTGATACTAGTATACAGTGTGTAGCGGGAAAAAGAAGAACATAAAAACATATTAAACAGCAATAAAAACAACAACAACAAAACAAAGAAAGACATGAACTGGAGGCTTTGGAGCAGTGAGTGACTTAGCTGTGAAAAGCTTTGGGAAAAACAAACTATCATAAAAAAAAGTACATGTACCCCCAGTATCTTGATACATTACTATAACAATAAAAAAAGCTTCCATGAACAAAATGTTACTGAGACACTGGATACTGGAGAGCATGCTGTTCACATAAAAATATGATCATTGTATGTACCTAAGATACGAGAAATGCCTTTGCAAAGGGCACATTTCTTTAAAAACTATAACAAAAAATGATGGTTTCTGTCAACTAGCACAGAAGGTTCTGATCCATTTTCAAATGTAGTAATCCTCTATGATGAAGACAAATAGAGTTGGTTTATAAGCTACTAGCATGGAGAAAGAAATCCACTCCATTCAGAGCTAAGTTCCGCTCAGACTTCACGGCAACCTGAGGCTATCATCGCTCAACAAAATTTGACCTGCTTTCAGGTTCAACTACGCCTGTAAGAATGTCAGAAAAATGTAGCTGCATGCAACTCACAGCTAACCTTGCTGTTAAATTTGGAGGAGCTTAGAAGTACAAAACATTTATTCCCTTGCATCACAACTGATGATACTGTTAAATTCAAATGTAAGGTAGACATTGAGCTTGCTACAAGTTTCTTAGAATAGAAAAAACTTGAAGTTTGCCAAATAATCTAGCATATAATAAAAAAGAACTCTGGGAAAGATCAGATAAATTTAAACACAAGTCTGCATTTTCCTCTGCAGAAAGTATCTAGATGATGTACTGTAAATTTGACATTAAATCAAGTGATGTTTTCACATTAGCAACAAAATATTCTCTACAATACTTGGATGATTCAGTATTTAGTATTTACTCCATGACTTAACAGATCTATTTTTGATAAATAGAGAACTCCTATGTACACATTGACATTTATAATGTTAATTGTAGCAATCATTTAAAATATCATTTTTCATTACAACGTTAGGGTACAGATACCACATTTAACATTAAAATGAGAATCTTGGTGAAAAAATCTGAAAACAGTGTAATACACTCAATATCCAAACAGGTCTTTAAAAAGTCAAAATGTTGTGCATCAAAATAGGAATTTTAAGAAAAGCTAAAAGGTATTGCATAATGAAATAATATTTCATAGACCTAATGGTAACCAGTATGTTCTTTCAATAAATTCTGCAACAGAAAGGACTTGTTATTTTAGCTTTTTGTAACAATTGATTCTAGACACTTTATGTGAAATGTAGCTCTACAAAAATGAACAAAGATCGACATACACATGTAGTAACACTGTAGTTCTACTACAAAATCTACATGTACATACAAGCAACACCAACACATCAATAACATTCTGAAATAGTAATGAATAGATCAAAAATGTGAAAATCACCATACGATGTAAATGTACATAACTTGTTTGATGAAGCTCCAACATTGATTAAATTCTCCATCCATGAGTTCAAATCAGTATAAATTGATTCACAAATAAAAATTAACTACCAGTACTGTACCTGTAAGTCTTCTTTTCTGAACTGTATTTTAGAAAATCATAACAACACAATTTTTAGTAGAAACACAAAACACCAACTACCATGACTACAAACTTCTGAAAAACCAAATCCATTACATCCTTTACCTTAAGTTATCAGACGAGCTGTCCATGTACAATGTTTCCACGAGTCCATGACCAACACAAACTCACAAATAAAGGTCTTCCTCTCCCTATCGTTATTATTCCTTCCCCACTCGGTAACCAAATCCGAAATAATCACAAATCCAGGAACAGGCAATATAAGAATCACACATCACTACAAAAAGTTTGCTCAGCTCAGTTCAGCTCAGCTCACCCTTTCTGAAACCTGGCTAGTGAGGGCAGTAGGATATTTTTGATGATTTATTATCAAGAGCTCAACTCAACTGAACTTTCCTGGAGTAGATGTTTTCAACATTGATTAAATTTCATGTCAGAAATCATTCTGAAGCATGCAATGGGTCTCCAACTGTTGCTAATCAAGTACTTATTGTTTATGCCCTTATTGTTCTACAGTTATGTAGAGTACTAACACTATTATTGCCCAACTGTTTGTTATAATATCACTCTATTTTGAGTTGCATACCAACTGCTTAATCTAGTGTATAAAGTATAAAGCCTTTTGACTAAGATCTATAAGCATAAAATACAATGTCAATTTCAGTCTGGGTGGGAACAAATTTTTACTATAATGCAAGTCTAAAAGTAAAAGGGTGGACAATTATTGACAAACAATGTATATTTCAGAAAAAAGAGGGTGTTTTCAAAAACATATTTATGATTTTTGGGATATAATATAGAGTAAACAGCAATTTTTAGTCAAAATGAAGACAGTCCATGTTTAAATGTAACACCATTGCAGTTGATTTAATCTTTCTGATGAAATTTTTAATTAAAAAAATTAAAAAAAAAGAAAAAAGTATTATCATAAACTTCTTTGCATTAAACATAATTCTGGAATTCAACATAGAAACATGTGCATCTATTATGTAGCCTCAAGTATGTGTATACGTACAGTTTGTAGACATGTATGTATTTATCATCCATTGTTTCTAATTTATGTCAACAGAAAAAAATCATAATAAGGAAAAGAAGTTACATGTAGATGATATAGTGGATCTCCATGCAGTTCTATGCATCTTTCAATTTTGCAAAGCTACAACATACCTTTAAGCATATTTTCAGGGATATTCAGCCACCACCCACACCTGTCTTAACCAAAGAAATGGGATGAAGAATGAGCAGTAGATTTGAAGTCCATAATCATAAATCTAGGGAGAGGCATAAACAAGACTGCACTTTCCATGACCTTTCACCTCAGATAACCTCTATCAGTTACTTTGTATGTTTCTCTAAGGTTTAGGGCATTGCCAGGAGTGGTATCAGCTACTTTCCCCTGAGGATAGCAAGCTATTGTACAGATTCTAGCATGAACTGACTTCAGAGGCTAGTGGGTGTGAATGCAAGTGAGAACTGTTTCTTGAAAGTTGAATACAGAGGTATTTTGACAGCATTTCTTTCCATAACCCCACCCAACCAAAATGAGGGTACAAAAACATTCTCAACTACACTTGCATCATATTTGAGCAGCGATGACAACCACAGATAGTGTTCATCATTAATTTTCATGCAATCTTTCATACACGTTTACTAAATTTAAAGTGTACATGTAAGATCTACATTATTTAGAAATTATCCATAATTGCAAGAAATCATCAGAAACTACCTATATTTAAGAAAAAAAAACCATACTAATAAACTAAATCTGAATTAAAACTCATAAATGCTGAACATGTTGTATACATGTACATCAAATGAAAAGGATAGACCAAAACATAATGAAGCTGTTTTCTGACAATCCATTCAAAATTTTGCCCACATCATGTACGGTTTACTAGCCAATGTTTGAAACACTTCAAAACACCAGCCTATACAGTACAGACATTAAGCCTTATGAATGTCAGAAAAGATGCATTCAAAATTATGACAACTTACTTAGTTTCAATTACTATCCCATATAAAAATGTATGAGACCACGATCTACACAATACAAGTGACAAGTAGAGAAATACATGCATTGTATTCTAATTCAATGAACCGAAATGACAACAATTACTATGACCTGGGAGATCTTTGTTGCCACGGTGAAAATGAATAGATCCAGGAGAGATACATGTATATACATGTACGCTCAAATGAACACAGGTTGGCATGGAGCGATGCAAGCCTGACAGCACAAATGAACTTGATGAAAGCAATTTATTTTGGATGCAAGTAAATACAGTATCAACAAGGTACTACATGTACATGTACAGCAGGTATACCATCAACATAAATATACGTGGCCAAGTAAGAATGATTTCTACTTTCTTTCCCCCTCCTGCTCGAATAAGTTGGAAAAAAGTCATTGTTCTGTTTCAATTTAATTTGAGCCTGTGCAGTGCATGGGCACATGAAATTTCAACAAGAAAATTTGTGTTGAATTTAACTGACCCCACAAATTTACAGGGGATTTTCCCTAAAATCTCATAACTTCCTTCAAGTAATTCCAAAGACTTGACCTTTGACCTTATTTTGAATACTTACAAGTTGAGGGAGGTAACCTGTACAGATATCCTTGTTTTCTGATAATAAAACCAGGATGTTGATCCAACAGATCAAAAGTCCATGAGATGGAGTAAACAAATGTAATGATTTTAATGGAGATGTGTTCAAGAGATTAAAACTTACAATCCTTCTCAAGAAGAAATCAACACCATAAGCTTAAAATAGCAATGAGGTACATGGTACATGTATGTCACCATTTGAAAGATGATTATCTTTGAGTACACAATCTTTGAACATATGAATGTACAGCAGAATTGAACTCATGAACATTCAAGTATGCTGACAAAGTATGAATTTATGATTATAATAAATTCTCCCTGAAATTGTCTGTTATCAATAAAATATATATTATAATATATGGCTGTACATGTACTAGTTACTTTATGCTAAATAAACAAACATCTAGTCAAATCATTGGCCCAAAACTACATGTACATGTACATGTTGTATACATGCCGTGTAGCCTTGGAACAATCCATACAAATAATGTGTAAGGTACATGTATGTCATGAATGGTACTGCAGCTAACTAATCATTCTGTACATTTTAATGTGAATGTACATCTAAGTCTAAATTATAAACCTGTATTTGAACAAAGATTTGTCAACAGTAAGATGAAGCATGGCTATTTACTTTATTGCCAAACCAGTTGACTCAAATCCACCTACTTCTCCACCTACAAACTCTAAAACTGTGAGATCACATGTATTTTTAGAAAAGAAAACCATCAACCCATCCAGCATGTTTACACACGCCATTATGGTCTACTAATCATTACAGATTCAATTGACTACCTGTTAAAGACCTTAATGGCAATGAATGATGGATGGTAGGGGAAAAAACTATCTTTGATATTTCAACATTGCTGATTTACATGTATACATGTACATGTACGTACACTGTACCTGTACAAGTTCTAAATTCGATGTAAAAACCCCACAAAACATAAAGTTAATTTCTTTTAATGTCAACATAATATTATCAAATTTCGTCATTCTTCTTGTTTTGCAAACACTAGTCACAAGCATACACATGGATTTATAATGCTTTAAAAGATAGAGTTCAACAAGAAACTGATCTCCATATCCATGATTTCATGAACAACAAGACAATTTACAAGTACATGTTGTATTCTATACCTTTCAATCAATGTAATGCTTGAAATGTATTACTCAATGACCTACAAATAAGTCACTGGTACTTTTTATAAGGAAATAGTAAAACAGACTGGTAGTGTGTGTAGCTTAGGCCTCAAGGTACACTACAAAATAAGGTTTCATTTTATAGTCACCCAAGCACCCTGAGAAATTATGCAAGGATTCAATGACTTAGGGCAGTCATTTCTTCATTCTTTTCTATTTTCTGTAATGTAACTTTCAGATGTATTTCTCCATGATCTACAGTATGTATGAATAGGTTACTGATAAGGAAATGAAGCAGACTGGTAAAAGCATAATCCTCATGGTACATCTAAAAAACAAGGTTTTAATTTTGATGACCAACCATCCAGTGACTCATGGAATCATTCAAAAATTTCCTCCAACCGAGGGCAGTCATCCAACTTTAAAGAAGATTACTCTTAAGACTAATCATGGGAACTACTTGCTCTAATAACGTATCTTTGTTCTGTATAAAGTTTGCTAATTCAGGAGCACTTCTTACTTCCGTGGTTCACAAACATTAAATTATTCTGGCCTACAAGGCCCTAACATCCTCTCTTCATTAGCTCAGAATTGCTCTATAGATCCATGATCTTTTATACATTTGTTGTTCATTTACTTGAATTCAGCAACAACAATAATATGCAGAAACAGAAAGTGATTTAGCTCTTAAGATCAAGTGCAAAATGAACTCCAGGAAAGCTCAAAACGAGCTCCAGTGAAAAAAAGAAAGAAACATTAAACTTTTCCAACAAAATCAAATTCAAAAGGTGCTCGATCCAATAAACAAAACATTGTTATTTTCACACGAAATTAATGAAGTTGTACATGTGCATCACTTACATATAAATATTGAACATTTAAAGTTAACTTTGTTAGTCATGCCCAATGCAGGAACAATCTAACTGCAGATTTTACCAAATCAAAAACAGCTTTGTACCTGAACAAAGAAACCTGCTATGAAACCCTCCATGTGATCAATGTAGGCAGAGCGAACAATTAGGCCTGCCTGCGAATACTGTAATAATAGAATCATGCTCATATGGCAACCACTTATTAAACGTTGATTGAATGGGTAACGACAAGTACATCTACTATCATCCACATGTATGATTAATATGATTGTATCCTGCATGGGGTGTAATTTATTCATTGGTTCAAGAGAGGATTGGAATGCTAATTGAATTTTTAATCCATCCTTCCATTTTTACTCATATTCTTGAGGTGTTGAGCAGTTACATTCATGCATCATTAAGCCATGAACATGAATGTGTGACTTGTATTAATTACATATTTCAATATGTTGTAATCACACATTTAAGATAGAATTCAAATGAAATGGACATGAGTCACATGATCAATATTTCTTGCAAAATTCTAAACATATTGCCCAGTACGTAAATATGTTGTATTGTAAACTTGCACATGATAACTGTACTGCAGAATCGGCAGTTTCTATCTCAGGTCCCTAAGTTCTTTTCTCTACACACATATTTCCTATACAGTAATATAGGCCCACACAATACCCAAATCTTTTTCTTCTTTTGTTTGAAGGGATGGGGGTACTGATGGGTGTGTTGTTTGTGCTGTAGTAAGGGTTTATAGCTTGAACCAAAGAACAATGTTATATATCGCTCACTAAAGTACATAATGTCACAATACTTCACAATTTCTAAACAACCATGACCAAAACAATGAACATGGACTACATTTACATGTAGGCTGCGAATGCATTTATGGTTCAATTTACATGTCAGTGCCATGGCGTCTCTCCATCATGCATGATTGACATGTGGATTTTGATCCTGCCTGTAGACAGTAAACAAACCATGTCTGACCATATACATGTACTGTACACAGCTGGTGCAGCACCCCCCTTTGGAGTCTCAGGGTATTGTTGGCCTAAACAAACATGGAACCACTCCTGGCTGACAGAACTTGAGCAGCCTTTGTCAACAATCATCAATATTAACATGATAATGAAAATTGCAAGTTGACAGGGAGCCTCTCAAAAAGTACACAGAAGGAACCATACATTGCATGACTTTGTTGATTTATATTTGGACATTTGAGACCGAGAGACTGTACACAGGCCTTACTGAAAAATTATGTTGTTGATCATGTCTTAACCTTAAAGATAAAGGAGAAGGCGAAAACTTACTCATTAGTCTGTGTAGTCGATACTATTTCTCTATGAAATTATATTTTAGCATTGCGTGAAGTGTGAACTGAACCTACAATTATTGAACTAAATTGTTTGTCTTTTCAATCAAGCACCAATTTGCCTTTTTCTCTCTAAAAAGTGGCATTTCTAGTTTTCATTATTTTAATTGCTGCACTGCAAATTAAAAGCTTCTCATCAGTCGATTTAGTAGATTACCTGCAACAAGTTGTCATTGAAATCCTCATATTGTACATTTACTGGCTCTGTCATGAAGAGATCAGTGGGCCATTTCATAAAACTTGTCATCAATGACAAGTTGCAATAACTGTTATAAGCTTCTGAAATCCTTGCATCTGATTGGCTGAGAGCAAATTTGTCTGTAAAAATCACAGACAAGACACTTGATGAAACACCCCCCAGGACCAAACCTTTTACATGTACCCTACACATATATGTTCTCAATCTCCTTCAAAACATCTTTGAATTTACAAGGAAAATGGCTGTGATCTTAATAAATAAAGATATAAAACAGTTTATGGACATCTAGCCCCTTTTCAAAGTATAATGTACGATTACAAGAGACGATAGAGAATGTGGTGAAAGTCAGGAAAGAAGGATCACAAAAGAATTGGAAAATAAAACTCTCATATTTCTCCTTAGCATCAAAACAAGATCAGTAAAGTCAGAGATCAAGGTAAACATGATGAAACCTCATCGTAAATATTTACATCAGAAGAGAAATCTATTGGTTCTCTCGAACTACATCCCTCCTACTAAGCTTTAACCCCCAAATATTAAAGCCTTCCATGAAAAATACCACAAGACAAGAGGGGACATAGGTAAGAGCTAAAAAAGAGTCAGACCCAGGCCTTGGAATGACTCATATTGTTGGCATTTTGTATGTCAAAATATGGCTAACGGCTGTCCTCTCCATAACCCCCTAATGTGACTTCTATTGAAATTTTTCTGAGCAAAGGATTCATTTCTTGATGGATTCCACACCCAGAAAGCCAGAACAAAACAAAAAATGATGTTAGGTTTACATGGGACCTTTTGCACACAAGGGTAAAGTTCATCTAATATGGAAAGCTTATTAGTTTAAAGCTGATTAACTACAGTAATCAGCTCTAAAGCAAATTTTCCGTGTGAACATCAACCTACATGTATACGATGTTCGGATAGATACGAACTCACGATCTAAAAACCGGTCAGAGGAGGCTAGTGATTTTGTGTGTGAACGTATATACGTAGATCCGGCGCACGCTTTGATTGCCATGACCTGCTATTATTATGCGCAATGCCCCTACTTAGCATTTAATCAGCAGTGAATGTCTTGTCTAACGATCACACCAAAACTTTCTGCATATAAACTTTAATACTGATTAGTTTAAAGCTCTTTAAACTAATCTTTAAATAGGGGAATTTTATTCCTGTGTGAAAGCGGGGATGGTGTAATATGCATGTTTGTAAGTGTAGATTTATAAATATTCTGAATAATAAAGTGTGATAAGATATTGTCATTATTGTGCCCTTTACATTACAGTTGTCTCAATTTCAACGGTTATGAAATAGAACATCTCTTCTCTCTGCAACCTAACCAATATCAAAATTCTGATCAAAAGAAATTCTTGTAAGGGCACCCCTCACCAATACATGTATATCATTTCCTCTTCTTCTGTGCAATAAAAGTTGTTTATTCTATGACAACTGTGTGCCCAGGGAAGTGTCAAACTGAAGCAATACTCCATGATTCCGCCAGTAGGAGCTAAATGTACGAAGCATGTGTCATAGATCCTTTCAAAATAGAGTAAAGAAGGACTTAAGTCCTTTCATTCTTATAAGCAGATTTCAAGTCTCCGGTGATTCAGTAGTACATGTATATTTGTTTCTCCAGTATCCCTTTTCCTGTTCACAAATTTTTGCAAGGAGCTAGTTCTATGATGGGAAATTCCTGAAGTTATCCGGTGATTAGTGAAGAGGGCCCATAATGAGACTAAGCAGGAACCACTAAGTGCCCATGTTACTTCCCTGATCTATAAACCTTCTTGTTAAAAGTCAATTATGAGAGACACAAACAGCTACATGTACCAACCCTAATTATCATGGGTTCCATTACTAGTAGGCATACCTGTCATTATCAGTTTGAAGGATGGGCAATAGCTGTAAGATTTTAGCTGATGGCGGTGCTACATTACATTGGTACGGGTGGCATCTACTTCTGGTACAGGCGTGTGTGACCGGGTATGCTTAGAATTGGTTTTCCTATTGATCAGCTATATGCATTCATCAAAAACAAGTTTATAACACTATCGAAAAGTGACGCAACATGGATTTCAATCATGCAAAAGTGTTTTCTTCAGTACAGGGTTCCATTGCGAAGCACCGAACCTGTTGCGCGCGTCAAGTCAACCCATCAAAAGCATGCATTTGCAATAAGTTGACGGCTTCAGGCCTCTAGTGGCTAAACAGTTATATCCATTGCCAATCCCTCCGTTCAAATTCCCTTCTTCTTCATTTACATACATGTACAGTATGTACCTAAAAATCTAGGCCATGAGGTGGATTTAAACAGCCTTAAAGTGATAGGTAACTTTGTGGAGTCTTGACAAAATCTGAGCTGTCTGGCCTTACATGCTATCAGTGTATGTAATATGGTGTAAAAATGAAGCCCATGGGGAAAAAAGCACTTCAAAATCACCATGTGCTTCACAAAAGTAAACATATGCAAATGACCGGAAATGCCAGACTCATTTTCCCCATTTACTCAGTGTTAGACTTAAGCGTATGGCCATACGCTTTCGTAAATGGGAGTATTCAGTCACAGATATCTTAATAATAGCATTACATATTTGAAAACCTTTCTATGCCTGGCTATTTATTTATCCTTCTGAACATCATTATACAAGACAGATATCAAAATTCAACAATTTATTAAATCAAGCTTCCACAAAGTTACTGAATTATGCCTTTAAACCTAATTCCCCAATTTTTCTGACATCATTCACATGGATACTTCATTTTGAACATTGGCCAGCATTGTCATTTGGAAAGTTATGCCTATTCATGTTGGATTAAAATATGCTGAAACAGGGAGTGAAAGAGTTTAAGCACTAGCAGTATAGTTTACAAATAACTTTTAACCTGCCAAATAGACAATAGGAATGTAGATGTAGAATAAGTTTGCGTCATACAAACTTGATTCTAAAATTTTACAATATGGATCAATTTAACTACCTGCACATTCATATACAGTGTATTTCTGAAAAAGAGGAAAAGAATTGGCTTTGTCTCTATTTCAATACACTGTAATTGTGAATAACAATCCTTATAAGTAACTGTCAGTTTAATTTGTAAAACATATGGGGCTGCTGTAACCAAATGGTTGTATCATAACTCATGCTATTGCCGAAACGTTATCCGTCAACATACTCCCCGTTTCTCTTATCCACTCTCTCTTTCCTTTCCATGCATAATTTCTTAGATGCACTTTTACTTGCACTCCTACCTGTCCAAATTCAAATGATTCAACCTCTTTGTTACTATCACTCTACATCATGAATCGGATCAATAAAACGGTAATAGACACTACATGTACCTTGATAACAACCATGTCCCATACATGCAGGGCTATCAATTAGCCTCTAGTATTACGATGATTACCAAAACCCTCAGAATTGTTGCTGTTTTCCTCCTTAAAATGTCAGAGAAAGAGATCAGTGGAAGAGGACAATCAGTTGATGGACATATCTTTTTGTCCTCCTTCAGTGTCAGGTGCCTGACCTTACTTGAGAATAACAACTACTTCTACAGCCACATTCACATATGGTGCAGTAAACTGCATGAAAAAATCTGCTGAAAAAGGCAATTTAAGTGTCGATTACAAAAAAAGTACATGTAAATGTATCTGCGCAACAAAGACCCCTATTTATGCAGTACTAACTGATTCTCTGTTTTAAAATAACAGAAATTGAGGAATATGTGAAGTGCACTGAACCCACTATGCTTATTTTTTATTTTATTTTACCACAAAGGTTTTCTTTTAAGACAGTATACTATGTCATATCATATGTGAAAGAGGCTTTAGACTGGCTGAGGAGAACTCATTCAGCTGCAAAGAGGCTATTCTATCTCACCTTTCCTTTTCTTCTTTCAACTTTTCTCCACTTTCTTCTTACTCAACAGTCCTTTTCAGGACTAACCACATGGTGAACCGTAAACCTTCTCCACGAAAGAGGCTATTGTTATGCAACTATTTAAAAATAGCTGAAGGTGGGCTTCTGTCTATTGTTATTTTGGGCATTTAACTCACCTGCTTATTGATCATTTAGGCTATTGGAAAAGTAAAGGCTCTCTACTTAATGCAAGGTTTGACTTAATTGCTATTTATACTAGCTATGACAGGTGATATTCAAACTACAGAAGGAATTTAATAGTGAAAAATACATACACTCCTCAGACTTCTACTTAAACTTGTGTACAAAATTAATTACCTGCAATTCCACATTTTAATCAGAATCAGGTTATTCACTTGTTCTCTTTACTCCATATTTTGTTCAAGAACATGTTATTTACAAGATGCTTGAATCATTTACTTTATTGAGAAATTGGAACCTTCTTGACAAAAAAGTCTGAAATCATTGAAGGATGTACATATGTACAATTCAATGAAAATTGCAGATTGCAGGTTTCCTAGCTCTCTCGCAAAAGCCCAGACAAAATAAAAATATTTGTTGTCAGGGGCATCACCACACCATTTTAATGCAGAGTGAGGTTATGAATTATATGATACATGTACTGGTACTTGTAAATTAGCAAGAGGATAACATATTGCGTAGTTTGACAAATTGAAAAAGTGAAAGGAAAGAGAGGGATTAGAATTACATGTAACGTCCATGCGCATTGACTCGCCACCGTTGTTAACTCGCCACTCACCTGTCACTTATGGTCCGAACTCGTCCTCTAAAAATTATCTGCATCGCTTCAGACTTTGTTGTGGCTACATTGAATAGGTCAAAATATATTCTTCCGCCGTTGGAAGTCTCTTGTAAGATCCGGCGCATGAATAAGAGTTGGGCGCGATCAAAGTTTAACTAGCACACACACTCTTGCAATAGCCGGTGGATGGAGCTCGGGCGACAAAGACAAGACTTCCCTACTCAACAATAGTTGTAGCCCAATATGATGACGGAAGTTGACTAAATTTGCTATCGAGATGAAGATTAAAATATACTGATCAAGCTGGTACCATTTTAAAAGAGGGGGTGGTGTGATCTAAAAAAATAGAAGGGGGTGGCGCTTTAACGTAGAACTCTCTACAAGAAGGTGGCGAGTCTGCGTAGATCTGGCACACGTGTATGACGTGCCTGTGTGGTGTGCGCATGCGCGCAGTATTGGATTTGTAACTACAGGTAGAGATCGATGGGCGCGACTCAACAGCAGCCACCTATTGTGTCGCCTTCCCGGAAGTACGTATATAGTGACGTCATTCTCTTTAAAATGGAGAATTTTCATGAATCATGCTTTTGAGATATTTTAGGGGATACATTGATGTTTTCATATTAAATCAAGATTTAAATCAAGAATAAAGTTTAATTTAGCAGTATAGGAAGTTTAAGGCCGTCGGGTGGCGACTCAATGCGCATGGACGTTAGATATGAAAAGGCAAGGACAGTTGAGAAAAATTTAACCAAACTCCTAAAGAAAGGTGTGAGATATAAGGAAAGGAAAGAGACTCATAAAAGAGGGATGGATGAGGATAAGAAGAGGGAAAAAGGAAGAGACAAAGAAAAAGAGAAAGATAACCAAAAAGAGGGAGACAGAGAGAGAGAGAGAGAATATGAGAGCGGGGGGGGGGGGGGGGGGGGGGGGGGGGGGGTCCTCCAGTCAATCGCAGAGTTTGCAGTCACCATCTCCTGTACAGACATACGGTACCGTACATATAAATAATAATCAAACAATCTCGGACTGAGGGACAATCAATTCTATCAATCACTTTTCTTCATACATGTCATATGACATGGCCCAGAATGGCCAATGTTGATTAAGTTATCTATAAAATTAACCTCACAAAGTCACATTTGTTATGTACAATGCAATGCCGTCAGTATGGTATTAGTTATTTAACATTAATGTCATTAATATACTGTACCGGTACAACCTGTATACAACCAAGCCCTAGGAGTTATCACAGACCGGTCTGTGATAACTCCTTGATTACAAGTCAACAACACTTCGCTGCCCAAATGGAACGGGCCACGTCAGGCTCAGAAACGGCAGAGGTACCGCTCCACCACTGGACACAAGACACAGGCTCAAATCTAAGTACCGTATATGTATCTAAAAACATTTAAAGCGAAGCTCACCTTAATAAACTTCGTCGAGAGGTATCACCACGGACAACGAATCGAATGAAAAAGAGGAGCAAACAGTCAATTCCGGATCCCCTGCCTGGCCCTCACTTCTCATTCAACGACGATTCTGATCCAAACAAAATTAATTAACTTACCGGTACTTTTCAATTGCAAGAATCAAGAGGGCGCTCGACTAGACAAGAACTTTTGTGAATGAAAGCATCATAGCAGATATAACGATGGAGACCTTTTTCACTGGGGGTGCTGAGGGGTGCCCCCTGAACTGACTAATGGGGTGTTGCAAGAAAGTTGCAATCAATTGCAAATTGTAAAGCAAATTAGAACAACCATTCTGAATGGTTCAGGGTCTGCCCATTCAAGAAGATGCGCTTGCAACAATGATTTTGATTGGTCAGTACCGATCAGTTGCAACTTGCAATCAATCGTAACTCTCTTGCAACACCCCATTAGAGTTCAGTGTGGGTGCCTTGTAACTCCAAAATTTTCTGACAAGCAAGCAAGCCCAAAAATGAAAGAAAAAAAGGAGGAGGGGGAGAAGAAAAAGAAGAAGAAGAAGAGGAAGAAGAATAAAAGAATCATATTCAACCAAACATTATTGCCTTCCTATGAGTTTAGTGCTGATAACATTTGTGTTTTATATTAGTTCACCACCATCCCTTGTCACATTACTCATGATCCCAGCTTTTCCTCACAAACTTTTGTTCAGGGCCTTTGTGACAGCTTTTTCTCTTTCAAGTACTCCATAATATCCTCCCTCTCACACACCGTTCACCTATTCGTTGTGTTTACTTTTATTTTAAACAATATTATTTTGTTTGGATTATGATATAATAAATTCTACTTCATTTTGTTTCCACTGATTTTATTATTCTTTGTTCACCATTTAAATTTAAAAAAAAAATGTTGCATTTGATTTAAGTTTTGTTTATACATATACTTGGGCATATTGTATATTCAGACTTTCAGCCGGGATGTCGTGTTTTTTGACAAATAATTCATCTTCAAACCTTTTATTTTTTAGCTATGACTGATAACTATATAGTACACGATCTCATGTCAAAAATCAAATTTCAGAATTATATTTTTTGGTGTTTTTGTTGTTGAAAAAGCCCTCTTTCATACAGAGCAAATATTTTTGGCGATTGATCCCCTTTTACGTCTTTTGAAATCTCTTCCTCTCTTCCCCCCCCCAATCTCTCAATCTATCCTAACTCTCACCCTAAACCTGATTAAATGTAAAAGTTTCAGAGGAAATCTTTTATCGAACACTACAAAACACCTGCCACATTTGCAAGTGAAGTCAAACCTTACAAAGTCTACAAGTCAAGTTGAAAAAGAGTAAGGTTGTATACATTTTGAAGATTGAAGCCAAAGGTTATCACAGAATCAACTTTGTAAAGGGCTCGTTTATATCCCCTAATAGGGAATGTAAAAAAAAAACCCAAACCAAAAGGTTGCCAATGTTGCAGCACAAGAAAATTAAAGAATTAACCTCACAATATAAATGTGCTTATATTCAAAGATGTAATCTATTCCTTCTTGTTGTCCTACGTAGTTTTACATTAAAATATACGAGATGGGTTATAAATCAAGATTTTCTCTGCAAGATTTATCGTCTGCTAGCGATATCCGGGGGCTGCCATTTTCTTGATGTGTACATAAAGATATTTTTAATCCGAATGCAAAATTGTCTTTCTTCCTGATACAAAATCCCATTTGAGATTTAAAATATTTAACAGATATATATATATACATATATTCTCAAAACGAAAATGTGTTTTATATTTCTGTGAAAATTACGATTTTACTAAATATAAATCTATTTTCTTGATACTATGACGTACGCGACGGAGCGAATTAATTCAAATTTATGCCAGATGACTTTCCCGTGCGTCAGTAGTGACAAACTATGCATTCACCTGCTTTGGGATAATGGACTTCAAAAGTCAGAATGCGCGATGTATAAATTATGTTTTGCTCTGCCAGGCAAGCCCAAGAAAACGATTTCTAGTTAGCAAAACCAGAGAATCTAAAAGGAAATCTATCAATTTCAAATTTTAGAATATATGTATACACCTGTTATGTATTTTCCATCGTATGTAGGAAATTTTTTATAATGAAGAGAAGCAATTTAGCTTGAGGATTAAGAATATCTTCCTGACCAGAACGGTTTCCAATGGTTCATGTACAACTCCATGTCATCAATAAAATGGCAGCCCCCATGTAAAGTGTTAGCAGATGATACCGTGAGCTAGAATGTCTTGATTTAAACCCCTTTCTGATATTTTATTTCTAAAGTGATACAGGTCAATGATTAAGTATATATTACACCTTTGAACATAAGTACATTTATATTCTAGTGTTAATTCTCCTTTAAGAATGGTCTCTAGTTTGATGTCACCAAGATCACATATGTTTCATGCTAAAGTCATGAGTAAATGAAAGGTTCAATTTTTCTCATTTTTCAATTTGATATATTTACAGATAAGATATACATGACGCACATAACTGGGAGAACGCAATCATTCCTTAATACGATGGGTTTTTAATTTTTTTTTTAAATTAATCATTGAACGATTTAAATCCTCATATACAACTTCATTTCAATCACACTCATCTATAAACCATCATCACAAACATCCCCCTTCATTCAAATAATTGTTAGTCGTAAAATATGTTTTATCTTCTTTTTTATTAACATAAATTTACATTAAGTGCATACTGCAAGATTATATAAATACACGTACATTTTCTAATTATAATTTGTGCTTATTATAAGCATTATATTCTTGCTCCAATATATCCAAAACATCCAACACAGTTGTACAGATTAGTTTAATTTTCAGATACATGTCACAGCAGACAGACATTCTAATGTCTCAAATACACATGATTTCATTTTTACCCCCCCCCCCACATTTTCTACACTTTATATTCTAATATGCCTATGGTAGCTGCTGTATTTTCTTTTATTCATTTTCATAAACAATAAATTTAAACATATTGTTGATTAAAATGATCTAAACTATACAGTTGATACAGAAAAGTCGTTCTCCAGAATTTGTTTACAAACATAGGATACATAGGATTTTGAGACTAATATACAATTTTCTTAATAAAATGCATTTGTTTCTGTAGCAGAGATGCCAGATTCAAGGGATTTTGTTAGACAATGAAATGATGATACATCCAATGGTATAACGAAAATCTTTACATATATACCTTAAACTAAACATTGATGAAAAAAACTCTGAAGATATACATTTTTTTTTCTGACACAAGTCACATACAAAGAATCAATAACAAAAATATGACTTTCAATATCATGGAATATATACATAAGAAAGAATTTTGTAGACATTCTATAGTACAATACTTTCACACGCAAGGCACAAGACTGCATTTGTATTCAAGAGAATGATAAATACATTCAAGGTAAATGTTTCTCAAAACCTCAATTCTGATACATTGTTTTTCTATAAGATTTAATTAGGCAGTATCCATTTCTTAAATCATATCTAGAATAAAATACACATTATGCACAAATAATACATGAAGATTACAGTTTATATCTCATTCATTCTTTATTTCTATTATTCCAAACATGCTGTGTCCCAGGGTATTCAGTGACATATTCCATCTGCTCTCTAGGTTTGTAAGTCAATCCTGGATGCTATCCTTATCTCTAGCTAGCATAAACTATAAATGGGTACCTAAACCACTATTCAAATGATGATCTGAAACTCTGTGCAAGAATCTTGACAAGGGTGTCCAAAATGAAAGGAAGCGATGTAGAACTTTCCTTGTAAATATGTCCTCAATAGCCACCCCCCCCCCTGCAAAAACATCCGAATATAAAGATCTTTCAGTATGTGCTATGTTTTTTTAAGTGCTAAAGGTGATATCATTCTTGATGCACCATCCATACAAAATCCAACATCCCCATAGTATATTCAATTCATTTCAAGGTGACACAATAGTTGGTCCGTCCATACATTTGCAAGAGCAGCCATGTTCTAAATTTTGAATAGTTAGCATATATTTAGTACTCTTCAGTGTGAATTCATTAGTGTTGTAAATTAGACTGTTGTTTATTCCCAGCCGTTGGCACTATACATATCTCGCTGTCTACCGCTGTAATTCCTCTTGAAATTATCATCAAACAGTTCCAGATCATGCTCGTCTCTGATAACACCCTAGTAGACAAGAGAATAAGACAAAAGAAGGAAGTTATTTACAAAAGTTTACAAAAGGTAACAAATAAACTCTTGGTGTTATATCTTAACCAATACTAACATGCTTGAAATCAACAGTAAACTGCATTTGCAATGAATATAGATTTACTTTCATTGAATGCCGTATCAGGCATATATGCAAGCAAGAAGACAGAGCAAACAAAAAAGTAGTAGAAGATGTGTAACATCTCTATTGACAACCCTACCCGCACCCCCACCCCACCCCCTCACCCCACAATAAAATCCTAGACTCCAACAGGGTTCTCTCTAGTGCACTAGTGCAGAAACACACTTGTGCTCATAGCAAGTGTGGGGAACTTCAGGGGAAAAAAAGAGGATAAATTTTCTGTGACAAAGGGAACACCAATGTCAAAGCATATGTCAAAGCATATGTCAAAGTACAGTCAACCTCGCCTAAGTCGATGATGACGGGACTGAGTGAAATGCGTCGACATAGGCGATTTTTGACTTGTGTGGAAGTCGAAGAAAATCGGACTTACGCGTGTACATGTATATATAACACGGGGACGCCGCGGTGCACACTGTGGCCAGCGGCCAGGCGGTTTGATCGATTGGGAGTTCTCATCACATAATGTATCATGATTTATATTGTGTCGACATCGAGAAAATAAGAACATACATGTACTGTACCTTTCAAGTACCCAGTATACTCCTGTTACAAGTTGGAAAATAAGGAATAAAACCAGACATGCCCAGTGATCAATTTCAATGTATTAAATCCTCCCTTATTTCCCTTATGCACATGGCCGTGAAGGAATAAAACTGCATGCACTGCATGCACGTACGGCGTCCGTGCAAACATGACTAACACATGACATTTTGTCCTTCACATGAGAGCGCGCGAGAGAGGACGCGGAGATCACGCCAGCAAGTCAGGGAATTTTTGTAAACAAAATCTGCGTGTGGCAGTTTCTACAATGATTGATTTTACACGCCATATAGTTTGACTTGTGTGGTGTAAATTTAATGTTTTTTCATGGTATTGTTCTGAGAATTTGATCGATTTAGGCGAGTATTCGACCTACAAAAATCAACTTGTACAACGGATTAACACACGTACGTCTATGAGGATAAATTGGGACTTTTTATTTTCATCGACTTGAGCGACTATTCGACACATGCGACGTCGACTTAAGCGAGGTTGACTGTATATCTTTAACCTGCAAATGGTTTAGGTCCACTCAAACTAATCCTCCAGGGATTCTGAAAGGCAAGTTCACTTAATTAGGACGAAGGGTTAGCAATTCCTTTCTGAAAATATTAATATATTATATTTGGACAGTAATGGTTGATAAAACATAAAGAATACACAGCACAGCTTACCTTTGGTAGGAAACCCAGGAGCTTTGATGCATGCTCCTTGAGGAGCCTCTGCCTCTCCTCCTCGATGATTTGCATACGGAGCCTTTCCAGGTTCTCTGCCTCCTCGCGTTCATCTCTCTCACGTTCCTTGTCGGCAGCAAACTGGGCGCGACGGGCTTGAAGAAGCTCCTCTACACGACGCTTGTGCTCCTGCTGCTTCATGCGACGACGCTGAGCATTCATTTGCTCAATGCGGTCATCCTCCTCAAACTTAGCCAGCATCTAAAGAAAGGATACAATTAGAAGGTCACATATTAATATCAATGTAGGAAGGCAAATAAATTTGATACAGGTGATTCTATAAGATAAACCATTTGATTACGCTTACCTCTTTCAATACTGTTCAAGCAGTAAGTGAATCTTATTTTGTCCATTTACTGCCTATGGCATCTATAATGTAATTGACTGGAGATTGAAGTACCAACCAAGGAATTGTGAGAGAAATAATTTTATACTATGCTAACTTATCAATTTAAAATGCTCGAAATTTATGCATGTAAACATGATATACATGAATTTCCATCTATATCTCAAAGAGAAGAAACGGTGAGTGAAGTAATTTAGTGGATGTTTACGATCATCTTTTGTTTTTTAAGAAACTGACTCTCATAATGCATGACAATTCCATACAACAGCTTGTATTTTCACATGTACTTTACCTGGCGCTTGAACTCTTCTTCCTCCTGCAGCTCAGCCTGCCTCCGCATTCTCTTCAGCCGGAGCTGCTCCTTGTAGGTCTTCTGAAGCTCCAGCCTCTGCCTGATCTGTCTCTCAATCTCTTTCTTCTCCTTCTGGCGCTGCGCTTCCTCCTGTTCCTCATGATAGAGCTCCTCCCTAACCCGCTCCATCTCCTCTTCCATGGCACGCTTCCTTGCAATGTCCTCGCTGAGCTGCAGGGTGGAAGAAAAGAGGAAGATAAATTGAAAGTCACTCCTCACAGAATATGTAACAGTCAAACATGCATACAGACCATTTCAGTGAAGCAAAATAATTTTTAAGGAAAAGTGATCTTTATTTTCACTTGACAGCAGTTTCAATGAAAAACCTTTATAGACAGGTAGTATTTATACAAGTACAGAAATTAGTTTAAATACAAAACGGTATTCGTTCTTTGAATTTGAATTATTTCCCATTTGACAGACCCCATACACAGAACATCCAAACTTACACTCTGTTGGACTGAAGCCTTGGCCTCCTCCTGCACTCGTTTGTTCTCCATTCTCTCCTCTTCCCTTTGCTGTTGGAGTGTAGCAAACTTGAGGATTTCCATGTTCTCTTGCTCCATCTTCTGTCGCTCCAGATCCTTCCATTTTTGTCTGGCAGTGGCATCCTCATCAATGTAACGTTTGGTGGCTTGTTGCTTCTCTAGGTATATCTCCCTTTCCCTGTAAGGGTTAAGACCATGAAATCAGACTTGGTGGATTATTTATTTTCATTTAAGCATGAACGTCAATTTGATTAACATTTAACTTATGACCTGCATTCATATCCAAAGGCATACATTTGTTCTAAAAATTTTACATGTCCTTACATAAAACAGAATAATAATGTGAGCATTGATACACATTCAGGGAAATAACCATCATCATCTCTTGATGCTTCTTAAAATCCTGATGGCAATTTTCAGGGGTTGAGGGGAATGTCTAGTATGTCTAAAGAGAAATTTGCCTAATTTATATTTCCTTATTTTTTTATTGCATTTAAAGAAAAAATTATAAAGTCTGTAACAAATTTGTCCCCTGTATTTGTGTTAGATAGCTATGGTCATTTCCTTCATACTTTGAATGTAAATTTTGTTGTCACACCACCCCCCCCCCCAAAAAAAAGAAAGAAAATAGCATCAAAGGAGATTATGTATCTTAAATCAGCATTCATTACAATTATGAAGATCTCAATAAAGAGCATTCCATTACAAAGTAGAAATTTTGTAATCTGTACCTCTCATCCTCTTCATGGATCTTCCTCACAATCTCGTCGATCATGAGCTTCTCTTTAAGGAACTCTTCATAGTCCTCCTGCTTCCTCTTCTCCTGCTCCTCCAGCTGTTTCTCCAACTCCTGTTGGTAGCGCACACCCTCCTGGTATCGCTCCTCCAGTTTATTCTGTTCCTCGGATTCAGCACGGGCTGACTCCTCCTTCATGAGACGAGCAATCTCTGCATCACGTGCCTGATTTGAATAGAAATGCAATGTGTAAACTGTTGGAATGTTGTCATCACTGTGTGACCAAATTATATTTTGAAATTTTATATTAACCCATTGCCTACGGGAACCGGGTGGACCCTGTATTAACCCTATGTGAATTTGAGAGTTCAGTAGCCAACGGGTTAAGAAAGTATCGCAATGAGAACTACATGTTATCATTCTGAATGAGAAAAAGAGAGAGAGATAGAGACAGACACACACAGACACACACACACACACACACACACACAGAGAGGGAGAGAGAAATATCATATATGCCCTCTAATCAAATGATAAAACCTGTCATTGTTTTCCATTTCTATGCATACTCTGCGCCTTGCCTCACAGCCACAATCCAATGTTGTTGATTTTAACACATTCAACAGGGTCTGAACTATCTCGTAGGACTTGTACTGAAGCCGCTCCTTTTTCAAACTGCTTTAGGCTTCTGTAAAAACAAAGTTATTTTGTTTGACGGTCATATTAGAGTCCGTCCCTGATGACTACTGCCAATATATACCCCCAAATGTTCATAATTTGTGAATATCTACATTCTATAAAGCAATCCAAACATGACAGTCATGCCATAAATATAGCAATGCACATAATCATGTATTCTGGCTCACCGTCTTCTCATATTTGCTGGCCTCCTTCTCTGCTATTTGTGCTGCCCTCTCTCTGTTCATGTATCCTGCCCTAAGCTTGGCCTCTAGCTCCCTTAGCTCCAGGCTGTTCTCCCGGATCTGTTGGCGAACCTTCTCATTGCGCTGACTCTCCAGCTTCAGCTGCTGGAGCCTGTTTGACATGCGCTCCTCCTGCTCCATCTGTTGCTCCCTCTGGATCCGGTCTTGCTGTGCCTTGAGTGAAAAGAAAATTTTTTTAAATTAAAAGTTTAATCAGTTCATATCCAAGGACCAAGGGCTCACCTTCTGCTTCAGTTTTTTAAAGAGAAGGTTAACTGAGTTTTGGGAATGGTCAAACTTAATTTGTGACCTTTCTCAATCCTTTTATTATCAGTTCAGAAGAACATCATAGCAAATATGTCCCCTGAAAAGGAATACTCCATATGCCCTCATATTTAAAATATGACAAGAAGTCCCATATACCCATTTCTGTATACAATGCATATATGTGCTTTTTAGGGAGACAGGGTCAATTTCTTATCACTTCGAAGATTCCAAAACCTCACAGTATACACCAATTCTTATGTAGACATGATCAACCTTTCTTAATTGCTTTCAGACAGTTTCTTTCACAATGTAATCGCATAACCAGACCTCAACTTTATCTTTAAATCTAGCTATGTATATAATATTCACAATTTCCTTGAATGTAGCACGATTTCTTTATAGGTTAACTATGAAAGTTATATTGTATCTAGTCCCTGCATATGATTACTAACATCACAGGTTACAAACAGAAGTTGTGTCACTGTCAACCATATAATCTTACCTTTAAAATAGATTCTGACATCTCTCTTTCCTGCTGCTCCTGTTGGAGCCTCCTGATATATCTCTTATTCTCCACCCTCTCTTCACTGGCCATGTTTGCTTCTAAGACCTTCTCGTTGGCTAATCTTTTCAGATGGTCTTCCCTGGCGTCTTCCTTGTGTCTAGCTTGCACCATCATGCGCTCTTGGGTCGCATGTGTCAGGTTTTGTCTTCGGACGGTCGTCTGTAGAAGTAAACATCACAATTTATAGAAACGGGCTGCTGTGATCAACAGAAATTACTTTTTCCAACCTGATTAACTGAATAAAAATACATGTACATTCTTCCATTTTGTTGACATTGTATGAATGGTAAACTTTCACAGATAGTATCTTGTGTAACTTGATACATGTTTCATAAAATCCAACAGTAAAAGTGACAGCTTATTTTTTTGTTAATGTCCACATAATTTCTACGTTGAGACCTCGACATTTAGCATCAATGGAGATTTCATCAGACATTTCCACTACTGCACCACATTGTATAGTTTTGATTAAGTTGCATCACCGACAGTGTATGCATGTACGTATGCGCCAAAAAGCCGCCAATTTGAATCTGCATACATATATATACAAGAGGCTCCATGGTGAGCTTTGGATAATTTCTAAAACCCCTTTTTTAGTCTAAACTACAATTTTTAAAGGAATTATTTCTTTTTTAAAAAGTATTTTAAAAGTTGCCTTAGGAGGAAACTCTATGCTGAAGAACCTGTCACTAACGTGGGCCAGTGAGGAATTGAGTTTTCCAGGCGCTTTTTTAAAGAAAGTTTGAACCCTACTCTATTGGAAAGAGGATTAAAATCACCACGCTCTATTATGATAGAGAAGCATTAGTTGGTTTTTTTTTTTTAACTCTTCATAGAGCCTTTTCCAGGCTAAGTAGGATGGGGATTGTGTGTCCGGACACTTAACAAAAATTAACCTGTCAATTTTGCTGTCGGATTATACAAAAAATATCAATTAACACTAAAATCAGCGAATATCTGCAATTCATATTATTTTCAACCTACCTTGTGAAAGATTTATGACAATTGCATGAAAGCTTGTTTAATTTACGGTTTAAATGTTACCTGTCTTGATAGTGCTGTAGTTAGGAACCATCTGGACTGAAAGTTTTCAGTCCAGGGCAAATGGAAGAGGAGCTCGCCTGATACGTCACCTACCGTAGTTGCCAATTTATTTTTGATTACAAGTTCAAAAATTCATAACTTTCTTATTTCTTACTGTACATGTATTTTGCTTTTACCTTCACTGTTTGGTTTCTTTACTTTTTATGCTTCTTTTAAAACCAACTTGAAACCAGGGGGACTTTTGAGACAATTTAACACATTTTGTGGTTCAGCTCAATAACTTTTGATTCAGAGCTCTAAAATATATATACCAGATGCATGAGTAGAAAGAGCAAAAAATTCTGCACAAACTACATGTATGTCCATTTTTGTTGCATGACCATCTTGAGTTTGATGCTTGGAATTTTACAAACGACAATAAGCTTTGAAATCCTTCAATTGGGAACACATTGAGTGGTTCAAAATCATTTTTAAAATCTAAATTGGCCATGTTTTAAACTTTTCGACAAACTTGATAACATTCTACAAATGTACATGCATATTGTTTTCAAAGACAATTGACATTACATTTGATTAGAACCCTGTAGCACTAAAAGAAAAATATGAATGTTGCCAATTTGAAGAACAAAATGAGATTAATTTAGCCCTAAAATAATTCCTGTCCTGAAAGGGTTAACTGTGTTCCTAACAAGTTACTGGACCAGTCAAGAACCCAGTAAGGATTTTCAGAAGTTAAAGGGAGCGACAAGTCGCAATCTATGGGCGCTTTTACAGTTGGCTGCTCCTTTCTCTGGATCAAAGTTCAAAGCGACTTCAATTTATCGTGCGAAGCTAATAAAAGTTCGCACATTGACCCAAATTTGAGTAAACAAGATCGCGCGTTCTTTATTCCAGTATTTGAATCTCATTGGTCGGTTGCGTATGGAGGGATTCGAGTTAACGATCGCGCGAGGAATCCGGCAATAACATTCCTTCGGTAGCGCACGATTGGACCCGATTGTATCCGAATTTCCCAGAGTCAGGCCAACTGGTCAGGCCCATGAATTACGACTTGCCACTCCCTTTAACGAGCCAGGTCAGACCCACTCATGGAACCATCACTATGGGGCTGTGTCAATTTCGGCAGCAGTAACAACCTCTACCTTGAAGATATAAAACACCAGTAAAATCAGTAACATTTTGAGAAAATACTTCCCTCTTCAATTTAGGATTCCCATCTGATTTCATGCCAGATTCTTCAATAGGATCTTTATCATAGATCTTGACCAAGTGAAATTTTCAGGCTGTTTTTACCTTAAGAAACATAATTATACATGCTTTGGAAAATGTCCAAAGAAGAGCAACTAGATTAGTCCCAGAGTTAAAGGGGCTGCCTTATGCACAAAGATATTGAGGAAGTTGAATATCCCTACCTTAGCTTACAGGAGGGCTCGAGGCGATATGATTGAAACATACAAGATTTTTATAAATACGATTCTGATGTAACCCCAAATCTTGAATTACAATCCAGAGAACAGACAAGAGGACATAGTAGAAAATTGTTTATTCCGGGGGCATCTCGTTTTTCCGAAGGTTCGTTTTTCCGAAGGTTCGTATTTCCGAAACACTAATTTCCCATGACTGGGGGTTCATAATTCCGAAAATGAAAAAGGGTTCGTAATTCCGAACATTTGTTGCATTATTCTGAAGGTTCGTTATTCCGAAGGTTCGTTTATCCGAAGGTTCATAATTCCGAAAATGAAATAGGGTTCATATTTCCGAAGGTTCGTATTTCCGAAAATGAAAAAGGGTTCGTATTTCCGAAAATAAAATAAGGTTCGTATTTCCGAAAATGAAAAAGGGTTCGTATTTCCGAAAATGAAAAAGGGTTCGTATTTCCGAAAATGAAATAAGGTTCGTATTTCCGAAAATGAAATAAGGTTCGTATTTCCGAAAATGAAATAAGGTTTGTATTTCCGAAAATGAAATAGGGTTCGTATTTCCGAAAAATGAAATAGGGTTCATAATTCCTGGTAAAAAAGGGCAAATACATCAGGAGCAGAGGTGTAGCAACGGGGGGGGGGGGGGGGGGGGGGGAGGGCACGCCCCCACCCCTTCCTCATCGGATGGCGAAAATGTCTTAGATTAGCTTTAAGATTATTCCAAAAGACTTGTGCCTCCAATGGTGCCAGTGCTCCCACAATGGCTAGACTCTAGCTACGCCACTGTTAAAGGGAAAATCTAGGGTAACGATAGGATATTATGGTTTTAATTGCCATCTTCAAAAAGCGGATCTCTTTTCGACGAAAAGCACCTCCCCCACCCCCGCAATGAATAAAAAAACGAAATGGAGACACAAAACTGGGAAGGTTTATAAAAGAGGAGAGGAGAAGAGAAAAGAGACGAAAATAAGAGGATGAGATTAGAAAAATCGAATAAGTGTTTATGTGTGTGTATGTGCGTTTGTTTAGCATTATGTCCGAGGACATTTTCGGACAGAGAACAAAAAAAAAAAAATCATGACAACAATGGTCCTCGGAAGGCGGACAATAGTCCTCGAACGTCGAACAGTGAATTTATGCCTTATTCCGTCGACTGTCCGAGGACGAGTAACAATAGAGGAACAATAGTTGTCCTCGGAAGTAAAGCCATGTAAACGTGTGTGTGTGTGTGTGTGTGTGTGCTTGTGTGGAGGTGTCGTAGTCGAACGGTTTACAGCGCTTGACTGGAAACGCGAAGGTTGGGGGTTTGATCCCTGTTACGGCACCTATGGCCTTTTTGTTGTAAAAAATATGATAGCAACTTTCCTTTTTTTTAATTTACAAGCGCGCGAAGCTAGCGACCAAAAATAATTGTGCCTTTCCGTTGTGAAAATCATAAAAATAACATATTTCGGCATATAATGACTGGAATATGAGGATATTCGGGCACCTCACTCCCTGAATATGAGGTGTGAGTTGCCGGAATATCGGCACTTTCAAAATC
The DNA here is from genome assembly GCA_025617745.1 of Heliocidaris erythrogramma. Classification (NCBI taxonomy): domain Eukaryota; kingdom Metazoa; phylum Echinodermata; class Echinoidea; order Camarodonta; family Echinometridae; genus Heliocidaris; species Heliocidaris erythrogramma. The sequence goes on along the minus strand of CM046853.1, from coordinate 16,404,254 downwards.
CGGGGGAGGGGGTTGGCTGCAGCAGCCCCCCTTCTCGTACGCCTATGCCTAGGCCTATGTTAAGTACACAGTTGCGATTGATTTTAACTTGCGATTGTTTCAAATAAATCGCTTCAACTCCTTATAAGGCGGGGCACTGGTTGATAAAAGCCATTAATTTAGGTCAGAATGTTTTCTTCTCCATGTGTAATTCCTTATTTCTATTTTTTACGATGAGGATTGTTTTACTCTCAATGTCTTTTAGTGTTTTGTAATTCGTTATGCTTGTAAAAGTTATTTTAAACTTCAGGTCAGCGGTTGTAACTGTTAAAAACGCAGACTGTGCAGTAAAATGAAGCAATTCCTTAGAATCTGTACAAATTTATTATGCTGTAAGCAGCTGTATAAAATGAAAGATTTTCATCCATGTTTAGAAATGATGGTATTTTGGCAAAGTTAAAGAACATGTTCAATGATTTTAATCTATTTATGCGGCATAGATAGTTAGGATTATTCCATGTATGATAATTATTTTAGCCCGACTGAAAGAAAACTTAACATTTTGATCCACTATTCTTCAAATTTGGTTGTATGTTGCTTTTGATCATTATCATTATATATTCAATTAGCGATTGCACCTGACCTATATACTTACACATAATATGCCAGTATAAAGAGTTATTTTTATTCTTCAGATGCGGTGTGCTACATAGCAGTGGCTTTAACATTTTTGTTGTTGCTCACTTGTTATCTTTCTTTTCTTGAATTTGGTTTTCTTAAGAAGTAGCTGCTGCACGGCTTTTGTAAAGTTCTGTTGGAATTGTAAAGTGTTTGAAAACTATCTGCGTCATAGATCATTTCGGATATGCGGCAAACAAAATGCTGTATAGTTGTGTAAGCAAGGTCATTACTTACAGCATACTATGCTGCATTTCATTCATTTACCTCTACAATTTAAGATTTTAATCTGTTTTAAGAAATGTTAATACTTTTGCAAGGTTATAAAACATGCTCAATGATTTCAGTCTGCCCTGCTGCATAAATTGTTTAAGATATGTTGCATTATAGTTTGGTTTTACTTTTGTTTCCTTTTATGAAAATCATATCAGCCTGATGATAAGACTCCTTCTTTAACTTGTTACGATCCATCTTTCTTCGGCTTTGGTTGTTTATGGTATCTATTCATTTATTTATTATTATTACTAGTATTATTTGTATTATTATTGTTATTATTATAATTATCATTATTATCATTATTATTAGTAGTAGTATTATCTGTTTTATCATTTTTATTATTATTACTAATATTATCAGTATTATAATTTTTATTATTGATAATATTATTGTTGTTGTTGTTATTATTGTTATTATTACAATTGTTATTATGAAGTGGACTACCCAGAATTACGATGACGATGTCATTTTGGATGGAGTTATGCGACCAGACTTAGATATTGCACCGGTTACTCTACTATTGCTTCTTTTATTTCCCTTGTCATGATCGTATAATTGGCCTATACCCTATATACGTATCAATAATAATGCTTGTTATAATATGTTGTGCTACTTGCCAGGCCATTTATTAAACATAGCAGTGACTCCTTTATGAACTCTCTGTAATATTATGTTGTTGTTTTTATTGCTGTTGTTGTTTTGGGGACCGGAGGGGAGGGCTTGTAGAGTCATCTACAGAGCCATATTACAGACTTCGGCCAACTCGGTTTATTTGGGCACAACATGGCGTATATTCCTTTGCTTAGTGCTTGCCTAACAAAGCAACAAGCGCCATATTGCTACCTACATGGAGCCGAGTTGGCCAAACTCTGTAATAGATGGCTCTGAGGGCTAGGGATGCAGGACGCCCCCACCTTATTTTTAGTATACACTTTTCATAGTATACTTGTAATCACAATTTATGTTGAATGTTGACGAAGCAATTACATCTTAAAGAGTGTCAATGTTTGGCTCGCTGGAATCCAGCAGCGTGGTGCCCGAACATCCTTTTATTTTGGGAAGCGAGATGGTCGGCTATCCTTATCTGTGGGCGGGAAGGTACTCAAAATGTTATTGTTGTTTGGATTATCTGGTAACAAAATCATTATTCTATAGACAATATCTCCTTTTTTTTACTTGCTCACTAGCGCGTAAGATGTAGAAACGGAATAGTTTAGGACAGGGAACGCCCTTCATTAGGGCGAGTGAAGTGCCCAAATATTCCATATTCGGCAGCAGGGTTAAGTAATATTATTCATGGCTCATTATTACATGTTCTATATTTGTCTTTTGATGGCGAAATTGCATTTCCATTACAATAAAAAAAAAGGGTTTTATGTTTTTTTCTAACTCGCTTCGCTCGCTTGCAAATTGTAGAAACGGAGAGTATGATATTCTGCCAAGAGGCATCAGCTCCCCCTTTCAAAAACATTACGTGGCCATTTTCTGCTTGTAAAGATCTACTTGGAACTTTGGTGTGTCTCATTTTCCAAAGCGGTATATACATTATATAAATAACTTCAAGCCAATTTCGTTGTAGCAAATTTAATCCGGAATCCGATCATTCACTTTCTTCAATACATCAGTATGTATTTTAATCACCGAAGTAATATCATTTTATCTGAAATGAAACAAATATTGGTTATTATAATAGGAACAATGATAATAATGATAATAATATTAATAATAATAACAATAATGATGATGATAATAATAATAATTATAATAATAATAATAATCATAATAATAATAATGATAATATTGATAGGAATTACGATAATATAATGGCTATTTCTCTGGATTTTATTATAATTGTTATCATCATTGTTATGATTATTGAGTACGAAATGAATATCTTTACACTTGGCCGTCTTTCCCCTCCTCCCTATCCGAAATACGGATTGACGCCGTATTCTCTGAATTTACAACCTTTTTTCATTTTCGGAAATACGAACCCTTTTTCATTTTCGGAAATACGAACCCTTTTTTATTTTCGGAAATACGAACCCTATTTCATTTTCGGAAATACGAACCCTTTTCCATTTTCGGAAATACGAACCCTTTTTCATTTTCGGAAATACGAACCCTATTTCATTTTCGGAAATACGAACCCTTTTTCATTTTCGGAAATACGAACCCTTTTTCATTTTCGGAAATACGAACCTCATTTCATTTTCGGAAATACGAACCTTCGGAATTATGAACCCTATTTCATTTTCGGAAAAAAGAACCTTCGGAAAAACGAACCTTCGGAAAAACGAACCTTCGGAGTAACGAACCTTCGGAATAACGAACCTTCGGAATTATGAACCTTCGGAAAAACGAACCTTCGGAAATACGAACCTTCGGAAAAACGACATGTAACCGTTTATTCCTAGGACCAAAACTCAGAGATACAAAATTTCTTTCTATGTACGAATACGTAAACCATGGAATAATCTTTCCAACGACACCATTACTGCCCCAAGTGCGCACAGTTTTGAAGTAGCTTTGGATAGGTGCTGGAAAAATGAGCCCATTAAGTACGATTACGAATCGCCTGCACCAGGAAACGATCCAGCCATCTTGAAGAGGAAAAAGAATTTGGAACTGAATATAGAGGCATAGTGCCTGCGTTCAGTATCTTCCCTAGGTATCCCTAGGTAGGTAGGTGATCTTGCTCCTTTCCAGCACACATGTGTTAGAGATAACACACTTGCTATGGCCTAGTATGGGAGGAAATTCTTTTCAGTACAAGTTGTAAGACCTACCCTTAGACAAAATTACAAATAACAAATGTAATTCTGCTTGGTGCTATTTCATGCATATTTTTTGTGAAGAAAATGGCAAATGTGACAGCTTTATTTCTGTTCAGATACACAACTCCCCATCATAGTCTAACAATAGAGTAGAGTACAGTAATGACATGTTAATTAGATGAGTAACAAATCTGTTTAAAGTTAATTAAGTTTGTTTATTCATTTGTCTGTTTGTCTTTCTTCCAACAATAAGTAACAAAAACAATAACATTAACACTTTCTTTCAAACAATGGTACACAAAATTTACAAAAGCAACACTAGGACTAGACAGCTGAAAACCGTCTGTTTCGGAGGAGTCTTTAACATTTTCTTATTTTTACCTTCTCCTCCTACACAGACGGCTACCCAACCTTCGCGGTAGATAAGGGGATCTTACAATACATGGCCTATGAGCATATCCCCCCAAAAGGGGGGATCTGATTTTCCATCCCTATAAGCCATCCCCTTTCTCTAAAATTTCACATAGATGGTGCTAGGGTTCTCATATTTCAATACATCACAAAAAACCCCCCAAAATATACAGATAATTAACAAAATTTGGGACTTACTCTGGTTTGAACTCCCTTCGCACTGACTGACTGAGTATTCGCTGCGTTTTACTACACAATCTCTATACGCTTCCGACTAGGCCTACTTCCGGGTCATGTGATTATAACTAAGAAGGCTGTCAGCGACTCGCTACTGACGTGCAACTTCCATGCTTCAAATGATCAGATTCGTGTACCAGACGAGGAATTTGGGGTAAGAAATTTATTCAAGCATATTATATTACCGTTGTTCTCATTCTGAGTTGTCATGGTTGTTTATTTTAATAAAATAATGTATTTATTGGAAAATGAAAATTCGTCCTTAGTCCCTGGTACAGAGTGAGAGACCGAGTTCAGTCTATGTAAGGAGGTGTAGTGAAGCAAGACGTAGTCCAGTGGAACACCCGACGAACAGAGACTGAAGCTTTCGGTCTACACTAGGACTAGGTCTAGGCTTTACAAGCATACTACATTAGGCCTACACTTTTTACAGTTATTACTAATACATTTTTAAATGAACTTATGAAGTTAGAATTTACTAAGAATTTAGTAAGAATTTGTCGTTAGATGGCAATTGTGCAAAAAACAAAAACAAAAGACAGAAACAAACCAACAACAAAATCTTTTCTCACCATGTTGATGACCTCTCTGTTGAACCTTGACTTGAGAGTTGAATTTAATTTTGCAGAGTGTTAGATGTAGACCTACAGTCTATGACTGAGTATGAATGACTATTCGACTGAATCATGTGAATTGCACTAGTTTATGGTGGCTGTCCTGTTTTCTGCTTTATTTAGAAGAGTAAGTTAGCAACTATTTCCTTGAAAGTTAGACTAGAACTTAGAAGTAGAATCTTGGTCAAGACTGATAGACTGTGACTGTTAGCTGCAAATGCAAGTAGTAGACTACAAAGTACAATAACTTCTTGGAGTGCTCTGTATTGCATGCACACTTCACACAGCTGCACTGCCACTGTTATGATTCAGTATTCACTGCATAATTTTACAGATACGGTATGCGATATAATTATGCACGCACTGCATGCGGCGGTCGGTCCGACTGAATTGAATTTTGTTCAGCGAGATTTGGCTTTGATGAATTCCCTTCATATGTGCTATTGGGCAGGTGAACTTGTTGTGTGTCGTCAAGACAGCAGCTGGTCGTTCAACATCTCGCGAACTCCGAGATATATAAACGAGAAAAGTTTTGAGGTAGCTAGCGCCATCTGTTGTTTGTTTCAACACAATTTTCACGACAAAATGGACATCTCTGGCGAAAATACGAGTTTTTGGACCCATGGACCTCGCCCTGGAGCTTTCTATGACCCTCCCGGTGGTGTAAAAAGTATAAGTGCCATCCCAGCTAAACGCACTTTGTAAGTCTTGCTGAAAAATTAGTTGTAGTAACGAAAAAGTATATTTTTCTTGTTTGCTACATCACCCATGACTGTGCAAACCTTGGTCATTGGGTGTATGAAGTGACTGAAAAGAAGACGCTATTTCCGGTCACGATTTCCCAGCCACGGATCCGGGCTAACTTGGCACTAGGGCGAACTCGGCCTTGGCAGAAAATCGCGACGGATGAGCCCAGAAAGTTGAATTTGATATCAACCTGTTTAATACTAGTTTACAATGACAATAGTAGGCCCTAACTTGTTAGGGCTAGGGTGTCCGAATGCGAAACGTAAAGACAAGTTCTGCCTTATTAGGGTGCGCGCGCCGGTATTCGGTCACTTAAAAAGAAATCGCCGCTGATATGAATACCTATCTCTTTAAATTGACAATCTACCATCAAAAGAACCGCAAAATTGTCCTTTAAATAATTATCAAAATAATTTAAAACATGGAAACTTACCCCCAAAAATATCGCCGACAGAAGGAGAAGTTTTCCGCCCAGTATTCGGTCGGCGCCGCCCACAATTCGGTCACGCGATAGTGCGCTGCATCTCGGGAGAGTTATATAACCATTTTTGTCACATTTCTGCGTTTTTAGGCATGTTCTGTGGCTTCTATATATTCATACTTAAATGTATGAGAATTTTTATCCATTAAAATCCACAAATCGAAGCTCTAGGGTCAGAAATAATGCACAAAATGTATTTCTAAAAAGAGCAAAGCGCGTCAGCAAAGCGCAAAGCGCGTCGGCGAAGCACAAAGCGACAAGTTGCACACAAAGCGCGTTGGCGCAAGGCACTCAATGTTGCCTGACCGAATACTGGAAGAGCGCCATCTCACTGGCAGGGGTGAGGTATATATTCTCTTGCTCATCGCTGAGATCGCCATTTGCAAATTCGCTGCGATAGATGGAAGACCCGGAAGCTCCTCTTCGCACACATACTAAATTCATTGCACCTGCACACATAGTTATTTCACCATAGGCGTCTACATATGGCTATGCGTGTTAACTCACGCGCTAACGGAACCCGGAAGTGCGGAAACTTGGGTAACACTGACCAGTTTCGAGGGTATTTGGAGATCTTTTCCAGGGCGTCCGACCTGAATTGCTTTCAACATTAGAGGTACCTTGTTCATGTGTCTGTTATGTACAGGTTTCGAGCCTCAAAAATTATTCATGAGTTCTTCACAGCTGTTCAAAGAGCTGCGTGACCGAATTCTGGAATATGACCGAATACCGGGCGCGCGACCCTAACTGTTTAAAAAGAAATCGCTGCTAATATGAATACCTATCTCTTTAAATTGACAATCTACCATCAAAAGAACCGCAAAATTGTCCTTTAAATAATTATCAAAATAATTTAAAACATGGAAACTTACCCCAAAAAATATCGCCGACAGAAGAAGGAGAAGTTTTCCGCCCAGTATTCGGTCGGCGCCGTCCACAATTCGGTCACGCGATAGTGCGCTGCATCTCGGGAGAGTTATATAACCATTTTTGTCACATTTCTGCGTTTTTAGGCATTTTCTGTGGCTTCTATATATTCATACTTAAATGTATGAGAATTTTTATCCATTAAAATCCACAAATCGAAGCTCTAGGGCACTCCCGGGTACATTTCTGTAAAATAGTTGGTATTTTCTGTCGCATGTACTAAAGGTATGGGGGGAAAATAAGATAAATATTTTAAATACTTGCTTTCAAATTCAGCCCTTAAAAATCTCACTCCTACCTCAAATGGCCGTTAGGAAGAACTTTTGATATTTACAGCAAAATCCAAAGTCAAAATCTTGTTCAAAACCGGAGAAATCCCCGCCGATTTGTTTCGCGATCGCGTGTTGTTTACAAACTGCCGATGTCTAAGACTAAAATCGGCCAATATAATTTTTGTCCACGAAGAAACTCGGGATCGCAAGGGCACATCGATCTTTACGATCGCGCACACAGAAAATCGGAACTTTTCCGTGTACGCCATAGGGACCGAATTTTTGAGGACAAAACTCTTTTGGGGAGATGTCAGCGCCCGCGGCGACCAGGAAATGTACACAATGACTCCGATAGCTCGTTTCGCGAGAATCAACAGTAAATTGCGGATTTCATTTTTGGAAATATCTTTTCCAACATTGGTGTGTTGAATTTATTGTATTTCTTGGATATTTGGGGGTCGGTTTTTGAAAATTAAATGCCGATTTTGAGTGAATATTGGTGACTTTTGTGCAGTGGTGTTTTAAAAAGATGAGGTGTATGACTGCCTACATTATACACACGAAGTATAGGAATGTACCTTTGAGTGCTCTAGGGTCAGAAATAATGCACAGAATGTATTTCTAAAAAGATCAAAGCGCGTCAGCAAAGCGCAAAGCGTGTCGGCGAAGCGCAAAGCGACAAGTTGCACACAAAGCGCGTTGGCGCAAGGCACTCAATGTTGCCTGACCGAATACTGGAAGAGCGCCATCTCACTGGCAGGGGTGAGGTATATATTCTCTTGTTCATCGCTGAGATCGCCATTTGCAAATTCGCTGCGATAGATGGAAGACCCGGAAGCTCCTCTTCACACACATACTAAATTCATTGCACCTGCACACATAGTTATTTCACGATAGGCGTCTACATATGGCTATGCGTGTTAACTCACGCGCTAACGGAACCCGGAAGTGCGGAAACTTGGGTAACACTGACCAGTTTCGAGGGTATTTGGAGATCTTTTCCAGGGCGTCCGACCTGAATTGCTTTCAACATTAGAGGTACCTTGTTCATGTGTCTGTTATGTATAGGTTTCGAGCCTCAAAAATTATTCATGAGTTCTTCACAGCTGTTCAAAGAGCTGCGTGACCGAATTCTGGAATATGACCGAATACCGGGCCGCGCACCCTACTCATAAAGTCATATCGAATATTTCATAATCCGGGATTCGACGGCTTTGATTCGATCGAATACCGGTGCATCGATAAATGATGGGCGGTGAAAACAGAGTTGCACGCAGTGCATGCACCATGCACCGGTGACCGGTCCGCTGGCATCACGGGTAGCCAGGATTGGCTTCGTGAATGTAAAAAAAAAAAAATTGGCTATACGCCTTCGACATCACGAAGCCAGGCGTTCTTACCCAGCAATCTAACTGCGCACGGGTTAGCAGGACTGGAAAATGCCCTGAAATATCACTTTTCTGATAACTCTCGCGACCGACAGCTCCTTCACCACAGCGTATCTTCCTAGGAAAACGTTTAGAATTAGAATGTCTTTTTGATCGTACGTATTTTTACCAAAAAATCCAAAAAAGATCGTAAGAAATTTACGAAAACTCGCCAGTGTTTGTGTGTATCCATGCCTCCTCTTGTCATGCAGATAAGGCATGACAATGGATACACACAAACACTGGTGAGTTTTCGGAAATTTCTTACGAGCTTTTTTTTATTTTTTGGTAAAAATACGTACGATCAAAAAGACATTCTAATTCTAAACGTTTTCCTAGGAGGATACGCTGTGGTGAAGGAGCTATCGGTTGCGGGAGTTATCAGAAAAGTGATATTTCAGGGCATTTACCAGTCCTGCTAACCTGTGCGCAGTTAGATTGCTGGGTAAGAACGCCTGGCTTCGTGATGTAGAAGGCGTATAGCCAATTTTTTTTTTTTTTACATTCACAAAGCCAATCCTGGCTAATCGCGGGCATATGTATGGGCTCTCGCTGCTCAACATTAACAGATTAACGATAGTCCGCTAGCCAATGGCAATGGCTAGTAAAAATCACAGCGGACGAGCCAAAATCTTAAGTTTCTAGTCCGTATGGCTAGCCAAAATATCACTCTCGTGTCGCACGAAGCGATGCTCATTGTCGACACATCCGACAATGATTCAAATTCAAAGAATTAATCTTACTTTGTCTTTGGAGAGCTGAATGGAAAACGTTTGTTCGAAGCACAAAAAAAACAACACGAAATAAACTTTTCGTCGCTAGCATGACTCGACTTCATTCAGCTTCAGATCATTTCCAAGAAGTAATTGCCAATTTGATGAAAGTGTGATATTAGTTATTGCGAATTAAGTACGAACACTGGTACTCATGCCCGTATTATGTTCAATTATACAATTGTCAAATTGACAATGCAGAGAGAGTGCAAGAATATTATCGTAAACTTCAGTTCGTAACGACTAAACGATTTTTCCATAGAGAAAGCACAGGTAAAGCGCGACGTCCTCCGCGAGCGAATTAGCGAAAGTTAGCCAACAGTTTGAAGTCGCCTTCACGTTCTCTGCTAGTATTAAGCTGTATGTTACGGACTTTTTTTTTTTTTTCTTTTTTCATGGTGGCTACGGTAGTCAAAAATCTGGCGAACTACAAATCGATGCACCGGTTTTGCCAAAACGAAATCGGGATTCGAAGTCTTCGATCGAACACCGGCTAACCAATCGATTCGACTCAGGCTTACTTTTTGCACTCGCGCACAGAAAACTAGCTCCGCAAAACGACAAAAACTGACACGCCTTTAGGCTTTACCTTTAATTTTAAACATTTTGTTGTAGAATCATGCAGCACATTTTATTCAAAAAAATGACTAACAAATAAAGCATTTATTTTTTGAAAATTTTACATATAGCCTACTCAGACTAATTTGAGTAAAAGAAAGTGATTTTGGGGGTGATTGAAAAGCACCAATGTGTCCTGTTTTCGTTCAGCACCGCGATCTTTACACACAAATCCAATGAGTAAGGCCTCGCGTTTTATTTAATTCAATTTGTAGATGAAAAATATGTAACTTCAGCGAAAAGTATGTAGACCCTATTCGCACTTTTGTAGTCACGGTTCGCAACAATAGATGAAAATGATTGTATTGCCCTTCAGAGGGATCTTGATAGGCTCAAATGCTGGTCTGACAAATGGCTGCTTAGATTCAACCCTAAGAAATGTAGTGTTCTCACCATTGGTAACCCCAAGTCTGCCCTGGCAAGTCCATATGTGTATAATATGACCAGTGATAATTCGCAAAGTGCCCTCAAGCAAGTGTCATCTGAGAGAGATTTGGAAGTGGTGATTGATGATAAGCTAAACTTTGAAGAACATTTACATACAAAGATCTATAAGGCAAACAGACTAATTATCTTAATCAGACGAACCTTTGTTTATTTAGATAAGGATAATTTTTCACTCTTGTACAAATCGCTTGTTCGTCCCCAAATAGAGTACGCTCATGCTGTGTGGAGCCCCCACCTTAAGAAACATATACATGTACATGCTTTGGAAAATGTCCAAAGAAGAGCAACTAGATTAGTCCCAGAGTTAAAGGGGCTGCCTTATGCACAAAGATTGAGGAAGTTGAATATCCCTACCCTAGCTTACACTTTACAGGAGGGCTCGAGGCGATATGATTGAAACATACAAGATTTTTAATAAATACGATTCTGATGTAACCCCAAATCTTGAATTACAATCCAGAGATCAGACAAGAGGACATAGTAGAAAATAGTAGAAAAAAGTAGAAAACCAAAACTCAGAGATACAAAAATTCTTTCTATGTACGAATACGTAAACCATGGAATAATCTTTCCAACGACACCATTACTGCCCCAAGTGTGCACAGTTTTGAAGTAGCTTTGGATAGGTGCTGGAAAAATGAGCCCATTAAGTACGATTACGAATCGCCTGCACCAGGAAACGATCCAGCCATCTTGAAGAGGAAAAAGAACTTGGAACTGAATATAGAGGCGTAGTGCCTGCGTTCAGTATCTTCCCTAGGTATCCCTAGGTAGAGAATGGGCAGCTTGTACAGCACTGTCGCGAAAAGTTAACAAAACATGAAATTTAAGGCTAAAAAACGGTACAGTGCGTAGAGTCACTCTTAGCAACTTTACTATGCTTTATAGTCATGATCGTGTGTAGAATTTAGGCAGTCATACACCTCACCTTTTTCAAACACCACTGCACAAAAGTCACCAACATTCACTCGAAATCGGCATTTAATAAAAATACAAAAACCGAACCCAACATATCCATGAAATACATGTACAATAAATTTAACTCACTGATATTGGAAAAGATAATTCCAAAAATGAAATCCGTAATTATCCGTATATAGGAATCAGTCGATGGTTGGGCGGTCGGGCGGGCGGTCGGTCCGTTGCAAATCTTGCGGATCGAACTACTTCCTCAGTTTTTGACCGAAACTCATGAAATTTGGTACACACATTGGTCTTGATGGGAAGATGTGCAAGACATATTTTTCGGATGAGTCGGAATCTGCGTTGCCATGGTAACGTCAAATTTATGGCAGAAAATCAAGGAAACACATTGCGGATCGAACTACTTCCTCAGTTTTTGACTGAAAGTCATGAAATTTGGTACACACATTCGTCTTGGTGGGAAGATGTGCAAGACATATTTTTCGGATGAGTCGGAATCTGCGTTGCCATGGAAACGGCATATCTATGGCAGTAAATCAGGGAAAAATCTTGCGGATCGAACTACTTCCTCAGTTTTCAACCAAAAGTCAAGAAATTTGGTACACACATTGGTCTTGGTGGGAAGATGTGCAAGACATATTTTTTTGATGTGTCGGAAGCTGCGTTGCCATGGAAATGGCATATCTATGGCAGTACAGTAAATCAGGGAAAAATCTTGCGGATCAAACTACTTCCTCAGTTTTCGACCAAAAGTCAAGAAAGGCTGTTGTCACGGGGGCGGGGGTATTAATCATCATCTTCAGTGATATTTCTAGTTTACTGTGGATTCTTGCGAAACGGGGTATCAGAGTCATTGTGTACATTTCCTGATCGCCGCGAGCGCTGACATCTCCCCAAAAGAATTTTGTCGTTAAAAATTTTGTCCCTATCACATACACGGAAAAGTCTCAATTTTCTGTAGAGGTCAACGTGCTCGTAGAGGTCAACGTGCGCCCGCGTAGCCAGGATGGCTTCCTGGGTGTAAAAAAAAAATCCTTAACTTGGCAACACATAAAGAGGTTCAAAATCAATGTTTTTTATCAAAATTGGCAATTTTTTCAACTTGTCAAGAAAATTGGTAGCCCTGTATGTAGTTTTCATGGACATTACAGCTTATTAGAACCATGAAGCATTAAAAGAAATTATGTTAGTGTTGCCAATTTGAAGAACAAAATGTGATCAATTTAGCCCTTAAATAATTCTTGAAAGGGTTAATGCTATATCGCGAGAACCATTGAGGTATGAACTTCAAACTTGGTGCTAGTATGCATCATCATAGTGATTTGGTCATAGGTCGAAGGTCATATCTAGGTCATTTACCATGAAATTTCAGGTGTTTAGCCTTGTTATTGCAATACATGTATGTTTTGAATAATTTGAGCCATTAACTTCCAACTTGGTACTAGTATTCATTACCATAGTGAGATGAACTGATTAAATTTTTATTTATGTACATGTACATGTAGTTCAAAGATGACAGGTCATAGAGGTCAATATATGTGAAAGGAGAATTAACAGAATATATAGAATATAAATGTACTTATGTTCAAAGTTGTAATATATTCTTAATCATTGACCTGTATCACTTTAGAAATAAAATATCAGAAAAAGGGTTTAAATCAAGACATTCTAGCACACGGTATCCTCTGCTAACACTTCATGGGGGCTGCCATTTTCTTGATGACATGGAGTTGTACATGAACCATTGGAGACCGTTCCGGTCAGGAAGATATTTTTAATCCACGAGCTAAATTGCTTCTATTCATTGTAAAAAAGCCCCATATATGATGGAAAATACATAATGGGTGTATACATTTATTTTAAAAATTAGAAATTTATAGATTTCTTTTTAAATTCTCCGGTTTTGCTAACTATAAATCGATTTCTTGGTCTTGCCTGGCAGAGCAGAACATAATTTATACAACGTGCATTCTGACTTTTGAACTCCATTATCTCAAAGCAGGTGAATGCATAGTTTGTCACTATTGACGCTCGGGAAAGTCATCATCCATAAATTTGAATTAATTCGCTCCGTCACGTACATCATAGTATCAAGAAAATAGATTGATATTTAGTGAAATCGTAATTTTCAAAAAACACATTTTCGTTTTTAGAATATATGTATATATATAAACCCCTCAAAAAAAGTTCTGCAATTCAACTTTGAGCCTTGATATCTTTTTGGCGGCTTTTTAATCATTCTTGATTTTTAGATCATTGGAAAGTTCATTTATCTCCCTTCACATCCATGCCCCATTTATAATGGTTATGTCATCCTTGAATGCACAGCACCCCTGAATAGAGGGCAAAGTCAAAAGTGAAAAGTTGCAAATTGAATGGCTATGTTGGCTATTGTCTATTGCTTTTGTTGCAATGTCGGGTGTGTGTGAATGATGTTGAATGGGTCATGAATGATTTAACAAGTTTATTTCCTGTTTGATAGATGAAATGTGCCTTGCACAAGCTTTATGCTTGGCAGTGCTTACTTTTAAAGAGTAGCTTATCATCGTTGATGGAAACCTGACAGCAGAGAGATACCGAGACAACATCCCGTACATGCTCAATCTTGGACCAAATGCCATCTTCCAAGATGACAACGCCCTCCCACACAGAGCACGGGTCATCACCGAATACCTGCAGGAGGAGGCAGTGACGAGGATGGATTGGCCTGCGAACAGCCCTGACTTGAACCCAATCGAGGACCTGTGTGACCAGCGCCAGTGTGACAGATCACACTACACTGGCTGAGTTGCGACAGATCCTTATCGAAGAGTGGAACCTCATCCCACAGCAACGCAGTCACCAGGTTGGTGACAAGCATGAGGAGGAGATGCCAGGCTGTCGTAGCTGTATTCGGATCTTCTACTCGCTACTGAACTTCTGATCCTTTGCTATTCCACATTTGATGTGCATGTTACTCAATAAAAAGTGCCAAACATTTTGTCATTTGCAAATTTGTGTATTTGTGTTTGTTTTTGTTTCGTTAGAGAGGGGAGAGAGAGTTAAAGAACATGAGTTCACATCAAGAAAGGGGAATGTGTTTGTTGAAGTGAAAAGCAATCCAAGAGAAGAGGAGAGTTTGTGTTGCTTATGTTTCTGTGATAGGGTTACATGGCTGAAAATGAGATAATTTGCTGAGGGGAGACTTTTTTCCCCACCGCAGTTGTGTACTGCTAAGGTGGAAACTTGCAATATTCTGCATGAAACCAAAACACAATATTAATGTTATCACAATCAGTTGCTGATTAAAACACATTCCATCTAAAAACAAAAGAATAATTCCACTTCAAACTCACTGAAAACAATATTTGTCCACCAAACAAGGGATTACAGCAGAAACATGCACAGCTAATACAAAATTATACAAACCAAAAGGAACAAAAACAAAGAAACAAAACCTTTCATTCCAGTTAAGAACTAAGTGTGAACAATAACAATGCATTCTGCAACTTTTCACTTTTGACTTTGCCCTATATTTAGGTGCACTGCACATTCCGTGATTACATAATCAATACAAATGTATCATTGTGAAGGTGAATAAACAAGCTTTACAATGATATCAAACTTGATGATCATGCAGTTACTAGAGAGATATAAATGCTTAAACTTGAATTGCAGAACTTTTTTTGAGGGGTTTATATCTGTTAAATATTTTAAATCTCAAATGGAAATTTGTATCAGGAAGAAAGACAATTTTGCATTCGGATTAAAAATATCTTTATGTACTCATCAAGAAAATGGCAGCCCCCTGGTATCACTAGCAGACGATAAATCTTGCTGAGAAAATCCTGATTTATACCCATCTCGTATATTTTAATGCAAAACTACGTAGGGCAACAAGAAGGAATAGATTACATCTTTGAATACATGTATGAGCACATTTATATTTTGAGGTTAATTCCCCTTTAATTTTTTGTATTTTCTTTATCACCATATCTCAACTATTTTAGCTGTGAAGTTCAAACTTGGTACCAGTGTGCATCATAATAATGAGACTACATGATTAGATCTAGGTTTAGTAGGTCAAAGGCCAATATGCATGAAAGTAAAGATGGGTTAGTTTTTTTATCACCATATCTCAACTATTTTTCATGCATGTCTAGGACAAGATGAAATGAGCTGACTCTTGGGTCTAAGGTCAAAGAGATCAATTAACAAGTACTTGCATTCATGTTGTCTTGTTCTATATTGTTAAACAGTGACATGAATGATATTGTGTACTTCTGTTCATGACTGCAACCCAAGATTATTATTTGAATTTTTATTTAGAAACCCCATGGTCACTGGAACCTCTACACTTGGAATGAAGTTCAATGGAGGTGTGATCCTTGCAGCAGATATGTTGGGCTCATATGGATCCCTGGCTCGATTCAGGAACATCTCTCGTGTGTCAAAGGTCAATGACAACACAGTACTTACAGGGGCTGGAGATTATGCCGATTTTCAGTTCATCTCGGAAGTGCTAGAGCAAAAAATGTAAGTACATGTATGAAGTTAAAGCATGGGGGAAGGAGTCCATTATGCCCTAATAATAGACAAATTATGCCTTCATTTTGGATTGAAATTTGTGACAAGGTTGCTCTATCTCTCTATTCCTTATTTTGTAGCTGTGACATTCAGTATAGTACATGCTACAATTATTTGAACTAGAAGTTTTCCAGAAGTAAACAACCCTCAAATGAAGCCTACTCTCCTTTCCTGCTATTAAGGGTGTGGCATCAGCATTAGCTACAAAAGTATAAATATGAATATAGATTGTTACATGCATTATTAACTAGTTTTGTTGTAAGGTAGGAACCTGACCATTTATTAGTGACTGTTAATGCACATTCTTTGAAAGTTTAATCTCAGTTTAGCACTGCCAAGCCATCAGAATTATTAACTAAAATTGCAATTTCAGGCCTATGAATATATTTTGTGTGCATCTTACCATCAGTGCCATTCCCATAAAACCTTCATAAAACAGTCATGGATGCAATACTACATGCTTGAATTTTTAGATTCTTACTTGTTCCCTTATCGTTTTCTCTCTTCACTCATTGTACCAACAGCATTAATGATGAGTGTCTTAATGATGGACACAGCTTCACACCCAAATCCCTCTTCTCTTGGCTGACAAGAATCATGTACAATAGAAGGTCAAAGTTCAATCCACTATGGAACATCATGGTCCTTGGGGGATTCCATGATGGAGAAAGGTAAATTAAAAAAAATATAAATTAAAAATAGGTTGTTTTTTTTTAAATTCTTTTACTGGAGTAATACTCTTGCGTACATTTTTTTGTGTGTGATCAAAATGAAGTTGTTGAATAATGAATGTCTTTCTCATAGACCAATTTCTTTCTGGGGATATTCATAATTGTTATGACTCTAACCTACATTTTTGAGATGTGCACCCCACCCCCACCAAAAGAAAAGAGAGAGAGAGGAATATAAAATTATAATGTACGTTTACCTCCTTGTTGTGGATGAAATTGATCATTATCAAAAACCAACCATCAACCGTGGAAAAAATAATCGTTTGATCACAAGTTTGATCACAAGTTTAGGCACGAAATGATTGTAGTACCTTTGGTTTTTTTTTTCCTTCCTCAATGATATAACTTTCACACTGTTATTATACCCCCGCCAAACGAAGTTTGAAGGGGGTATATAGGAATCAGTCAATGGTTGGGCGGTCGGTCGGGCGGGCGGTCGGTCGGTTGCAAATCTTGCGGATCAAACTACTTCCTCAGTTTTTGACCGAAAGTCATGAAATTTGGTACACACATTGGTCTTACTGGGAAGATGTGTACAACATATTTTTTTAATGTGTCGGAAGCTGCGTTGCCATGGAAACGGCATATCTATGGCAGTAAATCAGGGAAAAATCTTGCGGATCGAACTACTTCCTCAGTTTTCGACCAAAAGTCAAGAAAGGCTGTTGTCACGGGGCGGGGGTATTAATCATCATCTTCAGTGATATTTCTAGTTTATTTTTGATTGTTTCTCTGTTTCTTTTTCTTCTTCTTTTAACAGTTTCCTGGGTTATGTAGATAAGATTGGAGTAGCTTACGAGTCACCACATGTAGCCTGTGGCTATGGTGCCTACATTGCATTGGTGAATATACTTGGTTATTTATTACCCACGCCGATAAAATCGGCAGGGTTATGTAAAGGGCTCCGTATGTTTGTTTGTTTGTTTTTTTGTTTGTTTGTTTGTTTGTTTGTGTACAAGATAACTAGAGAATGGGAGAACGGATTTGCACCAAATTTTCAGGGAATGTTCGGATAGTGACAGGAAAGAATCGATTAGATTTTGGTGATCGGTTGACCCCTGCAAATTCAGTGTGACCTTGAAGTTTTGACCCAAACTTCAGTTCGGATAGTGACATGAAAGAATCGATTGGGAAAAGAATCAATTAGATTTTGGTGATGATCGGTTATAGGAACTTCATTTCGGATAGTTTTTTTTGTTTTTAAGAATATTTTATTACTTCCTTTTTAAAAATAACATGTTTCACAATAATCAATGTAAAATACACAAACAAATTATTCACATGCAGTATCATTGTGACAAATTACATAATAATAACAATAAGTAACCATAATATTTTACATGCATGTATTAAATAGTAGATTATGCCAAATCTGGAAGTCTTTATTGCGATAAAAAAAAAGAGAAAAATATAAAATATAAAATATAGTGACAGGAAAGAATCGATTAGGGAAAGAATGCAACTACTCGATTTGTTGCGCCGCTGAGGCGTGGGTCTGCCGCCTTTGACGGCCTTTTTAGTTCATTATTCTTTCAGTGAGAATGATTATTTGATGACAGGTATAACATGTTTGATTGAATTATAATTTAATTTATACAGTGTAGATGTTTCAGTTCTAGTAGTATTATGTTGTCAGAGCCTATTTACTTCCTAAGGTGAAAAGTTAAAGAGGTTGAAATATGCATAGATTTATGTTCAACTGCTTGATAGACACATTAAATCTAGAAAGTGTTCTGAAAATATAATTATTATGTTAAAGTCGAAATTTACATTGTTTGTACTTTTCTATTTTCTGGGTGCATTTCGTGAGTACACTTGGGGGGGGGGGGGGGAGCTATTATCACAAATAATCGTCAGATTCTTTATTTTGTTAAAGTATTCAGTAATTTGTCATATATTGAATATTGTTAAATAGTATCCTTTACCACTGTTAACCAGCTACAGTTTTGTACTAATGTTTTTACCCACGCCGATGAAATCAGCAGGGTTATGTAAAGGGCTCCGTATGTTTTTTTTGTTTTTTTGTTTTGTTTGTTTGTTTGTTTGTTTGTATGTTTGTTTGTTTGTTTGTTTGTTTGTGTACAAGATAACAAGAGAACGGGTGAACGGATTTGCACCAAATTTTCAGGGAATGTTCAGAAAGTGACAGGAAAGAATCGATTAGATTTTGGTGATGATTGGTTGACCCCTGCACATTCTGTGTGACCTTGAAGTTTTGACCCTGTAGTAAAGTATAGGAACTTCAGTTCAGATAGTGACAGGAAAGAAACTAGAAAGATTGATGACCCCAAACTTCGCCTGCAGATGCAGAAATATTTTGGCCAATCAAAACACTCATTACTTCGTCTCACCAAAAGTCTATTTCAGGTTTATGAATTTTAGAAGACTTTTAGACCCATTATTTGCCATTTCACTTCAAATCCGTACGAGCCTGCAATGAATATTCAAAGCCAACGTATCCCAGCAACAAGGGATTTTTCGCGCGCTTGAACTACTACTGCGAAAGCGGCTATGTACGGTATACTAGTAATAGGCGGCTCTATAACTAGCTAGCTAGCTATCGCGCGCAATACCTTTTTTTATCTACAAATTCATTTAGATTCAGGCTACCCTAGCCCTACGGCTTTCTCCTCTATTTCTTATCTTCTGTGCATTTCTGTTTATTTTCCCCGGTTCTTTCCACTTTGTTGTGGAGGTTTTTGTGATTTATTTTATCCTGGTGGACGTGTAGTACATGATTTTAATTGTTTTCGGTCAAAATCTGGTGAGTTTGTTCGACGTGAGTGAGTCTATCGCACTCGCGAGCGTTCGCGTGTGTTGATCTGAGTGAGTGGGCTGTGTAGCTAGCTGTACGTACATAACTATACACAGCGCTGTCGCGAAGTGACGGCGATCTGGTCGGGCTAGGGAGTACATAACCCCAGGGAGTACAGTGCCTGTGCCTGGCTGACTGTAGTAGGATTGAACTTTTTTCTTTGGGTTATAACGGTCCTGTCATTTGAGATTTGAGTTAGTTTATAACTCATCTATGTCTGTTTGAGTGGATTTCGTAGTTGTAAAATATATACAAAAACTGTATTTTTTTTAATTTGTGTGGATTTGCAAAATTTGGTGGCTGATCGAGGTTCGCCGAATACATGCACGCCAGTATCCACTTTGACTTTGTTGATGGGTGGTGACTGAGCTGAGTGAGTAAGCTCTGTGCCTCGCATGCATGTCATTTTGAAGTCGAGATCCAACTTATTTTGTCGTCATATTTATTTTATCCAAGCCCGATGAAAAAAAACAACAACTCAATTGCAATGTAATTTAAAGATAGAACATGAATACATTTACTAACACTTACGTCACTGAACACTGAATACAAATTGCTAACATTTTTTTCCTCACCACGCCACGCTCTCTGACATGTCTAATCAATTAGTTTTAGGGGAGAGATATTTCAATAATAAAATATCTTTTTCAGAAGAATTTTTTCAAGGGTGGGGACACACAAAGCTATGACCTGGATATGGCAAAATTTATTGGGGGGGGGGGGGTAGATGTGCTTCTTGTTATCCCCTTTGAATGGCTACTGCTTACAAAAATAATCGCAACAAAACAAAACCTATATTGGGTTTACTTTTTTTTTATACATGACAGGGGAACCAACCAGTAAAAATATATTATTTTACATGCATGCATTAAATAGTAGATTATGCCAAATCTGGGAGTCTTTATTGCATAAAAAAAGAAAAAAATATAAAATATAAAATATAGTGACAGGAAAGAATCGATTAGGGAAAGAATGCAACTACTCGATCTGTAGCGCCGCTAAGGCGTGGGTCTGCCGCCTTTGACGGCCTTTCTAGTTTGTAAATTAAAATACTTAATTAGATTTTTAAAAGTGCTTTATAGTTTTTACTCCCCTGCTTGTGTTGTATGAGGCTGTGATGAATGAAAAAACAAAAACCGAAACAAACAAGATACTCTTTCACCGAGTGTGGTGCTTGTAAAATGTAGCAGCATTCGTTTTAAGACTTTAGTAATGTCTTTCTTATTCACACATAGTTCTTTTGGATTATACTGTAGCCCAAAAAAATATGCAAGGCATTTTCTCTCTATTTCCAGATCAAACTAGCATTTTGAAGTATTTCTGTATGTGATGGAAAATAAGTCCAAATCTGGCAGCTTAAGAATATTTAAAGATAAAGTCGAGTTCAGGTCTTGCGACAACATTGCAAAAGAAACTGTCTCAAAAAAATTGGGAAAGGTTGATTATCTAGAACAGAAGAATTGGTGTGTATGCTGTAAGGTTTAGGAATCACCAAAACAAGAAGAAATTGACTCAATCCTGCTGAGATTCACATGCACTGCACACAGAAATGTGTACATGGGACTACACACAAACACATGTTCGGCCCGAACATTTCAGCTGTTTATAGTCATATTTTTAGTGTAAGGGCATGTGAAGAGCAATACATGTACTTTTCAGGGGACACTTTTACCATGATGTTCTTCAAAACCGACATAAAAAGAAAAGAGAAAGCTCGCAAATTGTTTTTTCCTTTTCCCAGAACTCAACCTTCCCTTTAACTAATTGATTTTGAATCTCAAACTTCTTTTTAATTTCCTTTTAATCAGCCAATGATGCGTGATGCCTATGAGAAGAACAGTAACATTTCAGCTGTTTATAGTCATATTTTTAGTGTAAGGGCATGTGAAGAGCAATACATGTACTTTTCAGGGGACACTTTTACCATGATGTTCTTCAAAACCGACATAAAAAGAAAAGAGAAAGCTCGCAAATTGTTTTTTCCTTTTCCCAGAACTCAACCTTCCCTTTAACTAATTGATTTTGAATCTCAAACTTCTTTTTAATTTCCTTTTAATCAGCCAATGATGCGTGATGCCTATGAGAAGAACAGTAACATGACAGAGCAGGAAGCTAGAGCTGTCATAGAGAGGTGCCTCAAGGTTCTCTTTTACAGGGATGCAAGATCATTCAATAGGGTGAGTCAATTTGTTTCAATGTAAATAATGAGACGTTAGAGATGATGAGAATCCATTAAACCTACATTTAAATGCAGGTTACTAAAAAGCAATCAATCAGGTATAATATAGGATTTGCAGGTTTGCATGGTGAAGTTGTAATTCAGAAAAAAGGTTTGCGGTACAACAATTCTCCTGACGACGGCCAGAGCATTCTGACCGGAACGTGGAGTTATTCCAACTCACATGGTTGTACTGCAAAACTTTTTTCTCAATCAGATATACATTTTAGTATCAACAGACACATTTTATCAGTGCATCAAGTGGAAGCGTCATTAATGATTTACAAATTGACTGAAATATGGCAAAAATCAATATAAAAGTTAGTTTCTTGATTGCAGGAGCTCTTTCTGAATTATGTTAAAACAGAAATTCCTTGGGGCCACTTTTACATTTTTTTTCTTTTTACAAGATTTGTTTATAGTCTTCCAAAGGTCCTTTCCAGTGCTCATTTGCTCACCTATGAAAAATGATAACTGTTTAACATTGGAAGTGCTTTCATGTACCTGGCGTAGTGGCTTCACAGCAAATTTGATAATAGATGAGAAGTGATTCAGGCTGAGTTTATGAAAGGTTAAAGTATGAATTGATGACAAGACAGACATCCATCGTCTTACATCGAGAATACACTATGAACACGATGACAAAGAGAGCGGACAAAATATACAGCTCCTCATTGTACCCTTCACAATTGTTCTGGTAGACAAAAGAACATCCCTTCATTACTATTATGTAAAATAAGTAGAACAGGTAAATATGCATGTTCACCTGTTCTATATATTTTTACATAATAGCAATGAAGGGATGTTCTTTTGTCTACCAGAGCAATTCTCGCTACCCCAAATACGCAATTTCGCCAACAGATGGCGTTTGTCATGCAAACCACGCATGCGCAGTGCTGACAATATCCCGATTGGGTCGACAAGTGTTTGTCTTTTTGCATTGAAAATGTACACAGGTATTACAAAAATCCTCGAGTTTGAGTTTAACCGACATGTTTGAAAAGATACCATCATGATTTATTGAGACAATTGGTTGCATTTTCAAAATTTTAGTGGTTTATGTCATGCGATCCAAAAATGAAGCATTTTAGCAATCATTTTATTTATAAGCCGTAGTATTTCAATACGGACCGGAAGTGAAGTTAACGAAGATGCGGACCATTTCCATGCATAATATTGCCCTCTACGTCGAAAATTGCATATTTGAGGTAGCGAGAATTGTGGAAGGCACAATGAGGAGTTGTATATCTTGTCGCCATGTTCATAGTGATAATACCCCTTCATTGATTTTAATTTTGTTTCTCCCTTCATATATGTTCAGTATGAGATCGCAGTTGTGACAGAGAAGGGAGTTACTGTAGATCCCCCTGCATCATCACAAACCAACTGGGATATAGCGCCAATGGTCGAGTGAGTATTGCATTTTGTTTGGATATTTGCTAAATGGATAAGAGATAGTTAATGTACAGTGATCTATATTTGCATTAAGTTTTAATATTTGCTAAATGGATATGATTCACTCACTTAGATTGGGTGTTAAAATGTTTGCTTGGTGGTTATGTCTTTTGACAAGTCTTCGTGTTTTTTCTCCTGTCTCTGTTCAGGTGTAGTAAGTGGGTACAAGACAGGATGGATAGCTTTGAGAGCTAGCAAAATTTTATGTTGGTGATGGGACATTTACTCCAGGCTATAAGTGATTTGGGTTTTAGGTTTCAGTTTTAGGTTAGTTATAGGGTTTAGGCTTAGCTATAGTTTTTGGTTAAGAACTTGATTGATGTTAGAAATGAACCTTGCAAATTTGCTGGAGCACATATTGTACAGTTGTTATGGTAGCAGGGCTAAACTGAGGGTGATGGTCAAGGGATTAACGTCACAGGACGAGGAAGATGCCCTCTGTAATATCAAGAGGAAAGATACTCGCAAAAGACAATATGTAAAACGAACACATTCTTCCATTTCTTACATAGATAATGAAGGTATTGAATATGAAATAATATGGTCAGAAACTCAATAACATGTACTATTCTTTCTGTATTCTCTTGTTTATTTCAGGGGTTATGAATGACATCTGAGAAGCTGAAGGAGTCCACATCTATGTAAATTCAAATAATTTTGTATAAAGTTTCCTATACGTTGTAGTCTTGTTAAGTAAAAACGAGTTTGACATCCATGAAAAAACAATAGATACATGTATTTAGGAGGTGAATTTTAGTTATCAGCAAAGTATTGTCAATTCTGTTGACTGCCAAAAGGGGGATAGCCCTTCTCTGTAAAAAGAAAGGTGGTAAAATAGGTCAGCAGTCTGCTCACATGACTTAGTACATGTGTAACTTAATTTAAAAGGCACAGATATATACATGTATTTCATTTACATGTATGTGTGACTGACCGAGGAAAAGGGAATATGTTCTTCAAGATAGATTACTGATATGTCTGCATTCCAGCAAAGATGAAATCTGCCTTTTACAGTTGTGGTACATTTATGTTGCTTTATAGGCCCTAATTCACAAAGGAGGTTTGGTTTAAACCATGGTTTGAACCATGGTTTAAACCCCCTCCTGGGTTTTTTAAAGCGTACGTGCCCACGGAATCCGATCCAATCATATATTTTCTTTGAGCACGCGCAGTACCATGGTTTAGGTTTAAACCTCCTTTGTAAATTCGGGCCATTATGTCCAAAAATATTTTACATTGAGATGTATATTTAGTGGTACAGTAGATCCTCATTGATTCTGATCCAACCTACTTTTCAGACTTTTACATAAAGTGCACATATGACCATAAACTCAACTAAATATTATTGTAATTGTAATTTCATATTTAATGCTCTTATTAGCTTACCCCACTCTGAGGATAGTCTACTTTCTGCTGATCAAGTTGAGATCTACGGTATAAAATAGAAGTCTTTGCAGTCAAAGAGTTATGAATTCTGTTTAAAAAGCATAGTAAAACCATATAGCGCAGTCGTGAGTGTAACGTTTTAGTTTTCATGCTGAGTAATATGGTATTTTTACATTTATTCAGCACAATAATCCACACTTACAAAAGTTGTTTGATTCTACCTTATTTTTGTTATTATTCATAGCCAGTTTAAAGTAACTTCAGTTTATAAGATCAGGGTAGCAGAGATGTCCAACATTGGACAACCCAAGAATCAAGTAAATACTGGAATTCCATTTTTTTTTTAAATCTGATTTTGAGTTCATCTTATTTTAAACCATGAAGTGATATATATGAAGTAAATCAAGCCTAAATAGCTATCCAAGAAATTTAGATACTGTATTTGCATCGTTTCACTGGTTGTCTGATGAAATTAAGTAAGTTTGCTCATGTATTAAAAAAAAGTCAGTTTGAACTTGTTATCTACATTGTTCCCTTGAAAGTGAACAGAGGGAAAGAATTTAAAAACATGTGTTGTGTATTTTTTCTTTTTAATGTTTAAAGGGTAATATCAACCATTTGCAGACAGCTGAAGGGTGCTTCTGAAGTACATGTAGTATACTTCACTATCAAAATACAGAACTGTTCATTAACATGAAGATGATAGCTTCTGAATTTACACCAGTGACACCATGTTTGAGAATAGAAAGTGAAGTACATGTATTTACATTTTAAAGTCCGAATTTGAATAAAATTTTGGTGTAAGCATAAACTTTCAGCATGTTCAGACCATTGGTATGTCTCCTGGAGTAGAATATGACACAAATTCAGTGAAACTTTAAAGCATTTTACAAATTGTTTTCTCCAATGAATGGTGTTTGCATATGGTTGATTCTTTGTCAAATGTATGTGTACATGTATAATATAGCTGAAAGCTGAATGATTAATAAAGATAATTGGTCATACAAACAATGCAAATGCTGATTAATAGTGAGTTGCCTATTCTGTAGTCAACACATTTTAGTGAATTGAGTTAATCGTTCCATAAGGGGACACATACAGGGATGCCACTTTTCAGACAAAAGTAGGAATTCCTACTTTTTCAACATATTTTCAGCCATAGAAAACCACTTTATATGTACAGAAGGGCCCATTCTAGATGATTTTTCCTACTTTTTTATCGATTCTAAGTGGCATCCCTGCACATAGGATATACTGTAAAATTAGGGAGATTGAATAGCAGATAATGAAAGGTAAAAGTGTTTCACAATTCTTATTCGAATGTGGTCCATTGAATTTATGCCTACATGTGCTTGTCAAATCATAGTTTACTGATATGATATTGGAAGTGCATGAATAAAAGAGAAGTGAACCCTGACTGAGTGGAAGTCAATAATCAGAGAAACAATTTGTGAAAGTTTGTGAGAACCTGTTCACTCTGTACATAATATACTCAAATGTCCCATTTACTTAAAAACATATGGATTAAATATAGGACATAAAATAAAGAAATGAATAATAAAAATATGGACATTTTTGTGCCACAACATGTATGAAAATGTATGTACATGTACTTGCTTTAGACATATTGTATTCAGGAAAGGTGTGTCTGTCAACCATAAAATTTGGGAACCATAATAACGTCACATATTTCACTCAAGAAATAGAGAAATAGACAAATTGCCAATTCATACGAAACCTTCACTAATTTGTTTCTCTGATATGTTTGCTTCCACTCGGTCAAATTTTGCATGAAGGGTTAAATCCACCTTAAAAGATTTTGAAATAACACTTGGGAACAATCCCTAGTGACATAATTTGATCATTTGCATTTTTTTTGGGGGGAGGGGGGTTAAATCATACATTTAGAAAAGTGCACCTCTTAAAAAAAAATATTTTCTCTTTTTAAAAAACACTTCAAAGTCCAGATGGAGCTTGAAACTATGAGATTTATACAAAAATACCGACTTTAAATTCATACTGAATATAAAATGTTTTGTTTTTAAAAGTTTAAGAAGCAAAAAATGAATTATTTCCTTAATATCAAGCTAGTTCCATTTACCGTAGTGAGTATATTTTCACTCAAAGATATAAATTACCTATGTTAAAAAAATGATGTTGAGATTTATTATATCCGATTTAAAAAGGGGGCATCAGAAATACACTTTTTCCTGCAACATTTCGTCTTGATTTATTTGATTACTTGATTTATTGTAATACATCATAAAAAGAGAAATGTTATCCCCTTTCATATGCTACCACATCTGTGATGGTAGAGCCTGGGACCACTGAACTGAAACGATCTTAAACCAGCAATTATCAAAATTGATTTGCGCACGAGAGTGGGATCTATTCACCTACACAATGAATGATTATTTATTAAATCTCCGCTTTCTTGAGCACACGCATGCTTGGACAGTCATGGCGGTCATCTGGAAGGACATTGGGGCTAATTTTGGACTTTTTTGGACTTTCTCATTCAAGATTACTTACATGTTGAACTATGAATAAGAAACATCATGAAATATCACTACACTTTGCTATGCGTCTTTATCACTTGTTTTGTTTCTTTGCATTGTACCTATTGGAATTACACTTTGCATTAGTTCTATGCGATTTCAAATTTATTTATGCATGACAGTATCATATATATGGTATCATATAACATGATTATTAGAATCAACCCGGAAACAATTATTTTTCTCCTAATTGATGGGAAAAGTTGGGTTTAAACAAACACATTGTATAAGGTGGATGAAATTTAAGATAACAAGGGGAGTGTGTTTGAGGCATTGGCGGATCCAGGGGGCACTTCCAGCCCATGGCCCCCCCCCCCCTTTTGGAAGAAAAGTATGCATTTTGACCATAAAGGATCCGCCCTTTTGTCGATTGTGCCCCCCTTTTCGAATGAAAACTTTTTTTTTTTTTTTTTTGCTTGTCAGAGAATTATGGAGGGAAACTGGACCCCCATCAACCCCCCACAGAGCGAATTTTGGAGGTCTGGCAATTTTTTTTTTTTTTGCACGGTCGCCATCCCCCCCCCCCCAAGACAAAAAAATAGGGGTCTACCTTTTCCAAAAGTTGACAAACCTGCATTTGTGTGCACCCCTTATACTAAATCCTGGTTTGAGGTGTCGTATCCTCTTCTTTTCACATTACCTCTCCACCCTCCATCTCTCTCTAATTTTTTTTTACTATCATTGGTAAGGGGCAGCTGCCCCCGTAGCTACTCCCCTTGAAATATAAATGGATCTGCATGGATGGGGTATGATCCTGAACATAATCTACTAATAATATGTATGATCAGATGGTTGAGTGCCTTTCCGCTCTCCCTTTCTCTCTCACTCACTCTCTAATTTTTTTTTCACCGCCATTGGGAAGGGACAGCTGCCCTACTCCACTGATTCATAATGATATATAGAATTTTGCAGCCTTGCACATTGATGGGATATGATCCTGTAAGGAGGATGATGTACAGTGGATCCTCGTTATAAAGAACACTGTTATAACAAATTTTCATTAATTTTGCCGGTCCCGCTTCTTTGTTTTCAATTGTTTCTTAGCCCTGATATAACAAGGTTTCGATATAAAGAGGTAATTTCCTTGGTCCCGCTTCTTTGTTTTCAATTGTTTCTTAGCCCTGATATAACAAGGTTTCGATATAAAGAGGTAATTTCCTTGGTCCCAGGGAGTTTGTTATAACGAAGTTCCACTGTATCCTATCCATTTTATACCGGACAAACTTCTCCGGGTGAACCTGGGAGTTTCCATGGATTTCTTTTTGAGGGGGGGGGGGGGGGGGGGGTATGAAAAGCATCGTCGATAGATCCTGGGGAATCTTGGGTGAAAAAGAAAATGAGAAAAGTTAACCTCCTCAACCCCTACGCAACTCTATGGAGCACCTGGGAGTTCCCGGGTGACAAATCTGGTATGAACAACAGTCTCGACAGAATGATGTCGGGTGAACACCGAGGAACATACCGTGAAGGGATTTCAAGTGAAAGTTGTCATTCCATATTAGTATGCGTGCAATAAAATAAAGACAAATACATATAAGGAAACATAGAAAGAGAAATCCAAATATACAGGGTGGCCCAGAAAGAATCCAACACCTGATATCTACAATTTTAAGGACATCATTGAAACAATATCATCAGTTTTTTTTGGTAGAAAAAAATTACACCAAGATCATCAATATTGTGCAAGGCGTTTTCATTCAACGGCTGTTCTTGAGAGGCAATCAGGGGCGTCGCTATAGAGGGGGGGGGGGGGGGGTGCGGGGGTGTCACACCACCCCCCCCCCCCCCCCCCTCCAAATTGCTGTCGGCAAAAATAATGAGAAGAAAGAAGGAAAGGAAAGGGAAGGAAAGAAAAAGAAGGAGAAACTGGTCAATTTTTTTGCTTGCTCTCTTCGCTCGCTCACAAAAACACTGGAAAGTCAATATTCGAGCAAAAGGCGTAACCCTTTGACAATAGGCAGCCCCCCCCCCTCGATGATTTTCAAAGTTCCGATATTCATCACTTCATATTCGGGCAGTTCATGAGGAGAAAGAATATCCACATAATTATTTGGGCAGCTAGATTCCGAGAAAATTATGTAACTTCTATATAACTTATGTCCATTTCCTCTACGAAAAATAAAAAAAAAATTGTTCGCTCGCAAACATTTAGAAATTGAAAAATTGATATTCAGGCAATACACGTCCCCCTTTAACAATGGCTGCACCCCCCTCCCCTGCAGATTTTAAAGTTCCCATATTCGGGCAACCACCACTTCCTATTCGGGCAGCAAATTGAGGTGCCAGAATTTTGGGCAGCCAGGTTCCTAGATAATTATGTAACTTTTGTATGTAACTTCTGTACATTTTCTCTTCAGAAAGTTAAAAAAATTGCTCGCTCGCTCGCTGCACTCGCTCGCAAACATTTAGAAATTGAAAAGTTGATATTCGGGAAAAATGTGTCCCCCTTCTGCAGTCCCCTCCCCCGAAAATTTTCAAAGTTGCTATATTCGGGCAACCACTACTTCATATTCGGGCAGCGAGGAGAAAGAATATCCATATATTTGGGCAGCGAGGTTCCGAGATAATTATGTAACTTCTGTATGTAACTTCTTTACATTTTCAATAGTTGAAAAAATGTGCTCGCTCGCTTAGCTCGCCGGCAAAAATTTAATAATTGAAGAGTTTATATTTGGGCAAAAGGCGTCAGCCCCCTCCTTGCGAAAAGGGGCATGTCTGATCAAGATCTCTATATATCTGTGATTTTCTTGTATTATTATTATTTGTCTGGGATTAGTGTGCGGCATGTGAGTTGGCAAATTTAGGTGTCACACAACCCCCCCCCCCCATTCAAGATATTCTAGCGACGCCCCTGGAGGCAATGTCATTTTTAAAATTAGCTCCTTGCTTGTGCAACTGTAGTCATGCTTGAAGCAGCGAGAAATTTCAGTATGACAGCTTTCCATACCGTACTATATCCGTTTCATTCATGTTGTTTTCATTTTCAAAGCAAAAGCAGTCGTGCGTTTGTCCACACTAAACTCTACACTGTAATGGGGCGGCATGGCGTCATAGCAATTTAATTGTGCATTTTGTGATAAAAGCACCAAATTTGGCACACAGGTAGATGAATATGGTTAAAGTAAAACTGGATATTGAGCCACCTAGAATTCGGGCCCTGGGGGACAATTGTGCCCAATTTTTAAAGTGTCCACCACAGGGGACTAAAATCTAATCTAAAACTGGGATATTTTACTGAATTTAGGTTATGTTAAATACACCGAATGATTATTTAGAAATATAGACGTCAAAAGAAGCCCCAGGTGCCCATTTTTTCAAATAAAGGTCCATTTTATTAACGTAAGATAAAATTATTGAATTGTAAAATATGTGTAAAATTATTCTAACTGTGATCAGGGAAAATTCACCTCATTTAAAATTGACAAATGATTTGGCAAAGGTGCCCAGTATTGAAAAGGGGGTCCAAATTTACTTATTTGTAAAGTTAAGTAAAATGTTAATCTTATATTCTTATTTTGTGATAACAGAACCAAATTTGGGACAAAGGTAGATAAGTATGTTATATGTAAAACTGAATATTGGGCCATCTAAAATCCTGCCCAAGGGGACCATGGCGGCAATCGTTTAAAATGCTGGCATTGCATCTTGTACTTTTCATGAATAATTGGTCCGAATCAAGAGCTATCAAATCTGGCTCAGGCCTAATGTAGTATTTTAATTTCATTCCGAAATATACAGGGCCTCATGGCATCAAACGTCATGAAATGTGGCTTAGGTGCCCTTTTTTTTATATTCAGGTGTAATATGACAGATAGAATACATATAACTAAGATTATGAGGGCCCATATTAGCCTGAGCAAAAATGGTTTAGGTCCCCGTTCCGTGCATAATGGGCCTTTTTTTTAAACAGGAAGGACATTAAGCTGTCAACTACATGTGAAATATTTCAAAGCGTGATCTAGAAGATACATTGCCTGCTGTGAAGTTGTACTGTACAGGTGCCCATTTTGACAAATAGCCAATAGTATGTACATCATATATGTTCAAAGCTAAAATTTGAATTGTCCAAATGCTAATGAAGTTATCTCATCGCCATTTATTCAACATGAAAATGCGTTGACCATATAGCACTTGAGCAGTTTTAACGAGTAGAAAAGATCTCTACTATACATTCTGTGCAAAGGTGCACTGTCTCTCTAAGTTTACCTTGTACCTTGGGCCTCGACTGAGTGCCACATGGTCGCGAATAAGTGACCATATATTATTATACAACACCTGAGTAGATCCTTGTAATTTGATTGGAGAATAATAGGTCACATGTTATTAAATATTTGTTCCATTCCATGGTTTAGCGCTAGCTAGCCCCGGTAGCTAGCGTGCATTTTTGTTCCATACGATTTTTTTCCATTCAACGCCTCGACCTTTTCAGTGTAATGCGCGGCTGCGATACAGCGCACGTAATGATACTACCGGACTTTGCCCATATACATGTAGATCTATGTGTTATTTTATGCTCGCGAGCGACCGGCCCAGCACCGTAACCTTTGGCATTTGACCGCAGCAATTGTAAGTACCGTACATATATTTATTTTATTGTACAAATATCAAGGATAATAATAATAATAATAATAATACAACGCACTTATATAGGATCTACTCAGCTGTTGTATAAAACAAATAATGAATTTTTTTCATTCGTGCAATGGAAAGAATATTTTCATTCGTTGAGATTCCATCTTTCAACTCATGAAAATATTCTTTCCATTGCACTCATAAACATTCATTATTTGTATATTATACAACACCTGAGTAGATCCTTGTAATTTGATTGGAGAATAATAGGTCACGTGTTATTAAATATTTGTTCCATTCCATGGTTTAGCGCTAGCTAGCCCCGGTAGCTAGCGTGCATTTTTGTTCCATACGATTTTTTCCATTCAACGCCTCGACCTTTTCAGTGTAATGCGCGGCTGCGATACAGCGCACGTAATGATACTACCGGACTTTGCTCATAGATCTATGTGTTATTTTACGCTCGCGAGCGACCGGCCCAGCGCCGTAACCTTACCGTAATGATACTAGTGGACAATTGTATATATATATATTTATTTTATTGTACAAATAACAAGGATAATAATACTAGTAATAATAATAATAATACAACGCACTTATATAGGATCTACTCAGATGTTGTATAAAACAAATAATGAATTTAATTCGTTGAAAGATGGAAACTGTTCCATTCAATTCGGCTTCGCCTCATTGAATGGAACATTCCATCTTTCAACTCATGAAAATATTCTTTCCATTGCACTCATAAACATTCATTATTTGTATAATATCTATAGGTGCCCTTGTAAAATCAGGGGTCTTAATATTGGAGTGCCTACATCGTGGAACCAGCAAAGCATCGCAAATATTCTGCGCAAAAGTTGAGTACCCAGGTGACGGTAAAAAATGCCCGTCCCAGTGTGACAATATGTTTATGTGATCTACATGTTGAGACTATAATGTTTATAGCGAGAGAGGGCGCTATAGCGCACCTTCCATTATGGCTGAATAAACCTGCAGTCATGCATGATTTTGGTCCAGGACATGAACGTTTGAGATGTTATCATTTGTGACTCCCCTTACCTCATATGACAGTCAAATGACACATGGTGGCAGCGGTGAACTTTTAAAGAGGATTTGAGAGCCTACTTTCAGTGAGTACTGCCTTAATCATGCTATTCTAACCTGATTGGTGACTGATGTTGCAAGTAGTACTTGAAAAAGTTAATGTAGCCCCATAGCATTCATCTCGTGTAAGTGATTGGATCTACTGGTACAGTGATGCCTCGTGAGAGAGTTGAAGGTGCTACGGGCAATGATAGCCTAGGTAGTGGGGTGATGGTGCTTCAGGAGATAATGTAGGTGCTGTAGGGAATGCTGCTAATTCCGCACCACTTTCTTTCAAGAGGCCAAACATTCAACCTCCATCGAATTTCCATGTTTCTAGTGATTCTTCTGAGGACTGGAAGATGTGGAAGCAACTATGGGAGAATTACTGTGTGTTGACCAATCTGGGATCACAGGATGAAGGTTATCAGAAGGCTCTTCTGCTTCATAGTCTTGGACCTGAGGGAGTCAGGATCTACAATGGGATGAGTTTTTCTGTCGATGAAGACAGTAATGAGGTTTCAGTTATCATCTCTAAACTGGACAGTCACTTCCTAGGTGCCAGGAGGGACTACTTTGAACGGTTCAAGTTCAATCGACGTGACCAAGCGTCAGATGAGAGTATTGACCAGTATGTCTCTGTGTTGCGTACAATGGCAAAGACCTGTGGATTCTGCAAATGTATGGCGGAAAATTTGCTGATGGATCGCCTGCTCTTGGGTGTCACTGATGACAAGATGAGAGAGAAGATGATGGCGACTCATGACTTGACCTTGAATAAAGCCATTGACATATGTAAGGCAATGGAGGCTGCTAACTGCCAGATGAATGCCTTGAGAAAGAATGCAGTTCACAGAGTAACAGGAAAATCAATGTCTAAGGGTTATCAGTCTACCCAGAAATACACCAAGCAGTCTAAAGGTAAGAAGATGACTGGAAATTCTTCTGCTGTTGGTGCAAGAAAGTGCAAGTTCTGTTGCAGAGCTCATGTGATGAAGAAAGAGAACTGTCCTGCATGGGGTCAGAAGTGTAAGGCATGTCACAAGCCGAACCATTTTAAGGGATCAGCACTTTGTAGAGCCAGTGATGTTCATGCTGTTGGAGAAGAAGAGGATTTATCTTCTGCTGAAAGTGTCAGTTATGTCACACTACAGAATGTGAATGCTGTGAGTGGTGATAAACAGCCAATCATATGCAATATGATTGTGAATGACAGAAGAGTGGCATTTCAAGTGGATTGTGGAGCTACTGTATGCTTGCTGCCGCAGAAGTTTCTGACAACATCTGATGTCCTGAGGGATGAAAGAGTGTTTCTGCAGATGTGGAACCATGCAACTACACGTGCTAAGGGCAGATGTAAAGTCAAGACGCGTAATCCAGCCACACAGAAGAAGTATAATGTTGACTATGTGATAGTTGATGAAGACTTGACACCTCTTTTGAGCAAGACAGCAGCAGAGAAAATGGGCATCATAACAGTTAACTATGATTCCATGGAGACTGTTCACTTTACTAGGCAGGAGGATATGGTGAAGGAGTATTCTGATGTCTTCTCATCATCACGTGTTGGCTTGCTACCAGGGGGTGACATCCATCTACTGGTGGAAGAGAATGCACAGCCGGTTATCCGCCCTTCCAGAACCGTTCCAGAGTCACTAAAGGCAACAGTGAAAGCGGAACTGGACAGTCTTCAGCAGCGAGGGGTGATTGAAGTGGTGCAGAAGCCCACGAACTGGGTCAACCAGATGTCCGTCGCTCAGAAAAAGTCTGGGAAAGTGAGGATATGCTTGGACCCGAGACCGTTGAACGAGGTATTGAAGAGAGAACATTACCCCCTACCAGTACTGGACAACATACTACCAGAGTTGTCTAAGGCAAGTCTGTTCTCGGTCTGTGACCTAAAAGATGGTTATCTCCATTGTGTCTTGGATGAAACATCTAGTCATCTAACAACGTTTGCTACTCCTTGGGGGAGATATAGATGGAAGCGCTTACCGTTTGGGCTCAAGGTGAGCAGTGAGATATTCCAGAAGAGGCTACATCAGACACTTGAGGGACTTGATGGAGTGAGCTGTGTTGCTGATGATATCATTGTCTGGGGTGACAATGAAGTAGAACACAACACTCGTCTACACAAGCTGTTGCAGAGATGCCATGATGTAGGCATAGTGCTTAACAAGGAGAAGTGTCAGTTTGGGGTCAAGGAGATAGTGTTTCTTGGACACATTGTTTCAAGTGCTGGGCTGAAACCTGATCCGTCCAAGATAGAGGCCATCTTGAAGATGAATGCTCCAGCTAACAAGGACGACATAGATCGCCTCAGGGGGATGGTGAACTACCTATCCCGTTATCTCCCCAAGCTTGCAGATGTGATGCAACCCCTCAATGACTTGTCCCGTAAGAATGTTGCATGGACATGGGACGCAATCCACGATGAAGCTTTCAGGAAGTTGAAGGAGCTGCTGACAAAAGCTCCAGTGCTAACGTACTACGACCAGTCAAAGGAACTAGTTGTACATACTGATGCAAGTGCACGCGGCTTAGGTGCAGTGATGATGCAAGGAGGCAAGCCAATAGCCTATGCTAGCAGAGCTCTGAGGGATGCTGAACTACGGTACTCCGTGATCGAGAAGGAAATGCTCGCCATAGTCTTCTGTCTAGAGAAGTGGAATCAGTTCACATTTGGTCGGGAAGTGAAGGTCTATACCGATCACAAGCCTCTGGAAAGCATCATCAAGAAGCCATTAGACAGAGCTCCGAAGCGTCTTCAAGGAATGCTAATCAGAGCAATGGCTTATGACATTGACGTTCAGTATGTGAGAGGAAAGGACAACCACGTGGCAGACCCGCTGAGCCGTGCGTTTCTTCCGCAGAAGAAAGGACAAGAAGGTCTCGAGGTAGTCAGCTCTCTCACCCACTTGTCACTGCCAGATGAACAGGTTCGTGAGATGAGAAAGCATACTGCTGATGATGCAAGTCTCCAGGCCTTGAAGCACACCATACTGGATGGATGGCCTGAACAGAAGAACCAGTTGTCACCTCTAGTCACACCCTACTTCAGTGTTAGAGATGAGCTAACAGTGGTCGATGGACTTGTCTTCAGAGGAGAACGTCTGGTAGTCCCGAAAAAGATGAGACAGAAGGTCAAAAGTGACCTACACATAGGCCACAATGGTGTAGATGGTACATTGAGACGTGCCAGAGAATATGTATACTGGCCAAGAATGACTCAAGATATCAGTGAATGGATCCAAACATGTGAGACGTGCATGGAGTATTCCAGTGCACAAGCTCCTCAACCACTCATGTCGCATGAGGTACCGGACCGCCCGTGGGAAAAAATTGGCGTAGACTTGCTGAGTTTGGATGGAGTTGAGTATTTGGTGACAGTGTGCTATCAGTCTAACTTCTGGGAGTTTGATAAGCTCTACAAGACCACCGCCAAGGTCGTCACCAAGAAGCTCAGCAGTCATTTTGCTAGATATGGCATTCCGGATACTATTGTGAGTGACAATGGTCCACCATTCTCGTCCAGAGAATTTGATTCCTTTGTGAAGGAGTTGGGAATTAAGCATCAGACAATATCGCCGTATAACAGCAAGGCAAACGGAAAAGCAGAGGCAGCTGTGAAGGCAGCAAAGAAATTGCTGAAGAGGTGCAAATCATCTGGAGAGGATGAGAACCTTGCTCTGCTGAACGTGAGGAATACCCCAAGTCAAGGTGTTGATTCCAGCCCAGTTCAACGATTCCTAGGACGGCGAACCAAGACGAAGATTCCAACAACTCAGTCTCTGCTTCAACCTAAGAGACATGAGAGTAAGCATGAGAGACAGCAACTGGAGCTGAACAAGAAGAGGCAGGCAAAGTATTTTGACAGACATACCAAGGACTTGCCTGAACTTACTGAAGGTGATGTGGTAAGGATGAAACCATTTCGCCCTGGAGAAGACCGTTGGAGAAAAGCAGTAGTCATCCGCCGACTGGATGAAAGATCTTACGAGGTAGACCACAACGGTGCTATCTACAGACGTAACAGGGAACACCTGAGGGCTAGCAGAGAACCACATGATCCAGAGACAGATCTCCCTACATCTGGTATCCAGTCATCTAGCAACCCTGTTCTGGTCACCACTAGACCAGAGACAGATCTTCCTACATCTGGTATCCAGTCGTCTAGCAACCCTGTTCTGGTCACCATGAGACCAGAGACAGATCGTCCTACATCTGGTATCCAGTCTTCTACCAGCCCCGTTCTGGTCACCACTAGACCAGAGACAGATCTTCACACTGAGGGACTACAGTCCGCATTCAGCCCTGGTGCAGACAGGTCTACTGATGACGTCAACCCACTGAGGGAGCTACCTGCTATTCCGGTGAGAAGGTCAACACGCCAGCGACGAGCTCCAGAGAAGCTGAAGGATTTTGTTTCGCATTAGTTATTGAACAAAAAGAAGAAAAGATTTTTTTTTCTTGTTTTGGCCTTATTTTTAATAATGTTTGTTTAGGTCAAATAACCTAGAAACAGATCTTTATGTTAATTCCTTGATATTAAATCTCGCACTTTCAAGATTTGATTCTTGAATGATAAGGTTAAACGTTGAACTTCACGGAAACACTTCAGATGGACAATATTTGAACTTTAGAAGCATGCAAGGATGCTACCTTTATATTATATTTCAGTGATATCTCAACTCAAGGACTATCCCAATGGACTATATTATACTAACTCTAAATCATCAACATTTTAAAATAAGGAGCTGGTGATAAACAAGATATGCAGCTCTATTTCATATGAAGACATTTTTTGATATCTTATGTTTGTGCTTTACATTGTAAAGGTTACATAAACATTCCTTGGGTAATCAGTTTTGGATTTTTACTTGTTCCATGTTTGAAGCTGAAAACAGAAGTATTCCACCAAAACTTCAAAAAGGGGAGGATGTGACAATATGTTTATGTGATCTACATGTTGAGACTATAATGTTTATAGCGAGAGAGGGCGCTATAGCGCACCTTCCATTATGGCTGAATAAACCTGCAGTCATGCATGATTTTGGTCCAGGACATGAACGTTTGAGATGTTATCATTTGTGACTCCCCTTACCTCATATGACAGTCAAATGACACACCCAGCATCTCTTGAGGGTGGCCCTCACCCGAAATCTTCGTGCCTCTGATAAGTTTTCCACTGTAGTATTTCATGGCCCTGCTGAAAGAAAGAAACAAACCCCAAGGTATAGAGCCGCAAAATTATTAGGCCCTGACTGATAAATTTGGAATACGAATCACATAATAAGGGATATTGTACTGTCAAAACATAATTCAAACAAATTCTTTTTCAAAATCTCTTGTAATATATAGGCAGAATCAATCACAGAAATATTTAAATTATTGATATCACTATTAATTGATAAAAGATAATTATGCACTACATGATGCATAGATTAGAGAGAAGGGGAAAGATGGAGAGAGAGATAGAAAGAGAGAGAGAGAGAGAGAGAGGGGGGGGGAGGAACCCAAGTGGTGGAAAGTGTTGAAAAATACCCGCTATCAGTGACAATTATTTTCCATAAGCACCGAATTGGCCAACTCCATTTCAGCTGGACACACTCTCACGCATATTCTTTGTTGTGTGCTTGCCCAACAAAGCAATGTCCAACTTACACAAAACTATGTTTATACTTATTGACGCTGGTTTACAAGGACGTCCTCTAAAGCCCAGTGACATTTCATAATGTAGCGATGGAATACGAGGTGACAAAATGAATTAGGAATTTAGAATGTGCACATAGAGCAGAGAGAGAGAGAGAGAGAGAGAGAGATGGGGAGGGGGAGATAAAGATAGGGACAGAAAGAAAGATTAATAGAAAGTATTTGAGAGAGAGAGAGAGAGAAAGAAAGAAATTGAGACGAGTGGGAAAACTGGGAAGAGTGAGTAGATTAGAAATTGCATGGTATTTTTCTGACTAATAAAGAAAAATGTATTTTAAATATATTACACTGTTAATTCATGGTTGGGAGTGCATTGGTGCGATCTGGCAACACAAAGGTTTTTATCCTGGTGTACGAGGCGCAAGCCGAGTGTGTTTGACACATAGACAAATTAAAAACCTGCGTGTTGCCAGATAGCACTAATGCACGAACTCACAATCATGTATTAATAGTTTTATAAAACGGGTCGGCAATATGATTATGAAGTCTATAAAAATGGTTACGAACCCCATAGAAACGCCAAGAGTCGCACCAGTCATTGAGGCTGCCATTTGCTTTCCTGGATGACATCCCAGAAGCGCAGCGCAGCCAACACAAGTCATGCGCGTTTCTAAAGCCCGGCGCACACTGTACGATCTGACTACGATGCGATTTTGGGAAATGTTGTTATAACATTGATATGAACCTTCAAACGAGTAAAATCTTCGTGATCAAAGTTCCGAATAGTAGTATGAATTAAAAATCGAAATCGAATTCAATTCCAAATTGTAGTGACGTCATACCAATCTTGCGATCGACTAAGATTTTAAGCCGATTTGGCCTTTACTCTAACCAGAAGAATTGCAGTTAACCAAAATTTCGATATTAGTATTCGTATCATTATTCCGAACTTCAAATGAGATAATTTCACTTTTTTAAACTTTCACATTTAACGCAAATTGCAATTTGTTCGAAAATGGTTCGCAGTCGTATAGTGGTATAGTGTGCGCCGGGCTTACATGAGGAGTGGCAAGTCGTAATCCATGGGCCTGACCAGTTGGCCTGACTCGGGGAAATTCGGATACAATCAGGTCCAATCGTGCGCTACCGAAGGAATGTTATTGCCGAATTCCTCGCGTGATCGTTAACTCGAATCCCAAAATACGTAGCCGACCAATGAGATTCAAATACTGGAATAAGAACGCGCGATCTTGTTTACTCAAATTTGGGTCAATGTGCGAACTTTTATTAGCTGCGCGCGATAAATTGAAGTCGCTTTCAACTTTGATCCAGAGAAAGGAGCATCCAACTATAAAACCGCCCATAGATTGGGACTTGTCGCTCGCTTTAACTCACGTGTGATGGTGGATAGGTCCGTGCGACTGAGTTTAGCGAAACTTTCAAGCTTTGAAAATCCAAATTTCAGTGCTCTTTTCGTACTGTTGGAATCCTTCCTATTCAGTAGATCGTCGAGTTCTTCCTCCGTGAGAAGTGCAAAACTGAGATTCGAAGATACAGCCATTTTTTACACGCTGCTATCGTCAAAAATTAAACTTAAACTTTCATTTACGGTGCTGCATTGCACCGATCCGACCGCGGTATAGCGCTACAGCTGTAATTTTGTTGATTTGTCGTTTTTGTTGATTTGTTGACATTTTTTTGTTTGTTTTGTAGCATTCTTTATTGCATTCATGAAAATCATATAACTTCATTTTTAGTTGATGTACATAACACAATTATCAAAATGTATAGAAAATTATACATAGAGAATTATACATAACACAATTATCAAAGTGTATAGAAAATTATACAACTATCAGAAATACATAATAAATGAAATATATAGTACATAGTACATTAGCGCGACGATCGATATCGCGTTATATTGTTTCATGGTTTTTAAGAATATGAAACTGGCACCTGCTGTTGTAATGTCATGACAGAAGAATCATATAAAGAGTTTTATGGCTCGTTTGTAATGCTATCACCCTTCTTTCCTCCCTCTCCCTTTCTTTCTTTCTTTCTTTCTTTCTGTTTGTTGTCTCTCTAGCCCACTCTATCTCTCTCTTTATATTTTTCATCGTGTCGTTCAAACTGATATTCCATGGTTAAAAGGAAACATGTCAATTAACTGTCTCGTTTGATAACGGCTATACTTTTCGATGAAAGTATACTCTTTAATCATACCAAAGTGCACATTTATTTTTAAATATCAAATTTTCTTTCCTCGTACTGCAAACTGATGTATTCTAATCTACTATTCTTTCCCTCTGTCTTTGTCTCTCACTTTTTCTATCCTTCTCTTTATCTTCCTCTCTCTCTTCTATGCACATCATAGTTATTCCAAATCATTTTTGTCACTTCGTGTTACATATATTTTTAAATGTAATCATTTTGCTTTCTTCAGAGGGCTTCCTTGTAAGCAAGAGTTATCCATATAGATATAAACATATCTTGGTGTAAGTTGGACACATTATGCACATGTTGCTTGTTGGGCAAGCACATGCACAACAAAGAATATACGTCAGTGTGTCAAGCTAAAACGGTGTTGGCCAATCTATGTGTATAATTGACTATGTTGGTGCTTATGGAAAATGGAAAATGGAAAATAATTATCACTGATTTGGGGTCATTTTGCCACTTGCCAGCATTTGGGTTCTGAGAAGCTTTTACAAGTTATTCAGTGTATTTTCACGAGACTAGAACAATTGAAATATTTTCTGCTGCAATGAGTGGGAGATTTATGCCAATTTGTTTAAACAACATGACTGAACTTAGTTTATCATACATTCCAGTACACAACCACAGCTTCAATTAAATTCTGTACACTACTTTTAAACTTCCCTTTCTCGAAGATGTGATTAATATACATGTAATTATGTGCAATCGTGTTTTGTTTTATTATCTTGTGATTTTTCTTATCACTTGTAAAATAGAGCATTCCCATTTAAACCTTATTCGTTTTATTATATTGCATCTAAAAATTGCATTGTCAAGATATGTTTGGTTAAAACAGTTAGGGTTACTTTCTCTTTCCTATATCATCTCCTTTTTTTCTATTCATGTATTCTTTGTTTTCATGTTCTTTTGTAAATAGTGTTATGTTTCAACAAGTTTGTCATTAGTGTCATGATTAGTCATTTAGTAGTTTCCCTTTTTTGGGGTATTATTTAAAAAGTAAAAAGGTGTGGCAACGTTTCAAGCTGTAAGCTTATATTGCCATACGTCTGCATGTTATTACATTATCCATATATTGTAGTTGTATTATGGTCATACATGTATTTGCCCTTTAATTATGTTATTGTGTACTTATACTTATTCTTACTTTTTGCATAATGATCATACTTATGCTATGAGCCAAGCAGAAACGAATGAATAAATACATAAATAAATAAATAAATAAAATTCGCCCTTGGAATACCTAGGACAGCAATCCAAAA
The DNA here is from genome assembly GCA_025617745.1 of Heliocidaris erythrogramma. Taxonomy (NCBI): domain Eukaryota; kingdom Metazoa; phylum Echinodermata; class Echinoidea; order Camarodonta; family Echinometridae; genus Heliocidaris; species Heliocidaris erythrogramma. Next base: position 16,362,148 of record CM046853.1, on the reverse strand, counting down.
TCCGAGAATTACCGCAACAATACTACAAACCTAACTTCTTACTAGATTCCCTCATATTTCACGCCAAACTAGTTTGTCTTATCCCACCTTTAAAATAATGGAAATATTGATCTGTGTCTTTGTACATGTTTACTTGCTTTTTTCTTCTCCTTTTGTTGAAAGTATTGACGATATTTTCTTATAGTATTGTAATAATGCAACGGTCATTGTTTATGTTCCAGTTATGTGAATATGAAATAAACTGAAACTGAAAAAACATAATAGGCAAAACTAGTAACCCTCATTATAGTATACACTGTGTGATATTTTTCATGTGTTTGCGATGGTCGACGTTATATTTGTGAAAAAGAGTATACGCAGGAAATGTTACATAATTACTGAATCTTACAATGAATTCGTATTATCTCTGTTATACAGTTACTTGAAAACGCAACCAGCTCCCACGTCTTTGTAAAAGATATGATTTTCAACAGTGGCAATGAGGTTAAGAACCTTCCGAACGGATACAAGCACATATTTATGATTCGTCACCCCCTCCGTACTGTTAACTCATATCGAAGTGGCAAGCTCAAGCATGGATCTCTGGAGGGCTTATAGCTGCCGAGGAAAAGATGTACGACGTCGAACGAGATGCTGAATATTTCCATGAGAATCAATATCTTACGTGGAAGTATGTTCGGGAGAACATCGACAGCGATCCGATCGTGATGGACAGTGACGATTTCTTGGCGAACCCCACCGATATGCCGAAGTATTGCCGAGCCGTTGGCTGCCGTACGCCGAATCGCTTCTGAAATGGGATGCTTCCACCGATGTCATGAAGAGTTGGAAAGTAATGCAGTAATATTTACAGATGTATTTTCGTATGTATCTAGTACCCTAGTTGTATTACGTTGGATTATAATATAAATTATTATCAATATTTTAGTAAAGTAGAATATTGTAGAATTAATGCAATGCGATAGATAAAATATACAGATGTATTTTTGTATGTATGATATTGTATTTTCTTTTTTTTTTTGGCTGCGCGCGCTGGTTGCTGCCCGCCCACACTGCACTGCTCTCTGATTTATCATTGATTTTGTTGTTTTCAGGTGTATCTCCATTTCTACTTTTGATATTTCACTGTACTTATATCCTGGACAAATTTGGAAGCATTTAGGTCAGTATTTCTGATATACATATTTTGTGAAGTTTTGAGCTTACTTGAGGTTGTACTCACATATACAGTACATTGTAAAAGCCATATGCTACACATTCCATAGTGCAGTTGGTTCGTTCACTCATGCCTAAAGTCTGTGCTGCCTTTCTCTCATTGTTTATTTTGAATAGGCCTGTAGGCCACTATCACAATGAATCTCAACACAGCTCGAACATCATTGATGTATACAGACCACCAGGATTTCAGTCTTTTACTCAGTTTCTTAACCACTTTTCTGCGCTTCTTGACGAGAGGTAGTATAAACCATCCCCTCTTATAAAAAACATAAACAGGATAGTCTTCGCAAAGGATGCCTTTAACCTCAGAGAATGTCATCACAGCTACTAACCGCGAACACCATTCTTTCCTCGCTCCTGCCAAGATTCGCAAGGTTAGGGACCGTCATGACAATCCCTGGTACAACGGCGAGATTACTGCTGAGAAACGTAAGCGTAGGCAGCTTGAGCGGAGATGGCGATCTAACGGAAAGCTTCACATTGACAAAAAGATGTTCCGTGCACAACAAGATTTTGTGAACTATCTCGTCGAACAAGCCAAACCTTCTTACTTTGTTGGGCTAATCGATAACTGTGGACATGACTCTAAGAAACTCTTCTCTATGGCCAATCTTCTCCTGAATCGGAAACAGAGCTCCCACTTCCAAGACATGCTGATGGTAAAGAACTGGCTCAAAGATTTATTCAGTTTTTCCGCTCAAAGGTTCATTCAGGACAGTCTCACTCCTGACTTAACTCCACCTGATCCTGTCACATCAGCATCCCTCGAGACAATTCAACCTACCACCTCTGATGTGGTACAGTCACTGCTCCGTACATTGCCAGCTAAGTCATGTCAACTAGACCCTGTCCATACTGTTCTCATCAAGGTCTGCTCCTCTACATTAGCCTCTGTTATCTCACAGATTGCCAACTTAAGTATCGATCAGGCATGTGTACCTTGTTTAAAACGGCACACATTCTTCCTTTATTGAAAAAAAACCCTAATCTTTATTCTGATTTACTAAGTAATTACCGTCCGGTTTCTAATCTCCCGTTTTTGTTCAAAATACTTGAGACATACAAAAAACAAAAACAAAACAAAAACGAAAATAAAGCACAAACGTGGACGTAAAATTTTCTTGTTACCATTTGATAAAATAAATAACTCAATAACTGCGCATAGGAATATAAATAATCGTTAAAAAGAAAGCAAGGGGAAAAGAGTGTGCAGATTCTCTCCAAAACAATCACAATAATTTGTCATATTAAATGATTACTGTCTCGATAATGACCTCCTTGACCCATTTCAATCTGCATATCGTCCCCACCACAGTGTAGAAACCCTCCTTATTAATGTATCCAACTTTATTCTCCAGGAGATGGATGGTGGAAAAGTAACTGCAATAGTACTCCTTGATTTGTCTTCCGCCTTCGACACTGTTAGCCATACTGTTTTGGTCAATACCCTCATGTCTCTAGGTGTTAAAGGTCAAGCCCTGGAATGGTTTAAATCATACCTGTCATGTCATTCTCAAGTTGTCATGATAAACGGTTGCCTTTCAGATTTTTAGCTCACCTGAGCCTAAGGCTCGAGTGAGCTATTGCGATGGAAATTTGTCCGTCGTCCGTCGTGCGTCGTCCGTCGTCCGTCGTCCGTTAACTTTTTACATTTTCATCTTCTTCTCCAAAACCCATGATCGGAATTCAACCAAACTTGGTAGGAATCATCCTTAGGGGTAGGGGACCCAAAGTTGCTAAAATGGTACATGTGGCCCCCAGGGGGGCCCAGGGGGAGGGCCCCCAATTGTAAAAGCTATGTACATTTCAAACATCATCTTCTCCAGAACCAGGCATAGCTCAGACTTGGTATTGTGTATGGAGATACCTCTATAGATGAAGAATGAATGTTGTTCATGAAATTTCGCTGAGTGGCCCTATAGGGCCCCTGTGGGGGTAACATACTGGAGGGGGGGGGGGGCCCTGCCAGGCAAAATGTACATTCTGATCTTCTCCAAAACACATGATCGGAATTCAACCAAACTTGGTAGGAATCATCCTTAGGGGTAGGGGATTCAAATAATACATGACATTGTAGACCATGGGGGGGGGGGGGGGGGAATTATGTTAATTTCTAACATCATCTCATATACATGTACATCCTCCTAGTTGTTTAAATTTCTAACATATCTCCTGGTGGTGCTAGAGAGAACATGCACCAGATGTGAATTGATCCACCTCAGGTGAGCGTCGTGCCCCTGGGGCTCTTGTTTACCTCTTACATGCGGAGTTCTGCAAGGCTCTGTGGGCGGACCCACCATGTTTTCGTTGTATTTAACCGGTTTGAAGAACATTTTTCATCACCCCTCTCTTTCTTATCATGTTTATGCTGGCTGATGATATTCAAATATATACTTCTTTCAAACACAATCAGAGCAATGCAGCCAGCGTTATCCATAATCTTGAGACATATGTACAAGATGTTCATAATTGGTTGAACTCACATTAAATCTTGCTAAATGTGAATTTGTAATGTACGTTTCTAAGACTCAGAGAAGATTTCCATCACTCCAATTACTCTTGCTGGACATGAAATTACCTTATCCAATGTATGCCGTAACCTTGGTGTGTTTCTCGACTCAAATATGACAATGTCTACACAAATTCAGTATGTCTCAAAATCAGTTCGTTATCATTTACGCAATTGAGGTTTTATTCGTAAATACCTTAACCGTAGTGCCACTGAGAAAATTACTCATGCTTTAATATCATCTCTCTTGGATTTTGGTAATGGCCTCTTGTTTCGTTTGCCTCACAACCTACTTGCAAAATTACAAAAATTACAGAATGCCGCTGCTCGTTTCGTGACCCTCTCCAAGAAGCACAGTCACATTACACCAGTTCTCGAATCACTTCATTGGTTGCCTGTAGAAGAACGTATTGTTTTCAAGATTCCTTTATTATTTCACTGTATACATGGCTCTGCTCCGCAGTACAACATTGGTTTGATCAAGCATTACATTCCCTCTAGACTGATACATTCTCAAAACTCTGGCTTATGGCCCAGTCACAATGTCGGCGATCTGTCGGGGATTAGTTTTGGCCGGGGGTCGTCGTAGAAAATAAAGAATCCTTGAACAATCCTAGCAATAATCCTAATAAAAGTGGAGCAGTCACATTGTCTGAGATTTTTTCAAGGATTTTGACCCGGTTTTGTCGAAAAATCGTGGGATTAGCCTCCGATCGCCTCCGATTGCATCGGAGGGGATCGGAGACGATATCTGCGAGCGTCTTTTCTTTTAATTTTTTTTCCCCCTGGGTATATGTGGGGGAAAAGGAGGGCTTATATACACGGCGATTTACTACGATTCCACCGTACGATTCGTCGGAGACTATCACAAAAAGCGTACGAATCGTCGCAGGGCGCCGGAGACTACTCGCAGACATTGAATCTCAACCTGAATTTCCAATCCCACACAGAATCTTGCGACTAGTCTCAGATTATTCGGAGGACGCCTCCGATTAATCGGAGGGCATCGTAGGTCATCGGAGATTATGTCTGGGATGCCCAAAATGGGTGAAAAATCTTGCGAGCAATCTTAAAATTTTAAGTTCAAAGTTGGGGACCGCGACGGGTGTGGCGATGCCTAAAAAATCTGCGACAAGCCGCAGGCGTCCGGAGAGCGCCTCCGACGGGTGCAAAATCGTGAGATCTGTCTCAAGATTTTTTTTTAATTTCCCGGGTTTTACCCATCGCCGACGCATCGCAACTGATTTATGACTGGCCCATTACTTGTTATTCATAGGTTTAACACAAAGTGGGGGAGCGAACCTTCGCTCATGTTGGGCCTTCGATATGGAATACTTTCCCTCAAGGGATTAGAAATATCAGTTCTCTTGAAGTGTTCAAAAATAATCTGAAAAAGTATCTGATTAATTTGGCCTATAATTGATTACCATTACCTTTCATGTCTGTCCTCTCCTATTGAATTTTTGCTTATATGTGATGTATTTCATCTTTTGCACAAGTTGCGCCTTGAGCATTTGATCACCTAGTGGATTCGGCGCCTTATAAACCTTATATATTATTATTATTATTATATATTATTATGAAATAAATTATTCGTGATATTGTAGTAATGTAAAGTAATGAAAATGTATTTCGTCATACAGTATGTATCATCTAATTATATCAGGTAAAAAACATTGAAATGTATTATGTAATGCGCTCTATAATGTAACGTATTCTCATTCTCATTATTATCATCATTTTGGTTTCTTCGGTCTACGCAAGCTTTGTTTCACTCTAAAAAGATTTGGGTAAAATTTTACACATGGTGGGTAAAAAAGGGAACGTATATTTCCATTTTTTAAGACCCAACATGGGTAAATTTTACCAAGCTCTTTCAAGAGTGTTTCTATCGACTTTCCACAATGTTTCGCCATTCTTTCCAACATGGGGGAACTCAGGCGCGCCGGAAGCAGTTTTGGATTGGAAGGGCAAACCTTCCAGGGGGGCTCATTTTTCATGGAAAGAGGGGCTCATGCTGATGATGCTGTTACTTTTAATAAAAATAAAACCTCACGCTTTCCTTATATCTTCTCACAATACGCACTCAAATACAATACCAATAAACAAATAATTGATTATAAAACAACTTTAATAATAATAGTAAGGGTAATGATAATGACAATAATAATAATAATAATATTAATCATAATCATCATCATCATCATCATATGATTATATGAATCAAAATGGTAAAACGTTTACAAATCTTTTTCGATGATGGGGACCAACGTCTATAGGGTAGTAGCCTAATGCTTTACTTAAAAAAAAAATCAAAGAATTAGAACGATAGTAAAATCAAGCAGGGACATAATAGAGTTATCTAAAGGTTTGGAGTCTCTTGAAAAGACATTAAGACGTATGTTGAATAAAACAAAACTTAATAAAAAAACAGCAAAGAATATAAAATTACTTCATCATAAGCATAATGTCAGATGGAAAACTTTCTTGAAATTTGGAAAGAGTTGAATGCGACACAGTCTGGCAAACTGCATGCTTCAAATAGGTTACAATGATTAGACCGTATTCCCCTTCCATAATGATTATAATAAGCAAATCATAATGACGTTATGCAATAATAATAATACTAATAACAATAATAACATTAACAACAGCAACAATTGAAAAAAAGATGGTTATTTCCAAGTTTATCTGTCCTGCAGTTTATTCTCACTCTATGATAGCAAATGCATTTCTTCTATTGCTGTCACCACGCGCTATGAAATTACATGTAATTAAAGGAGTACTCCGGCCTGAAATTAATATGAATTGAATAAATAGAGTAAAATTAAACAAACAAATCACTGAAAATTTCATCAAAATTGGATGAAAAATAATGAAGTTATGGAATTTTTAAGTTTTGCATTATTTTGGTAAAACAGTGATATGCACGTCGTCATGAATATGCAGTGAATGAGCTGATGATGTCATTTCCCCACTTTTTCTTATGTATTTTATTATATGAAATTGCAATTATTCAAATTTTCTGCTCCAAGCCTATAACTAAAAGGACTGACTCCATATTTAATGTGTAAGTTTATCATTACTCTAACTTATTTTGTAACAAGGGAGATATTTTTTATAAGACATGTATGAAAAAATGAAATAATGAAGATTTCATGTAATATAGTTGAAAAAGGAAAGTGGGGACGTGACATCATCAGCTCACTCATTTACATATTCATGATGACATGCATAGAACTGTTTCCCAAAATAATGCAACACTTAAAAATTCAATAACTTCGTTATTTTTTATCGGATTTCAATGAAATTTTCAGTGTTTTGCTTGTTTAATTTTACTCTATTCATTCAATTAATATTATTTTTAGGCCGGAGTACCCCTTTAACAATCCAACTTTTTCATCATCAAAGTAGCAACTTTTCTTGCAACCATGGATCTCATAGGTCTACATATTGTTGACTTGATCGGGGATTTTACGTCAATCTCTAACTGTAAAACCAATAACGTCATGTCTTTTTCGGACGCTTCACTCTTTTCACTGCAACTATCCTCTTTTTAGGTACAACATGTGCTTTTTCATTCGATGGGTTGGCCTTCAAAGTCTTTCTGGCATCTTCTAACAGATGTTGTTTAGGAATGACCTTGTTTTCCACTACACTCAAGTTGGTTATCAAGGTCTGGTTTACCTTAATATCGATTACACGATATTGTTCTTGATTCGACTTCATAGTAGAATTTTCTTCTGGTAATTTACTCGAATTAGTGTTCAACTTCCCGTCCTTCATTTTCATCCCGTTTTGAATCTTTGCGTCTTGAACAACTTTTCTTGTAACCGTGGAACTCTTCTGGAAACCGGTTCGGTATTGTGGTATTCCCATTGAACGCATACGTATACATGTCTTTTCACTCGAAGTGATATCGCTGAATTTATAATCGTAACACCATTTTGGCGCGTTCTTTAACAAGTCAAAGGTAACTATGCGCTTATCCCTCGATGCACTTTGGTTAACTCCAGCGATGCATTTCTTTACGATTTCCTGATGTTTTCTAAATAATTCCAAATCTGCTTCGAAATTACCTTCATAATTTCGAACTTTCTCCCAAAATGTTTCGTTGAAATAATAGTAAAGTTTTGCATCGCCGCTATTCCACTGCAAGATTTTTGAATGCATTTCATCTGTCATGTTTCGTCTGAAGCTTGCAGAGCGAATGCCAATTGATATGTAAGCGATGTCGGTCATTCTCCAACATAATAACTTTCGAAGTAGCACGAGAGACTCATCAAAATACTCGTTGATCATTATAAAGTTGAACTCTTTGTCTAGTTGTTTGATGTTTTTATCAATGACATCCACCCGGTACATATCCACAGGATTCATCCCCAGATCATATAGCTGCATGTTATGCATTCGGTTTTCTTTACCCGGGTATTTCTGCTGCACGTAGTTATAATATTTCATCGGATTCGACATGAAAAGCTCTATGGGGTCCTCGGATTTTGGCAAGAAGCGATCCATTTTAAAATAACGGAATCCGGATTCGAATTGTGCCACTGGATTTCTTAGTATTGTCACGTATGTTGCGTTGTGAAAGACCTTATTCATTTCGGAACGGTCATACCGAATATGGTTAGTAAGCATTTGGTAACCAATGCTGAAATTCCAACTTTTTGAAGTCGGTTGTCCAATTTTAGATGAGTTGAAGGTATCTTTTTCACTGAGAATATGTCTGTGATCAGGCACTAGAATTGTGAGATTGCGCTTCAAGCCGAATCTTTGGAAGATTGAAGACACTGTTGTAGAACCTGTCTTATGAGTTTTAAGAAATACTACGCGATGAACTTCACTGCATATCGGAGGTTGAAAAGGGACGGCATCGTTCAATCTGTAAAAGAATGAAATAGTGCCCGCCAAATCAATCTTAAACCCTCACAAGGAAAATTAAAATGCGACAAGATACTTATGATCCCGTTATTATGTATGAAAGTTTTTTTTTTTTGTAAAAAAAAAAGCAATAAAAATAAAATGTTAGATAAAAAGGGACATGGTTTTGATGAAATTGTTGAATGATGAAAGTATTCAGGACAGTGACAGGTCATAAATACGTGTTATTAGGATGAGGCAACTCCCTTATCTGTTGATTGTCTGGTTCTGTAAATTCTACCAAAGCAATCAAACATATCAGCTCCTTACTTTTCTAAACGTTTGTAATTGCATGTGTATCACTCAATTATCAGTCCATGGCCTACATAAATTATTACAAAGCTGGGATAAAGGGATAAAGTTAATTCTTAAGCAGAAGATATTCAGGTAAGAAGACAAAATGTACGTAAGGAGAGGTAAACTAAGAGAAAGAGAACGGTTGAAACTTTGGTGTAGTATCTATTGATTAAAACTTTGTGTCAGAGAAACGGAGTCCTGTTGTTATTAAATCTAATGATAATTCATCAACGTATGTAAGAATAGTCATTTACTTGATACTCTGATCGTAGAGCTGCTCTTCTCTGCATATCAACATCGACTGTGCGTACAAGCACATGAGATCGAGAGCGACGACGATGCCAGTAAAGAAAACGAGTTTAAAGAAGACATTTCGCCGACTACCGCCTGTTTCGAAAGTTCTCGCCATTCTTGTTACAGATAGAGTGCTCGTGATAACGGTGATTTCAGTCCTTCAAGTCTGCAAGAAAAAAGGCACAGAATGTCTGCTAAAATTATAAAAGGAATGACTCTTCTGCCGGCTGCACATTAGAGTGACGTCCATTGCACGAATCAAAGACAGTCAGAATCATAAGAATGAAAACATGTTTTTTGTGCGTACAGTATGTAAATTTAGTATTTTTAAACAAAAGACGCATGATTTTTTTTTAGATTGTGGGAAATTATTCGGAATTGGGCCCTCCTCCTTTGACAAATTCCTGGATCGATCCAGGCCTGCAGGAGCCAAATATGGTTGAAAAATTATATACAGCTGTTATTTCTTTTTCCCGTTTTCCCAAAGGCGCATCAAAATTAAAATAAACTTAACAACAGAACATGGCGACAATATAAGACTAAGTTTTTCCTTTTTTAATTTTTTTTTTTAAATTGTTGTTGTGTGGTTTTTAGGCGGGGGATTTCGTTGTGCATTTTGTAAAGAACATTTTTCACGTAGGGTCTACTATGTCTACATAACCGTTCATGAGTGTTAACAAAATTTGGGAGACATAATTTTTTGCCTGTGATTCATATGTATCAAAAGCATTAAATTTAAACAGGGTGCCACGAAATCGGTGAATGGCACCCAAAATGCTATATTTTTAAAATTGTATGAAAAAAAAAATTCAATCGTATATGTCTTGAAATATATAAATTAGTTCCTTAAAATTTGTTCTATCCAGATGAGTCTGGTGAAATTAAATGCCATTGCAATGTTAATTGTTTCTTCAAATTAATTTTTCTTGATATTTATGTTAATTTATGCTGATTCATGCATAAAACACATGTTCTATGATATAATCCCGAAATAAATATGCATGGGCCTCAGATTTATACCACATACATTAGATCGAATAATTGAAGAGAGTTAATCAGTTGTCTCACGATGTACAAACGTAAGACAACTGATTAACTCTCTTCAATTATTCCAATCTATTACATTAGATCGGTTAGTCAGAATAAACTAACTCCAGTAATTGTAATAATCTTATGATATTAATTGATTTTAATCCTAATTTATTAATTTATGTATAAAATCCATACTCCACATTTCCAGTGGTATATCAAGAAATGACTAAAGCAGTACTTTTAATTTGTGATATGCTGGTGAATAATGTTAGTGAAGTGACTATGTTAACTGTGATACTTTTTAGTAGATTTTTTTCTTTTTTAATACTATTTTAGAATAATTTAAGCACAAAACAAAGTTTCAATCGAGGTTGTGGAACGGTCTTCCTCAAATTCTTCGCTCCTGTGACCAGCTATCCACTTTCAGAACTCAACTCAAGACATACCTATTGCAAATTGCTTACAACTAGTCATATATTCTCGTCTTTCCCAGTTAGAATCATGAACAGACGTTTGGTAGTTTTTCAGTCTCAACAGCGCCTTTGATTAGGCAACTAGATATTGGCGCTTTATAAATAACCTGAGTGGATTGGATTGAATGATATACATGTATCAGAAAAGGACTATACAAGCACGTAAAATTTGTTACTCATTGGTAAATAAGGTCAGTTAAATGAAAACACAATGTCAATTGTAAGTTTCTAAGTATATTTCTTGATTTCACTGTGGGAGATTGGGGTATATAAAAAAAATACCTATAAATTTACCTCAAATTTTTCAAGTTCCAACAACATGGTGACCTTAATGAGTTAGGTCAGGTAAAATAGAATAACAATGACATTGTTTCTTGCAATATCAACAGTACGCTTCTTGATTTGTATGACAGTTTCTTATTATTTCTTATGATTTATGTATTTGTATGCATTTACATTCACCGTATATTATCACCTCACTATACGTGGGTTTTCACGGGGCACACGAACGATTCGCGAAGGATGCAAATGTTGAAAAAATGGCAAAAGTCAAACATTCGTATTTTAGACTCCAACATTTCGTCAAACATGCGCGGGGTTTCGGAAGCAATATTATTGTTCGCGGAAGTCGTTTTTAGCTCGGGGGGAATTTCGAGAAAGTTTGAAATTTCTTGCGAACGTTTCCAGCATCCGGGTCGTGATTTGTGATTTGCCTTCGAAAATGTCTGAAAAGTTTCGTCATAAGCGCACGACCTACTCACGACGTGCGTGATGTTCGCAAAATATTCTCCAAACAGATTCCGACAGTTTGGAGAATGTCTCGTGCATGTCTCGAACTGTTTAAGAACTGTTCACATACTTCTTGAGAACAGGTGACTTCGCCAAAGAAGCAAACGCGAGCCTTTCACGTCGAGGCCTTCTGTTTTCTGTCGCCTACCGTTCGCGACGATTAATTTGCTAATGGCATGACGCATTCCAGAACTATTCGCGAGCTACACACGAACCAAAACCGACGCTTTCACGACCCAGGTAGCAAGCCCATATGGGGCTCATGTGGGCCCCATATGGGTTTGCATATGGGGCCCACATGGGTATGCCCATATGGGCCCCAAAGGATTTTGCACCCAAGACCCATGTGGGTCCCATATGGGCCATTCCAGATGGCCAATATGGGTTCGGCCTGGGGCCCATCTGGGTATAAATGTGGGAAATAAGTGGGTAAAACATGGGCTATCCCATATGGGTAGTCCACAGGAATGCCCATATGGGCCCCAAAAAGATTTTGCACCCAAGACCCATGTGGGTCCCATATGGGCCATCACAGATGTCCAATATGGGTTCGGCCTGGGGCCCATTTGGGTATAAATGTGGGAAATAAGTGGGTAAAATATGGGCTATCCCATATGGGTATTATCTGTGGGTTCCCATATGGGTCCCACATGAGAATGCCCATATGGGCCCCATAAGATTTTGCACCCAAGGCCCATGTGGGTCCCAGATGGCCAATATGGGTTCAGCCTGGGGCCCATCTGGGTATAAATGTGGGCAATATGTGGGTAAAATATGGGCTATCCCATATGGGTCCTACCCTGGAATGCCCCCATGGGGCCCCAATATATTTTTGTGTTTAATCTGGGATCCATCTGGGTAATATGTGGAAACAGTATGATTGTTCCCATATATTGCCATCCCCCATGGGCCCCTCATGGGCCCGACATAATTTAGCAACTGAGATTTACAATATGCCTATATTGGTCTATTCAATCGATACAAGGGGACAACTCCTAAATTGTTTTTAAGAAAAGACATGGGTCACAAAGACTACTTGATCATCATGCAATCATCATCAGCCTCTCACCACAGCTCTGCCAGTACAAAAAACAACAACATTAAAAAGAAAATTTTGGGGTACTTAAAATATAACTTGCCGGTGACCTGCCATGCAACCTGTGTACATACATGTATGTCACAAATAATGAGCATTGCCTGTAAATTTGTCTTGAAAACAGACCTGTTTGCGCGGTCAACAAATATCTCAGCATGCCATTATGAAGTACCCCCACCAAACTCATTCACGCTGACATGTATTCCCTTATTGCTACATACCCAATAAATTTACTCCAGAGTAGTAATTAGATTATAAAAGTAAACCTTTTTTTTTTTCATCAAACAAAAATCACTGGGGAATTTTACTTTTAAGTTGGGCAACGACATACATAACACTGGGTGATTGCTCATTTGCTTGTGCAGCCCCTAAACTCTATTCAATTAATAACAAGCATATCAGGAGCTCATGCAGCGCAGTAGAATATATACAAATTGTTGGATAGTTACTGCGCTTTATAAATGTATTACTATTATTATTATTATTATTATTACATGTATTTTGTATTGATCTGCAAATATATTTTCACTTATTCTTACATGCCCATGAAATTTACTCCTAAGCAGTAATTAGATTTCCATGAAGTACCCCATCAATCCCATTCATGCAAACATGTATTCACTTATTTCTACATAGTTTTACCCATTAAATAGTCAGTAATCATTAGTAAATAAAGAAGCTTTATGGGAGGAATTTTAATTTGCGAACAATTTTTTTTAGGCGTTACTCCCAGTGTTACTCACTATTGTCCACGGCGGACCGTTGAATATTAATAGTCAGAAAGAAGAGGATCTTGGGTATTTGATTCCAGTTCATCGTGACTTGGCCGTGAACCAGGGGAACCAGGGGGCCGTTTCACGAAAGCGTCATAACTCCAGCACGGCGACAACTCATGTGCTATCCCTCAACTTGTCCGCGAGGTGTTTCACAACACCGTCTTTGCCAAGATGAGCGACAAGCTCGTCGACAAGAGAGTTGTCGCTGCTCTGGAGTTGTCTTATCTTTTTTATTCGTTGGAAAACGCCTCCACAGTTCATTAGTGGCGATTCTATGATATGCGAAAGGTGTAGTTTCAAGTAATAATACTAATTCCTAGCTCATCGTTACTCGTATGTACATAGTTAAGGTTCGATCTAAACCTTTTTTCAAAAATCACTTTTAAATATATTTTGATCAGTTACGAGGGTGGGGTATGATTATTTTATATGATCTTTATATTCCCCTCTCTGTTTATCTTCTTCATTCCTTTCAGCTCTTAGCTTTTCTCAGTCTTTCATACATCTCTGCCCACCCAGCGGCATCCTCTCATTCTTCTCTTTCAGCTTACACTCTCCCCTCTCCATCCCCCTCCCCTCTCTCTCGCACTCCCTCCCTCTCTTTCAGATTCCCGAGTCTCACCTCTCTCTCTTCCTCTCTTCACCTCTTTAATTTTCGTGTATAAATAAATGAAATGCTATAAAATAGAATTTGAAAGATTCCATTCATTGTCTTTATAAAAAACTAAATATTCCACACAGGATTTTACTCGTTGTATCACAAAGATTCCAAACTTTAACCTTTTTGCGCTATGATAATTCAATTTTGTTCTTTTACCAGTATATTCTTTTATGTAGGCCTATTTAATTTATCATTTCGTTCATGCACTCATTTGTTAATTCCTTCAAAAAATTACTCATTCACACTGGTTCATTCGTTGAGTTAATTAAATGATGAAACAATATAGTCAATGAAACATAATAATACATAATGATTAAATAAAGAAATACTGAACATTTCAAAGAAGAATTTCCCAAGTCTCGTTTTAGGTGTCTACTTGAGAGCAAAAGGAGAAGGGAGCAAGGGACAGAGAGAGGGAGAGAGACAGAGAGTGAAAGTGAAAAACAGGAGGGGTGGGCGGAGAGAGGAGAGAATGCATTGTATATATATTATCAGCAAATATTAATTTGAAGTGAATGATAAAATCACGGACATGGTTGTCACTGTCATAATTAAGCCTACTCATCTATCTCTCTCTCTCTCTCTCTCTCTCTCTATCAATCTAAATTTCGGGGGGGGGGGGATATATTTTGAAAAGATTAAACCAAATTGCGGGAATGATATTGATGGATGCACCTCCCTCGGGGGTATGAAACGAATGAAATCACAATTTTATAACTCGCGAAATTGGTTTATAGCCGATTATTGCTTCATAAAAGTTGAAAAAATCACGCAGATATATTTTATGTTTCAAGATGAGACACTCCTGAGTGATATGTCGAATGATATCGAATAATTAACTGAAAGACCGACAATAAATAGCACAAGAAAACAAACGTGTACTGTACAGTAGTGTAGTAAACAAACCAGAGTAAACCAGCGCTCGTGCGCAACCCATAGATTTGTGAAGGGTGTGACGTCATGTTTCAGACCTCACTACGTACGACCGTTGTTTGGCTTGGTTTGGGGGTCTGAGAAGGGTCTCTAGAAATTACATTTTAAGCCTTTCCAGGATATTTATGACTTTTCAACACATCATTTGTGTTTTTCAAATTGTAATCTTTCCATCCATATATAATTTGTCACTAATTTTCAGTTGTGATTTTTCTTCGAGTGACTACTTTAAATAATATCAAAGAGATAGTGGAATTTAGAAAGAAATAAGATATAATGCAGCTTACCTTCAAAGAGTAGGAGGGTGGACATGTAGTGCTTCCTTCGTAAGTAGTAGCAATGGAATACCGTTTCCTCAAAAGATGGCGCAGCTTTGAAAAGTGGACTCAATCATTTGTACTAGGGGTCAAAACACATGGGGTTGGGAGGTGCTTTCATTTTCTCTTAAGCAGTACTCACATTCTTTACGTCTTTTAGGGTTCTTTAGGGCCAGTATAATGACAACAAAATATGACTTCAGTTTGCAAATGTGTACAATGTAGATCTTTAATAGTATGCTGATAAGTTTTTGTCAGAAGTATGTACCCCTCAAGAATATGGGTTTTTACCCAGCTTATGATTTACACATCTTACGCACATGGGTTCGCCCAGATCATTCCAATAATGATACCCACATTGGGGTTTACATATTTTAACATATGGGTTTGCCCAGGTCATTTCAAAATGACACCCATTTGGACTTTCGAATATCATACTCATATGGACTTGCCCATATGGGCATTTACATGTAATTCCCATATTGGTTTGCCAGTTTATTCCCATATGATTCCCATTTGGGCAAATATATATGTTTCTCAGATTAGTTTGCCCAGTTTATTCCCATATGATACCCATATGGGCATTTACATGTAATTCCCATATCGGTTTGCCAGTTTATTCCCATATGATTCCCATTTGGGCAAATATATATGTTTCTCAGATGAGTTTGCCAGTTTATTCCCATATGATACCCATATGGGCATTTACATGTAATTCCCATATCGGTTTGCCAGTTTATTCCCATATGATTTCCATTTGGGCAAATATATATGTTTCCCAGATGAGTTTGCCAAGCCTACTCCCATGTGATACCCATCTGAGCATTTACATGTCTTTCCCCACTTTGTTTTCCCAGCATATTCCCATATGATACCCATATGTCATTCCCATATCGGTTTGCTCAGTTTATTCACATGTAATACCCATATGGGCATTTACATGTCATTCCCATATTGCTTTGCCCATTTTATTCCCATGTGATACCCATTTGGGCAAATATATATGTTTCCCAGATGGGTTTACCCAGCTTATTCCCATATGATACCCATTTGGGCAAATATATATTTTGTCCAGATGGGTTTGCCCAGCTTACTCCCATGTTATACCAATTTGGGCATTTGCATGTCTTTCCCATATGGTTTCGCCCAGCTTATTCCCATATGCTACCCATATGGAAATTTATAAATGTTTCCCATATGGGTCTGCCCATTTTATTCCCATATGATACCCATTTGGGCAAATATATATGTTTCACAGATGGGTTTGCCCAGCTTATTCCCATATGATACCCATTTGGGCAAATATATATGTTTCCCAGATGGGATTGTCCAGCTTGGTCCCGTGTGATACCCATATGGGCATTTAAAAATGTTTCCCAGATGGGTTTGCCCAGCTTATTCCCATATGATACCCATATGGGCATTTGAATATGTGTCACAGATGGTTTGCCCAGCTTATTCCCATATGATACCCATATGGGCATTTACAGATGTAGTCCCAGATGGGTTTGCCCAGCTTATTCCCATATGACACCCATAATGGGCATTTACATGTCATTCCCATATTTTCCCAGTCTTTTCGCATATGGTTCCCATATGGGCTGGCCCAAGTAAATCTCAAAATGGGTTAACCCATATGGGTCCTACAAGGGATAATATGGGATTTATATGGGGTCCCTTTTGCGCAGATGGCCCGGATGGTGCCCATATGGGCCCCACATGGGCCTGTTACCTGGGGAACGTTTTGCGAATGTTTTGCTCCCGCGACATCCTCACGGAGTTCGAACGTTTACCGCATGTTTGGCGGCAAATCCGCACCACGTGACATCTGGCCTACATAAAGCGCATGGCCGAGGTGTCTGACTTCATTCTGTGACGAGATATCGAACTATTCACGAAGAGACTGATCAACTCAAGGCAGCTGTCAACTACCTCCTTGGTTCTGCAGCACTATACACACGACATTCGCACATACGTTGTGAGAACTACGCACAAACTGCGCAGGAATGGTACGGCTCCATAATTTTCGCGACACATTTGGAGAATGTTGGACTTTGCCATTTTTTCGACCTTCGCATCTTGAAAACCCACCTTAATGTTACAAACAAGTAATTTTATCTAATCATTACAAGACAGTCTATATATTATCAACTCCTTATACCTTGCAATATAAGAGTCTCAGTGGCCAGGAGTTTTGTCAAAATGATTGGCATTTACAGACCGTATGTTCCACCTGATACTATCTGAATGGAACTCCCTCCTCTCTCTCTCTTTCTTTCCCTTTTATTACCCACGCCGATAAAATCGGCAGGGTTATGCACACTTAGAAATAAAGGTACAATTTTGCACCTTTCAAATGCAACACTGGCAGCACCTTTTTGGGTGCAACTTTGCACCATAAGAAGCTTTGTGCACATTTAAGGGTGCAGTTAGCGACGATTTGCACCCTTTGAGGGTGCAGAGTTGTACCCTTTATAAGAAAAGGTACAAATTGGCACCATTTTGGATGCAAACGTTTCTGCACCCTTAAAGGTGCAAAGTTGCATCTTTTAGGGTGCAAACAAGAACAAAAAGGTGCATTTTTGCACCCTTTTCATGTAGGGTGCAAGATTGCACCCAAAAAGGTGCTGCCAGTGTTGCATTTAGGGTGCAAGCCTGAACCTTTAATTCTAAGTGTGTGTAAAGGGCTCCGTATGTTTGTTTGTTTGTTTGTTTGTTTTTTGTTTGTTTGTTTGTTAGTTTGTTTGTGTACAAGATAACGGGTGAACGGATATGCACCATATTTTCAGGGAATGTTCGGATAGTGACCGGAAAGAATCGATTAGATTTTGGTGATGATCGGTTGACCCCTGCAAATTCTGTGTGACCTTGAAATTTTGACCCAAACTTCAGTTCGGATAGTGGCAGGAAAGAATCTATTAGGAAAACAATCGATTAGATTTTTGGTGATAAATAAATAACATTTTTCACAATAATCAAGGTAAAATACACAAAAAAATATATTCACATGCAGTATCATAGTGCCAAATTACATAATAATAACAATAAGTAACCATAATATTTTACATGCATGTATTAAATAGTAGATTATGCCAAATCTGGAAGTCTTTATTGCGATAAAAAAAAAGAGAAATATATAAAATATAAAATATAGTGACAGGAAAGAATCGATTAGGGAAAGAATGCAACTACTCGATCTGTAGCTCCGCTAAGGCGTGGGTCTGCCGCCTTTGACGGCCTTTCTAGTTTTTATTCTTTGCTTAGCCTTCTGCTTTCCACTATGCATTGTTTGCACATATAATAATTATGTACATTCATCGTATGATCATTTTATTTGCGATGAAGACGTCAACTTAAGATTTACTTATGACGACCCCTTATTCTATGTATGATTTTATGTGAACATACGTGTTGACAGATTTGTGATGATGTATATGGAAATAAATGAATATCAAATCAAGTGAGTGAATGAAAATATAACAGAAGTATAACAAAATCCCGACCAGTGTGTCACGATGTAGGGCCTATATAGTAGACCAGCCAAACATCCAACAAGGTTCTAGAAAAAGATTCGACGGCATTTTGGGGTAATGCTCGGCATCCATGCTTAAAGTCTTGCAAAAATACTGACGAATAACGTACGGGCGGATGCCACGCGCATTTTTGCCTAAAAATGCCATTTTTGGCTCAAAATTTGAAAGAATGTCAAAAATCACAATTTTTATTTTTTTGACCTAATATGTAATACCTGATTAAGACTTTTCAAGTGATATCAGATTTATTTTGAGTTTCAAGTTATAAACCTGATTAATATACAATTGAAAGTTGGATATTACACACACATGTATGGCGTAATGAAACATAAAATTGTGATTTACTCAAAATAATAGGTTGTGAAAACTACCAATATTTCAAAGTTTTTTACCCAACATAAATTTGTAATTTTTAACACTTTTTCTTTATTAAACATATCATGTATATTGTCATGTCACACACAGAAAAGAAATTATCCGATAAGCCGATAGATAATTCATTTTATGTTATCCCAAATGGAACGATGTATATTTACTGGATGCGCATTTTGACTGAAAAACACTATTTGAAGGTACAAATAGAGTGTACATGTACAAAGGCAATTATCGCATGTATTATCAGTATAGTCTATGGGCCAAAAACTGAAATGTCCCCACCTCCTTGGAAATAATCTTAAATGATTTTTTTTTCTGTTAGATGGGACCATTAACTCTCAAAATGTGCTTCTTTGCCCTAAATTAAAAGGTGACCACAAGGGCTATTACCATGGCAACGGATCAAAAACAATAGAATTTCAAGAAATTGTCATGTATTCGTGATTAAGAATGTACAAAAGCACATTGTAACATTTTAAAATAATGTATTAAAAGTTTCTCACTTGATTAAAACCCAAATAAGAGTTATAAAAAGTGTTCATCGTGTTTGAAAATGGCTGTTTCCATGGAAACAGTAAGAACAAAACTGATATTTGAGCAAAATCCCTTGATGCTACCTAAAAAAGAGGTAAGTATTGATATTGATCATTTTTATTTTCTCTTTTACAGGACACTCACTTATAACTTGTTTTAGTAAAGGGGTGATGGATGTAACTACTACATGTGTAGGCCGTTACCATGGTAAAAAATATATTATTGTGTTGTATTTCTAACAAAATACTGTGGTTGTTTTTAACATGAAATAACGGTAAACATCTAATAACTTTTGCCGTCTGTTTTATTATATTAAAAATTTTAGTTAATTGGAGTAGATCTAAATTTGATTTATAAAAACTGTTGCCATGGAAACAGAATGTTAATGAAGCTAAAATCTTTCAAAGAAAAAAATGTGACCCACCAAATACAAATAAATGTTAAACAAACTGAATTTGAACAATATCGAATGAATCACTATATATTATATTTCACCGTAGCTATCACCGTAGAATCAGCTTGTTTGCCTTAAAGGCCAAGTCCACCCAAATAATGAGTTGAGTTGAATCAGTAGAGTTAAATTAAATAAACGGAAACCAATATCAAAATCGGATAAAAATAAGAAATTTACGGCATTTTGAAGTTTTGCATTGTTTCGTAAAACAGTGATATGAATAACATGGGCTGTATGCAAATTAGTGATCCGATGATGTCATGAGCTCACTTTTCCTTTTGTATTTTATTATATCAAATTTCAAATATTTCATTTTTTTCATAGACGTTTATAAAGATTCTCTTCATTGTATCACAATAAGTTATAATAATGATGATCGTACACATTCTACGAGGAGTCAAACTTTGTTTTACATTCAGAAAACTGAAATATTTGAAATTTCATATAATAAAATACAAAAGGAAAAGTGAGCTTATGGCATTATCGGCTCAATAATTTGCATACAGCCCATGTTATACATATCATTGTTGCATGAAACAATGCAAAACATTAAAATGCCATAAATGTCTTGTTTTTTCCGATTTTGATGAATTTTAACCTTTTTTTGTTTAATTTAATTTGATTGATTTAACTCAATTTTGGGGGGTGAACTTGGCCTTTAAAGTTGGTTGCGGATGTGTTCCTCATGGATGTTGTCATGGTTGATAATGAGTGATACATCACGAAACTATTGGAATTTGAAAATTACACACATTCCTAATTAAACAACATGCAAGCAAATGTCCATTCTTAATATATATATTCTGAGCTTTCAATTCAAATCTTTCTAAATATTAGAAAGAAGTGTTTTGACTAAACAGTGTCAAAATTGTTGCTCGCTCACACACTTTAAAAACTGTAACGCTGATTTTGAGCTATACAGAATATTAGCACCCACCCCATCAAAATTACGTCTGCATGGCTTTCATCATTTGGTCGACCACTCGGAAGTCGGTCTCGCCAAGGTATATTGATAATGTATCAAAATCATATTGAATATGTAAGAAAACTTGCCTACGTACGTTGTAGGATGCATGGGCCGGTCACATAGCAGTTCCCTATAACCGAATTGCAGTCCCAAATCTGCCCCTGGCAGTGTCCAACTATTTTATTGTAGTGAAAATCGGTGAAGTCTGGTCGGGCCTTTACTGTCAGAGACACAGAACTTATGGTTAAAACCTTATGACTTATGATTAAAACCCCTCTCTTTTAACATGTTATGTATGCTGGTTGATGCTAATGTGAAGGTTATTATCAGTGCAACAAAATACTATCGAAGTACACAAATACATCAAGTTCATAAAATAAAAGAATAAATAAATTAAAGTCTACAAATGAAATGATTATTCTCATGCAAAATTATTCAAGGATTAATCATCAGTTTTTAACATTATACTTGTAATTATTTATATAATGCTGAATCAGATTTACCTCAAAATTGTAAGTTACAATTTGCGATATTGCGTACTGAATCAATGGTTGACAAATTCTTTGATATACCGGATTTTCTTTTAATTTGTCGTGCTAAAGCCAAACTTTATTTCATTTTTATTATGTAAGTTATCGTTAACTATAACTGGAAAAATGATATATCTTATGAACATTATAACATTAATACATATATGGTTCACTATAAATTCACTGTGCGGTCCACACAGGATTTTCCTTTAAAACATACATGTATAAAGTCATGTGAATGCAATGGGTCAATCTCCAGGAGCTGGAACAGCATATCATAAAGTGAGAGAAATAAACAACAATATTCAGTGATGATGTGTCATGTATCCATATAGAGATAATGGAATTATACTCTTGGGAAGAGCAGACTTAACTATTAAGAGGGTTATGTGAAGACAATACTCTGTATGATATTGTGTATTGTATTATGTAAACACGGTAACACAACAAGGACTCTAGTGGAGTATATTTATCCTAAAATGCAAGTCAATAAATGTGCAAATCTGTGCAAAAAAATTACCACACATTAAGCACATTTAATCTTTGTTGGGATATGATTTCATGGGGGCATCTCGTTTTTCCGAAGGTTCGTTTTTCCGAAGGTTCGTATTTCCGAAACACTAATTTCCCATGCCTGGGGTTTCATAATTCCGAAAATGAAAAAGGGTTCGTAATTCCGAACATTTGTTGCATTATTCCGAAGGTTCGTTATTCCGAAGGTTCGTTTATCCGAAGGTTCATAATTACGAAAATGAAATAGGGTTCATATTTCCGAAGGTTCGTATTTCCGAAAATGAAAAAGGGTTCATAATTCCGAAGGTTCGTATTTCCGAAAATGAAAAAGGGTTCGTATTTCCGAAAATGAAAAAGGGTTCGTATTTCCGAAAATCTTAATTACAAGGAAATACTTGTTTTTTATTAAAATAAAAAGACGTTTAGGGTGGTGGAAAGAGAGGGATTTAACCCTCATGGGCAAAATACATTTGTTAAAAACGTATGCATTGTCGAGATTAATCTAATGTTTCGTCCCTAATAGTAGTTCCACAGTGGGTGTATGATGAGATTGAAAGAATTACTGTTGAATTTTTATGGACGGGAAAAGATCGTATAAAGAGGAACGTGATGTATCAGGACTATGTCAACGGGGGACTAAGAATGATGAATTTCAGACTTTTTATTAAGACACAACGTGTAATGTGGTTGAAACGTTTATTATATGGTGAAAAAAGTGCTGGTTGGAAATTATACTTTGATTATTGTGTTAGAGCAAGAGGGGGGAGATTTTTGTTTTTATGCAATTATGACATATCAAAATTATTACTGAAAATACCTCCATTTTATTTAGAAATGCTGAGGGTCTGGCAGGATATGAGTAAATTCAAATACTCCGAAAATGAAATGAATCCTCTGATATTTAATAATAGTAATATATGTATTCATGGTAAAATGCTATTTGACAAAAATTTATTTGATAAAGGTATATTCCATATAGACCACATTTTTTATAATGGTCAAATGAAACCTCTAGCACATTTTACAAATCCACACATTAAGCACATTTAATCTTTGTTGGGATATGATTTCATGGGGGCATCTCGTTTTTCCGAAGGTTCGTTTTTCCGAAGGTTCGTATTTCCGAAGGTTCGTATTTCCGAAACACTAATTTCCCATGCCTGGGGGTTCATAATTCCGAAAATGAAAAAGGGTTCGTAATTCCGAACATTTGTTGCATTATTCCGAAGGTTCGTTATTCCGAAGGTTCGTTTATCCGAAGGTTCATAATTCCGAAAATGAAATAGGGTTCATATTTCCGAAGGTTCGTATTTCCGAAAATGAAAAAGGGTTCGTATTTCCGAAAATGAAAAAGGGTTCGTATTTCCGAAAATGAAAAAGGGTTCGTATTTCCGAAAATGAAAAAGGGTTCGTATTTCCGAAAATGAAATAGGGTTCGTATTTCCGAAAATGAAATAAGGTTCGTATTTCCGAAAATGAAATAGCGTTCGTATTTCCGAAAAATGAAATAGGGTTCATAATTCCTGGTAAAAAGGGCGAATTCATCAGGAGCAGAGGTGTAGCAACGGGGGGGGGGGGGGGGGAGGGCACGCCCCACCCCTCCCTCATCGGATGGCGAAAAAATAAGAAAAAAAGAAAGAAAATGGAATAGGAAAGAAGACGGTTGGACCCCTTCCGGCAACCCCCCCCCCCCCCCCACCCCCCAACTCTCTTCCAGCAGCGGCGTCTTAGATTAGCTTTAAGATTATTCCAAAAGACTTGTGCCTCCAATGGTGCCAGTGCTCCCACAATGGCTAGACTCTAGCTACGCCAGGGAAAATTTAGGGTAACATAGGATATTATGGTTTTATTTGCCATCTTCAAAAAGCGGATCTCTTTTCGACGAAAAGCACCTCCCCCACCCCCGCAATGAATAAAAAAATGAAATGGAGACACAAAACTGGGAAGGTTTATAAAAGAGGAGAGGAGAAGAGAAAAGAGACGGAAATAAGAGGACGAGATTAGAAAAATCGAATAAGTGTTTATGTGTGTGTGTGTGTGAGGGTGTGTGTGTGTGTGTGTGATGGTGTGTGTGCGTGTATGATGCCGTACAATCTGTGTATATAAATATCTCATTAGTGCTAGTTATTTCGGAATGTGGCATGTTTTTACATGGCTAAGTCCCCTTTTAGTATGCTTTCTTTGAATGTAAGAGGAATAAGGGATAATATCAAGAGGAAGAATATTTTTGAATGGTGTAAAAGTAAAGGTAGTGACATTACTTTACTTCAAGAGACTTATAGTACAATTGAGGTAGAAGAAAAGTGGGAATCAGAGTGGAATGGCCCTGTATTTTTTAGTCACGGTTCTAACCACAGTAAAGGTGTTTTAATTCTTATATCTCCAAATTTAAATTTGAAGATTGAAGATGTAAGAGATAAGAATGGGCGTTATATTGTAATTAAATTGGAAGTTCAAGAGCCTAAGCTAGTGTTGTGCAATTGTTATTTTCCCACGAGAGCTAAAGAAAAAATGCAACTTGAGTTTTTAGAAGAATTGGATAAATGCATTTCGGAATTGCATAGTAACGGATACATTTATCTGTTAGGTGGCGATTTTAATACAATAATGGATGGAGATTTGGATTATGCAGGATCTAGGGAAGTTTTAAAAACCAAGTTCAATGACAATTTTACTGATTTTCTTGATAGATTTAGTCTTGTAGATATATGGAGAAAACGAAATCCACATAGAAAACAATTTATATTCAGACAAAAGAGTCCAGTCATACAAAGTCGTTTAGACTATTGGTCTGGTTCGTCCATTTTACAAAATTTTGTTCAAACCTGTGAAATTTTGACGTCAATACACCGGATCACTCAGCTATACTTTTGCGACTTCGAAATTTTTCGGAAACTCCTGAATTTGGTAAATCCTACTGGAAATTCAATAATAGTTTGTGTGCAAACCAGGAATTTATAAATAGTTTCAAAGAAAAAATAATTGAATTTAAAAAAGAATGTGAGTGTCAAATATCTGATAAACTAGTAAGATGGGATTTTCTGAAAATGAAAATGAGGGAATATATTGTCAATTTCTCAAAGAAAAAAGCAAAGATCAGAAAACTTGAAATTAATGAATTAGAAGAAGAAATAAAGCATTTGGAAAATCAGCTTTTGACAGTATCGTCTAGAGATATAGTCACAGAAATAGATGAAAAGAAATCTAAGTTAAGTAAACTCTTTGAATTTTCCCAACAAGGTTTAAAAATTCGCTCAGGAGCTGAATATTTTGAAGAAGGAGAGAAGAAAACAAAATACTTTGAACAGTTATTGAAGTCCAATAAAAGAAAAATCGTGATAAAAGAATTATATAACCAAGATGAAGAGTTAACAGAGAACCGTAAAGAAATATTACTTATTATGAAATCATTTTATGAAAAGTTATACTCAAACGATGAATTGACTGGTGATAGGAATAGTAAATTTTTTGATAATATCCCCAAATTAAGTCAGGAAAACAAGGAGAGTTGTGAAGGAAAAGTAACTGAAAATGAATGTCTCAATGTATTAAAAGAAATGAAATATAATAAATCTCCAGGAAATGACGGTTTTACAGTTGAATTTTATTATACTTTTTGGTCATTTCTGGGAGAAACTTTGGTGGAAACATTGAACGAAGCTTATGATAGGAGAAACTTGTCAACATCACAAAAGCAAGGTGTAATTACACTATTGGAAAAAGAAGGAAAAAATAAAAGGTATGTTCAAAATTATAGACCCATTACACTTTTGAATGTAGATTATAAGATATTATCTAAGGTATTAGCAAAACGATTAAAAGAAGTGTTACATGAAATCGTTCACTACGACCAAGTTGGTTATATCAAAGAAAGGAATATAGGAAAAGCGGTAAGATTAACTGATGACATGTTGTTTAATTCACGGTATCAAAATATGGGCTTTTTGGTTACAGTTGACTTTGAAAAAGCATTTGATTCAGTTTCTCACGATTTCTTATTTAGTGTCTTAGAATCATTTGGTTTTGGTCAAATGTTTCGTTCATGGGTGAAGGTGCTTTACACAGATATTTCTAGTTGCATAATGAATGGAGGCTATTCTACAGGTTATTTTAGTTTAAATAGAGGAGTAAGACAGGGAGATCCTATGTCGCCATATCTATTTGTATTAGCTATTGAAGTTTTAGCTTTGGAAATAAGGATGGATAATACCATAAAGGGATTTACTTTTGGGAACAATGAAGTAAAACAAATATTGTACGCTGATGAAATTTCACTTTTTTGTAAAAGATAGTAATTCAATAAATAGGCTCCAAAATGTTCTTGAAGAATTTAGGAAAGTTAGTGGTTTAAAAATTAATAAAGGAAAAACTATTTTTTTGTGGATGGGTAAAGATAGTCAAAGTTCTCACGTTCACTTGTTTGGAAACCTTGTTCAAGAGGTTAAAATATTAGGTATATATTTTTCTCTAGACGCGAATAAAAAAGATGATCTTAATTACAAGGAAATACTTAGTAAAATAAAAAGACGTTTAGGGTGGTGGAAAGAGAGGGATTTAACCCTCATGGGCAAAATACATTTGTTAAAAACGTATGCATTGTCGAGATTAATCTATGTTTCGTCCCTAATAGTAGTTCCACAGTGGGTGTATGATGAGATTGAAAGAATTATTGTTGAATTTTTATGGACGGGAAAAGATCGTATAAAGAGGAACGTGATGTATCAGGACTATGTCAACGGGGGACTAAGAATGATGAATTTCAGACTTTTTATTAAGACACAACGTGTAATGTGGTTGAAACGTTTATTATATGGTGAAAAAAGTGCTGGTTGGAAATTATACTTTGATTATTGTGTTAGAGCAAGAGGGGGGAGATTTTTGTTTTTATGCAATTATGACATATCAAAATTATTACTGAAAATACCTCCATTTTATTTAGAAATGCTGAGGGTCTGGCAGGATATGAGTAAATTCAAATACTCCGAAAATGAAATGAATCCTCTGATATTTAATAATAGTAATATATGTATTCATGGTAAAATGCTATTTGACAAAAATTTATTTGATAAAGGTATATTCCATATAGACCACATTTTTGATAATGGTCAAATGAAACCTCTAGCACATTTTACAAATCTGGGATTGAATTCATCTCAATTACTTCAAATAATAGAAATTGCACATGTCATACC
Organism: Heliocidaris erythrogramma; assembly: GCA_025617745.1. Taxonomy (NCBI): domain Eukaryota; kingdom Metazoa; phylum Echinodermata; class Echinoidea; order Camarodonta; family Echinometridae; genus Heliocidaris; species Heliocidaris erythrogramma. The sequence continues at coordinate 16,334,732 of CM046853.1, read as the reverse complement.
CTCCAGTTGGAAGAGTGCAACCCCGGCGGTTAAATTCCAACAAGTGGATTTCTCGAATTTTTATATAAACCTAAATATTTTTGGTCAAACTACAATGTTTCATTCTGCAAAATCGAAAAGAATCTATGAATGTTTTGTCAGGGATTTACAGAGTTCATTTAATTTACAAGTAAAACATGATAGTAATAATGTTGATTTAACAGATAAAGAACTAAGAGATTTATTTCTAGCAGCCAAAAATACAACACTTATTAGAAAACAGAGGGAATTTCAATTCATGACACGGAGTCATTTACACAGAAGTTCATTTGATGAAGTTTGGTTTCGTTGATAATGATTCTTGTTCTTTATGCAAGAAAGACAAAGAAACATACTTACACTTATTTTTAAATTGTGAGAGGGTGAGGGAACTATGGGAATCTGTCATTAAACATTTTGGTTTAGTTGAAATTAAGGATATGAGATGGCAAGATATATTTTTAGGTCTTTCAGGTAACTCGAATAGAATAAAAAGTGTGAATACTATCATGATCTGGGTAAAACAGATAATTTTTAAATCAAGGGCAGGACACCTACCTTCAAAAGCAAAAATGCAGAAAAAAATTATAGATTTTATAGAGGAAGAAAAGCAGTTAGCCATCAAAACAGGCAAGATTGCCTTACATCTGGGTGAATGGGAGGGACTTAAGGTAAATGTGACTGTGAACGGTTAACCTTAATGCTAAATGTGTGTGTGGGTGTGTGTGTGGGTGTGTGTGTGTGTGTGTGTGTGGTTGCGTGGGTATGCATGCGTGTATGTATGGAGGGGGTGGGTCCGAGAAGGAGTTACTCTATTTTCCCATTTTTTTTGGGGGGGGGGGGGAGGGTAAGATTTATTTCACTCTATGTACTTTAATTCGTTTTTTATTTTTTTATTTTTTTTGTTAATGTGTGTGGTTCTAGCAAACATAATTACCCTCTTAATACTTCTGTATTCTCCTGTCTCGGAGACGGGTGGGGATCTCATCTTTATAATAGATTTCATTGCTTTTTGTAAATATTTGTTAGTACATTATACATGTTATGTTTATATATGAAAATTGTTATAAGAAAAAGAAATTGTACATGTTTTGTTAATTCTATGTTGATGAAATCAATAAAAACATTTGAAAAAAAAAATGTATGGAGGGGGTGGGTCCGAGAAGGAGTTACTCTATTTTCCCATTTTTTTTTTTTTTTTGTTGGGGGGGAGGGTAAGATTTATTTCACTCTATGTACTTTAATTCGTTTTTTATTTTTTTATTTTTTTGTTAATGTGTGTGGTTCTAGCAAACATAATTACCCTCTTAATACTTCTGTATTCTCCTGTCTCGGAGACGGGTGGGGATCTCATCTTTATAATAGATTTCATTGCTTTTTGTAAATATTTGTTAGTACATTATACATGTTATGTTTATATATGAAAATTGTTATAAGAAAAAGAAATTGTACATGTTTTGTTAATTCTATGTTGATGAAATAAATAAAAACAATTGTATGTGGTTCTAGCAAACATAATTACCCTCTTAACATTTCTGTATTCTCTTTTCTCGGAGACGGGTGGGGATCTCATCTTTATAATAGATTTCATTGCTTTTTGTAAATATTTGTGAGTACATTATACATGTTATGTTTATATATGAAAAATGTTATAAGAAAAAGAAATTTTACATGTTTTGTTAATGTTTTTGTTAATTCTATGTTAATTCTATTGATGAAATCAATAAAAACATTTGAAAAAAAAGAAGAAAAGTGTGTGCGTGTGTGGAGGTGTCATAGTCGAACGGTTTACAGCGCTTGACTGGAAACGCGAAGGTTGGGGGTTTGATCCCTGTTACGGCACCTATGGCCTTTTTGTTGTAAAAAATATAGCAACTTTCCTTTTTTTTAATTTACGAGCGCGCGAGGCTAGCGACCAAAAATAATTGTGCCTTTCCGTTGTGAAAAATCATAAAAATAACATATTTCGGCATATAATGACAGGAATATGAGGATATTCGGGCACCTCACTCCCTGAATATGAGGCGTGAGTTGCCGGAATATCTGCACTTTCAAAATCCGGGGAAGGGGGGTTGGCTGCAGCAGCCCCCCCCCCCCCTTCTCGTACGCCTATGCCTAGGCCTATGTTAAGTACACAGTTGCGATTGATTTTAACTTGCGATTGTTTCAAATAAATCGCTTCAACTCCTTATAAGGCGGGGCACTGGTTGATTAATTTAGGTCAGAATGTTTTCTTCTCCATGTGTAATTCCTTATTTCTATTTTTTACGATGAGGATTGTTTTACTCTCAATGTCTTTTAGTGTTTTGTAATTCGTTATGCTTGTAAAAGTTATTTCAAACTTCAGGTCAGCGGTTGTAACTGTTAAAAACGCAGACTGTGCAGTAAAATGAAGCAACTCATTAGAATCTGTACAAATTTATTATGCTGTAAGCAGCTGTATAAAATTTATATATATATAAGATTTTCATCCATGTTTAGAAATGATGGTATTTTGGTAAAGTTAAAGAACATGTTCAATGATTTTAATCTATTTATGCGGCATAGATAGTTAGGATTTTTCCCTGTATGATAATTATTTTAGCCCGACTGAAAGAAAACTTAAAGGGAGTGGCAAGTCGTAATCCATGGGCCTGACCAGTTGGCCTGACTCGGGGAAATTCGGATACAATCAGGTCCAATCGTGCGCTACCGAAGGAATGTTATTGCCGAATTCCTCGCGTGGTCGTTAACTCGAATCCCTACATACGTAACCGACCAATGAGATTCAAATACTGGAATAAAGAACGAGCGATCTTGTTTACTCAAATTTGGGTCAATGTGCGAACTTTTATTAGCTGCGCACGATAAATTGAAGTCGCTTTGAACTTTGATCGAGAGAAAGGAACAGCCAACTGTAAAAGCGCCCATAGATTGCGACTTGTCGCTCCTTTTAACATTTTGATCCACTATTCTTCACATTTGGTTGTATGTTGCTTTTAATCATTATCATTATATTCAATTAGCGATTGCACCTGACCTATATACTTACACATAATATGCCAGTATAAAGAGTTATTTTTATTCTTCAGATGCGGTGTGCTATACATAGCAGTGGCTTTAACATTTTTGTTGTTGCTCACTTGTTATCTTTCTTTTCTTGAATTTGGTTTTCTTAAGAAGTATCTGCTGCACGGCTTTTGTAAAGTTCTGTTGGAATTTTAAAGTGTTTGAAAACTATCTGCGTCATAGATCATTTGTATTTACATGTTTATATATATTTATGTATGTTCTTATCTATTTTTGTTATGAGTTTATTTTCATTATTTTGTTGGCTATTATTGTTACTTACTATTGCTATCAGGGCCTCATGGAAGACCACCAATATTGGTGATAATGAGTCACCCTGTATAAATATCAGAAATAAATAAATAAATAAATCATTTCAGATATGCGGCAAACAAAATGCTGTATAGTTGTGTAAGCAAGGTCATTACTTACATATACTATGCTGCATTTCATTCATTTACCTCTACAATTTAAGATTTTAATCTGTTTTAAGAAATGTTAATACTTTTGCAAGGTTATAAAACATGCTCAATGATTTCAGTCTGCCCTGCTGCATAAATTGTTTAAGATATTTTGCATTATAGTTTGGTTTTACTTTTGTTTCCTTTTATGATAATCATATCAACCTGATGATAAGACTCCTTCTTTAACTTGTTACGATCCATCTTTCTTCGGCTTTGGTTGTTTATGGTATCTATTCATTTATTTATTATTATTACTAGTATTATTTGTATTATAATTTTTATTATTGATAATATTGTTGTTGTTATTATTGTTATTATTATTACAATTGTTATAATGAAGTGGACTACCCAGAATTACGATGACGATGTCATTTTGGATGGAGTTATGCGACCAGACTTAGATATTGCACCGGTTACTCTAGTATTGCTTCTTTTATTTCCCTTGTCATGATCGTATAATTGGCATATAGCCTAGTATCAATAATATGCTTGTTATAATATGTTGTGCTACTTGCCAGGCTATTTATTAAACATAGCAGTGACTCCTTTATGAACTCTCTGTAATATTATGTTGTTGTTTTTATTGCTGTTGTTGTTTTGGGGACCGGAGGGGAGGGAGGGGAGGGCTTGTAGAGTCATCTACAGAGCCATATTACAGACTTCGGCCAACTCTGTTTATTTGGGCACAACATGGCGTATATTCCTTTGTTTAGTGCTTGCCTAACAAAGCAACAAGCGCCATATTGCTACCTACATGGAGCCGAGTTGGCCAAACTCTGTAATAGATGGCTCTGAGGGCTAGGGATGCAGGACGCCCCCACCTTATTTTTAGTATACACTTTTCATAGTATTTTTTTAATCACAATTTATGTTGAATGTTGACGAAGTAATTACATCTCACATGTCTTAAAGATAATAAAGTGTCAATGTTTGGCTCGCTGGAATCCAGCAGCGTGGTGCCCGAACATCCTTTTATTTTGGGAAGCGAGATGGTCGGCTATCCTTATCTGTAGGCGGGAAGGTACTCAAAATGTTATCGTTGTTTGGATTATCTGGTAACAAAATCATTATTCTATAGACAATATCTCCTTTTTTTACTTGGCAAGCTCACTATAGCGCGTAAGATTTAGAAACGGAATAGTTTGGGACAGGGAACGCCCTTCATTAGGGCGAGTGAAGTGCCCAAATATTCCATATTCGGCAGCAGTGTTAAGTAATATTTTTCATGGCTCATTATTACACGTTCTATATTTGTCTTTTGATGGCGAAATTGCATTTCCATTACAATAAAAAAAGGGTTTTATGTTTTTTCTAACTCGCTTCGCTCGCTTGCAAATTGTAGAAACGGGGAGTATGATATTCTGCCAAGAGGCATCAGCTCCCCCTTTCAAATACATTATGTGGCCATTTTCTGCTTGTAAAGATCTACTTGGAACTTTGGTGTGTCTCATTTTCCAAAGCGGTATATACATTATATAAATAACTTCAAGCCAATTTCGTTGTAGCAAATTTAATCCGGAATCCGATCGTTCACTTTCTTCAATACATCAGTATGTATTTTAATCACCGAAGTAATATCATTTTATGAGAAATAAAACATGTATTTCTGAGGCGCTCGCTCACAAATATTGGTTATTATAATAGGAACAATGATAATAATGATAATAATATTAATAATAATAACAATAATGATGATAATAATAATAATTATAATAATAATAATAATAATAATCATAATAATAATAATGATAATATTGATAGGAATTACGATAATATAATGGCTATTTCTCTGGATTTTATTATAATTGTTATCATCATTGTTATGATTATTGAGTACGAAATGAATATCTTTACACTTGGCCGTCTTTCCCCTCCTCCCTATCCGAAATACGGATTGACGCCGTATTCTCTGAATTTACAACCTTTTTTCATTTTCGGAAATACGAACCCTTTTTCATTTTCGGAAATACGAACCCTTTTTCATTTTCGGAAATACGAACCCTATTTCATTTTCGGAAATACGAACCCTTTTTCATTTTCGGAAATACGAACCTCATTTCATTTTCGGAAATACGAACCTTCGGAATTATGAACCCTATTTCATTTTCGCAAAAAAGAACCTTCGGAAAAACGAACCTTCGGAGTAACGAACCTTCGGAATAACGAACCTTCGGAATTATGAACCTTCGGAAAAACGAACCTTCGGAGTAACGAACTTTCGGAAATACGACATGTAACCGATTTCATAATGAAGACAGAGATGATATTTATCTTGTAATAGATCGTATATATTACAAAATAAATCCTTAGTTGTAAACATGGAATTTAATTTAAGGTCATTTATTCTAACTTTTCTTCGGAACAGAGGTGTCGATCTGTGTTCATGATTTGGGGATTGAGGAGGGTGGGGGGATCCCCCTCCCACATCAGGGACTTTTAAAAAATATCTGTCTATAAAACTTGCATTTTAGAGCATCCCGATATGGTTTTCTGTATGATTAAATGAATTTAGATAATTATTGGTTTTAAGTTAATGTATCGTAATTATCACATCCAAATATATTGGGGGGGGGGGGGCGGTATACAGGCCACCCCCACCTCAAATTTCAGGGGGAATATATAACGCCCAGCCAACTCCCCCCCCCCCCCCCCCCCCACCCGCCAGGGATCGACAATCATGTTTGGGAATCTCAATACCACTTAGCTATCTCTTCCCCTTACATCAAAAATCCCTGATAATTGTTCCATGTTCTAACCAATGTTGGACAGTCAGATACATGCAAAAGTGGTACGTTCTTGGGGTGAACAGTTTCTCATTTTAAAAATATCCCCAAAGTACCCCTTTTAGTTAGGAAATTAACCCTTTTTATACTTCAGAAAAGTGTCACCTTTTCTTTCTAACTGATGCCAGTTCCACATTTTTATAAAAGTCTCCCTTACCCCCTATGATAAAAGCCACCCTTAACTGGTATACCCTATATCAAATCAAACAGGTGCTACATTTACTCTTGCAAGTATCCCTCCACCCCAATAGTTTCTTTATAATGTGTGTTTATTCAGTAGAATTGTTGAGAGTTCTGTTACATTACATCACAGCACAGCACAGCAGAATAACTAATATAGTAGCTATATAAATTTATCTAATTATTAATAAATGTTCCCTTTTCACCTCTAAAAATGTCCCTTTTATAAATATACGTTCCTTTTTTATAAAACCCCTATTCAAATCTGATACGTGCCCCTTTTCCTTCGATAAGTGCTTCTTTTCCTTTGCATCAACATAGTATAAAACTGGTTTGATTAATAGCTTAGTGTGTCGCGCCTTGCAAATTTGTTCTCCGTGTAAGCTCAGCCCTGAGCTTCTTCGCATCAAGCAAATCCTACGAGACAATGGCTATCCGGAGCTTGTCATTGATCGCGTTGTGCAGCATTGATTCGCGGACTCGCCCAATAAATGCCCGGTCTACCTCAAATTACCTTGGCGAGGTAAAGTGTCTGATAAGTATGCGCGCGATATTAAACATACAGTGTCCTCTACTAATAGAATGCTACCCGCAGTTCGCAAGGATGTACTGCCTTCCCCCCAAATGAGCAATGTCGTTTATCAGTATCATTGTCGGTGTGAAGCCGTCTACGTTGGCCGTACATCTCAGCGTCTAGCGGACCGCATTAAACAGCACGTACCCTCCGTGGTACGACAGACATCAGCTGGTAGCCGAGCACAGCCGAAGCGTAACTGCAAAACCGTTGCTGGCGTCGCTATTGTTCAATGCCGCAGTCACAGCGACTATGCTATTGGTCAGCACTTGCTAAATAGTCCGGCTTGTTCCAAGGCGTATAACCCGGCTCAGTTCACTATTGTTGCCCGCATTGTGAGCACGCAGCGTTCAACATCTTCGCTTCTTAGAAGCGTTGTTCATTCAGTCGAGAGATCCGTTATTGCGCCGACAAAAGGAGTTTGTACAAGCGCTTCGATTATTCTAGCGTGCCCGGATCCTACCCGGGTCGCTATACACACCCTTCCTTGACTTTTGTATTTTCTAGTTTTCCTGCGTTGTGACCCGATGAGTGCAGGTCGAAAAGCTTCGACACTACGAATTTGTTAAATGTTATCTTTAAGTTTTGTAGTACCAATCGTCTGTTTGTATATTTTTGTTTTCATTCTCATAAGCTCAAAAGTATCCCTTCATCTATTATTCCCTTATTGATTCTGAGAGTTACCTGTTTTACTTAGACAAGTACCTATTCTTTTTTTTCAATAAAGTGATCCTTTCCCTCTAATAGGTGCTCTTTTCATCTCTGTTGAGTGCCATATTTATCCTCAATATTATTGCCCCTTTCATTGTGATACATGGCGTTTTCCTTCCATTACGTGCCCTTGTGACCCTTAAACAGAGTCATTTATTTTATAAAATATCTTATCCTTCTAATAAGTGCACTAGTTATCCGGGGGTAGTTTTCCAGGGGGTAGTTGTTCTAGAATCGGTCATAAGGCATTTTATGTCGTCAGAACTTAAAACTTCCGTTAAAAAAAAAAAAACATAAAAACAAAATAAACATTCCCTTGTAAATAAAATCAACTTTCCCTTAATGAATACGATTGTGCCGGCCCCGCTTCGGAGAAAGAAGATCCCGTTTATGCTACCAATTATTATTTTTTTTTTAAGTTTAAATAAAATTTGCATTGCCTTAAATACGATTGTGCCCCCCCCCCCCCCACTTTGTAGAAAGAGGATCGCGTTTATGCTATACATTATTATCAAAAGATAAGTGTCAACAAAGTTTGATCGGTCGCTAAGCTCGCTCGCCTAATCAAAATTACCATTCCCTTAAATACGACTGTGCCCGCCCCGCCCCTTGTCAAGAAGATTCTTTTTATGCTGCCAATTTCTTTCAATGAGAAGTATTACTATTTTTTCTGCTCGCTCTCTACACTCGCTCTCCCAGTCAAAACATAACATTCCCTTATTAAATATGATACTTATTCAAATCGAACATTTAAAAAGGGGCTCGCTCGTGAATATGAAATTAACACTCATTTGATGTGGAACAAGTGATTGTAGGTGGTGCTTTAATTAGAAATTGGCAAGGAAATATTCGAATTAGATTTATCAAATAGAGGTGATGTGGTCTAGTGGATACGTCACCAGACTGTGGATCTCATGGTGGATCTCAAGGTTCGCGGTTCGAGTCCCACCACGCCACGAATGTCCTTTGGCAAGACATTCATGTACATTCGCCACTCTCCACCAAGGTGTAATAAATGGGTACAAGGTAGGAATTTATTCCTTGACTGCTTTCAGCGCCTTATAGGGCAGCTGGGCTAAATCCAGGGTAATAATACTACTTCGGCGCTTAGAAACATATGTATTCAGCGCAATATAAATGTTATGTATTATTATTCATCATTAAATGAAAATAGACTTACGGTTAATATAGGCTGAGAACAAATTATTCTATTACTTGCTTCTGTACCTGCCCCTCACCCCCCAGGTTCGTTGGTAAATTAGTGGTCTCGACACCCCCCCCCCCCCCCCCACCTCCAACTCAGAAAGGCCTAGCTACGCCCACGGGTCTATCCAGTATTTCATGATGACATTGTACTTTGAAACCCACTAGGATGACCTTTTTTCCTCTTCATAAGAATCTGATGTCACCAGCAGATCCAGGGTTTTTCAAAGTGGGAGGGGGGGGGGGGGGTCTCGATGTGAAAGAGATAAGCTAAAAAACGAAAGGCCTCTGCCACCAAAATAGGGGGCTGAAGTCCTAGATGTCAATCAGGGATAATTTTAAAAAGCTCCCCCCCCCCCCCCCGGATCCACCACTGGGTGTCACAGCCCGCTATGCTCGATTGGAAATTAAAGGAATATACAGACCCTCACACTCAACTGCACACTGTGATATAAAGAGAGAAACAAATAGGATTATTTGAATCTTTCCCGAGATGGCTTCAAAATGTAGGGCCTTTTCTGTTAATGCCCCCTTGTGCATGCCCCCCTTCACCCGAACTTCTTTTTCTGCTGGTGTCTACTTTACCCCCCCTCCCCCCCCCCCCTTTTTGCTGCCCTGGTCTGTGACCAATATTGATTAGTTGCCAACTCGTGATTTTAAGTCGCTACACTCTACATCAACACTAAATTTGTGATTATACCGTGTTTAGTTGCAAGCTAACCTTAAAGGACAATTAACCCCACGTGATATTCTAGATGCACCTATTGTCTGCTACGTCTTTCCATGGAGGCTGCCATTTTGTGCATGACACGGATCATTAGGTACCATATGCATTGATAATAGCCTACCTTTACAACAGATACGTCGCTTTGTTCTGATTGTATTACGATTGTTATTGGCCATGGGCCTAGATAATTGACGACCCATGAGTTCTAATAGCCATCCTGTAAAGCAGATTCCTCGCTTTGTTTTGGTATTGTTACGATTGTCTCCGTCCTTGACGTATATTTTTTATGAAGTATATTTTTTATGAACAAATTAAGACCTTTTAAAAAATATATAAAACTAAACTTACATTTCAGAATATGTGACTTTATCTAATATATATTTGTCCTCTAAAAATCAATTACAAGTTAACGATGAAGGAAATTTTACTTGGGATGAAAAATATGTTCGTGTACACATAAAGTAATGGCAGCCCCCTTATTATTGCTAGCAGACGATAACTTGGCTGGAAAATAGTGATTTATATCTATATCCTGTGTTTTTTTCATGAAATTGCATGTATCAAATAAGAGGCATATACTACACCATTCAAAATAAGCTAATTCATACGCTGAGGTTAATTTCCCTTTAATGAATATCATTGATATAATTATATGCATGCATGTACATGGTCTTTGTGTGACTTTCAAAAATAAATTTCAAAAGTACTTTTTACGGTTCTTATTTTAGATGACAATCCACAGGAGTTACAGGAACTATGTATGGGATATTTATTAAATACGGGTCATTTTTTGTGTGTTTTTAGTAAGCCTATAGTCTCATTAGTACATGGATGTTATCCACATTCCACATTAGGCTTAATATTACATAATATACTCAATTGGTTAGTTTTGAAATATTCATAGCCGTTTATTATTGTTTTTACTTGTTGAGTTTATGCTATACCTTATTGTTTATTCCTGTTGCATCGGGAACATGATGCAAAACAGTTTTATACTGCTCATGCTTTTATCCTGTATGAATAAGTTCAAATAAATAAATAAATGGATTCATAAATACATTACGTATCAAAGATAAAGTATACACAACTCTGATAGCTTCTAATTAAAATGTTGTAATCGATGTGAAATTTATTTCATGGTGAAGAATAGCTTATTGTCTGTCTAGTGGTACCTCATTCATGACATTTTAGCCATGGATGACTGAGCACCAAGGTTTTTAAAAAGAGTCAACAAATCAAAATCTGCTTGTTCCAAGTGTGGGCTGACGCTGATGCAACGAATGTGAGTCAAGCCATATGAATGTGCTACTTTAGTCTAAAATAATTTTTAAAAGTTAAATTCTCCTTTGTGCTTCAATGTTTCATAGTTTAAAGTGATCTTAGCTTCATATGACCTTGTTTAAATCCACATGACAATATTTAATTTATTTCAATAATCTTCTTGTCCCGTGATAACTAAAAACTGTATGCTCATTCGTCAATATCACCAATTCACCTGCATACGGTTCACACGGTCTTCTTTGCGAACAACACATGAACTGAAAGGTTTACTAACCTTATAAGACTAAAAAGAAGAAAAGGGAGGATACACGTTGAGAATTAACAATGTCCATTTTTAATGACTTAGTAAAAAGGCTTTCCTTAAAAAAGGGATTCAGATGAAGCCAACATTGTGTTATCAAAAAAATCTTAAATTTAGCTTGTAATGAGCCCTTTCTTGAGTTGAGTTGACTTTAACACCTTTTCTATTCAAATACATAAAATCAATTGAAAATAACTCAGCAATTGTTTTCCAACTATATGCATAGTTGGTTTGACCCACACTCGCTACTTCAGCCCAATCTTGGTACAAGAGGAGTCTGACAATACTGTTTGAAAAGCCTGCTGCTGAGTCATCCGTGGCAGCAAAGTTATGAATAAGGTATCATTGCACAGAATATAACTTGTTCTTTACTATGAAAGCTCATAGTGGTTATAACTTTTTAATTAGAAGCTACTTAAGTTGGGTATACTTTTTCTGATACGCACTGTATATAAATAAAATTTTCAGTGAATCAAGTAGCAGGTCTTGTCATCATGTTCAATGTGAACATTTTGGTATCATCCATTTTATAGGGGACACAAATCTTCTGGATATATATTGGAATCAAGTAAACATAAATTCTGGTAGAAAGACAACACCACTTGTATTGGCTACCAAATTTTGGTAACAGCTATTATGATAGTGGTCATATTCACAGCCAACGAGCAGATTCTAATTAATCGCTGACGGTGTTTGTTAATCTAATTGCTATATATTTTATTGGTTAGTTACATTTCCTTATTTAGTTGAAAGATGTCATCTTCATTAATTCTGTTTCGATGGCAACATATTTTTTTTAGAAATCAAATTTAGCTCTATTCCAAACAAAAGTTTTGAATATAATCAAACAGGTTGTAAAAATTATTAGATGTTTACCATTATTTCATGTTGAAAACAAATATAGTTCTGTATTTCATTAGAAATACAATATATTTATTTGTTACCATGGTAAAGGCCTACACATTTAGTGGTCTCCTCCATCATCCAAAACAAATTTTGATAAGTGAGTGTCCTGTAAAAGAGAAGATAATCACGTACAATACAAATGTATCAATATTTACTTTTTCGGTAGCATTGGGTTTTTTTTTTGCTCAAATATGGGTTTTTTCTTACTATTTCCATAGCAACAGCCATTTTCAAACATGATGGAACCTTTTATGACTCTTATTTGGGTTTTAATCAAGTGAGAATTTTTGATACATTATTTTAAAATGTTACAATGTGTTTCTGTCCTTTCTTAATCACGAATACATGACATTTTCTTAAATTCTACTGTTCTTGATCCGTTGCCATGGTATTAGCCCTTGTGGCCACGCCCACCTCTTAATTTAGGACAAAGAAGCATATTCTGAAAGTTAATGGCCCCATCTAACAGAAGAAAAATAATAATTTAAGATTATTTCTAAGGGGGTGGAGACATTTCAGTTTTTGGCCCATAGACTATACTGATAAACATGGGATAATTGCCTTATGTACATATACACTCTAGATGTACCTTCAAATAGTGTTTTTCAGTCAAAATGCGCATCCAGTAAAAATACATCGTTCCATTTGGGATAACATAAAATGTTAAAAACCTTATCGGATAATTTATTTTCTGTGTGTGACATGACATTATACATGATATGTTTAATCAAGAAAAAGTGTTTAAAATGACAAATTTACGTTGGGTACAAAACTTTGAAATATTGGTAGTTTTCACAACCTATTATTTTGAGTAAATCACAGTTTTATGTTTAATTACGCCATACATGTGTGTGTAATATCCTACATTCAATTGTGTATTAATCAGGTTTATAACTTGAAACTCAAAATAAATCTGATATCACTTGAAAAGTCTTAATCAGGTATTACATATTAGGTCAAGAAATTAAAAATCGTGATTTTTGACATTCTTTCAAATTTTGAGCCAAAAATGGCATTTTTAGGCAAAAATGCGCGTTGCATCCGCCCGTACGTTATTTGTCAGTATTTTTGCAAGAGTTTAAGCATGAACGCCGAGCATTACCCAAAAATGCCGTCCACTACTATGTGAATTTCTCACCCAAAATAAATTTAAGGTTTGAATTTACAACATAAATAGTGAGTTGGCTTATTAATCTAGTAAACCAGGCTGCTTGACCACCCACAAAATGACTCAAGAAATATAGAATGAAATAAAGTTTACAGGGGCGGATACAGGATTTTCAGAAAGGGTGGCGCATTTCAGAAAGGGGGGGGGGGGGCGCACACTGAGGAACCCTCCGTTTGACGAAGCCAAACGGCCATCTAGGGGGTTCGGGGCATACTTTGTCAGACAAAACGGGGGGGGGGGGGCGCACGCCCCTTGCGCCCCTCTGGATCCGTGCCTGGTTTAAATAAACTTTATTTGAACAAGAAAAACCTAGCTGGAAAGGAAACCAATTTTCATGTGCATGGATGTAAAGATCGCATAGTCCGATATAACGAATTGACCGTCTGGCATGTTCTATGTGGTGGGTGTGGCCAGGGGGAGGTCACAAAGTTGTAAAAAATAAATGAGCTAGATCAGCTGGAAAGGAAACCCTTAGAAACCTATATCAAAAGATTCGCCATAGTCCCAAGGTACATGAATGGACAATGCCAGACGTTTTAAGTGGTGGGGGGTGCCCGTCAGACGCCCCCAAAGGGGGTCCGAAAATTGAGCTAGATCAGCTGGAAAGGAAACCCTTAGAAACCTATACCAAAAGATTCGCCATAGTCCAAAGATACACAAATTACCACTGCCAGACGATTTAAGTGGTGGGGGTGCCCGCCAGACGCCCCCAAAGGGGGTCCAAAAATTGAGCTAGATCAGCTGGAAACGAAACCCTTAGAAACCTATATCAAAAGTTTCGCCATAGTCCCAAGATACATGAATGGACAATGCCAGACGCCCCTAAAGTGCCCCAAACCCCAATATTGAGCTAGATCAGCTGGAAACGAAACCCTTAGAAACCTATATCAAAAGATTGGCCATATTCCCAAGATACATGAATGGACAATGCCAGACGTTTTAAGTGGTGGTCAGTGCTTGCCAGACGCCCCTAAACTTCCCAACTCTCAATATTGAGCTAGATCAGCTGGAAAGGAAACCCTAAGAAACCTATATCAAAAGATTCGCCATAGTCCAAAGATACACAAATGACCACTGCCAGACGATTTAAGTGGTGGAGAGTGTTTGCCAGACGGTAATGGTAATCCATCCACCATTATTGAGCTAGATCAGCTGGAAAAGAAACCTTATGGAACCTGTGGGAAATTGCTCACCAGAGTCCAAAGATGCGCAAATGACCAATACTAGACCATTTAATGCTATGGTCAGACGGACAGATACGCGCGATACGCATGTCTGCGGATGTGCATCCGTAAAAATCCGTAGAAATCCGCAGCAATCCGTATCATGCGTATCATCCGTAAGTGCATCCGTAAAAATCCGTGGGAGTGCGCAGGAATCGAGGTCTTCCGCGAAAAAGTTTTGAAAATCTCAAAATTATTTTAAATTTCCCGCGCAAGGTCTTTTGCGCAGAATTTAGGTAGAATTTGCGTATTGTTCCGTATCATGCGTATTGATCCGTATCTTTGCGTATTTTTGCGTAAAACGTCCGTATCCATCCGTAACCTAATCCGCAGGATCCGCAGACATACGCAGATCCGCAGCGTGAATTTTGAAAATCTCAAAATTCTGCTGCGGATGAAATATACGTAAGCATCCGCAAAATATACGTTATCCATACATAAACTACGTAACTCATACGTATCGTCCGTAAGTCATCCGTAAGTCGTCCGTGACATGTGTCAGCGGGTTGGCAGCGGATGGGCTCATCAACAGGTTTTACCCGTAACATCCGTAATTCATACGTAACATCCGTAACTAATCCGTATCGTCCGCAGAATATAGGTAACTTTTGCTCAAATTTGCGTTATTTGGGGGTAAAAATTACGCATTTTCATTATCCAAATATACGCAGGCATCCGCAGGTCCGTAACATGGCCGTGTGACTGTAGCATAAGTGGTGGAGAGTGACTGTTAGACGTTATTATACAACCCCTATATGTTGTGCAGACTTACATAGATACTGCCAGGAATCATCATGATTATATGTGGGATCTACCTGCCGCACGCCCCCCTCCCCCACCCGCTAAAGAATGACACACAAATATGAAAATTAACAGTCATCATTTTTGTACCTATTTCATGTCTTTTACTTATACATGGGATACTCGGCGTCGGACAAACGCTGTATCAGCAAAATATGATTGATTTAACGCACGTAAGGAGTTTACTCCTATATTTAGTACATTTTAACAGTGAAAATTATGGTTTCTTGAGATTGTTCATAAAGTTTGTTATATAATTTACATTAATTCTTGACTGAATTGGTAAAACTGTATTAGTATTGACGTTATAATTTCATATGTTTATTGCAAGCTCCAGCAACTGAATGTTTTATTACTTGTTCTATTACTGATCTAAGTTGTAAACTATAAGATTCATTCAAAAATGTTCAGATCTTTTTTTTTTCAAAAAGCGCTAGTGCAAGCTTTAGTCAAATTTTTGCCGATTTAATGATTTCCCCATAATTTATACAGACGATAATAAACCATTTCATTGAAACTTCATCCCATTTAGAATCATATTCCGCTCATTTTTTATACCAACCAAAATGTATGTACCTCACTGAAAAATCTCCAGGAAAGAGCTCCGGTTCTCTACAACCATTTTAAAAATGATCAATATTTAATTGGCCAGACCTATTGAAACGTATTAAAATCGTATCCTGGTTATCGTTTGATATTACAAACTGCTGTTAAGATCCAGAGATTTTTTAAAAAGATCACAATATCCTGATACATGTATTTTAACAATGATATCTAATGACTACTTTGCAAATAGCTGTGCCTTTCAAATTACATAGTCTACACAGAGGCTTTGTTATCAGTACTTAATTCCTGATAAATCAGATTTCACTTTTATCCACAAACATAAATGTGTGTAACATTGATGCCAGTAATTTCCAATCCTCAATATTTATATCAAATATGTAGCCTTCTTAAGTTCAAGGTTCAAATCATAGGGTCTAAAGCTTTCCATCCCAGTACTTTGGGGTCAAGACTTTGGAATTTATAAAAATAAATCACCCTTTTCAGAGTTTTAGCCTGTATTATTCATAACTCTGTTAAATACATGTCAAGTTATTCATTATATTCATAGAAATACATCATCTCATCATATTTCATTCAACATGTTCAACACAATAATGATGTTAGACAGATAATATTAGTTAGAAAGAATCGGAACGTCGCTCGGCCCAGTTAGAAACCTAGTGACATATTCGGATACACACATAAAGGTACAAAAGGGTAATAAAGAATAATGTCACACCTGATCTCTGTTTATTTTGGTGAATCAGATTTGCCACAGGTACCATAACCCATTATGTATGTATATTATCTCACTCATATTTAAGCTGAATTCTTCACGTTCAGAGCAATCTCCGTATAAAAAAAATACATTTGATTTGATTTGATTTGATTTGATGTTCATTTCTATTTCCATGTACATCATCACAGATTTGCAATCTTCATGTATGGTCACATAAAATCGTAATTATATAGAAAAAGGGGTCGTCATAAGCACAGTGTTCAGGTGGAACATAGGGTCTGTAAATACCAATAACCTTCATAAAACTCCTGAATACTGATTCTTATATTGCAAGATACAAGGATACGTGCTGAAAAAACACCTGTAGGTATATTTCTATGCATAATTACGAATGTTGCAGATACAGGCATTAATAATATGTAGACTGTCTTGTAATAAGTAGGAAACAATTAAGGTTAGTCTGTAAATATTTTATGTCATTTTGAAGTAAATATACAACTTTCGCATATTTACAAACAATTGATTAATAATATTGTATATCTCTAGCAATACATGAAAGAAGATAATCTTTTAAGCGTTCTTTTTTTTTAATACACTTTGTTGGGCTTAAATATAAACTATATAGCTAGTGAATTCCAAATATCGGGTCCAGTGTGTCTTATAAATCTATAGGCCTGCCTTGACGGCTGTTTTGGGATAATTGTTCAAATGCATATTAATAGAAATTCAGGTAGGGTATTTATGTAGGACGAGTAATTGCATAAAGGCTGCCACGGTAACTGAAGTTATGTAAACATATATACACCGTTTCAAACAATGCGGAATATCATTCTGAATATTATCTCCAAGTTTCAATGCATCATGATAAAGAATTAAAAAGTAACAGCCAACGAACGTAGAGGGCGGCAACACTAAGACTGCAAAGTGTTGCCGCCTTCTACGTTCGTTGGTAACAGCCTAAAAGGAAAAGGTTCAAGTGATCAATGTGCTAACAAATATTCAAAAATCTAAAAAACCGAGGTTTTATGGTACTTTGCAGGGCACTCTGCTCATAAGCAACGAAGATGTCCATTATCAAAATGGTGTTTACATGCATCAAAGATATGTACAATATAAATTCACTGTCTGAGTATTGTTTGAAACCCATATCAAAACTTAAATATAAAATAAAAATCAATGTTCAGGCCAAAATATAAAAAAAATTATCAAAAGCGTTTCGGTGTGCATTGAACTGTTGTTATGAAAACAGTGCATGGTGCATAATTGGTCGGTATTAAAATGTGCGGAATATGATTCTTAATACGATGACCAAGTTTCAATTAAATATACTATTCATACTTAAAGTTTTATGTGAACATGTCAAAAATGTACAATAGAAACAGGTCTTTGTATCATGGTATAACTAATGTTTTACTACAAATATCAATCATGAAATAGTTTCTCCTTTAACACATATTGTTAATCTATCACTAAAAAACGGCGTTGTTCCTAATAAAATGAAGATTGCAAAGGTCATGCCTATTCACGAAAGGTGACCAGCAA
This sequence comes from Heliocidaris erythrogramma, assembly GCA_025617745.1. Classification (NCBI taxonomy): domain Eukaryota; kingdom Metazoa; phylum Echinodermata; class Echinoidea; order Camarodonta; family Echinometridae; genus Heliocidaris; species Heliocidaris erythrogramma. The sequence goes on along the minus strand of CM046853.1, from coordinate 16,316,517 downwards.
GACAAAGATATATTACCTCCCTTTATCACCCCTAACAAGCTTCTCAAAAAATCTAGAAAAAAATCGTTTATTCTGGACTCATTATATACTTTTTTAGATAATAATCATGTCCTCTCCGAGCTTCAACATTCACGCGTGGGTTTCTAATATTCATAAATTTGCCAGAGCTATAGACAGTGGCACACACTGCAGGTATTTTCTTGGACTTCTCCAAGGCCTTTGCTACTACATATCATGATATATTGTATAAGTTATCTCACTATGGTATCCAGGGAAATGCCTTGGAGTGGTTCAGGAACTAACCTAGTGATAGAAAACAATATGTATACATGAATGGTTTTGAATCGACCCTTCAGTCAATTACTTGTGGTATCCCTCCAGGCTCTCTGTTAGGCCCGCTCCTGTTTATTTTATGTACACTAACGATCTACAAAACTCATCTGCAGTCTTGTCACAATCCTCTTTGCCGATGACTCCAATATTTTTTGCTCTCACCATAACCCTGTTACACTTCTGAACATTGTAAACACTGAATTAATTTGCGCTTTTGACTGGATGAAAGCTAACAAATAATTGTCGCTCATCGTAAAATAAACAAATTTCTTGCCATTTAGTAATTCTATATCATTTTTTGGTGTTTATATAAACAGTAAGTCGCGGAAAGTTCAAATGTATTGTTGATGTAATTTGTAAACTCATGTAATTCATGTGTATATTGAACAAGGTCTTGTATCTTAATTATTGTACTTCCATGGGGAAATAGCTCCACAACCTTCATGGACAAAATGTAAGAATTGTAAAGAATGTTGGATTTAGTAAACGAAGAAGCTTGACTGGGGAGGAATTTTTAATTTGTAAACAAATCTTTAGGCATTTTACTCCCAGTGTTAAAGATCGTATGCTCGATCTCGTATGCTCGATCTGTAATGCACATACAAATGAGCTTTTCTATAACTTTTATATTCTTGAGATATCTGACTTGTACTTTCTTGGAATCTTGGAATCTTGGAATCTTGGAATATTTATATAATACGAACTGTCGAAAAGTAATTTACAGCATGATTCCTTCCTATTTTCCAACCCAACATTATGCGGTATATTCCTACCCAACTAGACAGACAAACAATTTCCACCTCCCCTGAGCCCCAACCGTGTTTGCAAACAAAACAATCACCTTTACTGGACCCAAATTCTGGAATAGCCTGCATGGAAAACGAACTGGTTGACAGCTCCTCCAACAGTTCTGTCATGCTGGATCTTACAGGTGATGGTCACACAGCCTTTTCTTCTTGTTACACTGTCCTGCCTTTACAATTTTACTTTCGCTTCTTTCTTCTTTTCTTTAGTCTCTTTCGTCGTTTTCTTTTCTTTCCTACACGTTATGAGCATTGCTCTCCTTGTTCGGGATCGTTTAGTAAATCTGATATTTCTATCCCGTTTCGCTTTTTATTACATATTAATCACAGAGCCTAATCATTTACAAGCCATATGCTTTTTATTTAAGCTCCTCCTCGTTTACAAATATATCCCCCCTTGTTCCAACATGTATATCTCTCTAAACTTTCCACCTATTTACTGCACTTTAGATATCCCATTTATATGTAAAAAAAGGAATAAGAAAAACAATAATGACTGTTGATTTGCACACTTTGAGTGTCCTTCTTTAAATCGTCTGGCAGTGGTCATTTGTGTATCTTTGGCGAATCTTTTGATATATATAGGTTTCTTAGTGTTTCCTTTCCAGCTGATCTACCTCAATATTGGGGTTGGGGCACTTTAGGGGCGTGGCAAGCACTCCCCACCACTTAAAACGTCTGGCATTGTCCATTCATGTATCTTGGGACTTTGGCGAATCTTTTGATAATGATTTCTAAGGGTTCCCTTTCCAGCTGATCTAGCTCAGTTTTTGGACCCCTTTTGGGGGCGTCTGGCGGGCACCCCCACCACTTAAAATGTCTGGCATTGCTTATTCATGTACCTTGGGACTATGGCGAATCTTTTGATATAGGTTTCTAAGGGTTTCCTTTCCAGTTGATCTAGCTCAATATTGGGGGTTGGGGCACTTTAGGGGCGTCTGGCAAGCACTCCCCACCACTTAAAACGTCTGGCATTGTCCATTCATGTATCTTGGGACTATGGCGAATCTTTTGATATAGGTTTCTAAGGGTTTCCTTTCCAGCTGATCTAGCTCAATTTTTGGACCCCCTTTGGGGCCGTCTGGCGGGCACCCCCACCACTTAAAACGTCTGGCATTGTCCATTCATGTACATTGGGACTATGGCGAATCTTTTGATATAGGTTTCTAAGGGTTTCCTTTCCAGCTGATCTAGCTCATTTTTTGACCACTTTGTGACCTCCCCCTGGCCACACCCACCACATAGAACATGCCAGACGGTCAATTCGTTATATCGGACTATGCGATCTTTACATTCATGCACATAAAAATTGGTTTCCTTTCCAGCTAGGTTGACCCCCTGGCTCCCGGACTATTTAGACCAAGATAACAGTATTGTCAAAGACTTTAAATAGTATCAAGACAGATTACTCTGACCTACTTCCGTAGTACATTTTTAGGCATACTTTGCTGTGTTAAAAACAGACTCGGAAAAATACGTTCTCCATAGGTATAACACGTAAAAATATGTCTCGCGTTTTCTTGATATTTCAGATCTTACTCTATCTTTTTCAAGTCTGATTTTTGCACGAGAACAAGGATGGATAGTTAAAAAACATTTCTTGAACCTTTTATTGTCAATAAATGCCGATATGAATCCCTTGGATCATGCCTGCTTTTTGACAGAGTCATCTGCCATAGGGTTAACACGTGAAAACATGGATTTTAAAAATGATTATAGATCCTCTATAGTATTACCTTGAATTTGGTGCAAATGTGGCTTACATGTAATTTGAGACTCTGAGAAGGCTTAATGAAGGCTCAAAAGGTGCAAGGGACCCCGCATAAATCCCCGGGAATATGCATGCTTTGGGCCTTCCATCTCCCATAGGTTAACACGCAAAAACGGGAATTTTTGAATGATTATAATTCCCGCAGAATTAAATCAAAATTTTGAAAAATGTGCCTTGAATTAAATTTAAAGCTCTGAAATGTATAATTAAGACTCAACTAGTTGAATAGACCCCGCATAAATCCCCGGGAATATGCATGCTTTTTACCCCAAAAAAGTCTCTCTTGCCATAGGTTTACACGCGAAAACAAGGAATTTTAGGATGATTATAATTCCCATATTTTTTATTTGAAATTATAAAAAACGTGATTCACATAAAATTTAAAGCTCTGAAAAGGTATAATTAAGGCTTGATGAGTCCAGTAAACCCCCCATAAATCCCCGGGAATATGCATGCTTTTGACCAAAAACGTCTCGCCTGCCATAGGTTAACACGCAAAAACAAGGAATTTTAGGGTGATTATAATTCCCATAATTTTTCTTTGAAAATGTAAAAAATGTGATTTACATGAAATTTAAAGCGCTGATAAGGTATAATGAAGGCTTGGTGAGGGCAGTAAACCCCCATAAATCCCCGGGAATATGCATGCTTTTGGCCTTCCAGCTCCAATAGGTTAACACATGCAAACAGGGGTTTGAAATGATTTTAATTCCCCTAGTATATATTTGAAATTATGAAAAATGTGATTTACATGAAATTTAAAGCTCTGAAAGGGTATAACTGAGGATCGATGAGTCCAATAAACCCCCCATAAATCCCCGGGAATATGCATGCTTTTGGCCTTCCAGCTCCCATTGGTAAACACATGAAAACAGGGGTTTTGAAATGATTTTAATTCCCCTAATATTTATTTGAAATTATGAAAAATGTGATTTACATGAAATTTAAAGCTATGGAAGGGTATAATTGAGGCTCGGTGAGTCTAATAAACTCCGCACAAATCCTCGGGAATATGCATGCTTTCGACCAAAAAAATAATAATTTGCCATACTACACGTGCATTCCAATTTGTTATTGATGACCTAATGTAAATAGGCGTGTACCGATCACGTGAGTGACGACATCCAATGAGAGCTTGCACTAGCAGACGCCCATGTAGCAGACGTACGTCCGCCCGAAAGCAAACCCAGCCTAGCCCGTTAGAAGAAAATCTAACTAAATTCCAGTTCACTACTATATTTCTAATGTACCAGAGGCAAAATTCAATGTGTTAAATTCATAAATTCGTATAATCAATGTTCTATCACCGCATTACGCATAGCCTAATTGGCCGATGTTCATGCAAGCAGCATGGAATAGTTGAGCCGAATAGGTGCATGGACATGATAGGTGTCTAGCACTATCTAGGCTTGATCTACCCCTCTGCGATCCCGATCGAGGTGGTGGCGTTCCCGATCTGTCAGTATGTCAAAACTTGGCTCATCAAGGTTTTTTTGCTTGCTGTTCGTTGTTTGCTTGTCTTTGGTACCGAGATGTAAATCACTTGTAATTGTTGTGATTTCTGTTGATTTCCTAATAAAAAAACAAATTAAAAAAATAAGAGATCATTATTTTTTTTCCTCAATTCTATTGGAGTCATTTTTGCAGATCTGTTGTACGACAGAAAAGAGAGTATGAGAAAAATGAGAAATAATCCTACAAAGACAGAATAGGACTGGTAATAAATAAATTATATCATCAGCTGCTATATTGTTGGTTACTAGTTAATTCAATTCAAAACACGGAGGCCATCCCCCTTTTCGTACAATCGGTAAAGGCCCTATTGCGTTGGTGATGGTTTCTGAGCAAGCCCCTATACTGTTTTCTTCGCCTGTCGTCTCACATTCCTACAGCAGAATATTACAAATAACTTACCGTAAATTGGTTATATTGTTGGCGTATCCAGGAATGCAGGGAGAGGGGGGAGGCTCACGCCTGACGAACAAAAAATCATCAGATACATTCCATTTTGAATTTTTAGGACAAGCAAGGAAAAAAATTATCACAGTTTTCAGATTCTTTCTATGAGGGGGGGGGGGGGGTACACATTTCCTTTCATATTATGTCAGATTTTGTTTTGGCTGGCACATAGAGGCATGTACATTCCTGGATAATCTTGGATACGCCACCCTTAACGTAATCTTTATATTTATATAAGGAATTGCTCGCACGCAATCTCATTTTATTAAAGCCTTTTCTAGCTGTCTTGAATTTAAAAAGAATAAGGCTAATAAGGTCTATAAATAGTATAATCCCTATAACTTCCATAAATCATATCAAATGAATTCTGATTTAATAGAAAAATAAAGATAGCACATTATTATTTTTAAATAACTTTTCGACATTCCCGTCAGATATCGCAGTGTTTGCTCATATAGAGCTTAATATCAGGGAACATGTTTGAACCCCCCATCATCACATAAATATTAATAGAAATTTCATAGCAAATAACTTTAACAAAAATACAAACATCTAGTCCGAGGCCCTGCTCCCAACTCTCTCCATCTCCTCCCTGGTGCAGTTAGAGTTGATTCCTATCTGTTTTGGGACATAATTTTGTAATTGAAGGGACAATATCAAGATTATGCCCTTTAGTTACGGCTTTACCAAAAGGCAAAAGCGCTGTCCAGAAAAAGAAGAAAAAAATAAAGTAAAAAAATACAAACATCTTGATTAAGACTATAACCTTTCCCTCTGGGCCGATCGACATGTACCACAATATATAAGCGTGCTTTATTTCGGCACTGAGCACTCTTCGTATTTAAACTCTTGTTCATTCATTGTTCATTCTTGCGGTATACTCCAATGAGTGCAAGACGAAAAGCTTCAGTAGGCTTCAACGTATTATGCTTATGTTAAAGTAGATATTCAAAGAAAATCACAAATATGGCAATTAATGTATCACTAGAAACTGGGAAGCTTACAGATGGCAATCGTATAGGTTTTATGTCAACTGCGTATCTGATGATTATAAAAATAACACAAATAAAAGCTCTTCTCAGCATCTGGAATATCCGAGGATTCGCCAGAAATATAGCGATGTTTTGATGTCGTCACACTCGGGATCGACCCTGCTTAAGCAGACGACGTCCTATAATGAATGAACGTAATTGCAATGCAATATTTATCAAATTATAAAGAGTTTGGTGTATTTAAACATGACCTTATTTCACACCATTATAAAGGGAAAGTGAAACTAATTCTGATAGCTAAAACCGTTTGATTGTAAATACACAGTAGAAGGGTCAATGATCAATGAAATAAACCCCGCTTTCAAATTGAAAAGCCCTCCGAATAATAGCAGGGTGGTATTCGTTCCCTCTGGAAACGCCGAACATGCCCCGGTACAAGCAGTTGAAAATACAATGGCGTCTTATTTTGTTTACAAGTGACTGATTCCTTTATCTTTTTAACGCTGCATTTTTCATCAAAATAATACCATACACGAAGTTAAGAGTGAGGCAACAGACTAACATTAAGACTGACGCTAGTCAAGGAAGAGAAATAAGTGAAGAGGAGATGACAAAATCTGAAAAATGTGTAAGATGTTATGGGACATCGTCTGCTTAGACAGGACTGGTCCATGGTGTGTCGTCACATATCTCAGCAGCGTTCGAGGAGCTCTTCAGCTGCTATATCGGGGGCTGTATTTTACCGTTTTATAATAATCATTACTTCAAATGTTTCCAAGCGTTGAATTTGGATAACCTTGTTTAATTTATGCCATCTATGCAATAATAAGTATTAAGCCAATATTTAAAATCATTGAAGTTCTACTTTAATACTCTGTCAAATGATTTATTTTTCTTTGTCAAACCATGTTGGACTGATAATGTTATGTTTACCTTGTGTATTGTATTCTACTTTTCTTGAATCAAGAAATATCAACAACTTTTAATGAAGATGTAATTTAATTTGATGGAAAGCTGTGGTAAAAAGCTATAGAATAGAAATTTTAGCACATTTCAAGGTTCTGCTGCCATTCATTATGCACATACAGTATATTAATGGCATTATACTTATAAAATATGCATAAATTTGCATTAATTTGGATGAAGATAGAATTTAATTTGCTGTGTCTTGTGTTATGACTGTGGGAAAGGTAAAGTTATTTGCATTACAAGTATATAAGTGTAGCATGCTTGAAAATGCCCCCTCTATTGTACGTATTATTTTAGATTATTCATAAGCTTTTAGCCTCTATCCTGTCCTGTTATTTTGATCTTTTGTGCTTTAAATCCACCATTGTGTTAAATATGAGGGTAGCTTGATGCTTTTATCATGCCTCCCTTAACAAAGGCTCAATAGGAATGTTTGTACCATTGTCTTCAATGTTGAATGGATTTTGTAGTTCTTTTATTTCTTTCCACAAGGTTTATTTGGAGATTGAATAAGTTTAGTGTTCCATTGTTTAAATATGTTTGCTTGGAAACTGCTGTTGCCATAGGAGTGGTCAACAAATAAACTCTTGGCCAATTAGATGTATAACTTTGATCAAAGCCCAACCCCTAAAATGTGTAGTGACCAATGAGATGATACCAGTATGAATGTTTAATTGGGTATAAAACAAGATCCCATGTATGTTTTAGTCACTTGGCTCCCCAACTTGGCTCCCCCAACTTATCCTCTAGACCCCTACTACCCCTTCCTACTAACTGACCCTAACCAATATCGAAGTCGGCTGAAGTTTGACAATCGTAGTTTGAACCAAGTCATCATCTACACTCCAAGTCAACGAGAACTAATATATTAAAGACATCTGCATTTGGGCACCACTGACCCAAAGAGTGCTATTGTAATGCACACAGCGTGCTATTTCAGCACTTTCACGGGAGCTGGACCGGCTCCTTAAACTGCTAAACATTCATAAAAAAAAGTGACCGTGGCGAGCCTCGAACCAGGTTCCGCTGATTGAGAGGCGCTGACGTTACCGATATACTAACGAATGCTTCTTGCAATGGGAGTCAAGTATATAACATGAACTATGTGGAGTCCAGGGTAAAAAATACACGGAGGCGACGGGCGATTTCGCCCTCGGTGGAGCGCTAATCGCCCCTAAAATCCTTAAAACCCAGTTCTTTGGGGCGACCATTTTATTTAGAGTGGCCCCCTTGCTCAGCTCCGAAATTGTATATAAATTTATGAATTGTGAAATTCGTGATCTAAGAGCAGGACTCCGAGCAGGACACTTACGGCAAGCTTTCTTTTCAGAAGTTTAACTACGGAAATCATGAACAAGATCGAACAGAGTTAACAGTCTTAGCGTAAATATAAAATGCGCAATGCATAGTGTGAAATGAAATAAAGGTAGCGACTTTCACTCTGATGTTACGTATTGATCAGCGTTGTAGTAATCCAATGATAAACTCAATCGCTTGCTTCAGTTTAGTTTAAACTAGTCTTTACGCAATACGGTTTGTAAAAAAATATGGTTTCCAGTTTTCCACGCGTCACAGTGTGCTGTTATTTACGTACATACGATCGATGTGAGATCGTTAGTGCGACTACTGGATATGAGCTCGCAACGGGTACGCGATCGTTTTTTTTAATATTTCTTTTGTGCAAATTTGGAGAGGAAAGATTGTTGAAAGTTTTAGCAAGTTTGGTGACTCAAACCTCTTTCATCTTTGTGGTTAATGGGGATAGACATGAATTTTCATATTCTTCCAAAAGTTTTAAGGATGCTGGTTAGGCCTGGGGAGCGTTTCATGAAAGGAATTGTCAGATATTTTATCCGACAAATTTGCTCTCAGCCAATCAGATGCAAGGATTTTAGTAGCTTATTGTCGGATAAAATATCTGACAACTTCCTTTCATGAAACGCTACCCTGATGTTGGGTTTTTGACCAACTAGCTATGGGACAATCATCCATTTAGAAAACAAAAGTCTGTGACTGCGTGTCTGATTGGCAACATTTCACTACATAGTAAGGAACTGCTCAATTTTGATTTTTTTTTTTATTCCTGAAATTAAACCCAAATTATGCAAAAAAATAAAGCGTTTTTAATCACCAAACTTCGCTAATGAAAGAAGGTTGTACTTGTCACCCTTCCTCTTTGTACTATCTAAATTTGAGTAGCATCCACGAATATACAGTGAAAAGATATTTCAGATGAAAAGGACCAAGCAAACTGTATTTTTTAAACCTATTTCATCTGTATTTTGCAACTTATATACTATTTAGTGCTATGCCATTTACAGACTTGAATATTTTCATCCGTACTGCTAGACCAAAAACCTCAAACTCTATCTACTCATCTATTCTCTCTATCCTTTCTGTCTCATCCCTCTCACAAGTCTCAGTGATTCCTCTCTTTCTCTTTTCCACAACATCTCCTAGTATTATTATATGATTATTGTTTGTTATTTGTATAAGTAAAGTAAACTCCATGTAATTCAGGTCATTGAGGTTGAAGACTTCAAGGACCTCAGTTGTGCTACATGTTCCATATGGACTTTCAAAATAGATACCATTTCAATTTAATTCAGTGTCAACTTATAAAACAGTAAATCCTAATCCTGCAATCAAGATAGATGAATCTGAGACAACAAACAAAATAACAAATTGTATTTACCTATTCAAATGTTGTACATTGAGTTTAATTCTTCAAGGAATCTGCAACTCTATTATGCCATGGTAGGAACTACATAAAAAGGATAAAATAATACATGTACAAAAGAAGAAACATCTGTGGTAAAATGGTGATTCATGCATTTTTTCAATACTTTGCATACCTCTGCCAGTCTACTTGTATAGCCTAAAAATAACAGTCATGGACTTTAGTACACTGTAAAAATAATGTATACAGGTCAAAACAGAGGAATGTATTAATCAGATTTGATTTAATACATATTTCAACTTTCACTGTACATAAAAACTATATTCACTGTAGTATTCAATTCATTTTGTAATATTAAAATTTCACCCAGATCTTCACATTACAGCTGATAGTGTGATATTGTGAGTTTATCCTATGTAACTCCAGTGTAATTGTAGTTAAATTATGTGCTCCCTCTGCATCCGCACAATCACGAAATCAGATGTATCTTAAGATGAAAGGGGGGGGGGGGGTACTTGATAGTGAAAATGGATGATAATAAAACAACAACATACACAGCGCATATGAAATTATGAATACTGATACTCATTACGCAGTACTCGCAGGGAGAAAATTGTTATATCAGTAATTCAAGATCGACCCCTTGGGCCCAGAAATAGCCCCTGTAAAGTGGTCCACAGGGGCTACTTTTTTTAGGAAGAATAGCCCTCATGAAACTATTTTTTACCCTGATAGTTACACTTCCCTGGTTCAAACCTAGATGAAAGTGAATCCTGGAAAGAAATGGAACATCGTTTTTATTTCAAGTGAAAAATTTTCTTTTACAAGTCCACTAAGTTACTAACCATGTATAGTGAGTAGTATTACAATTTGTAGGGGCCTATACTTCTGTTATAATAATTAATTTCTGAATAAACTTTTTAAATATCTGCTCAATTTCAACATAATACACAAACAGGCAATTAAGATCGTTGATTTTTTTTTCTTCTTTTAATCCATTATCTTTATCGGCTTTTATTTTTATAATTATAATATGCTTGTAAACAAAACAAATTTCCACGGATGATTTGTGGACAGTAAAGATTAAACTGAATTAAATATTATTAAATTAGAATGATTTTGTATGAAGATGCGATTAAATTCAATTTACAGTGTATCTGGGAAATATAAAGCTATCGCCACAAGTCCACAACAAATACATTTGGAAAGTTTGGTACATTTTCAATATTTTAGATTTATACATTGTCAACATACTGAATTAACGCATGTAATTTGCATACATGAGCATAATTTTTTATGAAGATGTGGTTGATTCAATGGGTCCTGTAGGTAAAAATGATCGTCCTAACATTAGTACATAATATTGCAAGTTTGGTGCTTTTGTATAAGCTCTGTCCCTAAAACTAAAACATTTGTGCTTAACATACCTGACTAATCTATGTCGCCACAAACGAAAGAGTATGAAGGTCTCTATCTCTACCATGAAGCCAACCGTCTTCGATCCTCCAGAGGCTCCACTGCAGTAATCCATCCACAACTCATTTAACGACGTATAATGTCCCTGCATGTGCCTTCTTCATCACGAGAACACTCGACGCAATGAAGCCTGCATACCCAATAGATGTTTCATGGAGAACGGTTGAGGAATCAACAACTTACCGCACTGCTGCTTAATGTGGCCTATTGCGTCACGCAACAACAACCCGACAACCAAATATTTTAACACCCACACCCATGACTACGACGGACGAAGATCATTCTTCAAGATCATCCTACCGGACATAAAGTTTTGAATTCGGACCTTTGAATCTGGCCGGATGCCCGATCCGCAAACAAAAAATGTTTTCCATAGATATACACAGTGTAGTATATACGGTATGCGATGCAGTGTTGCCAGCGAGAAAAATACTATTCTGCTAAAGAGCAGCGAAAATTCTGCTAAATTTCTGCTAAACTTTTTTACTCAAAAATACTCCAAAATTCTCTGACAAGCAAAAAACAAACAAACAAAAAAAGCTTATCAGTATTTCTGGGGGACAAGCAAAAAAACCCAAAATACCAGAATTCTGCTAAAATTCTGCTAGAATAGGTCGAATTCTACTAAAAAGCTAACTCTAGCAACGCTGATGCGATGGAGGAATCATACAACCTTACATAAAAATCACTTCCGCGAGCTAGTCTACAAGCACAGACCCTAATTTGACACTTTATCAGAATATCATTGTGTCTTGAGAGGAGCCCAGGGGCGGATCTAGCTTTTTTCCAAGAGAGGGGGGGGGGGGGTTGACCCAACGACGATGCTCGTCCACAAGCCGCGTAGCGCCGAGCCGATTGATTCCTGGCATCTACTAACGCAATGGAGACCATAAAAAACAAACCACAAACTGTGTGGGTCTGGACATAATAGCGTTTTTCTATGCACATTAAATTTTTACTTGGCAGCCCAAGGGGGGGGGGGGGGGTTAAACCCCCTAACCCCCCCCCCCCCCCCTCGTAGATCCGCCACTGGAGCCTAATCCAGCTACCTACTGGTCGTGCCAATGTCATGAGCACCTCATAGAGATACATAATAGGAATTTACGTTAAAAAGTGGTGGGAATTACATGTACAATAACGTTAGTGCAGTATCGGTTGCGCTCGCATTACAATTGCAGGACTGACGGCAAGAAGAGAAAGTCATAGGTCACATGCACATGTTATCCGATACATACATGTACCATCAAGATCTCCGTTCGCGTCTCTATACGGCACACATGAATAAGTAATTCATCCGCTCGCAATGCATGCCGGTGAGGCGGAGCAAAGATTCGTGTTGGGAGGCCGCAGCCTGCCAGGCCACGTCCAATAAGCCACTTCGGAGATGCAATCTGAGCATGAGCAGATAAAGGTCATCTGTACCAAATTCTAAAACCCACTGACACTAATATTCGATATGTGCTCATGAATGTCATGTAATCATTATTCAATTATGCACTCATGGTGCATTCCATGATATCCAGGTGGAAGTATTCTTTTTAAATGGGGAAACAAAAGCTATTCATAAGGCACCTCTATCACTCCCAGAGTTATTTTTCTAAAGTGCACATAAAGGGACCCTCCATGTCTAAAATATCTGTGGATATTTGGGGTCATTTGTACCATGCGCTAACCCCGAACTGGCTCATTGTGGCTCGCTTTGTGCGAAGGGATATTCATACAGAGATTCTGAGAAAGAAGAAGGCCCTCTCGAGATCAGCCACATTCAAGGATGTAATGGTTGGCGAGCACCTGGCTCCAGGTAGGGCCAAGTTACTCCATGCCGTGAAGAAAGATGAAGAGACTGAAAAGGTGTGGACGATAGATGGCAAGATCCATTGCACACTAAAGAAGGACCCGAACAAGAGATTCATCCTGACGTCTCCGGATGATCTCTTTCGCAAACATGGTTGGGGAGAAGATAAACTGAAAAGGGCTGGTCTCTCCTTGAACTTAGTTCAGGAGAGCTAGGATGGTCCCGACCCCCTTTCGGATTTAGCTATTCCCACTCGACTATCTTTTATATTAGCTTGAATGTAAATGGTCTTGCCAGTAAATTGAACGATGGAATTTTTGATGTTTTTTGTAGTGATTATGACATAATTTGTTTCTTTGAAACAAAAACGGATATGGTGAATGTTTCTGATACTTATCTTAAAGGTTATGAATATTATGTAAAGCAAAAATGTCAGCAACAGAAAACAGGAAAATATGGTGGTTACCATGGAATGTGTATTTTGATGAGGAAGGAAATTTATTTTTCTACAGAGTTAGTCTCTGATACTTGTTCTGACTCAGTAGTTTGGGTTAGAGTAAAGAATAACGTACTTGGTTTTGAATTTATCCTAGCAGCAGTTTACATTCCATGTGATGGCTCAGTTCACTCAAGCAATGATGCTTTTGATAACTTGATTCAGGATTTGATAGATATTAAAAGTAGATTTGATTTACCGGTGTGTCTAATTGGCGACTTTAATGCTAGAACTGGCCTGCTAGATGATTTTGTGGATACGTTATAACACACCTGTTATTAATGAGCAATTTGACTCGAGTCCAAGTGATATTGACTTACGTGAATACTTATGTAATAACGGTTTTGTTGTTGATAGGTACAACAAAGATACAACTGTGAATAAGTCTGGGAGTTTATTGATTGACGTTTGTCAGAGTTTTGATTTTAAAATTGTAAATGGTAGATTCGGGGATGATAAAAATCAAGGTCACTTGACGTGCTATACAAGTGCAGGATGTAGCACCATTGATTATGCTATTGTATCTCATTCCCTTTTTGAAAATATTCTTGACTTCAAAGTTGATGTTTTTGACAAGTGTTTGTCTGATGTCCATTGCCCTATTAATTTGATTCTATCAGGGAAGCCTTCAAATTCCTTGGCTTTTAATAAGAATAAGTCTGACCAATTCATTTTGAAACCTGGTCATTTAGCTTTTAAATGGTCCCCAGACTCTGGAGGGGTTTTCAGTCAACAAGTAAGTAAATTTATTGATGTTCTTTCTTCAGGTGTTGATTGCCTCGAAGTTGATGTGACAAGCGAAAAGGTGGATTGTTTTTGTACTGAATTAAGTAAGGTGTTTGTAGAATCTGCAAAGGAAGTTGGTGTTTGTGTTTATAACAGCCACCTCGCAAAGTGTTGGGAGGGAAGAAAGGCAAAGCAAATAAACCCTGGTTTGATAAAGAATGTCAGAATGCTAGAAGGGAGTATTTTAATAGGAAGAATAGGTATAAAAATAAGAGCAGGAGCTCTCTTTCAACTGTAGAGGATGATTATTGTTAATTTAGTAAGTATTATAAAAAAATGTTGAGACGTAAAAGGAGGTTGTATTTTAAACAGCAAAATGAGTCATTGCGGAAATTAAAAAATAATGACCCGGCTCAATATTGGTCTCTTCTGAAGTCTGGGGAGCAGAATAATTTGACTGATGCTCCAGTTGTATTGTCTGATTTTGTTGATCACTTTAAGAAGATTGGCAATGGAAACATTGATCATGAGGGATTATTGGTGACCTCATTAAATGAAACACAGAGTAATGCTGGTTTTGATAGTAAAAATCTATTACATGACCCATTCTCTGAAGATGAAGTTGTGTCCATGATAAAGAAATCAAGAAATGGTAAAGCTTGTGGTATAGATAAAGTACGTAATGAATTTTTGAAGAATTGCCCAAGAAATATGATTATGATATTAGTCCGCTTTTTTAATATCGTGTTAGATTCAGGTAATATACCCACAGATTGGTGTGCAGGAATAATCATTCCAATTTATAAAAATAAAGGTGATTCTGCTGACCCAGATAACTATAGGGGTATTACATTACTAAGTTGTTTGGGTATACTATTTACTTCTGTATTAAATTCGAGATTAACTAAAGTTTTGGATTCAAACTGTCAGATTGGGCAGGAGCAAGCAGGCTTTCGTGCAAGTTACTCTACAACTGACCATGTATTTGTGCTGAAGTGCATTATTGATATTTATTTGCAACAGAAGAAACGTCTTTATTGTGCGTTTATTGATTATAAGAAAGCTTTTGATTTTATTGATAGATACTCATTATAGCAGAAACTGCTGAAGAATGGTGTTCGTGGTAAAATTGTTAATGTGATTAAGAATATATACCAGCATGCAAAGTCATGCGTAAATGTTAAGGGTAATTTGTCAGAGTATTTTACTTGCAATGTTGGTGTACGACAAGGGGAAAACCTTTCTCCATTATTGTTTGCCATTTATTTGAATGATTTTGATAGCTATATTGGTTCATGCTATGAAGGTCTGAAGTATCTGGCCAATGAGATGTGCAGTAGGGTTTTGGATACGTTTGTTAATTTGTATTGTTTGTTGTATGCAGACGACACTATTGTCCTAGCTGAGAGCCCAGAACAGCTCCAATCTGCCTTGAATGCAGTTAATGATTATTGTCAGAAGTGGAAATTAACCATAAATACGAGTAAGACTAAAATTGTTGCTTTTTCTCGAGAGAAGGTGAGGAAAATGCCAATTTTTAACTTAAGTGGTGATGTTTTGGAGGTTGTGGATGACTTTATTTATTTAGGAGTTAGATTTAAGTATAATGGTACGTTTAAATCAACAATCATAAAACAGGTATCCCAGGCGAGGAAAGCTCTGTATAGTTTATTGGCAAAAGCAAAACGATTACAACTGTGCATTGACACACAGTGTGAATTATTTGATCGGATGATCTTACCAATATTGACATATGGGTGTGAAGTATGGGGTTATGAAAATATTGCTCAAATTGAAATCTTTCATAGAAAGTTTTTGAGGACAATTTTACGGGTAAATAAGTTTACCCCAGATGCCATGGTGTATGGTGAAACTGGGCGCTCCACTTTATTAAATCACATTAAATGTAGAATGATTGGATTTTGGTTCAGAATTATGAAAGGTGAGGAGAACAGATACACTTTCTTGATTCATAGCTTGATTTTTAATATGCACAAAGATCCAATTACCCAGTTCACATCAAAATGGTTGAGTTGTATTGAAGATATTCTACAAAAAGTCGGTTATGGAAATATATTTTTATCACAAGGACAGGGAGTTGGAACCCACTGGTTTCTAAGGGCCTTGAAATTGCGCTTAAAGGATATGTCAGAACAAGATTGGCATGCAGCAACATGGTCAAATCGAATTTGTTCAAATTATAAGATTGGCTTTTGAGAAGTATCTGTTTATTTGAAGTGATAGCGATGCAATTACATTGTGCAAATTTAGATGCAGGTCCCATAGGTTACCCGTTAATAATAATAGATTTTCTCGAGAATCAGTGAATAATGATTTATGTACATTATGTTCGCTGAAAGAAGTCGGAGATGAGTTCCATTATTTATTTGTGTGCTCTTTCTTTAGTAAAGAGAGACAGATGTACATACCAGAAGAATACTTGAGACTGTGTTCTTACCAGATGTGTAGATTGTTTAGTGTAGTTAAAAGATGCCACTCAAAAAGAATTGTTAGATTCATTAGGATAGTAATGCTGTACTTCTCTAAATCATTTATTGATGAAAAACTTCTGGACAATAATACAGTTGCATGTACCAGAGCGAATGTGACGACTAGAAGTGGCAGGGTGGTAAAACAACCAGTGCGCTTGACATTGTAATCGTTCTATAAAAACTTGTCAGTTTGTTAGTTAATTTGTTTTAAATTAACCTTTTGAAACATGCACATTCACAATGCATACATTTCAATTGTACTCATTTTTATTGTATTTTTTTTTGCAAATATGTTCATTTGTATAATCATATATTCATTATTGTAAATATGTTCATTTGTATAATCATATTCATTTTTGTTAAGATGTTCATTTGTAAAGTGTATAATCATATTCATTATTGTGAATATATGTTCATTTGTATAATCATATTCATTATTGTAAATGCGTTCTTGTTGGGACTCTCATACTCCCGATTGGGGGTCGATAGAGTTTAATAAAATCTAATCTAATCTAATTAGAAATATTCATATAAAATCGATTGATTGTCCTCAGTAAATTTAAAAAGCGTAAATGGTGTTTAATAGACATACTCTTTTCAATTTGACACCTTAGCCGAAGTTGGCTAGCTTTTTATTATTTTTAAAGGATTTATTTTATCACTGGTGCACTTCCACTGTTTCTATGTGCAAATGGGCTGAAATTTCGGCTAGCCTTGTTTCAGCCTAAATATCTTTTTTTAACGCCGGGAAAGTGCCCAAATTAGGTACTTTATTTGAGAGATATTTATATTTTGTCTCTATTCTGTGAATTTAAACGATTTCTACCGATGGGTGTTCAAAATATGATTTATAGACAACCTTCGTTATAACACGTGAGTGATTAGGGCCGTGAATTACTTATGTGAGCCCTATAGCGAAACCTAGCTCAGCGTTGTTATGGAAATGTCGTCTGCTTTTGTTGGTCTGGGTTGCGTTTAAATTGATGTAGATTACTCTTTTTGGATGCTTAACTGCTTAAAGTATCATTTTGAGATAAGTTGAAAGCCATCCTTAATAAAAACATACAGCATTTGTCTATGCGTTGGACAGGTAACACCAAACACCAAAGGAATGATTCATACCCGCGGCTTTCTATGTGGAAAACGTGTCTCTTGTATTTCCAAAATTTAGGGGGGGGGGGGGGGGGGTTGTCAGTCGCTTGAGAATCTGAGCTAGGATTTTCTGTCGATCAAAGTTATTCAGGTTCACTTTCTGCCTTGGACGTTTGCTAAGATAGGGAAATTTAAATTTATTAACTATCACCATTACAAAACGCTTAGCACGCCTCCCGTTCGAGCCGGTTAGTTTCGCTCTCCTCGATCCCTTTTCAGAGCAGTCTCATTCTCTCTCTCTCTCTCTGCCCCCCCCCCCCCCCCCCCCCTCAGACTCACACACAGCATCCATGGGTAATTATGTGAAACGTCCCCAATCTCCCCTTCTATCCTAATTACAGACGGAATAATACTATAAATAAATTGCCAGAATATGAAGGAAAAGTGAATATGCAGCCTTTTCTTTTATATTCTTTGTTTTTAAAAGATAAAGACAAAAATTGAAATTTTTCTATTTTGATGCTACAGGTGCCTTTCAACATCATCAATCAGCCGACACTTCATTCAGGGTGCAAAGGAAACAGTATTCACTATAAAGAATCACACTCCCGCATCTACACGTCAACCGTAGTTTCATGCACGCAAATTGACAATAGTGAGTGATGTCACTGGGACCGTTCTCACTTGCCTGTCCTCATTACCCTTGATTAGATAATGAGAAATTGGTATCAATTTTATCAGTAGATGCAACTCTACCATTTACGGCTGAAATTATTCAGATTATAAAATTTTGACCTACTCTATAGGGCCCACATAAGTAATTCATCCGCTCGCAATGCATACCAGTGAGGCGGAGCAAAGATTATTTGAAATTAATTGATTAGAAATATTCATATAAAATCGATTGATTGTCCTCAGTAAATTTAAAAAGCGTAAATGGTGTTTAATAGACATACTCTTTTCAATTTGACACCTTAGCCGAAGTTGGCTAGCTTTTTATTATTTTTAAAGGATTTATTTTATCACTGGTGCACTTCCACTGTTTCTATGTGCAAATGGGCTGAAATTTCGGCTAGCCTTGTTTCAGCCTAAATATCTTTTTTAACGCCGGGAAAGTGCTCAAATTAGGTACTTTATTTGAGAGATATTTATATTTTGTCTCTATTCTGTGAATTTAAACGATTTCTACCGAGGGTTGTTCAAAATATGATTTATAGACAACCTTCGTTATAACACGTGAGTGAATAGTGCCGTGAATTACTTACGTGAGCCCTATAGGTGCGCTCCATCAGCCCGAGTTGGCTCAAGCTCGAGATTCTAGCCCGATCAGCGCTTCTCGAGAAAACATTCCGAGTTTGAAAAACGCTGTCTCCAATAGCCCGAGTCGAGCGATTCCCGCTTGTTCTTAGCATAAACTCGAGCTACAGAGCATGCACACTTCTAAGATGGGAAATTAAAGAAATACTGTACATAGGATAAATAAAAAGAAAAGAGCAAAGAAAAAGATAAGGAAAAAATAAAAAGGATGGAAAAACAAAGAAGTACATGAGGAAATATTAAGAAAAGAGGATAGAGAAAACAGAGAAAAACATAAAAATTAAAAAAAGAATAAAGAATGGGAAAAACAAAGAAATACATAGGGAAAAGATTTTAAAAAAGGACAAGACAGAAATATATAGAGAAGATGATAGAAAGAAATACATAAAGAAACATACGAAAAAAGGATAGCAAGAAAACAAAACAAAGAAATACATATTTAGGAGAAAAAAGAAGGAAAAACAAAGCAATACATATTTAGGAGAAAAAAGAAGGAAAAACAAAGCAATACATATAAGAAACAAAGAAATACTTAAGAAAATATCAAGAGAAGAGGATAGAAAGAATAACAAAGACATTCATAAGAATAGAAACAAGAATGAATAATGGGGAAACAAAGAAATATATAAGGATGAAAAAGAGAGAAGGAAAAGCAAAGTAATACATAACAAACAAGGAGATACATAAGGAAATAATTATAGAAAGAAAAGAATAGAAGAAAAAAGAAATACATACGAGTACAAAAAATAATTGGGAAAACAAAGAAATATATAAGGAAAAAAAAGAAAAGGAAAAAAAATTAATACATAATAAACAAAGAAATACATAAGGAAAAGATAAAATAGAAAAACAAACAAAGAAAACATAAGGAAATCTAAAAAGAAGAGGATAGAAATAATACTATTAAATATATAAGAATAGAAAGAAGAATAAATAATTGGGAAAACAAATAAATACATAAGGAAAAAAGAGAGGGATAAAAACAAAGAAATACATAAGGAAACGATGACTAGTGAGAAGTAAAACCAAAGTAATTCATAAGACTTGGAACCATTTTGAATGCTGTTATTTGATATCATCGGCGTTCAGTTATTGATGTTAAGATAATTATTACACCTTTTCTCTCTTGTCTTTTTAATAAAAATTATTTAATGGGCTTGTCGTTTATTCTCTAAATAAATTTTGGATCATCCTTATAAAGTTTCAGTTCCGTTTGGAAACTGTTGCACAAATCAAGATGTATGATAATGAATAAATAAAGTTCTTCATTCAAGTTATGTCATATTTCATAACTATTACAATTACACGGATTATCAAAGATCAAACTTTAGAATGTTTTGCAAAAAATATGAATAATTTATTAATCTTTGTTTATTACATTGATAATTTCCTCTAGATAAATTTTAAAAATCCCGATGTCATTATTATTGAGATACATCAGCACATGCATTAAACAAATGTACACATGTACCTTTCATACATTTTGACACTAAAATGTTATCATAAAGCAGGGAAAATTTCTCATTACATGACGAACATTTTCTTATTCTAGTAACGAAATATCTATAATTAGCAAAAAACATATCTTGAAATTAGATAACTATTAATACCGTGAGGAGTAATATGCACAAATTACTACGCATGGGACGTAGGGGTAACCTCGCTATTCATATATAAGGACCGCTATTCATAAGGACCACGTATTCATAAGGACCACTATCCATGACGCGTGACTAAATGAATAACGGTTTTGTATGAATAGCGGCCCTTCTAAATAGCGAGCACACCATAGACAAATTACCTCGCTATTCATAAGGACCACTATTCATAACTATTCATAAGGAGCGCTGTTCATAACGCGTGTTAAATGAATAGCGGTCCTTATGAATATAGCGAGTGGACCCCGCGACGTATGGATCTTGCTGTTTTAGATATGCTAAGTCATAAGACAGTAAAGCTAGATAAATTACCCAGATTTTCAAAATCCGAAGTATTTGTAAAAATATGAATAATTCATTCATCAATAATACATTGACTATTATTTTCCTCCTATAATTGAAGCTTAATCTTAGTATGATATGGATACTAGGATAGGCCTACATGTATAACGAAATTTATTTATTACAAAATTGATTTGTACCCTGCATACATTTTTACGCAAAGACGGCGGAAAACGGTGAATTTCTCATTATGGAGGTAAGCCTCTATGCATTGTAGCTCACTGTGGGTGTTTCATTTTCATTTCCATAATATCAAATGGGTAATTTTTTTCAAAATGTCCGGGCAGCGCATATATTTTTTTTACCACAATTAACTGCTACGTGAAAAAATCCTAGAAGTCCAGATGATGAACCAGCAGCGCTATGTACACGAACAGTATAACAAGGGAATGATAGATTCAAGAAAGAAACATGCAAAGAAATCATGAGGAAGGAGAAAAGGATAGATCAAAGAAAAAACAAAGAAATGCATAACGAAAGAGAAGGAAGGATCAAAGAAAAAACAAAGAAATACATAAGGATGAGAATAGATAGATTAATGGAAACAACAAAGAAATGCATAAGGAAAGAGAAGAGGATAGATTAAAGGAAAAACATAGGAATACATGAAGGAAGGAATAGAGGATATAGAAAGGCAAAAACAAAGAAATACATTAGGAAAGAGAAGATGATATAGAATAAAGGAAAAACGAAGTAATACATAACGATAGAGATGAAGAATAGATCAAGGGAAAACCAAAGAAATACATAAGGAATGATAAGAGGATATATTAAAAGCAAAAACAAAGAAATACATGAGGGAACAATAGAGGATATAGAAAGGCAAGAAAAAAATACATTAGGAAAGAGAAGACGATATATAATAATGGAAAAAAACAAAGAAATACATAAGGAAACAGAAGAGAATAGATTAAAGGTAAAAGTAATTCATATCAGAAATGAGAAGAGGACAGATTAAAGGAGAAAACATACAAATACACAAGGAAAGAGAATTAAAGGAAATATTAAGGGGAAAAACAAAGAAATACATATGGAAAGAACGCGGGGTATAGAAAAGGAAGAACAAAGAAATACAATGGAATGAGAAGAGGATAGATTACAGGAAACAACATATAAGGAAAGAGAATAGTATAGATTTAAGGAACAGGCAGGTTTCCAGACTGGGACGTTATGTGCTGGGCAACTTCTTAATCTCACCCAACATATATATAGAAGATGACTTTCAGGAGGGTGTCATCACAGGAGCTGTGTTTGTAGATCTCTCAGCCACATATTATAGAACCGATTATTACATAGAATTCTTGCTATGATTGCGATGACATGCAACATGCACTTAACAAATCTTGTGTGGTTCAAAACAGGCGCTACTTTGTTGAGCTGTCGGGAAAGAGAAGTCGCTGGCGCAAGGAGAAAAATGGCTTCCTCAAGGTAGTGTCCTGGCCTATCCACCATAACACCAGGAGCTTCATATAAAATTATGCAGATGATCTGTGTATTTGTGAGGCACTTGCCAACTTGTCTTCCTACTACAGTGAAAATCACCAGAGAGCCAATACTTCCAGTCTGTGCTTTCCACCTAAAGAACAGACATGCTACCAGAAGAATATGGATCACTTGAAATGGCGTTGTTTTGGAGAACTGTGACAATTAATCCAGTTTATCTCGTGTTACCCTTGATCGGTCTCTGACCAACAAAGCTCATGTCAACAAGATGAGAGGGAATGTCAGCGCTAGGAACCCCTACTTCACAAAAGTGAGCACATCACACTGCGATGTGGGGACGTTCAGTTCATGCAAAGAAGATCGATCCTGTGCTGAACACAAGCTGTCGCTGCAATGACTGCATCACCGGTTGCATGAAACCCACTAAGACAGTACCACTGAGTCTATCTTCTCTCTGGTATCGCTCCCCCTGAGATAAGACGGACAGTAGCCAGCCAAATGGAACGTCTTAGGCAATCAAAGGATGAAAGACACCCCCTGTATGGCCACCCTTTTCTCAACGCTTGGAATCGCTGAGAAGTTTCCTTGCTTTTGTCTCTCCCTTCATAAGGCAGCGCAACATCTACGCGACTCAAAGTAAGGGAAGAGAGACTGGAGAAACTTCTAGAGGATACATACAATATGGCTATTGATCCATCTGAGTCACTCCCTACAGGTTCCAAAGTACCATGATCACATGGCGTAGCCTTAACAGATTGTGAACAGACATGGGGCGGTGCAAGGCAAACATGCTCAAGTGTGGATATACCGACACTGCACTCTTAGAAATATTGGGCAAAATTTTACCCAAATTTTACCCAACATGAGGGTCCTTATGAGTCCGACCAACTTTTGGGTAAACTTTACCAATTTCATTCTTATTTTTGACCAATGTTGGGTAAATGCATGTAAAAGTTGAGCAAGATTTAACCAACCTATGCCCAATCTTCATTTACCCAGTGGCATTTACCCAACATTTCTAAGAGTGTGCGGCAGACTGTGAGTGTGGGCAGGGCCTCCAGACCATGCTCCATCTACAGAACTGTCTGTGACAAGTTCTGCATGACACTTCCACCGAAAGGGACCTGGCAATGGCTAACGACATGGCTCTTACATGTGCTAGACACTGGGAAACAGGAGTGTGATGACCCGAAATGATATTTTCTTTGGTTACTATTCACTGGCAATTAAAAAGCATACAATTACACAATTAACAACGTTACATTTTTGATGGAAATTTTGCTTTCTTGGCCTCATTAAATGTAAACTTGTGGATGCTCAATCTCTATTATAAAATCAGGGGTAATTCTTGTGTAGACATTTAACTTGTGTTAAAATATAATAATTTTGGCATTGCTTGGAGCTACAGCAGCAACTCAAATTTTGGTTCGTAACGTTGCAAAAAACCGACATGAAAAATTAAGGGTCATCTTTAGTCGGACTTCACAGTAGAATACTTTAGATAAAATGTTTTTTCTTTAGTTATTTTTTAGGTTTTATCCTTTTTACCAAAATTTTCTTTTCTTTCAATATCTGGAAATACAGTACTTCATTGATTTGGTGCGTTTACATCAATATACAATGTCAAAGAATGCTAAATGAAGATTTTATTCATAATTTCTGGGTGTATAGTCCACATACATGTATGTGAATTCACGTACAGTTTCATATACTACATGAACGAGACACTCAAGGGTCAATATGGTAGAAAGTGATTCCCCTATTCACCATGATTCACTCTAGACAAATAGCATAATTACAATTTTAACCATCGTGGGCATAAAAGATGAAAAAAATACTGATTTTGATTTTGTTCATGTATCTCTCACTAACTGTGGAATTGCCCATTTGCATATTTACATTATAAACACGACAAAGTTTTCCCTTATACCATATAAATAAATAAAAAAAACAAGTTTTCCCTTATAGTACCGGTAGTTATTCATTTTCAACATACCTACACAAAAATTCATTCGTTTTTTAACACTTGTCATACACAATATTTCCCATAGAAGAATAGTGGATTATGTAATTAGAAAATGAAACGGGCTTATTTACCATAATCTCACATGATGAATTGCCTAATCAGTCATGAATTATAAAAAACAAACATACAAACAAGCTACAGATCGTTAATGTCATACTCCAGAATCAAATCATTCATTATACCATCTAAATCAGTGTTAAATTTTGGGCTCATGACCCAATCTGACCACACCCCTTGTTGGTACACTTGAGCTTGAGCAGTGTCGTTAAAATGTAATGAAACTGTACATAGATTCAAGAAGGGATTTGTTTCATTAATGACACATTAAACACTCCTCTGAAATACTATTTACCAACGCAATATAGGGATCATGGCCCTTAGGTTAAATTTCGGATGGGATATTGGTAAGCTTGCTCAATAATTATTATGCCATTGACTGGCGTAATGAGAGGTCAAACAAGACGAGATATTTCATGGTAATTTGAAGTGATTTTTGAACATGTGTGTCATGGTGTCTTTGAGAGCCATTGCCCTTGGTCCAAAGTTAGAATTAATTTTGTTTTTGAATTGAATGAGATGGATGGACGGATAGATGGAATGACGGACAGACAGTCCCCTAAATGATGAATCTGAATACATGTACATCATTCTAGATGTGGATACGAATCATAGGTCTACATATTGTTGACTTGATCGTCGATTTTACGTCAATCTCTAACGGTAAAACCAATAATGTCATTTCTTTTTCGGACGCTTCACTCTTTTCACTGCAACTATCTTCTTTTTAGGTACAACATGTGCTTTTTCATTCGATGGGTTGGTCTTCAAAGTCTTTCTGGCGTCTTCCAACAGATGTTGTTTAGGAATGACCTTGTTTTCCACTACACTCAAGTTGGTTATCAAGGTCTGGTTTACCTTAATATCGATTACACGATATTGTTCATGATTTGACTTCATAGTATAATTTTCTTCTGGTAATTTACTCGAATTAGTGTTCAACTTCCCATCCGTCATTTTCATCCCGTTTTGAATCTTTGCGTCAGGACGCTTCATACTATGATTAATCAACTTTTTCTTCTTGACAACAACTTTTCTTGTAACCTTGGAACTCTCCTGGAAACCGGTTTGGTATTGCGGTATTCCCTGTGTGCGCATGCGTGTGCAAGTCTTCTCGCTCGAAGTAACATCGCTCGTACGATACTCGTAACACCATTTCGGCGCATTCTTTACCAAGATAAAGGCAACTGTGCGCTTGTCTTTAGATCCACTATGGTTCTTTGCAGTTATGCATTTCTCTACGAATTCCTGATGTTTTTTCAATAATTCCAAATCTGCTTCGAAATCACCGTCATAATTTCGAACTTTCTCCCAAAATGTCTCGTTGAAATAATCGTAAAGTTTTGCATCGCCGCTATTCCACTGCAAGATTTTTGAACGCATTTCATCTGTCATGTTTCGTCTGAAGCTTGCAGAGCGAATGGCACGTGACATATACGTGATGTCTGTCATTCTCCAACATAACAACTTTCGAAGTAGCACGAGAGACTCGTCAAAATACTCGTTGATCATTATCAAGTTGAACTCTTTGTCTAGTTGTTTGATGTTTTGATCTATGACATCCATCCGATACATATCCACAGGATTCATCCCCAGATCATATAGCTGCATGTTATGCATTCGGTTTTCTTTACCCGGGTATTTCTGCTGCACATAGTTATAATATTTCATCGGATTCGACATGAAAAGCTGAATCGGGTCCTCGGATTTTGGCAAGAAGTGATCCATTTGAAAATAATAGAATCCGGATTCGAATTGTGCCACCGGATTTCTTAGTATTGTCACGTACGTTGTGTTATGGAATACCTTATTCATTTCAGACCGGTTATAACGAATATGGTTAGTAAGCATTTGGTAACCAATGCTGAAATTCCAACTTTTTGAAGTCGGTTGTCCAATTTTAGATGTCTTGAAGGTATCTTTTTCACTGAGAATATGTCTGTGATCAGGCACTAGAAATGTTAGATTCCGCTTCATGCCGAATCTTTGGAAGATTGAAGACACTGTTGTAGAACCTGTCTTGTGAGTTTTGAGAAATACTACACGATGAACTTCACTGCATTCCAGAGCTGGGAAGTAAGCGGCATATCTGAAAGAGAATTAGGTTTAGACTTTGTTTAAACAGTTCAGGAGGCACTTTAAGATGATAAATATTTGGGATCATGTGATTAAGTTTCAAAGTAAGTTTGTTTTAACTATTCGGAGTAGAGGTATTAAAGGAGCTAGGGTACAAAATGAGTACGAGTACAGACATATAATATTACACTATTTTGTTTTCATTTATGCCTATATGAAACCTTATACAGCTATGATTATTTCACTTAATTTTTCTTGTAATTGTAAATCATTGCTACTGTTCTGCTCGAAAATTCGTTAAAACAGACAATTTTCCCACGTAGTTAAATAAATATATAAAATAAAATGTTTCTTTACAGATATAGAGAGTCAAGTAATGAAAGAAAGACGTCGATAAGGAGTGGAAAACAAAGATGAAATTAGTTATACATTTGATACGGTAATTTGGGGACAGACTAAAAAAAAAGAATTATTATTAGCAAATAAGTGTCGAAGATAATAATCCGAAAGTTATGATGATCCATATAAATTCATATAATCACATAGGGTAAGTTTGATATTTCTGCAAAAAAGTCCAACCACAACACATTGATTTCTCTGTATTTCTCCTCATTTGCGATTATATGTTATACAGGAGTGATGTTATTTACCATGGTTAAGCCTGCATATGTTGGACTATTTTTCACTTCCTTTTCTTTATCATTACATTAAAGTAGGTATTCAAAGAAAATCACAAATATGGCAATTAATGTATCACTAGAAACTGGGAAGCTTACAGATGGCAATCGTATAAGTTTTATGTCAACTGCGAATCTGATGATTATAAAAACAACACAAATAAAAGCTCTTCTCAGCATCTGGAATATCCGAGGATTCGCCAGAAATATAGCGATGTTTTGATGTCGTCACACTCGGGATCGATCCTGCTTAAGCAGACGACGTCCTATAATGAATGAACGTAATTGCAATGCAATTATTTATCAAATTATAAAGGGTTTGGTGTATTTAAACATGACCTTATTTCACACCATTATAAAGGGAAAGTGAAGATAGGAGGGCGCTCGTCAAGATTACGATTTAGACACGCCTTCACTGGAATTGGAGACTAATTTGTAGTTTTTTGACTGTTGATAATCGGTGAGTGAAATTTTTGAGAAATAATTTCAGAACATTTGTTGAATAGACTCGAACGAAACTAGTTATATGTAAATAGATAAAGAGGTGGAAGAAATATCATGCATAAAAGCGGTGATTTGTCTCAGCCTGTGAAGCCTGATGCTATGTCGGGTGCCACGTATGCAGACGCCACCAGATTGGCGTCACGTGATAGGGGTAGCACAGGCGCAGAGAGCAGTGAGAACAGGGTCAAACCCGTCTTCCTTAAGACCAGGGATGTGCCCGAAGGAAAACCGCTTCAACATGAGGAAATATATATAGCTATCCACAAACATCTTGGCTCAACAAAGAACCTGAAAGGCTTGCAGAAAATTGGAGGACTCTGGCGGATTTACCTCTCAGATAGAGTGGATAGAATTGCCCTCATTTCTGCTGGACTCAACATAAGAGGGGTGTCTGCCCCCATCTATGACACGAATCCCTTCGTAAACCGCCATGACCCTACCAAGTCGCTCAAAGTCATTGTGAAAGACATCCCTTTGTCGTTGGAAGATGAAGTTATTGCTAATGAAATTGAAAAGCAGAAATGCAAAGTGCTAAGTAGAGTGCAAAGGATGAAGTTAAGAGTAAATGGTCTTTTGACAGATTGCCACACAGGCGATCGAATGCTGTTCATCACACCATGCACGAAGCCTCTATCACGAGCCATGTATATAGGAGGTTTTAAAGCACGCATTTACCATGAAGGACAGACCAAGGGCCCCATTATATGCTCTAAATGTCTAATACAGGGGCATCATGCGTCAACATGCGTCAACGACGTCGTTTGCAGAAGGTGTTCACAACCTGGACACAAGGCAGTGCAATGCACTCTTCTCGACTCCCGCCATGACGTTTCCATCGCCGCCCCTGTACAGAAACTACCCGGTCCTGTGCAGAAGACGAACGATACGCCATCAGTGGGAGATCCTAATCTGAGTGAGTCTTCACGTAATTTTGAGATGAATCAACAGGAGAGCATTGTCCAGGGCAACAAAGTATTGCGTAACAAGGAGACACCTCGAGCGCAAGCAAAGATCACCCAGTTCATTTCATCAGGAAGTGCTTGTGATACTGCTTCACAAGGAGTTTCAGAGAGCGACGATGATGACGAGTTTGAAGATGCTGATACGCGTGAATCTGAGGAGCAAGATCTAGAGCACTCGGATATGTCGGCAGATTCTCCCAAACTTGTGGAGGATGGGAAAAAGTTCTCCAGCGGCAAACGTAAACAAAAAAGCAGAAGCAAAGCAGCAAAAAAGAAATAAGAAGGGCTTCTGACTACAGCAAAGTGTATATAGTGTAAATACAATCATCCATGTCCGGATTATACTGCACCTTGCTTAGTTTGAATGTTAGAGGCATCAGAAATAAAGAAAAGAGAGACGCAATTCTGTTATGGTGCAGGAATCAAAGAGCGGATATATTGTTATTACAAGAAACTTATTGGACAGATAATATTTTGAAAATTATTCGAAATGAATGGAAGGGTCATGTTTTCTGTTCCAATGGATCTAATCATGCCAGAGGAGTTGCCATTCTTATTTCAAAAGATTTGCCAATCATTATTCATAACATAATTTCTGGTCAAGAAGGACGGATGATTATGTTAAATGCTAAAATTAATAATTGCAGTTTTTGTATTGTAAATATTTATGCTCCCACAGAGAAAAAATACAGAGAAAGATTTTTCAAAAAACTTTATAGATGGATAGAGTCAAATAAACTTCCAGATAGTGATTTAGTAATAGGAGGCGACTTTAATTCTATCCTTTCTCCAACTAAAGACACGAAAAGAAATCCTAATGCTTATTATAAGACACCACGAAATTTGAAGGTTCTTATTAAGAGTTTTGATTTGTGTGATATGTGGAGGCATTTCCATCCTAAAAAACATCAATTTACATGGAGAAATTTATCCTTAGATGTGGCATCTAGACTTGATTACTGGCTGGTAAATGAGAACCTGAAAGCCAAAATAATTATGTGTGATATACGTCCATCGACACGCTGTGACCACAACGCTGTCTTTTTGAAGGTTTTGATAGGGAAACCTGATAAAGGTCCAGGATTTTGGAAATTAAATACGCAAATTTAAAAAAATGAGCAGTATAAAAATAAAATAAGAAAAATTATCAAAAATGTTAAAGAGATGAATCTCAGTTTTTCGGAAAGATGGGAACTTACAAAGATTAAATGTCGTGAATTTACTCAGACATACTGTATCGGAAATAAATATAACACAAAAGAATTAAAAAGAATTTTAGAGGAAAGATTTGCTAATATTACTAAAATAGTTGATGAACAAAGAAATATTGATGATGCGACTAAAAAGGAGTACCTAGGTATCAAAGGTGGTTTAGATAGATTGTATAACAGAGAATGCAAAGGAGCAAGCGTGCGAGCCAGAGTCAAATGGCTGGAGAAGGGTGAAAAGAATACAAGGTATTTTATGAGTCTAGAGAAGAAAAACGCTCAGAAGAGAAATGTTACTAGAATACGGAAAGGTAGTAAGATTATCACGGAAAGAGAACATATTCTGAAGGAGGTTGTTTCTTTTTACGAAAAACTATATCTTAGTAAACAAGTTAAAAAAGAAGATATCGAAGAATATTTTGAAAGCTTTATTGTAAATAAGTTAAATGAATCAGATAAAGAACTGTGTGAAGGGCTATTAACATATTCAGAATGTCGAAAAGTTGCTTTTGAAATGACCAAAAATAAAACTCCAGGAGGAGACGGTTTACCCGTCGAATTCTATCGAGAGTTTTGGAACGACATTGAATTTGTGTTTGTTAATGCGCTTAATGAAAATTTTAGTAATAAGGTTATGTCAAAAGCTCAACGATTAGGAATTATTACATTGATCCATAAAAAAGGAGAGATGGAAGATTTGAATAATTGGAGGCCGATAACATTGTTAAACTATGATTATAAAATAATGGCCGCTGCCCTAGCAAACAGGTTACATAAAGTTTTACCAAAACTTATTCATGAAAACCAAGTTGGTTACATTAAAAATAGAATGAGCGGCTTTAATATTAGACTCACGCAAGACGTTTTTGATTATATGAAAAAACAGAAATTAGAAGGTGCGTTAATGCTAGTTGATTTTCAGAAAGCATTCGATTCCGTTGAATTTGACTTTATTGAATATTGTTTGTGTAAGTTTGATTTTGGCGAAGACTTCAAATGCTGGGTTAAGCTAATGTATGACAAAGCGGAGAGTTCGATACTTATTAATGGATGGAGAACAAAAACATTTCAGATCAGTCGAGGTATAAGGCAAGGATGCCCGCTATCGGCCATGCTTTTTATCTTAGTGGTAGAAACGTTAGCAGAAAGAATTAGAAAAAATGATAAAATCAAAGGAGTTTTGTTTGGAAATAACGACAGAAAAGAATTAAAAATCTTGCAATATGCAGACGATACCTCTGTGTTCTTGAGAGAAAAGTCTTCTATGAAATACATTATAGACGAATTGGATAAATTTGGAAATGTGGCTGGTCCAGTAGTTAAATAAAGACAAAACAATTTTGAAATGGTTGGGTTCTACAAAACATTATTGGAATTTTAAAAAATATGGATTACATTGGACGGAAGGTTGTATTAAGTATTTAGGAGTTCATATAGACCATGACCAAGATAAGGTTGCGAAATTGAACTGGGAAACAAAATTAGAAAAGATACAGAGAATCGTAGATAATTGGAGGAAAAGAAACCTGACAATTATAGGAAGAGTCCTTATTATTAAAACTCTACTTATTAGTCAAATAATTCATTTGATTATGTTTTGCTCAGTTCCCAACAATGTAGTAAAAAAACTGGAAAAAATAATTTTCCACTTTTTATGGAACTCAAAAGTTGACAAAGTCAAACGAGTCACAATCGTGAAGGATTATGAGGATGGTGGCATAAGAATGGTCGATATTCAGAATTTGATTAAGAGTTTCAGATTGAAATGGTTGGCCAGAATTGTTGATGATACAAGTGGTTGTTGGAAAGAATTTGCTTTACTGAATTTCGAAATAATTGGAGGTGTTAGACTTATTTTAAATTCTACCCTTGATAATCATATGACAGACAAGTGGTTTGCTGACAAATTGCCAAGATTCTATGTTGAACTGATAAAAGCATGGTCATATTTAAAAGAATTCATCAAAAAGGTGATTTGAACTCAAGTACACAAATTTTATGGTATAATAAATATATTGTCTACAATAACCGACCACTATTTTATAGAGATTGGTATGCTAGTTCAATCATTTTTCTGAAAGATATTTGCATTGAAGGAAAATTTGTATCGCTCACAAAACTGGAAGAAAAGCTTAAATCTGAAAAAACAAAAGTGAGAGCCCTGTTTGATTATTCTAAACTACAAAGGGCGACACCGAAAGTGTGGTTGAATAATCTAAAAGATGCTAGTACCCTAGATATTCCAACAATATCATCGAAGGGAAAAGAAAAACAACTTAAGTTATGTTCCAGTAAATTATTTTATAACATCTTGTTAACACATGAAAGAACCAATGATGGCCCAACATTTTGGGTTAATCTAGTTAATAATGCTATAAACTGGAAAAATGTCTTTAAGAGAAATTTAACAAATATAAAAGAAAACAAATTGAAACAGTTCAATCTAAAAATGCTGTATAACCTCATTCCAACAAAAAGGAAGTTGTTTTTATTGCAATTAGGAAATTCCGATATTTGTGAAGTGTGTAATGCCAAGGAAGATTTAATCCATGCTTTTTTGTACTGTCAATTAAATAAGTCATTCTTCGACAACTTATTCATTATGGTGCAAAACATATATAACGTAGATATTTGCTTTGATATCGACATTCTGTTAAAAAATTACAAAGAAAAGAAGATTGATGATATTATTACCATTGCTCTGTGGAGTATTTATAAAATGCTGATTTTCAGAAATATATATGGTAAGGAAGAAAGGGAAAAAAGACTATGGTTTACCTTTTTAAAGGAATTAAAGTTAAGAATAGATATCAATAATGCCTTTATGAAAGCAGGAAAGAAAGAAATGTATAATTTGCCTGTTATTTTGGAAATGTACGTTTAATCGTTCTGTAAAATTGATTTATATGTAAAATGAGATTTTTGTTGAATTAAATACCCGTGTCATGGGTGAAAGAGAAAAAAAAAATAAAGGGAAAGTGAAACTGATTCTGATAGCTAAAACCGTTTGATTGTAAATACACAGAAGGGTCAATGATCAATGAAATAAACCCCACTTTCAAATTGAAAAGCCCTCCGAATAATAGCAGGATGGTATTCGTTCCCTCTTGAAACGCCGAACATGCCCCGGTGCAAGCAGCTGAAAATACAATGGCGTCTTATTTTGTTTACAAGTGACTGATTCCTTTATTTTTTTAACGCTGCATTTTTCATCAAAATAATACCATACACGAAGTTAAGAGTGAGGCAACAGACTAACATTAAGACTGACACTAGTGAAGGAAGAGAAATAAGTGAAGAGGAGATGACAAAATAGGCTCTGAAAAATGTGTAAGATGTTATGGGACATCGTCTGCTTAGACAGGACTGGTCCATGGTGTGTCGTCACATATCTCAGCCGCGTTCGAGGAGCTCTTCAGCTGCTATATCGGGGGCTGTATTTTACCGTTTTATAATTGATAATAATCATTACTTCAAATGTTTCCAAGCGTTGAATTTGGATAACCTTGTTTAATTTATGCCATCTATGCAATAATAAGTATTAAGCCAATATTTAAAATCATTAAAATTCTACTTTAACACAAAGACGGGTTTATGCATTTCCTGTTTTATATTTAGTGAATTATTAGTTCATTCTCTATATTTGAATATTGAATGTTTATCAATCTTACAATTATAGTTTCTTCACCATTTCTTACAATTATTGTTACTTCACATTTCATTGTAATTATATTATAAATTATATTGTAATGTATTACTTTATTATGACCCTTTCAGAACCAAGATGTAAAACAAATTACACGTACATTTTTTTTTTGGTGTTTATATCTTATCATTATATTCTGAATAAATACATGTATATGTCAATATATCAATAATAAATATACTTCTTACCTACTCTGATCGTATCTTGGCTGCATCGCTCTCGATATTAACCTTGACTGCGCGTAGTAGTACATAAGATCGAGCACGATGATGATGCCGATAGAGACAAAAAAGAAGACATTTCGCCGACTACCGTCTCTTTGGACGGTCCTCGCCATCCTTGCTATGGGTTGCATCACCGATTACAACACTACGTGGTAACGACGTCTTCAACCGTTCAAGTCTGTAACGACAGCAGGAAAGATGAGAAAGAGCACAGATATTGAATAAAATGAATTATTCTCTATCGGGTCATTTACAATTAAATCGGCAATATCAACTAGAAAGGTCGTCAAAGGCGGCAATCCAAATGTCGTAGAATCTGCTCTAAATACCGAGATGGAGATTTTGGACAAATGGATTTCTCAAAACAAATTATTGATTAATTATACGAAGACTGATAGCATGCTCATTGGCACGCGTAACATATTAGCAAAGTATAATACCCTTAATGTGAAAGTAAATAATATGATCTTACAAAAGGTTAAAACTACTAAATATCTTGGACTTCATATTTCAAAAAAATAGTAAGCTTGTCGGTTTCCTTGGTCGATTATATGTTGGAAATGAATCAAGTTTAAATTTAATCTATAAATCGGTCATTGTACCACATTTCGATTATGGAGATGTTGTGTGGCAATCTGCTCCTAAAATTTTTCTTTCACCTTTGCAAAAAATCCAAAACAGAGCGTGTCGTATCATTATGAAAATCAATCCTTTTTCTCATATATCAAATCAATACATTCACGATACATTGGGTTGGGACCTTCTTGATTGCCGCTATAACAAACACCTGTGTACAATGATTTATAGGATTTTGCATAATTTCACCCCAAATTATATGTCTGACAATATCACAATAAGAACTTCCAGTTACACACTCCGCTCTAATCAGAATTTATATCTCCCAAAGCCAAAGTCTAATCATTGTAAAAGTACATTTTTCTACAGGGGAATTTCCATTTATACCCAACTACCCAATGAAATTCGAAGTGCAACATCTATTAGATCTTTTAAACTGCTATTAAATCAAAATTATAAATGAGCATATAAGTGGGGGGGGGGGGGGGGGGGGGTTGTCTGGGTTTGGGTATAGTCATTTTCATTTTATTAATTTTAACTTCACTGTAAACAATTGCTGTAGGAATTTGCAGTAAATTGCTGGCAGCTCGCTGCACAGTAGATTACTGTATTTTGCACGGTATTGTACTGTTTATTATATAGTTAAACTGTAAAATGCAGTATATAACTGTAAAAAAAAATTGTTTAACTGATAAACTGTAAATGATAGAGTATTTTACTGTGCAGCCGGGTTGCCAGTGGTTTACTGTGGATTCCTACAGTATTTTTTTACAGTGTTGGTTTGATTGTAGTTTGCAAATTTGATTGATTTTGTGTTTTTTATTTGTTTTTTTTTAAATATATAATTGTGTTATGATATAATTTTTAATATATATGCTATGTGGGACGAAGAACAGCGGCATTTTGTAAATACTGCTGAATTTGGGTCATCCTCCGTTTTTTAAGTTCATGTATACGTTGTATTTTATGAAATGTATGTGGTTTTCTTAATACGGAAATGAATACAAACAAACAATACAGACCCACGACTTAGCAACGCTATAGAGTAGTTGCAATACTATACTAACTACGGAGTCAAAACTACAAGGTTACACAGGTTTTTTTTTGTTTTTGTTTTTAAGATATTTTCTATTGTTTTCTCTCAAATCAAATACATAAAATGCAATTTTCATTAAACAAAAACACAAATATTTTAACTAAGTAATACAATTATACATCAAACATTGAAAGCATCTGAAAACAATGAAGAAAATATTACTTGTATCTTATACATAAATATTGAAATAACGTAATGTCTTAAGGGATAAGAGAGAAAACCGAAAATATGAAATCAGGTGCTGTTTACCCCTCCCCACACCCTCCCCGGTGTAAAGCAACCTTAATTAATGTTTTTATTGTTTTCTCTCAAATCTAATACATACATAGCAAATCTCATTAAACAAATTGTACATATTATTTGAATATCTTAACATAATTATAAAATAATACATCATTGAAGAAATTTTAACATGATATAGAAGAAAAAATATGACTTGTATTATACAAATTGAAATAACGTAATGTGTTAAAGGGTAAGAGCAAATAACAAATAAAAAACAAAAACAAAAACAGGTGCTGTGAGTCTACCCTCCTACCCCCCCCCCCCCCCCGGTGAGAGCACGCTTCCTAATTTTGCCTCATACACATGGAAGGGATATGATTTCCTATTTCTTTATACCGTCTCTGTAAGGAAAAAGAGAGAAAAAAAGAATATATTTGGCTCTTGCTCAACCTTTACCTCTACCTCGCTCTCCCTATTATTTATTCAATTTAGATTTTCCCATTTCCTTAAATGGAGAGAAATTTTGCCTTTCTCCACTGTCAGCTTTTTTTCTTCCCATTCTTCTTCTTTAAAATTTCTTTTAATTTCATCTGTAGTTATTGGCGAACCCCTTTCTCTTCCTTTAAAAATTGAAATTTTTTAAAGATTAAAAAATGATTAACCAACCGTTCCTTTCCCTCATCTTCTAATTCTATTCCGCCAAATATTTCTTCCCAGGCTAAATTACCAATAGATAAAAAGTCAAACATCTCCTTGCAATTATTCCAAACCAAAGAAGCATGTACACCCTCCCTTAATCGGCTGT
This sequence comes from Heliocidaris erythrogramma, assembly GCA_025617745.1. Classification (NCBI taxonomy): domain Eukaryota; kingdom Metazoa; phylum Echinodermata; class Echinoidea; order Camarodonta; family Echinometridae; genus Heliocidaris; species Heliocidaris erythrogramma. Next base: position 16,280,031 of record CM046853.1, on the reverse strand, counting down.
TCAGAGTACACTGCCTTGGTCTATAAATATATTTTCAATCTTTTTGTACGAAAAATTATATTTGTCCTTTAGCCTTTCAAAAATATGTGCAGGCGTCAACCGATCATCACCAAAATCTAATCGATTCTTTCCCTAATCGATTCTTTCCTGTCACTATCCGAAACTGACGTTCCTATACTTTACTATGGGGTCAAAAATTCAAGGTCACACAGAATTTGCAGGGGTCAACCAATCATCACTAAAATCTAATAGATTCTTTCCTGTCACTATCCGAACATTCCCTGAAAATTTGGTGCAAATCCGTTCACCCGTTCTCTAGTTATCTTGTACACAAACAAAGAAAGAAACAAACAAAGAAACAAACAAACATACGGACCCCTTTAAATAACCCTGCCGATTTTATCGGCGTAGGTAATAAGAGGTGGACACAATTGACATTCTGATATAACCACATGCAACTAAACTAACTGTACTTAATTTTAATTTTGTTCCTTCTAAAATATGACCAGATATCACCTTGTAAGCACGATGAATTCCGTATGCAGATCAATTTTAAAGCAGGTCTAGCAAAACGAATGACATGAAATGCGAGGAAACGTGGTGACAGAGTTGGGAGGGTCTGCTGGGAGGATGCCAACCACGACCGCAAGGGGGAAAAATGGAAAAATCCTTTAGAGCTATACAGTGAGTCTAAGAAAAAACGAAACCCTAAACAAAGGCTTATTGTGACCACACTATGTGCTCTATCTATTTTCAATAAACTAAAACTATTATGCTTTTAAATCATGGGTGTCGATCCCGCGGGGGGGGGGGGGGTGATGGTGGTATATATCCCCAAAAAAAATTTGAGGTGGGGGATGGCCTGTGTTATCATCCCCCAATATTCTGGATAAAATAAATAAAAATTATGATACATTAACTTAAAACTAATATTTATTCAAACTCATTATGTTTGATCTTGAAATATCATCACATTCTGTAATGATTAGAAGTAAGGAAATAAGAAATTCCATAATTTCAATGCGAAAATATAGAAGAAAATATAGAAGAAAATTTACGCTCCCGCAACCCACCCATTCGAGACAAGCCGATAATTTTGGGCACTCGGGGGGAGGGGGGGGGGGGTGGCTTCATGTTTTTTCCCCGGGCGCCATAATCCCTAGATACGCCACTGGCTTCGCTCGCTCGCCAGTCATCCCCCCAATCGTGAACACGGATCGACACCCCTGTTTTAAATGATACCTTGATGGCATCCATCCGTACATGCTTTACCGGGCAGCAGCATTTTGAAAATGATATGTAAAAACTCAGTTGTGCAGGATTTGGGTAAAACCGTGGAAACGTTAGTATCACATGCGAAAATGACTGAGGGGTAATACCAGCTTTAAGAGATATGATACGTGAAATTCCCTTGTGTCATGGTATACATTCAATTAGAAGTTCCGAAAACATTGGTCAATACCAATTTCCAGTGGCAGCAGGGGCATGCGCCCCCAAATTTCCAATATCGATACATAGCTTTTAAAATATGATAAAGTGCCCTTCCTGTGATGGAAAAGGTGCCCCCTCTTAGGTGGGAAATTGCCATGATCTTGATATATTTTCAGCATATGTGCCCTCTGTACTTTGTATTTCCATTTGATGACAATGGAAAGTGTAAATTACTTTACAATTAAGAAAAAATTCACCTGTCTTTTCAGTTTAGAAAAATGCAAAAAATTGCTTTTCATTTCGATTGCAGGTACCATTTCAATACAAAAACATGCCATTTTCTTTACCCCAACATCAACAATACATTGACCATCCTTTATTTTATGATGAAGGCATTATCCTTACCCGCAATACTAAAAGAAATAGATGAAAACAGTCTTCTCATAGGATCTTAAATGTCATGTTGCCTTGAGTCATGGTCGCATGTGATCCTAACGTTTTTACGGTTTTACCCAAATCCAGCACAACTGAGTTTTTACATGTCATTTTCAAAATGTTGCTGGTCGGTAAAGCATGTAAGGATGGATGCCTTCAAGGAGTTCAGCGGCCCCGGGCCTAGCCAGACTTGTTGAACAGGGCGTGTGTGTGTGGGGGGGGGGGGGGGGGGGGGGTGGGCGTGTTTAGCCGTATGTCCGAGGACATTTTCGGACAGAGAACAGAAAAATCATGACAACAATGGTCCTCGGAAGCCGGACAATAGTGCTCGAACGTCGAACACTGAATTTGTGCTTTATTCCGTCGACTGTCCGAGGACGGAGGAACAATAGAGGAACAATACTTGTCCTCGGAAATAAAGCCATACAAGACTGTGTGTGTTTGTGTAAGTGACTCGGTGATTTTGTGTTACACATTTTTATTCATCATGGGAATGATCTATTACAACCCCCCATCAACTGATAAAAAAAAAATTCATGCATATTTTCGCCAATGTCACAAACACACACACGCACGCAACACACACACGCACACACAGACACACTTTTCAATTACAATTTTCAATTTAAAGACATTTATTTCTAACTTTCCAATATAAGTATATAATGTAATAATGAACAAAATAATATACATGTATTTTAACAAAAATATGACAAACTATACATTCATGTGATACATGAACATACATAGCCTAGTTGGAGGACACACCTCTGAAAGAAAAAGCTTGGGGACAAGCTTGGGGACAAAAAACACGATCATGACAATAGCGAAGTTCGTGAGCGAGACACAACAGGTCATGCTTCATCAACTTCAACAACTCATCGCAGTGATGACGTCAGCGTACGGTCAAAGATATCCCGTCAACCGGACCGGACACTTCCCATTTTCTTTGACCGAGGTCCACAACACCATCGCCGCTCAAAAATGACGGAAAAGTTAATGGATAAAAAGAGAATGGAGATGAAGATACGAATACAATTTCTTATGATGAAACCTACAGTGAAGAAGAGCAAATACCTAGGTCTCCAACACACACAAAAAAAAGGAAAAGGAAAAGAGGAAACACAAGAAAGTAAGACGTGATGAATTGTTAAAGTGATTTGGTAACTTTGTAGAGGCTTGATAAAATCTGAGCTGCCTGGCCTTACATGCTATCATTGTAAGTAATATGTTGTAAAAATGAAGCCCAGAGGAAAAAACACTTCAAAATCGTCATATGCTTCACAAAAGTAAACATATGCAAGTGATCGGAAATGCCAGACTCATTTCCCCCATATAGACTCAGTGTTAGACTAAAGTGTATGGCCATACGCTTTCGTAAATGGGAGTATTCAGGCATAGATATCTTAATAATAACATTATATAACAATATATATTATGAAAACCTTTCCATGTCTGGTTATTTATGTATACTTCTGAACATCATTATACAAGACAGATATCAAAATTCAACAATGTATTAAATCAGGCCACCACAAACTTACCGAATCCCTTTAATATGAACATAGGCGAAAGGAAACAAAACACTGTAAGAGGGATTATAGACAAATTATAGAGAAACAAAATATTTTCATGGATACTTCATCAGAAATCAGATGCTGCTCTGCTTCAAGAAACATTTTTTAACATCAGAGTTGGAAGTTGTAATGAAAGCAGAATTGAATTACCACTGTTTCTTTAATCATGGAACAAATCCTTCAAAGGGTGTAGCTATTCTTGTATGTAAAAACAAATATGATGAACCGCTTGAACATTGTATGAATTATGATGGAAGAACAGTAGCCATACAGTTGCAATGTGAGGAAATTTTTTTATTTCTCTTTGAATATTTATGCACCAACCAAACGTTGTGAAAAAGAAACATTTTACAGGAAATTACTTCAGTGGTTGCAAAAGGTGAAATATGCAAACGATGTTTTGGTGTTAGGTGGAGACTGGAATTGCATACAGAATATCCAGCTAGATACTCGTGGTATGTCTTATGCATATAAACGGGTTGAGGGGTTTAAGAAATTGATAAAGCGTTTCAATTTGATCGATGTTTGCCGAAGAATGTATCCATTTCGAAAGCAATACACTTGGCGTCAAATTAATATATTTTCACGTCTTGACTACTGGCTATAGTAACAGATTCACTTTGGTGTTATGTGCAAACAACTGAAATAAAACCAGTTCCAAAGCAAGTGTGATCATTGTGCAGTCACCCTAAGACTGATGACCTCAAACGCTTTCAAAGGATGTGGTTTATGGAAAATTAATAATTCCTATTTAAAGGATGCTGACTATAAGGTGAACATAAAACGTTTGATTAGTAAAACTGAATTAGAGAAAGTCGATATGAATGCCTGGATGAAATGGGAAGTCTGCAAAATTAGAACAAAATGATACACTATAAAGTATTCAAAACGAAAACAAATGCAAACAAATCAAACATGACACAAATTACAAATTGAATTTAATAAAGTTAGTAACGACAATGAAGAAAATCTATCTGAACAAGATTTAGAGATATTGGAAAAATTCAAAATGAAATTAGACCAATGGTTAACATATAAATGAAGAGGAGACTCTGTTCGATCAAGACAAAAACGGATGGAATGTGGTGAAAAATCAACGAAATATTTTCTTCAAACAGAAAACAGAAACGGAAAGAGGAATGAAAAAGATTGCATAAAAAGGAGCAAAAAAAAACGTATTGCTAACAAAGAACCTATCCTAAGAGACATTGTAAATTATGATGAATTTTTATACTCTAAAAACACCGATATGGAGCTAAACTGTCTGAAATTGATAATTATCTAACTTCAGTTGAACTTCTATGCTGAACGGAAGATGAAGCATTGTCTAGTGAAGGACTGATTACTGAACAAGAAAGTCGGCAAGCTATTTTCTTCGTGAAAAACAACAAGTCACCTGGTAGTGATGGTTTATCGGTGGAATTTTTAAAATGTTTCTGGGACGAAGTAAAAGCATTGTTAATAGACTGTGTAAATGAGTGTGTTAAACAAAAAGAATTGTTGTTATATAAGAAAGGGGATAAATATAATTCAGACAATTGGAGACCAATATCGCTAACACTGATTATACAGTCTTAGCAAAATTGTTATGTAAAAGACTGAAAAACGTTATAGATAAATTGGTTTCTTCTGATCAGTCAGGTTATACGAAACAACGCTTAGCTATGCACAATTTACGTTTAGTCCAAGATATAATTTCATAACTTGTGTATGTTGCTTCAGTATTACCATTCCTCCGAAACTAATTACTGTGGAGTTGAGTAAATTAATTTACAATTTCCTTTGGAATTCAAAAACGAGACAAGGTCAAGAGATCGGCTTTAGTAAACATAGCTAAAAATGTAGGACTGAGCATGGTAGATTTACATTCCAAGGTTCAATCCCTGCATTTAGCATGGTTACCGAGGTTCTTTGAAAATAACATTGATGCATCATGGAAATTCATGTTTAAACACTGGATTGAAAAAAAATGAATTATATTTGGATAACATTTTAGATGTTATATCAAATGCAATAGCTCTAAATATCGGCACTTTAACAAATAGAATCTACCTGATTCATGTTCTGAACAATAATATGAATACTAAACATGAGATTTTGGTTTTGGTGTGCTGTCGGCCTCATACTCGGAATAACTGCCAAATCAGTTTCAAATCGTAGGCAATCGTAGGACTGCTCTGACGTCACTACGACTCGGAGCCGATTTGGCCATTCCTCCGGCTAGAAAGCTCGCAGTAGGCCATATTTTCGATTTTACTATCTATATGACTATTCAGAAACTCAATAAAAAAGAATTTATGTGTTTAAATGTTTATATCAAATGCTATTATGTTTTCTTTCGAAATCGGACCGCAGACCCATCGTATAGTTAGCGGTGGGCTTAGTTCCATGGATGATCCTTTGTTTTCGCGGATAAATGTGCCCTTTGTCTACGCCTATGTGAATGGTGTGGTATCGTCATTCTAGAAAGTTTTAAAAATCACAAAAACACAAAGCCAAAAGTGATCTTTAACGCAATGCGTAAATGCACATTAAGGATTCATTATTCCAAAGGTTGCTACTCTGCCCTGTTTACACTTGCCCGCATTTGGGTATGCAGGCCCGCATTATTGCGTACCATAGTGCGTGCTATTGAGTGGTCATCGCCGAATTGGAGGGTCAAGTCTGATTCACGAACAATTTACGGCGTGTTTAGGCCAAAGTTAATCATTGTTCACGCATCAATTCGTCATTCATTTTCACGATTGTTCGGGATCGACTGGATTAGTACAGTGTCTCCTTTTCGTGAGGTTATTGAAAAATTCTCAAAATTTGTTCAGTTTATTTTCAAAGCAGTACATTGTGCCATTCATGATCGGATCTATTTAATTGACACTAATCATTACAGTCTTGGAATTGGCAACGCAGTGTCCAAATTGGCAATTTTTCTGTTAAATTTTGCAATTTTCATTCACAGTGGTTCATTTAATATTAAAAAATAAAACAGTTTTTATGTTTTCAAACTATGTAGGAGTGAAATTAGATTAACTGCTGCCAATTTAAGGAGGGAAAGCTGATTAAGATTTCGTACGTAGAGACCAATCGAAAGACCGCGTGTTTTGATCACATGTTCTATATGCGTAGACTATGCCCACGTTATGAGAAAACTGTGCGGGGAGTATGCGTAACGAGTGCGCAGATTTGAGCAACTTATTCGTGAACTAGTCGTGAGCTAATCCGGAACATGCGTGCCACTTTGCCGATGACACGCACTGGCACGCACTGACACGGCTACTCTCTAAATTCCTTAGATTGAAAACTCAATCGAACAGATTGCTGTCAGTGACGAATCTAAGTTAGATTGAAATTTCAACCGAAATAGATTACAATTTCAATCTGATAGATTGAGTTTTAAATCTAATTTGGTTGAAATGTCAATCTAACTTAGATTTGTCACTGACAGCAATCTGTTCGATTGAGTTTTCAATCTAAGGAATTTAGAGAGTAGGTTGCGGCTTGGTTGCGTTCAGTTCACGGGGTGTTCACGAATCTTTCCAACAAAAAAAAATTGTCGTGCCAAAATATAAAACATGTTTGATTTCTGTCACGCATTTCAAGTACTGGCCCCCATCCTCCAGCATCCTCCCGCAAGCTGCCACGAATAATTACCGTACTGACACGAACGATGCGCAAACTATGAAGAAACAAAATTCGGGAAAGTGTGTAAATGCAATGCCCCATTTACACTTGCCCGCATTTTGGTCCCGCACAGGGCCGCATTATTGCGTACCAGTGTGTGCCATGGGATCAAGTCTGATTCACGAACAATTTACGCCAAGTTAATCACTGTTCACGCATCAATTCGTCATTCATTTTCATGACTGTTCGGGATCGACTGGATTAGTACAGTGTCTCCTTTTCGTGAGGTTATTGAAAATCTCTTGATAGAGACTGCTAGGAATTACAAATTTTAGGATAAACATCCCAGATTTTTAAAGTTTATTTTAAATGCAGTACATTTATGATCCGATCTATTTTATTGACACTATAATCATTACAGCCTTAGCATTGGCAACGCAGTGTAAAATATATAAGCTCAATCACTATTCTGGTGTACAAATTGGCAATTTTTCAGTTAGATTTTGATATTTTCATTCACACTTGTTCATTTAATAAACATTTCTTATTTTTTCCAACTATGTAGGAGTGAAATAAGATTAACTGCTGCCAATTTAAGGAGGGAAAGCTGATTAAGATTTCTTACGTAAATATCAGTCGCAAAGACCACGTGTTTTGATCACATGTTCGACATGCGTATATATATATATGCGCATGTTATGCAAAAATTGTACGGGAAAGTGTAAATCGTCATATCTCGTACCTTAGTACATTAAAAAAATACATTGTATAACGAGAACAATGTTTTATCTACAACATAGCCTTTAATATTAAGCATATATATTTTGTTCGATCACAAGCTACAACAAATATCTCCCATGACTGTGTTTACAAGTCCTTGAGAATGTCAAGCCTCATTGTGATACATATCTGCCTCTGAATGTTAATTGTCGTGTGAGGCTACACGCAATGCGGCAGAACATTGCTACAGGTTTTCCCGGTCAATTTAAGAATTTGGTCACTCAAATTAATTTTTCATGTATTCAAACTGACGCAAATGTCGCTCTCGAAAAATTCCGTTATTCAAATTAAAAATCCAAGCATTCAAATTCAACCATTAATATTATTTAACATTTTTTTTTTCAAATTCTTCTTAACATAGTCATCCTTGCTTGTTAATTATATCCATTTTATTATATTGCATTATGTTAACTGTATATACGATATGGATTATATACATTTAGATCTATTTAAAGGGCAGAAAAATAAGAAAAACAGGTTGGTGAAAGTTTGAAAGAAATCGGACAAGGAATATATATATATACTAAACCTGAAGAATTAAACCTGAAGAATTAAACGAAAGCGCTTGTGGAAGCAAACCTGCGGATATCTACTATGTCTTTATTCTCGGAGTGAACTTTATCTTACTTTAAATTATTTTTTCTATACGTTCTCCCATCTACATTTCTTTACCACTATATATATATATTATGTATATATATATATATATATATGTATAACTGAGAGGAAGGATCAAGATATAGGCAGAGAGACATATATAATAGGAGGAAGATGGGGCAACGGAGTGGTGGGAGGTGAGAGAGGGCAGGGGAGGAGACAGGGGAAAACGAAAGGAGGGATAAGAGAGACAGAGAGACAGACGGACAGACAGACATACAGAGAGAGGGGCAGAGACAGAAAATTGGAGAAAAGAGGGGGAGAGGGAACAAGTGAGAGAAAGAGAGAGGGGGCAGGAAGGAGAGATTAGGGATGATTGAGATCGATAGATAAGGAGAGAAAGAGGGGGAAGGGAGATGAGAGAGAAAGAGAGAGAGAGTTGGGGAAGATCCAGTGAGAGGGAGCGGAGGGAGGAGAGAGACAGGGAGTGAGGAATGGGGAGAAAATGGAAATAGCAAATACCAGTTTCCCCGCTTAACTTCCCCGATGAAAATCTTCAAAATTTTACGACCACGAATTCCTTAGGTTACGCGGGGAAGTATAGGAGCACCATTCAGACCGACATCACTTCCTTGGGGAAAGTTGCCATTGGTTACGAATTCCACGTTCAATCGGCCAGAAGTCAGGTCAGATTCAGGGCGCGCGTGTTTGTGTTTTCGCGCGGGGTAAATGAAAATCAATGCGACGACATGGGATCATAATGTGACCGGCCGGAAGTGATAATAGATTGCTGACGTATTTCACCGGAGAAATTCTCCGCCGACCCTTACAAACCAACCACTCAATTCCCCCGCGTAAGTTCTCCACCTCGGTAGGTGGAGAAGTTACCCGGGGAAGTTTAAGCGGGTGACTTTACCCTTGTCCTTTACAGACCTAACCTTGCCCCGCGTAACTCTAAACTTACGCGGGGAACTAATACGCGGGTAAGAGCTTGGTTTGAAAGTGGTATGACATGGGGAGAAACGCACAGAGGAAAATGAGAGGAGGGACTGGGTAGTCGTAAAGAAAGAGAGAGAGAGAGAGAATGAGAGGCAGACAAAGACATACAGACAGGCAGAGTAGCGCGGAGAAAAGAAGGTGATGGGATAGGAAGGGGGTGGGAGGGGGAGAGGGCCGCGAGAAGGATGGTAAATTAAGTAGATGGACAGACGGAGAGAGACAGAGACTGAGAAGGATAGGGGAGAGAGGGAGGAGGAAGAGGAAGGGAGGCAAAGCGAGAAATAGAATGGAGAGACGGGGGGGGGGGGTGAGAGCAAACGACAGAAAAAGAAAAAAGTGAGAGTGAGAGAGAGAGAGCAAGTTAGAGTAAGAGGATGAACAGAGAGGGAGAGATGAACAAGGAGAAACACAGAGGAGGGATAGATACAGATGTTTGACAGACAAAGAGAGATGATGGACAGAAAAGAGAACGATACTGGGGGAAGAAGGTGGACAGGAAGAGACAACGAAGGGAAATATAGAGGAAGGGAGGATAGATAGACATAAGACAAGAGTGTGTGAGAGAGAGAGAGAGTATTATATATCTCTGTACGTACAAATTAATGCATGAAAATCATAATCATACCATGCACTCTCAAAATATCTGGGCAAAAATTATTGGCAAGCTGTATCAAGATGGAGTTAGAATACACAATTTTTAGAACAAATTTTATCCCAAGTTGGCCTATATTGATGTTTTGTGGAATCCAGATTACTCGAACCATAAGGAATAGCCCTCTAAATCGATTCTTTATAATCCCTAATCACATGCACACTGCGCGCATGTAGCCATCACTTGGGGATGTTATATAGTATATCCTTTCTTGTTTTAAACAAAAATCATTTAAAATCTGTCTGTCATGACACGTACTTCATCTGTATGTTAAATGAAAGCTTGAAATCAATTTTTTTTCTTATGTACTTTCAAGGTCAATCCAAAGGTCAAAGGTCATATGACAAACATTAGCATAATTCAATAAAAACAATAAAAATCACAATTTTCTTTGAAATTCATCAGATTTCAACACCGCGATCTCTGCACCAATATTATGTAAAATGGTTATCATATGTTTCCTGGTCATATTACAGCAACAAAATAATACTGGAATGACCATTTATTTTGGATAATTTGCATATATTTTATGACAAATATAGAAAAAGATTCAATTTGCCATTATTTTTAAACATTTGAATATACGAAAACATACATTGCACATTTCTCATGAATAAACACATACAAATCAAGAGCAGCCAATATCTACACAAAGAGGATACAGTATAGGGCTTACTACATGTGCCAGAAGCCAAATAATCAGAAACATGCTAATTAATTTGCATATTTTATAGGAAAAGCATACAATATATCTCATTTCCGTGTTTCTGTGACATGAGGTTTCCTGTTCTTCTCGATTTTCATAATGGAGCACAGTTCTGTCTCACTAAGTCATCAACAAATTGAAATTTTACATTTCTAAGCCATAAATATGTAGATAAATCAAATAATCTACAATTCGAACAAAATTTTTGTTTTGAGAAAATTTAATTTTGATATAGAACGGTAATTCTTGACCGAATAAACATGTAACAACCATTTTTATCTAGTGATATTCACTGGCGTAGGCAGGGGGTACCGGGGGATGGGGTTTTATATATATATATTATATATCCCCAAAAGAAATTGTTGTGGGGGATGGCTTGTATTATCACTCTCTCCCTCCAATATCTTTGAATAAAATAAATAAGAATTATGATACATTAAATTAAAACTATAATAACTATTCAAACTCATGATGTCTGATCTTAAAATACCATCACATTCTCTAATGATTAGAAGTAAGGAAACAAGAAATGCCATAATTTCAATGTGAAAATATCGAAGAAAATTCGTTGGCTCGCATTGTTATTCTCAATTAAGGGGTTCCGTCCATTGGCGTAGACCCGTACATTCCTTCTTTTCATTGAAAACCATTTTGGGATGCTCTAAAATGCAAGTTTATAGAAAGAGTTTTGAAAAATCCCCTGATGTATGAGGGAAATTCCCCTCCCTACACCCACCCTCTGGGGAGCACGCTATGCGTGCTAATCACCCACAACCGCCCCCTAAAATGAAATCTTGGCTATGCGGTTGGATCCTTCACGTCTGCCCCTCCCCCTATTGAAAATCCTGGCTACGCCTGTGGTGATATTAAGATGAAATAATATTTTTTTTAAACTTCTCATCTAAACATAAAAAGATAACAAAATTACACAGAGATAATACATGTAGCACGTCTTACCTTCAGAATAAAATGTGCATTGTTTTACTATACATAATTAGCATTTTTTCTCATAAGTTTGGACATTTTTGCAGATCAGAGTAAATTTTGCTAAAATGAGGAAATGGGATAAATTGAAAAATTGAGTTCCATGTAAGAAAATAATATACAAATATATCTATTTTTAGTTCCCTTGGTTTGAAATTGACTACTGAAATAGATAAACAAATAAATAAATAATGATACAAATAAAGTAATTACATGTATTTTATACATGACTAGTCTGGAAATACCTTCCTTCAGTATTTGTTCATTTACTTCACAAAAACCAGAATAATACATGGTATATTAGTAAATTAATTTATATGAATACTCATGATATCAGCACACGGCGGCCATTCATTTTCATTTTTTCCATAGCAACGGTTGCTAGGAAGGAATATTTCCCTTTTCACAAAGGAAAACTATATAATAATGAAAATAAAAGTTATAAATGTAATGGATGGCTAAATTTATGAAGAAATTTATCTTGTTCCAGATTGTTCAGGATGAGATTCAGTTTCCTGATTATTACTGTCTACATAAGAACATATTGTATTGCTATCAAATGAGTTGACGCTTGGTTCATCATGATAAAAACGTTCATTCTCGCTCAGTATAGCTCACTCTCAGAATAACTTATACTGTCACGTTTAAATATTCATACACAGATTGTTTGCTACTTATGATGGCAGATAAAGTGATGAAATTTGTAATATTATTATTACTATTGAAAGCATACTATAGGACAAATGCAATCCGAGATGGCCGCCCCAAGAAATAAAGAACAATGGTTGTCTTTGCTTTGTCAGAAAGTTTGTTTATACATTCCACGGGCTAGGCCAAATGAGTGTGAATTTGACTAAAAGAATGGTTTTACAGAGAAATACATGTGTTTTGAACAGTCCAGGTACACTGGTGTTACTTCTGGCGGTTCCCAAGTGTGATTAGCCAATATTACACAGACAAGCTATATTATTTATTCTTATATGATGTATTATGTAACGTTGTATACTCATCGAGACAGTGTTGTCAGCCGGTCTTAAAATGATATGTATGCTGCCTATTTTATTATTCTAGTACACTAGTACACTGCAATCCTTCATGATGTCATTGTAGACACATTGTACAGAAGGCTCGAAATGATATGCAATCTCATTCAAATGAACTTATCCTCCAATGCTCAACTTTTTCTGAATTTTCTCCATCTACTGTATTTTATTCCCTATAATCGATTCCTTCTGTATATGCAAAACTCGTACTCATATAATGATGTTCTTTCAGTAACTTAATCTAATTGCTAAGGGCGTTCCCAACAAAAGCTTTGCTTCCGGGATTTTGCCTCGTTCTATTTTCTGGATTATTTACTGTATAATTACGTTCACGACATTGCTACACATGTATCATTTGCATATAGCATTGCACCGATGAGAAGGAAATAAATGTTAATTTAAAGGGGTACGCCGGCCTAAAAATAATATTAATTGAATGAATAGAGTAAAATTAAACAAGCAACACACTGAAAATTTCATCGAAATCCGATAAAAAATAAATAAGTTATTGAATTTTTAAGTTTTGCATTATTTTAGCAAACAGTTCTATGCATGTCATCATGATTATGTAATGAGTGAGCTGATGATGTCACGTCCCCACTTTCCTTTTTTAACTATATTACATGAAATCTTCATTATTTCATTTTTTCATACATGTCTATAAAAAATATCTCCCTTGTAACAAAATAAGTTACAGCAATGATAAACTGACACATTAAATAAGGAGTCAGTCCTTTTAGTTATAGGCTTGGAGCAGAAAATTTGAATAATTGCAATTTCATATAATAAAATACAAAAGAAAAAGTGGGGATATGACATCATCAGCTCATTCACTGCATATTCATGATGACGTGCATATCACTGTTTTACCAAAATAATGCAAAACTTAAAAATTCCATAACTTCATTATTTTTCATCAGATTTCGATGAATTTTTCAGTGATTTGTTTGTTTAATTTTACTCTATTTATTCAATTCATATTAATTTCAGGCCGAAGTACTCCTTTAAATTCCATTCAATGTCTAATTCAAAAGATGAACTAATTAATTAGAGTATTTCATTCAAAAAATCCACGTTGGCTGCCAGAATGACCGATTTTTAACCCCATGGGCCGACACGATTTGGTAACGGGAACATAAAATTCGTTAACTATAGACACTTCAGGCATTACAAAAAAAAACTTACATAAAATTATCTCGATGGTGCACAGGGACCCCCGTTTCCGACTAGACTAACCTTTACAAACCATTCCTCCCCGGTCGTTCTCTTTCCTCAAACATGTCAAATGTCGTGTACACTAAATCTAGCTCTAATTTTTTTAACTGCATGGAAAGCGCATAATATAGTGACGATCACAAAGTTGGGCTAAACAATAACGGATTATTTTATGATTATCATTAGCGTTATTATTATTATTATTATTATTATTATTACCGGTATTATTATTATTATTATTATTATCACTTGTATAATAATATTGAATTAATCTAAATTAAATTCCATTCTCAAAAGGATGAATGAAACATTCTTACCACAAGTTCTAATGTAAGCCACCGCGATGTCTCACCATTCGAAGTTGAGAAGAGTATATGGCTACAACACGTATCTGTATTACTGAACGCGGCACGCACCAATGATTTCACAGTAGAGGTCTAAGTCCAGTGGTGTATCAAGGGATTGTGGCGCCTGGGAAAAATAATGAAATTGCCTCCCCCCCCCCCAAAAAAAAAAAGAACAACAACAAACAAACACATTTTAAAAAGTAACTGGAGAAGTGGGGATCTACCGAGTAGTAGATTTCTTTTTGCATTTTTAACCAATCAAAACGCAAGTTCTTATACATTAGTTTTACCCATAGGAAAATCCGAAAACGAGCATTGCAATTGAGTAGTATAGAGTTTCAAATTTTAAATTGATCGAAGGTTTTCTATGTACTTCAAATCGGGTGCAAAATTAAAGTAAACTGGAGAAATATCGAGGAATTTAGCAAGGCAACCGAAACTACGATTTCTTTCAAAATGTTTAACCTTAGCAAATCACATATTGGAGTGCGAAATTGCGAGATCTTGAAACAAGAATATGCGAGGAAAAAAAAAGGAGAATTTTCTGATTTTATACCCTCATGAAATTCTATTTTTTAATGCACCTTACCGTGCGTGCGCATAATGAGCCTTATAGGTCAGGGTTACAATTTTCCTCCCTTTTCTCCTCCCTCTCTATTTCTTTCTTTTTGTAGGTTTTCTTTTTTTGCACGCCCCCGTCAAGTGTCACCCGGGGCACGTGCCCCCCCCCCCCCCTTAGATACACTACTGCCTATTTTAAAAGGAGTGGCAAGTCGTAATCCATGATTTCACTTATTTGGAGAGGGAAGACCTGTGTCGTAGCTTTAGCTATCTGTGTAACACTGCCAGATAATAATAATAATAATAATAATAATACATGTGACTTATATAGCGCACTTTCCATCCTGCTTAGATGCTCAAGGCGCTCCAGAGCAAATTAATTAGATGGCCTTTTTGGCTTTAGAGAACACCAATTTGTAGTTCCTTTTAATGGGTTCCTTGTTTTATACTCACTTCCCAAGCAAGATTTTCTGAGATCGTCAACCACAGATAAATAATTGGACATGATTGAACTCGACAGAATCGTGATTGGTAACTTCACACACAGACACTTTCAAACTTGGACATAATTATGGACTGTTTTGATTCTACAATGTTAATAATATTGCAGATTCTCTGAAGCATAATAAGCAATGGATGTACTTAATTGTTGCTATTGTGTTTTAATGTTGATGTTTCAGCTGGAACTTACTGCTAAAATTCAAGATTCGTAAGACTAGTTTATCAATTGCCGGCATAAGGGCATCTTCCTTGTGTGTTGTTTTGTGTTATAACCATAATACATCAATATTGTTGTAATAATCTATGATGTTCACTTGTTTCTCTTTGGAATTATGCACCATCTGTCTCCTGCAAAACTGATATTTGATTAAAGGGGACCCATAAACAATATTTTCTCATTTCTGACTTTCCTTTTGTGCTGTTCTGGCTCAAACTTTCTCATATCAGCCCGTCGAAGCCCGTCTTTCTTTCCTTTTCTCTCTTGGACGTGAGCATGGACGTGAGCATAGACTCTCTTTAAATATCTGCAAAAGGTACCAGAAATGGATTCTAAATAACAGCCAAATACTAGCTACGCCAATTTATATGGAACTTAAATGACAGTAAATTGAAGCTCGTAACTGGCGCCATCTTTCAACAGGATTTGAAAAGGGTCTGTGCCTCTAATTTTCACATGCTCCATTCTAGTTTGTAGAAGCTTAGAATATATCTGTAGGCAATTTTCCACATGTGCAACGTCAAAAATAATAGTTTGAAATATAAAATGTGCCTATTTTCCCAAGAGCTGTTTGTCGAAATTAAAATCTCAATTTAGCAGTTACTGTAAGGTGGCGCTGTTCAAGTTCTGCCAGTTTAATGCCATTTTAATTATATGGAATACATGTACTGAAATTGGAACTCTACATGGACGAAAATCGGAACAGTCGCATGAGGATTCGTTGACGGACCCAATTGAACAAGCAACATATACAATCTATATGTGTCCTACGTTATGCGTTCCACTTTAGACACTGCCCGACATAGCATCCTTCTAACTTTATCCACATATGAAAGTAACATAATAAGTAAGGCTTCTACTACTCTATATGCTTTTTCATACGAACTGTCACTGTATTATCTGAAGGTATACGTCAAAGTATAAAGCATTCCTAAAAGCAAGAATCATTGGATATTGCATATGTGACAACGGGCAAAATTCTTATACAAGGAAAGCTTACGAGGTCTGGAGCAAGGAATAATTCTAGCCCACCCTGGATATGGTAAACAAGGAGAGCGACAAACACAGGACTACATGAAATCGACCTACCAGATGAAAATCATGAGGCCGACCACGATGACGATGATCACCCCTAACCAAACGAAGAGGTCGACGAGGAGGCTGCTTTAACCGAGCCTGCCCCAACAAGCAGTTCGTCCATAACTTAGACGACGGATATCGAGGGCCCCCTAGCCCTCCCACTGTACCCAATCTTACCAGCATCGACCGTGGAAATTCTGTCGAAAGCCCCCCTAACCCTCCCACCGCACCCCACCCCACCAACATGCTACACGGATATTCAGTCGAGAGCCCCCTTTTGACTGAATCATTATAGTGCATTGGCGACCGTCTGAGCATTATGAAAACGACGATTGTCAACCTCACAAAAACTTCGTCCCTGGTAATTACTCAGCAGGATAAGTGCAATGAAACCCATTCTAATGCAACTGAAAAAATAGTGCAGCTGAAATCTAAATTAGAATCCACACCAGGAATTCGGTTGGTGGAAAGCCAAGTGAAAGAAAAAGAGAAAGAGATTGTTAACTTGAAAAAAGAACTACAAACGGAAGGAAACAAACATGCAGCAGAAATGAATAAACTTAAAGCTGATCACCAAAAGGAAAACAGTAAACTAGCTAAAGACATCGAGGACTTAGAAATGCAGAAGATATAGTTGTGAGATTGAGAATGGTAAACTAATGGCAAGAATATTCGAACAGGAGCAACTCATGGAAAATATGAGGCAAGAATACAAGGAAAGACTTCATGATAAGGACAAATAGCACATGAAAGAAACATGGCTTTCCAAATGAATCACAACGAAACCGAAAAGCCTCATGAAAACAGGAATGATAATTCAACAGAATCAGAAAGACCAAAAAAGTCCTCGCAAAAGTAACGTAGAATATCAGGTAAATGATGATGATAAAGAGAATGAAGCTTGGGGAAAGGTTGAAAGAAACAAGGCCACCGATCGTGGGGGCATTGCGCTAATCCATGATTCCGTATGCAAAAATATCCATGTTGGGAAACTTACGGTAAGAGCGGGGGGTGGTGGGATAAGAGCATAGGCCCCTACGATCGAGGAAGCAAGCAATGTGATCGATAGCTATAAGTAATAAAGAAACCATAATATTATACTCGACTTTCACTACTGGAACCGTGATAGACAAAGAAATATTTGATAACTTGGAAAATAGCGTAGCAAATTGGACCAATCAAGGAGATATAATGATAATGGGGGACCTAGACCCCCTCATAAATAAGAACGATCTTGATTATAACCCAGCTGATGCAAACGATCCCTTAGATGATATACTTCATTTTATTCCAGACAAGGTACCCCAAGACGAAATACTCTCAGCGAGCAAGTGACAAATCATTACAGGCAATAAACGCTTCATGCATTACAAAATACGGGATAAAAATTATCTCGATGGTGCACAGGGATCCCCCATTTCCGACTAGACCATGTAGACTAACCTTAAAAAACCATTCCCCCTCGGTTGTTCTGTTTCCTCAAATGTCTTGTAGACTAGATCTAGATCTAATAGCATTAACTGCTTAAAAAGCGCATAATATCTGAATATAGAGACGATCACAAAGTAATAATAATAATATTCCGCTTTTATACGGTATAGCGCCTAATACACCAGTGATGTGTCTTTACAGACCCCGGACGGTCATTGGATTCTGGCATACCCGCTCACAGTGTATGCACAGTGACGCTCAAATTGCTAAACAAACGACATTAACTTTCGCATCCTACCGGGTACCCATTTAACAGCTGGGTGGAGAGTGGCAAACAATAACGGATTATTAGTATTGTAACAATCTTAGATTTAGTCATTTTGTAGAATATATCGTAGAATGGATGCTGGCGAGTGTTAACTAAACCTGATCATGACACGACGAAGGAGAGTCCATTCACAATGTGGAAATATAAATGCATAAAACAACATTTAAAAGGTCAGGATGAATTGTGTATCTCTACCTCGTAATAAAACCAGAGGTGACCGTAACAGATGGACCAAGACCCCAAAATAATACCCTAAACAATATCAACTGAATAAAATGAGAAGACAGCAGAATAATGAAAACAAAAAATGATAACATACTAAAAACTACAATACCACATGATTTATAACTAGGAAGTAAAATCATAACATGGCAAAACATACAAGAGTAAACTACCTAAACTTGTAAAAAATTAATTTTCAGAAAATGTAGAAAACATGAAAACCATGCACTCTATAAAGAAATAAAAGATTAAATATTCAAGTGACAGAATACAAGTGAAATCAGGCTATAAGAACTAAGGGGGGGGGGCAGGACGAAAAGATGGGTGGGCTGAGTGGAAGGTTAGAAAGATAGGGCAATATGTCCACAAGCTATTTGCTATTTAGGGAGTGAGGTGATGTAACATCCAATGCTGCCGGTACCTGTTTCAGACCAGGGAAAAAGAGAACAATATGAGGAGTAGAGGGAAAAGAGGAAGAAAATGTTCCAAATTTGCGATCCATTTAAACATCTGCACAGCACATGAAATAATAACTTTGAATCGAATGAGGAAAAAGCTATAAGATACGTAGAAGCCTATGCTAGTCACAAACAATGAAAAAAGGAATAAAAGGAACTGACTTACTCATAGTGTTATACCCATTCGGGATACACACTGACTTAAAATTACAAAACTATATAGTCATCGTAATACAAGTCCAAATGTTGAAAAAAAATAGCAACAAATCAAGCATCGATATCAGAACGTGGGTAGAAAAGCCAAAGGAGTCACACAGCGGTCCCTGCCCATGGAGAGGCGATATGGAAACTGTCTCCCAGGCAAACTCAGACGTCGACCTCGTACTCACAAGATGAAAACGTCACTGCAATCCACTGTCTCCCAGGCAAGTCATCAGGTGATGAGGAAGGGACATCCAGTTCAGGGTCCAACAGCAAGCAAGAGAAGTTATAAAGATGGTGTAAACTCAATGTCCAATGTCCAATGTCCAAACACAGAACTGGAGCAAAACCCCCATTGAATGGAGATGTCGTAAGAACAGGGTAGAAAGTTAGGCACTCTTCCTCATAGCATAAGAGCAGCTATGAGGCAGATAGAAGAGCAGAATACAAAACTGATGACATGGCAGTCACCGACAACAGATCAAAGCATGAACAGTCAATTGTCAAATTTTAATCCACTTATATATTAGAAAGATCAGCATAAAAGTTTGCAAAAAGAAAACTCCGAGCGAAATGGCGTAAACCGCTTTACGCTGCCACCAAATGTAACTTTGTAGAATATATCGTAGCGTGGATAATGGCGAGTGTTAACTGAGATCATGACACGACGAAGGAGAGTCCATTAACAATATGGAAATGTAAATGTATAAAACAACATTTATTGTAGAATATAAAGATCGGAGAAGCAGATGGTGATAAAGTACCACAGTTGAACAAATACATTATTAGTGATACGAAAAGGCTTGGTATGGAGACTTGGTACTCCCTACATTTTCAAAAGTTTGTATTTGATATATGATGCTAGAGTCTGTATTTTTCCTGTAAGCCATGACCCGAGTATAGTATACCATGTATTCAGCTTTGTTCAGTGACCGTACCTCTTTTTTTCCTTTTTTTTTTATTATGCTCATATTTATTTTTTTGTACATATGTTATCCATTGTTTCAATAAAAACATAAATAAAAAATAAAAAATAAAAAAGGCCCGCACGGGCAGGAGCACAGCACGAAGGAAGAAGTCCGAAGACTTAAAAGGACCCCGAGAAACATAATTTCTCAACTATTTATACTATGAGGGGTAGTCACTGACATCCTGGAGTGTGAGAATGAGACGTCTCTGTAAACATCTATTGCAACTACATGTAATTCTAAAGAGGGATTACTCTTAAGACCTTTAATGACCAACTAATACATAGGACAGGTTATGCTGGTAGGTTTTAATCAGCCAGATCAAACCAAGAGGGGTTATTGTTCTGAGGTGTGCTTACGCCAATTAATAAAAAAGAAGGATTATTCTTGGAAATCAGTTCGTTTGTATAACTAAAGCTTGGTAATTGGAAGTATTTTATATTCAACATTCTAAATCATATCTAAAACAACATGTATGTATAATTTGACTTTTACATTATCATCATTATCATTAGTATTAGCATTATTATAGGTTTTCCCGCTCAATTCAGTAATTTGTTCATTCAGTTTAAAAGCAAACAAACTCACGATAGTAGTGATCGCCATGGCAAATTGTCATGCTCGTTCCTTCAATTTTTTTTTTTAATCAGCAGAAATCACAACAGTTACAAGTGATTTACATGATTAAAAAACAAAATCATTGATAAAAAAAGAACAAAAACAAAACAAAACAAAACAAAACAAAAACAATCAGTAAAAATAAAGCAATTGGAACGAAAATAAAATGGCAGAAAACTTGAGTTACAAAATAAGTATACAGGTAGTTCAAGAACGACGCTCCGAGACTGAAAAGGTGAACCGAAGGATCGCCGCTGACACCAAACCTACCCGCATGGACAAACAAAGTCTCAACCCCACCGACAACCGAAAACATCCGACCACTACGGAGAGACTGGAATAAGCAGGACCGAGGAGCGGGGTGATCCACATAAACACAAACAACCCCCCCCCCCACACTCACCTTCAAAAACATCCTCACCCCTCCCCCTCCCCCACACACATACACTCATTCACAAGCACCCCCCCCCCCCCCCACACACACACACACACAAACAAACGCTGAAACATACAAAATCGCTCCGCCACCCGATCCGGCCCATCCCAGCCACTCCGCACGGGATCCTGCGTACCCGCACCCAAAGTCAAAACCTCTCAAATTAGAGCCCCCACCAAATAAAATTCAGCGGCTACACGGTCAGGCGGTCACGCCAAATGCCTCGTTCCTTCAAATTCGTTATTCGTGCAACAAGCTCTACAAATGAGTCATGTCAATTTGAATAAGGAGCATATATATCGTATACGATTTAACGAATGGTCACTTACTTTAATTTTCTCTCGTTCGAATTTTATCCATGCGAAAAATTCTTTGAGTTAGTCACCTAAGTTTATATATAGAGCATGCGATTTAAGGGATGAGCATTCGAAATAAGTTTCCCTCGTTCCAATTCATTATCCTTGCAACAAAATTTTGAAACTAGTCAATCACAATTAAACCATGAGCATAAAACTTAAGAAATTGGCATTCAAAGTCAGATGCCGATGGCCTCAGCTTTTCTTCGGTCATTCAAATTCATGAAAGGGCAAGCAAGTTTAAATAAGTGATTTTATATAATGAAGAAAACATGCAAAATGTCATGCAATAGTTTAAAACAGACCCTCTAGAATGTATAAAAAACAAAAAACACTGATGAAAACAAGTGAAGAAAGTTGAAGAGAATATATGGCACATCAATCCTATCCAAGTATTATCTTATACACACACGCAATAGGGGCCGCGGAACGTCTTGGAAAGTGGAGGGGCTTAATGGGGGATGCGTGTATAACCACATTTTTGCACTGCCATACGTTTGTACGCGTTTACTGAAAAAAGTGGGGGGGGGGTGCAGCCCCAGCCCCCCCCCCCCCCCCCCCCCCCCCCACCCCCGGTTCCGCGGTCCCTGCGCAAATACACACATATAGATATGATAGAGACAAAGAACACAAACACGCCACACAACACATAAATAGGTACATACGGAAACTATGAACGAATCAATAAACTGAATTCCCCAAATGATATATGCCCAAATAGGCCCCTCGGGCCTACTGTGTTGATTTGAATGCACGAACCTCGAAATTCAGTGCAAGGAATTTGAAATCGTACACATTATATTTATGTGTCTTAAACACACACGCAAACAGAGGAGAGCGGGGTGAAGTGGGACAAGAATCGTGATTTGGCACTCTTTGCTTTGTAACTTCTAAAATATTCATTGTAGCCTCTCCATTTTTACATGGTAATTAGTATCAATATAGTAGGCTACAAAACAAGGAATCTGACACAATCCCTATTTTTAAAAAAGTTTTTATGCAAATAATCATTAAATATGAGGTACTTGAATTGGGTAATGTGTGACACCATGGAGGTGAACTGGGACAATAATAGGGGTGAAGTGGGACAGTCGGGGAGAAATGGGACAAAATTCTTGAATATGCTAAAATCACCTATTTTAATAAATGCTGGGAATGTTAAAGGTAATATATCACTTGCTTGAAAGTCACTTGTAAAGTTGACTTAAAGGGGAATTAACCTTAAAATATAAATGTGCTCATATTCCTTCTTGTTGCCCTACGTAGTTTTGCATTAAAATATACGAGATGGGTATAAATCAGGATTTTCTCAGCAAGATTTATCGTCTGCTAGCGATAACCGGGGGCTGCCATTTTCTTGATGTGTACATAAAGATATTTTCAATCCGAATGCAAAATTGTCTTTCTTCCTGATACAAAATTCCATTTGAGATTTAAAATATTTAACAGATATATATTCTAAAAACGAAAATGTGTTTTATATTTCTTTGAAAATTACGATTTTACTAAATATCAATCTATTTTCTTGATACTGTGACGTACGTGACGGAGCGAATTAATTAAAATTTATGGATGATGACTTTCCCAAGCGTCAATAGTGACACTATGCATTCACCTGCTTTGAGATAATGGACTTCAAAAGTCAGAATGCGCGTTGTATAAATTATGTTCTGCTCTGCCAGGCAAGACCAAAAAATCGATTTCTAGTTTAATAGCGAAACCGGAGAATTTAAAAAGAAATCTATAAATTTCAAATTTTAAAATAAATGTATACACCTGCTATGTACTTTCCATCATATATGGGGCTTTTTTATAATGAATAGAAGCAATTTAGCTCGTAGATTAAAAATATCTTCCTGACCGGAACGGTCTCCAGTGGTTCATGTACAACTCCATGTCATCAAGAAATCAAGAATGTCTTGATTTAAACCCTTTTCTGATATTTTATTTCTAAAGTGATACAGGTCAATGATGAAGAATATATTACACCTTTGAACATAAGTACATTTATATTCTAGTGTTAATTCTCCTTTAAAGATTCAAGCCCATTTTAAAATATTGGATGAAATGATGAGCGTTTTGTAAATTTTAAACTATATTTCGACGGTTTTTGGCAAAAATTGATAGTGGTTCATAATACTTTTCCATATTTTTTGGGTTACACAAAAGTTTGCCTGAACTAGTATGAATGAACTGTAAAAAGTAATTTACCGATATGAATTTTTTACGATTTTTATGTAGACCCAAAGATATTTTCATGTAATATGTCTATAGATTATGATTGATAAAAGCTCATTTTCCTTACATACACAAAAACAACATCAAATACCTGCAAAATATTAGTGTTGGTATTTGTCATTAAAAATATTATTGCAAATTATAGGGTCATATAAGACTGATCTGCTGTATGCTGGGTGTTCACTATGGCCAAGTGGTAAACTTATAAAATATTGACAATGAATGACGAAAAATAGAAGAAAAAAAATGGTCAGAAGTGAAAACTAAACTTACAAGCAAAATCGCAGTATAGCTGTGGATGTATATGGCTGTGAACATTGATAGTTAAGACCTTTCGCATGTAGGATTCAAACCAATTTATAAAAGGTTAATTATTTTTTGAGTTAGGGGTGGTGTCCCAGTTCTTCCGCGTCCCTTGCAGTTCACGCCGCTCTCCCCTACATACAAATAGACATAATAGAGACCCCCCCCCCCAAAAAAAAAAAAAACAAAACAAAAAAAAAAAAAAAAAAAAAAAAAACGACATAAACAAGTACACACAACACATACATACATACGGAAACCATCGGAAACTAAATGAACGAATTAATAAACTGAATTCCCCAAAATGAAACTGAATGCCCAAATAGGCTCCTCAGGGCTACTGCATTTATTTGAACCTCGAAATTCAGTGCACGGAATTTGAAATCGTACGTACGTGCACGACTTTGTATGCACGTTAAAGATTTATTTGCCCTAAAAATAAATCGAATGTGGATATAAAACAAAAATAGGAATGCTCTAAACGATGAATTAATTTGGATGCTCATAAATCAATTCGCGCGTCTCCAAGTGAATTCCATTGCCCGGATTTTGAATTTGAAAGACCGATATCGATCGTAAGACGGTATATAATGCTTGGATTTGAATGCATCTTAATTGATTCGAAATTGGGCAGGAAGACCTATATTATTAGTAGTATTATTATCATTATTGTTATCACTTGTATCATTATAAATAATATTGAATTAATTTAAATGAATTAAAATTAATTAAAATTCCTCAAAAGGATTAATGAAACATTCTTACCTCAAGTCCTGATGTAAGCCACCGCGATGTCTCACAATTCCAAGTTGAGAAGAGGCTACAACACGTATAGATCTGGGCATCGTTTCATCAAATCGTCATAAGTACAAGTTCGCCGACATCCCATTGAAACGCGTGTTAATTTTAATACAGCGTTTAAATGGGATGTCGGCGAACTTGTACTATGACCGTTTGATGAAACGCTGCCCTGTATTACTGAACGCGGCATGTACCAATGATTTCACCGTAGAGGTCTATAAGTCCAGTGGTGCATCAAGGGATTGTGGCGCCTGTGACAAATAATAAAATTGCGTCCCCCTGTACAGCCCACAAATGTAAAAATAAACACAAATGTGTAAAAAAAAAAAAATAGAAAACATATGATCAATTATAAAATTTGAAACACTATACTACTCAATAATATTGGCGTGTCGAGGAGCTGATCATAAACTTCAATGGCAGGAAAAATTCACATAATCCATCGATTTCTACATAGAACAGCATGTATATGTATATGTATATGCATATGCATATATACATGCATACATACAACGATTATTTAAATGGATCACAAATAGTAAAGAGCCTGTCATGATTACATACTTATCAAATGTCAGTCGTATATCGAGATCAATACAGTACAATAAAATAAAATCGTACATTGTAAATTCTACTGTATTGCAAATACAATAAGAAGCGGAATTCGAATGGGAGGGGGACAAAGACGAGACCAAAATAACGCAATTAATGTGCATTTTGATACCGGCTTAAAATACATTTTTAAAAATTCATTTTTAAACCTGGTTATTGTAGGATGACATGGTATATTTAAAGGTATATTATTCCATATGTCAGGACCAACATGTTTTATCGATTTATGAACAAGTGAGGTTATTGGGTTGATATTAGATGAATATTTTAAGAAATTCTTGTAGGGTACTTATGTATTGCAGAGTTTAAGCAAAACATTTGATCAAACGTAATTCGAGGTTGACGGAAGTGGAACCCATACATAAATAAGGTAATTTGAAAAGTATGAATATCGTCAATTTTAAACGTATTGAATTGATAAAACAATGGTTCCGCATGATCATAAAATCCACCAGCTGCACATAAACGAAAAGCTTTCTTTTGCAATAAAAGGATGTAATTATTTTTTTATTTAAATGATCCCCAATCAATATTACAATATGTAATATGTGGCATCAATATAGCATTATATAATACCTGTAAGGGTAGATATTGTTTAAGTTTAAAAAGAATTCCTACACAACGTGAAATAGATGTCAAAACCTTTGATATATGATCGTCCCAAGTTAAATATTCATCCAATACTACGCCTAAAAATTTAAAAATTTTCTTTTCTTCAATAATTTACCATCAATTTTAATATCATCAATAAAATCAAGATGCGACTTCCATCTTTTAAAATGCATAAAATGTTTTTTGGGTACATTAAGTGATAATCTATTACATTTAAACCAAGATGATATTTTAGGCAATTCAATATTTAGTGTGTCAAAAAGCGATTTCATATTAGAATGTGCATAAGTAATTGTAGTATCATCAGCAAAAAGAATGAACAGTAATAAAGGTAATGCATTAACATTATCATTGATATACATTAAAAACAAATTATGCGATGATAGAAATAAAGAATATCTATATCTGATGCAACATGTCGTTCCTCAGTATTGGAAAAATGAAAGTTGAGCTATGAGGGGATATACGAGTAGGTTTATCAATGAAGGGACACAATGCATATGAATTCAATAAATTTACAAATGCTCTACTATTTTATGTGCATTCAATATATCAATATTATAATCTCCAGCAAAATAAATATCGTTATTCTCTGAAGTAAGTTTATTCAAAACAATTTCAATATCCAAGTGAGGTGGATATTGTTTAAGTTTAAAAAGAATTCCTACACAACGTGAAATAGAGTTATAAGCTTCCAGACACAGAGTAAACTTTAAATGCAAATAGTCATATCGTTTATCACACTGGCACACATGCAGAACTATACTGCCTGCAAAGGTGAAACTCAAGATATATTTTCATGTAGGAATATTTTAACCCTTCGGCAGCGAATTTGAATTTGGCCATCCTCTTGTTAGGGAATAATTCAAATTTAACACGAATTGCCTTCAATGGGCCATCGATGGGCCCATGTGACTGCTAAAGTGGGCTTTTTATATGATCTTGATTTCAAAATTGTTGTCTACCATAAAAAATTAAGACCGACAAACTGAAAACCCCTATTTTGCATATGAATTATTTTGGACCTCTCGTGGGGGTCCGCTCGCTAGTCATAAGGACCGCTATTCATAATAAGACATAAGGGTCGCTATTCATAAGGGTAATTATTCATAAGGACCTCCATTCATAATAAGACATAAGGATCGCTATTCATATTACGGAAAGAGGGTCGCTATTCATAATACCAAATACAACGCTTATAACCGAGTTCTTTAAATTTGAGTTCTCAATTTCAATATAATTAGAGATTCAGCACTATTTTTTTTCAAAATACAAATCTTTTCTTACCTTATAGTGAAAGGAATCTCTAATGTATATAGCTACACCACCACCTCATTTCATTTCTGTCAATGTGTACAAGTGAATAATCATCAATATCAAACAATGCAGGAGATTGGTTATTCAACCATGTTTGCATTCAGATGAAGAATACTAAAATTACTATCTGTATGAATTACTTTTTTCCCGAAATTCATTTGGTAAACAATATTGGCAAGATGGTTTATAAACGGTCTCATTTATGCAGTTGTTCCTATTCATCACAAGTTAAATCACAAAATAACATATTGTAGAAGATTGCTATCAATACTGCATAGGTGTAAAGATGTGATAGATCAAGTTTCAAGTTTTTCAAGTTTATTTTATTTATTTCAACTCAACTCGACTTAACATCATAACAGTATAACAATTAATTACATAGTAAACCACAAAACTGAATATTCAATACGATACCCCAATATATATATATATATATATATATATATTTATGGTGAACGAAAAGATATATAACAAATGTGTATTTTATATAGTCTATCCTTTTGTAAATGTAGAGCTGAGGAAATAGAGGGATCCACTAAAAAGCAGGGCTTGTTGAGTGTGGATCCCTCAAATAAATTTGCAATTTTGAATAAAGCATCAAAGTGCAAAATAGTTCATATTCTGAAGAATTATGGATTACCATCTTTCAGTAGTTGCTGTGTAAAAATACTGT
The DNA here is from genome assembly GCA_025617745.1 of Heliocidaris erythrogramma. Classification (NCBI taxonomy): domain Eukaryota; kingdom Metazoa; phylum Echinodermata; class Echinoidea; order Camarodonta; family Echinometridae; genus Heliocidaris; species Heliocidaris erythrogramma. The sequence goes on along the minus strand of CM046853.1, from coordinate 16,251,714 downwards.
CATTCATTGGCATCTTAACCATGGTTAAGTTGTATCTATAGAACATATCATTTTTCCTCAATATGACCGTGCAGGTGCAAAAAAGAGCGAAGTGCAGTTTTATATGTTTAGTTGTTTTGCATCTGATTTTAATGTACTTTGGCATGATAACATTATTTGCTAAAGATCAGATTGATATGCTTTATCGGGATATTAATGTATGTTTATAGAAATTTGCGGTAATAACTAAATTTCACACTTTTATCACAGCCACCCTGAGTTATAAGCTTCCAGACACAGAGTAAACTTTAAATGCAAATAGTCATATCGTTTATCACACTGGCACACATGCAGAACTATACTGCCTGCAAAGGTGAAACTCAAGATATATTTTCATGTAGGAATATTTTAACCCTTCGGCAGCGAATTTGAATTTGGCCATCCTCTTGTTAGGGAATAATTCAAATTTAACACGAATTGCCTTCAATGGGCCATCGATGGGCCCATGTGACTGCTAAAGTGGGCTTTTTATATGATCTTGATTTCAAAATTGTTGTCTACCATAAAAAATTAAGACCGACAAACTGAAAACCCCTATTTTGCATATGAATTATTTTGGACCTCTCGTGGGGGTCCGCTCGCTAGTCATAAGGACCGCTATTCATAATAAGACATAAGGGTCGCTATTCATAAGGGTAATTATTCATAAGGACCTCCATTCATAATAAGACATAAGGATCGCTATTCATATTACGGAAAGAGGGTCGCTATTCATAATACCAAATCAGGGTCGTTAATCATAAGGGTCCCTATTCATAATACGAAAAGAGGGTTGCTATTCATAGAGGTCGATATTCATAAGGGTTGCTATTCATAAAGGTCAATATTCATAAGGGTCGCTATTCATAATCGGTGACGAGGGTCGCTATTCATAATGGGAGAAGAGGGTCGCTATTCATAATGGGAGAAGAGGGTCGCTATTCATAATGGGAGAAGAGGGTCGCTATTAATAATTGGAGAAGAGGGTCGCTATTCATAATGGGAGAAGAGGGTCGCTATTCATAATCGGTGAAGAGGGTCGCTATTCATAATCGGAGAAGAAGGTCGCTATTCATAATCAAAGAAGAGGGTCGTCATTTAAATCAAATAAGAAAGGGATATGGATGAAGAACAACCCAACGGTACTGTATTTAAAAAAGCCTTAGAATGCATTTCCGGCTTTTGTCAAATATATCCCTACTTTTTTTTAAAAAAGTGAAATTTATTCATCAATGATCCCCACACTTTGAAAGGCACTTTGGCAATGCCTTAATAATTAAAAAGCGATGTCTAATCCATACATCTACGTGGGAGGAGAGGACCCCCCCCCCCCCACACACACACACACACACAGATCCAGATCCTCCCGTTTCTCAACTCCTGTTGAGACCCTAATCCTTAGATATAAGCCTTGATATCAAGTTCCAATTCTCAAGTGGGATTGTCGGAGGGGGTAGTTGTCCTGTAGATTAGTAGTAGCGGGGTAGTTGTCCAGATATGGGCTTAGAAATTGCCGCGAGAAATTTGTTTTTGTTTTTATTTTGGGGTGGGATATCAAGCCCTCCTAGCAATATTTTAATAATACGTGATTTTGGTAACGTACAATGTATTGGCATCTACCGTTCTTACAGTGTGCCCCTGTTTATGGCCATGGACGTGCGAATGAAGTATGCCCTCCCACGGTTGGGACTTTCAAATTTCCTTGAGTTAAAATCACCTTTCAGAGCATTTGAGTGCATGTGGTTTCATGGTAATTACTAACTTGCTTAATTTCATTATTTTCTTTGAAATCTCTATTTCGGTCTTCCTAATTATAATATTAACAAAAATCATGACAAAAATTATGACCATGTTGATCGATCGTGATCCTATGAATAATAATCATCATGGTCATCCTCTTCCTCCTCCTGATCATATTATTTGATCATGTCATTTATTGAATTTTTTACAGACCAATCCTGCAGGCCACCCCCCCCCCCCCCTCCTGAATTATTTGGGGAATATATCACACATCCTCCCCCTCCTGGAATATTGATACCTATACTTCCATAGCATTTAAAATACAAATTCTACTACTAGAACCGTCGTTTATGAACTCCCCACTTGAAAAAAAAGTGCAGGGTATACATGTATATATCTTATCCGGACAACTACCCCCGTACAACTACCCCCAGACAACTGTCTCTTCCTTATGTTCGTTCATATTTTCATCCTTTTATCTTTTCTTCTGTCCTAAACTTAATATTGCTTTATCTTTCTGCATTTGTTTTCCCTAACTTTTCTTACGTTATTCTTTGTTTTAGTATCATTTTATCTCTATCTTTCCTTTATGTTTTCCCCTTCTTCTATATTTCTATCCTTCTATTCGTCTCTCTTTATTTTCTTCTTTCTTTCCTTCTTTGCTTATGCTATTCTTTGTTTTGGGCTTTCTTTCATCTTCTCTTTCTGTCCTTTCTTATGTTATTCTTTGTTCTGATCTTTCTTCTCTTGTTGTCTTCTCTCATGCTCTTTTTTGTTTGATATTTTCTTTGTTCTTCTCTTTCTGTATTTTGATCTTTCTTGGATCTTCTCTTTCTGTCTTTCCATATATTGTTCTTTGTTCCCTTTCTTTACCTTCTCTTGCTGTCTTTGCTTTGTAAATGTTATTCTTTGTTTTATCCTTCCATCACTTTGTCTTTTTTTTCTCTCCTTATGTTTTCCTTTATTTTTTCCTTCTTTCATCTCTTTCATCTTTTGTTCTACCCTACCCCGTGTATTTCTTCATTTATTCTCCTTTCATCTTCTCTTTTGATCTTTCCTCTATCTCTTATTCTATGTTTGTTCCTTTTATCATCTTCTCTATTCTGTATTTTTTATTCTTCTTCTCTTTCCTTCTTTTATGTTTTCAGTATTTTTCTTGTATTTCTTCCTTTATCATTTTGTATGATTTTGTTTTATATTTCTCTTCTAGATTTCTCCAGAAGGGTGCGGTTTTTGTGAAGAAACCTGCCATAAACTGTGACGTCATTTAAACCTAACTGAAATATAGGATGCGTTCATAAGTTGGGGGGGGGGGGGGAACCTCCCCATAATTTTGGGAGGGGCTGAAGTTTTTTGCACGAATTTCAAGTTTCCCTTTTCTATGTATGAGCGAGCGAAGCGAGAGAGGAAAAATTTCAACATATTTGTAGTGAAAATGTACAAAAATGACATGTATTCCAGTATTAAACTATCTAATTATGAGGATATTGGAGCACATCGCTGACCGTAATGAGGTGATAGTCGAGCCAATATTGCCCTTCTCAAAATCCTCAAGGGGCTGCAGCCCTTCGTACGCCTATATCCCCCTCCAAGTTATCTACGGAATTCTACAAGCTATAGGGAGCAAAGCGATTTTTTTTTTATTTTGGCATTCTTATTCGATGTATATATAGGTTTTCCCGTTCAATTTCACAATTTGTTCAATCTATTTCACATTTCGAGCATTCGAATTCAGAAACGATATGATCGCCATGGTACATGTAAATTCAATTTAGTTTTTGCTCCTTCAAATTCGTGATCTGTGCAACGAATTTTTCAAATGGGTCATCCAGATTCCTATTCAGAGCAAACAATTTAAGGAAAGAGCAATCAATTTCACTTTGATTTCACTGAAGAAAAAGCAAACAATTTAACCAGTGAACATCCAAATTCATTCATATACACGTGCAAATTAACTTTTTGTGCAACAGATTCTTAAAATTCTTCATTCAAATTTGACTTACAAGCAACAGTTTTAAATTGAAGCGTCCAATTTCACCTGCAACCGGCTTCTGGTACTCTTCGGTCATTCAATTTCATCAAAAGACTGGCAAGATTTAAATAAATGCATTCGATTTAATGTGTATTGTAAGTTTTTGGAAAAACCTTATAAATTGTGAGCTAGGAAGACCTCGGTCATTCTGCATGTTGCCCTTATATGAGTACCACGTTTACCTACTATCTGCTTCACATTGAAAAAATGGCAGATCATCACCCAGTTCGCTACAGGAGAACTTCATACGAGGATAGGAGAAGGCTAATTGAAGCATTTGAGAGCGAAAACAGGGACTATCTAGAATTAGCCGATGATTTAGGCATTAAAAGAGCAACACCAAGGTCGAATGTTGCCACGTACTTACGAGAAGGTCGACACGACAAGCCTGCGAGAGGCTGCAGGTCATCCTGGATGAAAATCCTCTCCTTACGCTACAGCAGATGAAGGCGGACCTCGAGGCCTCAATGCCCAACAAACCCTTGGTGAGCACCACCACCATCGCCCGTCCTCTCGATGGAATGATGTATACCATTAAGCTGGCAGAAGATGTTCCCGACGCCAGGAATGCTCCACGGGTCCTTGACATGCGCACCGTCTACGCTCAATGGTTCATGGAACATGGAGTGGTTACCCATCTCGTTTTGTGGACGAGACGGGGTTCAACATCGATCGTTTGGACGTCGATCGTTTGGACGGGCTCCACGCGGTCAACCTGTCAGAAGGGTCGTTCATGGCCAGCGAGGGAAGAATTGCACCGTTACTTTTGCAATATCTGCAGGTGCTCCATCTCTTTCTTATATATCACTGAGTCAGTTATATGAATATATAAAAATTAATGTGCTATTTTGTTATTTGTATTCCATGCTTAGTTAAATTCTTTGTTGCCATTTCATCTATTTGTCTATCTAGATGTAGGCTTAGTGCACCACACCATTGCCTTAGAGACCGTTACGGGGGAGACCCTTTGAGGCATTTCTCGCAGACACAGCTCGACAATGCGAACAACTGTCCCCTCCTGGTGAAGCCGTGTACATCATTCGATATGCACGCCTCCATGTATACGCACAGCTACCCAATGGTATCGCCCCCAACATGAGTGGTTTGTAGCCGTACCGAATTGAGCAATGGCAACCGTTGGAGATATCGGTTTGAAGAAGGTGAATAGCACTGTCAAGGATGACACGAAGTCTGAGAGAAGTGCCGCTCACGGGAGCCGTACAAGTAAGAGCCGCTCAAAAGCGAGTCGATGTGGCTCAGGAAAATCCATCAGCAGTGAGCGCATCCAGCTGATGAAGGACGAAGCCGTGTTAAAAATCGAGCAAGGCTTTCACGACGAGGAAACCAGCCTGATCCTCGAAGAGGCTAAGCTCGTTCAACGCAGAAGAGAACTTGCCAGACAGAAGGAAATGGCCGCCAAGAAAGCCGAGCAGGAGGTACTCGAACAAATCGAAGAAGATGCCTCAGCGTACGAGTCTTCTATAGCAAGCTTGGGAGAGGAGAGCAAGGCCAGGAAAAAGACCGCCACCACTTCACCTCGAAACGGATCAGCCTCCAGTAACTCACGCTACACCACCGGGATTCCACGAGGGGTGGCGCGAGATCGCTTCATCCCTCGCCCAGCTTGCCCAGGCCAGCATGTTCCAGCATGCAGCCAGTCAACAGATGGCGCTGTCAACCCAGCTGCCTAAGATTGAGGTATCATCCTTCAGTGGGGATCCTCTTCTGTGGGAGAGTGGGGTCGACAGCTTGATAGCCTCTAAACCAATAGACGATGGAAGCAAGCTGAACTTTCTCCACCGTTACATGGAAGGTGAGCCAAGGGAGCTGGTGGAGCACTATCTTCTTATAAAGGCAAAGGACGGTTACAAGAAGGCCCGCCATGCACTAGCTGAACGATATGGCAACTCCAGTACCATCAGCGCTGCCTACAGTGAAAAGCTCTTGAGAAGGTCGCAGCTGCGAAAGTAACTGTAAGTAGCCTGGATATTCCCTCAAGAAAATGTGAAGCTCTTGGGAAAATTATCATCCTTTCTCGAAGGCAGATGGAAAGATGAAGTCCAAAACTGGCGAGAGAGGCACCGATCAAGGACTTTCCACCATTTGAGATGTTCGCGGCGTTTGTGAAGAAAGCAGCCGATAGAGACAACATGCCTGAGGTCGCCACCCTAGGGAAGGAGTCTGCCCAGCCAGTCAGAGAGACTGGCTTTCCAAGGAGAAATCCCAAGGCCAGAAGCACGGAACCTACTCGTCATGTCCCTACTGCGAGGGACATCACAACATCGAGGACTGCAAGGAATTCATGCAGCTTGACATGGGTGAGAGGAAATCATTTTTCTTTCACACTAGGCTGTGCATAGGATGTGGAATGTCGGATTCGCATCGCTTCAAGCAGTGTACTAAACGAAGGTCCTGCACTGAATGTGGAGGTAACCACCTGACATGCCTTCACTACTCAACTAAGAAGGCACAGGTAGATAAAGAAGAAGGGACAGCGAAGTGCACATCCGTGTGCTCAATACCCGACCAGAATGATAATCCCCGTGTGGGTACGCCAAGTTAACGATCGAGACAAAGAGAGCCTTGAATACTCCATACTCGACGACCAGTCGAATGTTTGTTTCGTCGCTGAGAGTTTGTGCCAGAAAATTGGCATTAGCGGCACAGATACTGACCTGCAGCTGACAACAATGCACTCGAGCACCCCTGTGAAGTGCCAGAAGATCGCCGGCTTGGAAGTTCAAGACTTCAAGAAAGATCATGCAGTCAAGCTACCTTCTTGCTACACGCGTAAAGTCATCCCTGCCAGCAGGTCTCAAATACCCAAATGTGATGTCATCAAGAAATGGCCCCATCTTCGTAAGGTGACAGACGATCTCATGCCATATTGCCCAGGGATAAATGTTTCTCTCCTTATCGGCAACAACTGCCAAAGCATCATCAGACCGCGAAAAGTGATTTGCGGAGGAGAAGACGATCCATATGCTCAACGGTCACTTCTAGGGTGGGGTGTGATTGGAAGAGTCTGCAAGACCGCAGTCGACGACCACGCAAGTTGTCATAAGATTTCTGCAGATTGTCAGAGCAGGTTCATCACTCCCATGAGAGCAAGGATCATTCAAGCTCTAGAGGCCGAATTCAAGGAAGAGAATACTGATGAAAACCCACACTCCCACACGATGAAAGGTTCCTGGCAATTCTCGAGGAAGGAATAAAGAAGTGACAAGAAGTGACAAGATGGTCACTACGAGATGCCCCTCCCTTTCAAGGAAAAGAATGTGTCCCTGCCAAACAATCGACCACTTGCCGAGAAAAGATGGAACCAGCTAAGTGCAAGGTTGAGAAAAAACGAGAAGTTCAGGTCCGACTACGTAGACTTTATGAAGGACGTAATCACGACGTGTGCTGAGAGGGCTCCGCCCACCTTTACCCCTTTACGTGCCACACACCAGAGTGTACCATCCAAAGAAACAAGATAAAATTCGAGTCGTGTTCGACTGCTCAGCCAAGCCAAGGAACTTCACTCAACGACTGTCTCTTACAAGGTCCAGACTTGACGAATGGCCTGCTGGGAGTGCTGTGCCGCTTCAGACAGGAGGAAGTGGCATTCATGGCCGACATCAAGAGCATGTTCCACCAGTTCCACGTTCGAGAAGAGGATCGAGACATGCTCAGATTCCTGTGGTGGGAAGATGGGGACCTTTCCAAAGATGTGGTGGAGTACCGCATGACAGTGCACCTCTTTGGCGCATCCAGCTCACCGGGCTGCGCTAACTTTGGACATCTGACGGCATCTGACGGAGAGGAGACATTTGGTGAAGATGCCTCCAACTTCATTCGCAAAGAGTTCTAAGTGGACGACGGTTTGAAGTCGGTTGGTACATGTCAAGAAGCAGTCTCTCTCCTCAAAGTTGCTCAAGGCATCTGTGCTGAGGCAGGACTGAAACTACATAAGATAATGTCGAACAAGAAGGAAGTACTGGAACAGTTTCCAGTTGAAGAACGGTCGAAGGGCGTGGCTGATCTCAACCTAGACACGGAACCTCTGCCCCTTGGACGCGCCTTAGGAGTGGTATGGTGTGTCGAGAATGATTCACTGGAGTTCAGGATCGAGCTGCGAGATCGCCCACTTACTCGACGAAGGATCCTGTCGACTGTTTGTTCTATATATGATCTTAGCGGGTTCGCAAGTCCTGTTACGCTTAAGGGAAAACAGATCCTTCAACTCTTGTGCAAACTGAAGTTGGACTGGGATAGTCCCATACCAGACGACATGGGACCACAATGGGAGAAATGGAGGATGGAGATCGGTGAACTAGAAAAGTTAAGTGTGCCGAGATGCTACAAGCCAGCAAACTTCGGGAAAGTCAAGGCCGCAGAACTCCATCATTTCTCTGACGCCAGTCAAGGCGGATACGGTCAGTTTCATATCTTCGCCTCGTTAATGAAAAGGATGAAGTAGCAACGTCACTGGTCATAGCAAAGTCAAGAGTAGCTCCGTTGAAACCAGTGACGATTCCTCGGCTCGAGCTCGCAGCAGCAGTGGTGTCAGCAAAGATGAGTGCATTCCTACGCAGAGAACCGTCGTACACCGAGCTACGGGAGTTTTTTTTTGGAGTGACAGCAAAATCGTCTTAGGGTACATAAAGAATGAAGCCAGGAGGTTCCACACGTTTGTAGCAAACAGGGTCCAGCAGATCCATGAAGTGAGTACCCCGTCATCATGGTTTCATATCGACACGAGTGCAAATCCTGCCGATGATGCTTCTCAAGGACTGACTGCGAAGGAACTGCTGCAGTGTAACCGCTGGTCAAAGGGACCAGCATTCCTCCATGTGCAGGGAGAGTTCCAAACTCCACAAGAAGGATTTGAGGTACCCCTTGCAGACTCAGACCCAGAAGTGAAGAGAGCATCAAGTCTCTCCACTAGAGTAGAGGACGAAGTCAACTTTGACTCCAATCACCTTCTTCACATTTCCAGTTTGAACCATGCAAAGAGGGCTATTGCTCTTTGTTTGCGACTCAAGAAAGGGCTCCAGAAAAGGGAAGTAAGGAGAGTGAATCGTGCAGATGCAGTGAAGCCTGTACAGCAAGCCGTGCTCAATGTGGCCGAACTCCAAGATGCAGAAATGGAAATGATTCGCAGTCTGCAAAAGGAACATTTCAGTCACGAGCTAATGGTTCTGCAAAAACTAAATGTGGGAGAAGATTGTGATCGAGAGACGGCAAAATCGAGGAAAGATGACATCCAATTGTTATCCCTCGCGACAGCCATCTGACAAGACTGCTGGTCCGTCACCATCATGAAAAGGTAAACCACATGGGCATAACCAACTCAGGCAAGCAGGTTACTGGGTCGTTGGCGGATCTTCTGCAGTGTCTGGAGTGATTGCAACATGTGTGACGTGTACGCGGGGTACGCGGACTCCTTAATGATTAGAAGTTGGCCGATCTACCGGCAGACAGAGTTAACCCTGCGCCCCCTTTCACGTACTGCGCCGTAGACCATTTTGGTCCATTCCTCATCACGGAGAGAAGGAGCGTGGTAAAGAGATACGGAGTCATGTTCACTTGCATGGCATCCAGAGCTGTTCATCTAGAATCAACCAACAGTCTGAGCAGCAGTGCCTTCATCAACTGTCTGCGAAGATTCCTGAGCAGGCGCGGGCCTGTGCAGCAAATTCGTTGTGACAGAGGTACAGCTTTCGTTGGTGCGAGAAATGAACTTCGACAGGCTCTTCAAGAAATGGATCAGAGCAAGGTGCAGCAGTATCTCGTCGAGAATGGAGTAGATTGGATTCCATATGAGCTGAATACTCCACATTCCTCACACATGGGTGGAGTATGGGAACGTCAGATCCGACGAGCACTTGAACCACTCCTTCTGACGGCAGGTAAACAACTCGACGAATTATCCTTTCGAACTTTCCTCACTGAAGCTTTATTTGTTTCATCGCCCCTCTCCATATTGCTTCGACATAGCTGTGGGGGTGTTTCCCATCCAATATTATCATTTTGTTTCATATTTGAATGTTTCATTGAACAATGAAAATCATATTCCAATATTTTACAAATAATCCTAACCCTAACCTCTTCCTTGATTATGAATAGCGACCCTCTTCTTCGATTATGACAAGCGACCCTCCTCCCCGATTATGAATAGCGACCCTCTTCTTCAATTATAAATAGCGACCCTCTTCTCCAATTATGAATAGCGACCCTCTTTTCCGATAATGAATAGCGACCCTCTTCCCCGATTATGAACAGCGACCCTCTTCTCCGATTATGAATAGCGACCCTCTTCTTCGATTATGAATAGCGACCCTCTTCTCCGATTATGAATAGCGACCCTCTTTGATTATGAATAGCGACCCTCTTCTCCGATTATGAAAAGCGACCCTCTTCTCCGATTATGAATAGCGACCCTCTTCTTTGATTATGAATAGCGACCCTCTTCTCCGATTATGAATAGCGACCCCCTTCTCCGATTATGAATAGCGACCCTCTTTTCCGATTATGCATAGCGACCCTCTTCTTCGATTATGAATAGCAACCCTTATGAATATCGACCTTTATGAATAACGACCCTCTTCTCCTATTATGAATAGCGACCCTCTTCTTCGATTATGAGTAGCGACCCTTATGATTAACGACCCCGATTTGGTATTATGAATAGCGACCCTCTATCTGTATTATGTGTAGCAACCCTTATGACTTATTATGAATAGCGGTCCTTATGAGTAATGACCCTTTTCTTCGATTATGAATAGCAACCCTCTTCTCCTATTATGAATAGCAATCCTTATGAATAATGGTCCTTATGAGTTTATGAATAGTGACCCCTGTTTCGCTTTATGAATAGCGACCCCACAGGTATAGGAAATTAAACGTTATGAATAGCGGTCCTTATGACTAGCGAGGTTACCCCTTTCGTGGGCCTTTTTGGTCATAATAGGCACCCAAACCACATATCTAGCTAATTTCAAGGACATATTATCTCACTGATCACAATTAGAAGTATTTTATTTTACAGTCTATTCACCAAATCAGTGACTTCGTAACATTTTGATATATGGGATGGCATGTTATTTGAAAATGGGCACCAAAAGCACTTGTATGAACTTTGAGGCCCGGAAATTCTATATAATACTTAGTATACAAAAACTAAATAAATTATGAATGAAAATACCCTGAGAGAGCCATGTTTTAAAAAAAACGGGTGGCCCCATATCCATAAATTATTCAGTATCACAAAGTCTACCTACATACCAAATTTCATGCTTTTATGAAAAAGTGCACAAATATTTCACCAATCTGTGGACTATTCATATAAATTGAATTTGAACGCAAATTTTACTTTCTATTCAAGCGATTTTTAATGATGAATATTTAATGGTTGAAAAATGCCTGAAACCTGCATGTTATCGTTTCAAACTAGTGATAGTCAAAGATAACACAAAAGTAGAGGGCCTACTATGGGTCGCTGAGTGTTCGATTGTAAAGTCCGTCCATGTTTACACCATTTTCGTACGAAATCCACTTTGTTTTGTACAAAATGCAATTCCGTTCACGAAATTTGTTTCGACCTAAACGAAATGGATTTCGTAGTGGCGAAATACACTTTCTGAATTTCGTACCATAAGAAATGGATTCCGTTGCGACGAAATCCATTTCGTGGTCACGAAATCAATTCCGTACACGAAATGGATTTCGCACCATACGAAATCCACTGTCTGTGGTACGTAATTCATTTCGTACCGCACGAAATAGATTTCGTTGCGACGAAATAAATTTCGTGTGCTACGAAATAGATTTCGTACCATACGAAATGACTTTCGTACCATACGAAATGACTTTCGTTGAACGAAATCCATTATATGTGTGGTACTTAATTCCGTACACGAAATTTATTTCGTACCGTACGGAATACATTTCGTTGTAACGAAATGGATTTGGTGGTTACACCAAATTCATTTCGTGGACTCAATGCTTTCTATCAAGTACGGGATATAAGAAGGTCTCTGATTGGCCGCCTTGTTGATCAGAGCATCAAGCTCCGCCCCCTAATCCCGCGCTCATTATGGGTAAAACTCGGCCCTGATGTAATTCCGACCCGAAGACAACTTGCCCTCGATGGAAAATTGGCCGCATGATTGAATTTTCATTTTTGTTTTAATTGTAATTTTTTGTTAGCGTTAAAGGAGAATTATCCCCACGAGACTTTTATCATTGACCTAAAACAGAATTCTAAACAGTTTCTGATAAAGTAAAAATATCGTATATTCGAGAATCGAGAGGATGGGAATTGTCGATTGAATCCTCCGATTTTTATTGTTCTCGAGAGTAAAGCAGCGTCGCCATGTTCCCGGTGCGATCGGGCTGTGTGACGTAGAGCATGGAGTTGGCCGTAGCGCATTGTAATTGGCTCGCAATAGTTCACCAACATTATTTTAAAAAGAGTTTATTATTATTAATAATAACATAAATTACGCAAGAGTTTCATAATTAAATTAAATAAATCAATTTATATTATCTACGTAACTATCACATTTGAAAAACATTTATTACAGTAAAATAATCATCGTAAGTAAAACGTGTTCCAGGACACACTAGCTTGATTATACGATTCGCCCGGGCATAAGCTTAGCCCGCAGATCTACGTGATAATCGGCCTCCGTGAAATGATCACTGCAGATCACGTCATTTTTCCGATCAAGTTTGAAGTCTTTTCCTTGGAATTTTTCCACGTTCAATATGGTCACCCAACGCTTGAACAATTGCTGACATTTCTGCGGGTCTGGGAACTGATGGAATGATTTCCCTATCGTTTTCTTGGAACAGTTACAACAGCCGAACGCTTGACAATACACCATGTTTACCGTGTGTATATGCAGCGCGCGCTTCATGCAAGCTAGCTACTAGCTAGTGAGTTCTCCATCCCCTACGTCATCACGCGCAAGGTTTTATGGGAAATTTAGAGAAAATGGACGCCGCCAGTAGGAGTAGACGACGTTGTAATCATCGTAAAAAGTGGTCTCTATTTTCTGCTCTTACAACGGCATCAGTTGGTCTAAAACGGTGATTTTTATATCAAATTAAATGTTATTTTATTCACTATGACCCTATTGACATTTAAAAGCCTGGGGATAATTCTCCTTTAAGGTTAAGTTCAGAGTTTAGGGTTAAGCCTCAGGTTAGGTTTTTCTAGCGCTATATAGTTTAGAGTTAGAGTAGGATTTAGTATTTGGGTTAAGCGGCGGAGGAGAGCGGAGAGAAGGCGGGCTGGGACTCATCCACCCGGTACCATCACCCGGCCATCACCGAGGCCACTTATGAACCTTTTTATAAATTTGAAAGAATCCTACAATATGTCTATATTATCAGTATTAAAAAAATACATCTGCAAACTTGTTTTGTGACATATCATTTACCATAAAAAAAAAAATTGAGAAGTGAAGGGGTACTCCAGGCTGAAAATAATAAATACTGAATAAAAAGAGTAAAATTAAACAAGCAAAAGTTTCATCAAAATCCGATTACAAATAACAAAGATATTGAATTTTAAATTTTTGCATTATTTCGATAAAACAGTTCTATGCATATCGTCATGAATATGCAGTGAGTGGGCTGATGATGTCACGTCTCCACTTGCCTTTTTCTTATTTTATTATATGAAATCATAATTATTTCATTTTATCATACATGCGTATAACCTGTCTTCCTTGTAACAATATAAGTCTCAGCAAAAGTGATGATCTTACACATTAAATCGGCATTCAGTCTCTTTTTTTTTCTTGGAGGAGAATTTTGAATAATTATAATTTTATATAATAAATTACAAAGGTACAAGTGGGGGTATGATGTCATCGGGTCGCTCGTTCCTGACAGAACTGTTTCACCAAAATAATGCAAAAAAGTTTAAAATGTCATAACTTCGTTGTCCGATTTTGATAAGTTTGTTCTGAATCAGTGTTTTGCTTGTTTGATTTTACTCTGTCTATTCAAATGACATAATTTTCAGCCTGGAGTACCCCTTTATGAAGCAAATAGTGCCACAACGCAATTCTTGTCGCTCTCTCCTCATGGTTAAAGTTAAGGGATGCCGAGACAGCACGGTGGCGAGTCGACTTGCATCCGAGTTTGATGTAGGATCCCAGTCCAAGATACACGTGGCACGATATACGGAGAGAATTCTTTCCGTAGAGATCAGTGGCACGTGGTCATAGCAAATCAGCGACCTTCTTATATCCCTTACTTGACAGACACAGACAAAATGGATTTGGGTGTACCACGAAATACATTTCGTGTACAGAATTGCGTTAAGTAGCGCACGAAATAAATTTCGTTGCAACGAAATGTATTTCGTGTACGGAATTGCGTTAGGTACCACACAAAATGGATTTCGTTCAACGAAAGCCATTTCGTATGGTACAAAATCTATTTCGTGTACGGAATTGCGTTAAGAACAAAACGAAATGGCTTTCGTTGCAAAAAACGTAATTTCGTATGGTACGAAATGAATGTCGTGTACGCAATTTACATTTCGTACCGCGAAAGTGTATTTCGTGGTGACGAAATTAATTTCGTATGGCAGGAAATTTCGTGCACGCAATTCTCGCTACCCCAAATGCGCAATTTCGCCAACAGATGGCGTTTGTCATGCAAACCACGCATGCGCAGTGCTGACAATATCCCGATTGGGTCGACAAGTATTTGTCTTTTTGCATTGAAAATATACACAGGTATTACAAAAATCCTCGAGTTTGAGTATAAATTAACCGAAATGTTTGAAAAGATACCATGATTTATTGAGACAATTGGTTGCATTTTCAAAATTTGAGTGGTTTATGTCATGCGATCCAAAAATTAAGCATTTTAGCACTCATTTTATTCATAAGCCGTATAATATTTCAATACGGACCGGAAGTGAAGTTGACGAAGATGCGGACCATTTCCATGCATAATATTGCCCTCTACGTCGAAAATTGCATATTTGAGGTAGCGAGAATTACATGACGTATCACCGAAAGAAGATTTCGTCACATCGAAATCTATTTCGCATGGGTCAAAAAGAATTTCGTGTACGGAATTGCATTTTGTAAAAAAGCAAAGTGAATTTCGTACGAAATTGTGTAAACTTGGACAGACTTAACAAGCGAACAGTTGACGCCCCATAGCCTACACGCTGCATGTTGTTTTGATTAATCATGAAGGGTTTATTGCCACTTGGTCTACAGCCAGTTGGTCTAATAGCCAATTGTCTGACATCATTCGGTCTAATATCAGTTGGACTAATAATAATTTGGTCTAATCATTTCGTCCAATTACCATTTGGTCTATAGTCAATTCGTCTAATAGCCATTTGGTTTAATAACCATTTGGTCCATTATCAATTGGTCTAATTGCCATTTCGTCTAATCATCAAATGTTCTATACCCATATGGTCTACACATCATTTTGTCCCTTTGTCAGTTAGTCTAACCTCACTTGGTCTATCATCATTTTGTCTAATAACCAACTGGGCTAATATCTTGTTTGCCCTCTTGCTACGACTACGGACTACCCTCTGAACATTGCATTGAGGGAGATCATTAAACGTGTCCATGGAGAATGACAATGGCGTGTGCTCATGAATATGAAATAGGGTTAGAATTAGGGTTAGGTTTAGGGTCCCTCGCCCCCCCCCCCCCTCCCCGCAACAACTGGACTATAGCTAAGCCATTGATTATCGTTCACATGATCCATGCACTGTTTATACGTTTAAATACAATTACCTGAACTGGGGAAAGGGGGGGGGGGGTGGTGGTTGCCCAAGCGTCGACATTTTCACTGCCCCCCCCCCCCCCCCCCCCCCCCGGGGCCGGGCGGGAGAAACTTCCACCAAGACAAGGTACAAATTCCCTGACACATATACATATTATTTTTTTTGTGATGTCAAATTGAATGGTAACTTATCGAATATTGTATGTTTAGTTTTTTGTTTGGTTTTGAGGGGAGGGGTAAAAAAGAGGAGAAAAGGGTGACCTGATGGAGCATGGCATGAATTAATTAGATGTGCTTAATTAATTAGAATAAATTGCTTGATTTATCAATTAATCAGTTGATATTTTAGTGAATTTTCAATTATTGTTTTATTGCACTTTGCCCTTGTTATTTTGTTTTTTATCCTTTCATTTCTTTCGCTTGATTATCTTATGTATATTTTATTCTTCTATCATTTCTATATGTTTCGTTATGTTATTCTGCTACATTTATCCTTTCATTTTCCATCTTTCCTTTAGTTGGGTTATTCTTTGATTTCTTCTATCACCTCTTCCATCTTTCCGTATATCAATCTTTATATTTTTTCTTCTATCATCTTTATCTTTCTCTCTTTATTGCTAGGTTTCTTTCTATCATTTTGCCTATTTCGCATTACTCTTTCTTTTTATCTTTTTTTTTCTTTTTCCTTTTCATCTCTAATTTCGTCATGTTATTCTTTTTCTCTTTTTGGTTTGGCCTTTTTATAATCTTCTCTTCCATCTTTCGCCATGGTTTTCTTTTTCCTTTCACAATCTCTCTCTCTCTCTATCCATCTATCTTTACGTTATGTTTTTATCCTTCTATCCCTTAACTTTCTATCCTGCCTTTCGTAATTTTATTCATCGATTAATGTTTACTTCCGTCTTTCCTTTGCTTCGACGGGAGCCCGGATAGCTCAGTTGGTAGAGCACTGGTCATGTAATCCAGGGTCCCGGGTTCGAATCCCGGTCGGGGCATTGTAATTTTCTCACATTTCTTTATGATATATTCAATTTACTTCAATCCTATTAATTATGATATTTAATTACTCTTTATATTCATTCTTCCATCATCTCTCTCTCTCATTCTGTCATTCTGTTTCTATTCATTATTATCACCATCATGGGCGTTAATCGTTACGTAACTCTATTCATCATGGGGGGACGACACAATAGCCGTCCCCCCCCCCCCATGATGAATAGAGTTACGTAACGATTAACGCCCATGATCACCATTATTACTATATGTACCACAATGCAGGGAAATGGAACGTTTTTGGAAGTGGGGACTGACGCCTCTTTCCCGGGTACCAACTACCCTATTCAGCATTTTGTGAGCGAGCGTTATAATAGCCTATACATTGCATGGGCCTTGGAACCGGGCCGGGGGGGGGGGGGGGTGGTGGGCTACAGCCCCATTGATTAATTAATCAATTTATTTATTTATTCACTAGATACTTAATTAAGCACGTGTAATTAATTCAAGCCATGCTCCATCGGGTCATCCTTTTCTCCCCCCCCCAAAAAAAAAAGGTAACATACAATTATTGCAAAAAAGTTCGAAAATTTCGACCAGTGCGCCGAACCAAGGCCTGACTGTTATTATAGTCAAAGCCACTAACAATAGTATTGTAGGGGAGAAAACAAGAAATTAGCCCAGTTGGTCATTAGACGAAATGATGATTAGACCAAATGGTAATTAGACCAGGCGGCTATTATACTAAATGGCAACGCTTGTTAGTTTTGTCCAACAACTATTCTTTTTTTTAATTTGTAAACAAAATCTTTCGGCATATTACTCCCAGTGTTAAAGATCGTATGCTCGATCTGTAATGAAAAACACAAGTCAGAAAAAATTGGAACCAGCGGGATTCGAACCTGTCATCTACTGCTTGCCGGGCAGCGACTTAACCACCAGGCTATTCTGGTTCACGGCCAAGTCACGACGAACTAGAATCAAATACCCAAGATCCTCTTCTTTCTGACTCATTAATATTCAAACGGTCCGCCGTAGACAATGGTTATTAAACGAAGAAGCTTGACTGGGGAGGAATTTTTAATTTGTAAACAAAATCTTTCGGCATATTACTCCCAACTATTCTTTCATTGTCTAAATTTGTTTTACATGGGTATTTGGTATTATGGCAACTACGTCCAATCAATAACCATTTTGTCCATTACTACTTTGTCCAATTGCCATTTCGTCTAATATCAAATGGTCTAAACCCTAATTAGTTCACTGCACATTTGGCCATTTAGTTCAGTTTGTCTAAATTCCGTTGGTTTCTTTCATTTCGTCATAACTGTAGTATTTCAAAATGCCCTCTGAGGAAGTTTTTATAATGCTTAATATATGTAATGTCTTTGTATGGTTTTGCAGGGCTCCTTGGAAGAGCTATGTTCGTTGATGATTGAAAGGGCCATCCTGTATAAAAAAAAAAAGACTTGAATAAATAAATAAATGAAATATATTTTTAAAAGATCCCCATGTCGATTTCCCTCCATCTACTGATTGACGATATTTTCCTAAAAGGGAATAGGGTGCTAAAGGCTCTTTGACCAAACTTTGCTACCCCACCATGCTCTAGGTGCCGAAAATTAATGATAAATCGAAAGTGCACCATCTTCTTGTGGCGCAATTTGGTGTCAAATGATTTTGTTCTGAAATGGGTAATTCTAAGTTATAAATGATATTAGTTTTTCGAAAGAAGCCACCCCCCCCCCCCCAAATTTTTTTTTTACTGGAGCTCAAGGTAAAACTTGAGCTGGTCTATACTGCATTGGTTAACAAAAATATGAATGATAAAAGTTCATATTCCTATTGACCTATACAACATTGTTAAATATGTATTAACTGCAAGAATTAAAACGTGCTTGTGTTTGCCCCAAATGATCAAAATTCAGGTCTTCCCCTCCTTGTCGAAATCGGAAAGCTCACGAACATGACTGCATGTAGCCCTGTGATGTTCTGTTCATCATAATTATACATGTACAGTACATGTAAGTCTGTTTGCTGAATACACGGAGGAGCGTGTATAGCCTGCTAAGCCTGAAAGTTATCTTTTATCAAAACATGAGATCTGATATAGTGAAATCATGGAGAAAACCGACAAACAGCAAATGTCGCCAGCCTTACGAATAAACAACCAACTCTGGAAACTTAATCCGCTTGAGTTATTTTCTGCAACAGTGTTGAAATTCGAAAATATTATTCCGGCTTGATAGCATTTCTAAATTTATATCAGGTGTCAACATTAAATTTGTGTGATTTAGTCAGTGTCGGAAAACAGACGCATCTCTGTTTGGTTTTATTGAGGTGAAAGATTAGTTTGTCTTATTATGGTAAGCAATCATCTTGCATGCTTACATAATAATTCTCCACGCAAAAAGTACATTTATGGTATACGGAGTATGTTTCAAACATCTAGCTATATCCTCTTGTTAAACAAGGGAAGATGGTCAAATGCCTGTTACGTAGGCTTATCTTGCTCATTGGGTGATGGTCCTATTTTGGTTTTTTGAAACAATACAATTTCACCTTAAAATAAGTCAATCCAAAATTTAGACAACAATTGCATCACAAGAGAATTGCAATAATGTGGAAGAGAGAGAGAGAGAGAGCGAAGGAGAGGGGTAGGGGAGAGAGAGAGGGGGAGAGGGGAGAGAGAGAGAGGGGAGAGAGAGAGAGAGAGAGAGAGAGAGAGAGAGAAGGGGGATGGAGAGAAGGATGACCACGAGGAAACTTATTTTGGGTTGTGGTGGGGTTTTTTTAGCCTGGTGTGTATTACATTTACAGGTGTGGTAGCACTAGAGTGGACAAACTAAACAACCCTTATTCTACCCTTCACAATAGTTATGGTAGATAAAAGAACATCCCTTCACTGCTATTCTGTAAAATAAGCAGAACAGGTGATTATGAATTGTGACACCTGTACCTCCTCGGTTCTACATATTTTTACATAACAGCAGTAAAGGGATGTTCTTTTGACTACCAGAAACCAAGTACGGGATGCTGAACCCAAGGAGGCTATTCTGTAAAAATGTGCCCAATGTGTTTGTGTGTCTGTGTGTGTGGAGGGGGGAGGGGCACTCAATATATTGGACAGACGGGTATGTGCCGCTTTGACGACCGCCTTTTTCAACGGTCGATCGCCGTTCTCAAGATTTCTTTTAACTGACGTTTCGAGGTATATAAGACCCTCGGAAACGCAATGCCCCGTAATACACGCTCTGATCAGTTCCCTAGCCTTAAAGGAGCTACTCGGAGATGTACAAAGACATCAAAATGCAATAAATTTGGTATCAACGGAAAGGGGAAGATGCCCTAAAGCATTCCATCAACATTCGAAATCCATAGGTGTTCATAAATTAATATTATTATGTTTCAAATGTGGGCCGAAATATTCGCATATTTTCGCCCCGCGAGGAGTTTCTTTTTCAACCCTGGAAATGTGACGTCATACACGGGACGAGTCCTGTCTAAGCAGACGATGTCCCATAACATCTTACACATTTTTCAGTGCCTGTTTTGTCATCTCCTCTTCATTTATTTCTCTTACTTGACTAGCGTCAGTCTTAATGTTAGTCTGTTGCCTCACTCTTAACTTCGTGTATGGTATTATTTTGATGAAAAATGCAGCGTTAAAAAAATAAAGGAATCAGTCACTAACTTGTAAACAAAATAAGACGCCATTGTATTTTCAGCTGCTTGCACTGGGGCATGTTCGGTGTTTCAAGAGGGAACGAATACCATCTATGCTATTATTCGGAGGGTTTTTCAATTTGAAAATGAGGTTTATTTCATTGATCATTGACCCTTCTCCTGTGTATTTGCAATCAAACGGATTTAGTTATCAGAATCAGTTCACTTTCCCTTTTAGAATGGTGTGAAATAAGGTCATGTTTAAATGTGCCAAACTCTTTATAATTTGATAAATAATTGCATTGCAATTACGTTCATTCATTATAGGACGTCGTCTGCTTAAGCAGGATTGGTCTCAAGTGTGACGACATCAAAACATCGCTATATTTCTGGCGAATCCTCGGATATTCCAGATGCTTAGAAGAGCTTTTATTTATGTTGTTTTTATAATCATCAGATACGCAGTTGACATAAAACTTGTTCGATTGCCATCTGTAAGCTTCCCAGTTTCTCGTCATACATTAATTGCCATTATTTGTGATTTTCGTTGGATTTTCTTTGGATAGCTACTTTAAAATGTCGCTCGCTCTGGATCCTGAGTGCTTTGATAATACGCATACGGACCTAAAATAAAGGTTTTCAGTTCCCAAGACCTTGTTGCTGCTGTTAGATAATTATGCAGTTCCTAAGACCCTATTTTCACTCGGCTGGTGAGTTCCGTATAGTTCCCATGACCCTGTTTTTGCCCGTTAAGTCCGTTCCTTAGACATCCGTTTCGAGAGGGGCTGCGGCACACCCCGTTTGAAAAAAATTGAGTGCCCCCCCCCCCCCCCCCGGATCGGCCACTAATTGATTGCCATTCTGTACAGCCGGAGAATGCATAATACAGCAGGCGCGAAGCTGATTCTCTCAACGAGCGTTGTTCCTATGTGAATAGCGCCAGCTATTGTCTATATTCGAAAACCACGGTGGCAACATAGGCCTAGCTGAAAATTGTGCACTTTTATCTAAAACCACCAAATTTGGCACATGTGTGATATAGTCTGGGAGCGGGGAGCCTGTCCCGAAATAGTCTCCCCAGAGGACTATGCTGAATTGCCATGCTGAATTCTACCATTCATGTGTTAATTACACAATTACCTTGCATAATCTCTATTATGTTTTGTCAAACAGGCATTGATGGACAATAGGTGCGTTCACTTAATCCTGACAAAATCATTTGACTAAATTTGAGAAAGCAATACAATTTTCACAATTTAATTATTGAAATGATCATGACACCAAATTGCACCCATGAAAGTTACAATACTCAAGATTGTACTATGTTAATTTGACCAGAACTTAATGACATACTTTGGAGTTATTAAGGTTGTAATGCCAACAAAAGTTCTCTACATCCAGAGCACTTTTGGCAGCAAAGTTTGTTTAGGGGCACTTTGGTCTTTTTCAGGGGTGTGTTGCAACCAGGAGAGGGGCTCTTTAGTGAAGTTATGTGGTGCTCATGTCCCCTTGTGCTCACCCACCCATTCCTGCCGTCCATAATTAGTGGTGTGCCTTAAGACTTATTTGTTTTCTCTATGACTGGATTTGGTTGTGTGCACTTGGGGAGCAAAATAATACGTTGTTTCATTTTTTGTTATTGTAAAGCGCCTTGAGCATGTTATGGTAAGGCGCTATATAAATACCAATATGTATGTATGTATGTATGCGTGTTGTCTTTATACACGTTTAATTTATCACTATCGTTGGCATAATGATTTTAACATAATATTCTTTATAAGGAGCCCCGTTTGACCGGAGAAAATATTTCATCGTTATTAGTCTATATACATTTTGTCATGTTTTCAATAATAACCATTCATCGGAGGCAAACAATTAACAAAAAATAAAGTGGACTTGTAAGTTTCACTTTTCTTCATCTTCCCTATATACCTTCGTCATTTTGATTTCCCATTTTTCTTGACATGTTTGGCAACTTAATAATTTCTTCTTCAAAATTAATTATCATTTTCTCACTCCTGTTTTTCATTCTTCCGGTCGATTTATACATTGCTTCCCTGAAGAAACGAAACCCTAAACAAAGGGTTGTTGTGACCACACGATGTGCTCTATGACAATAATTATCTATTTGCCATTTACTGGAAGTATTATTCTTTTAAATGATACATTGATGGCATCCATCCGTACATGCTTTACCGAGCAGCAGCATTTTGAAAATGACATGTAAAAACTCAGTGGTGCCGGATTTGGGTAAAATCGTGAAAACGTTCGGATCACATGCGAACATGACCCAAATGTAACATAACTTTTAAAACCCTATGAGAAGACTGTTTTCATCTGTTTCTTTCAATAATGAGGGTGAGGATAATACCCTCATCATAAAATGAAGGGTGGTCAATGTTTTGTCGATGTTTAGGGTAAAGAAAGGGCATACTTGGTATTGAAATGGTACCTGCATTCGAAATGAAAAGCATTTTTTTTTTGCACTTTTCTGAACTGAAGTTTCTATTAAGAACAAAGCAGACAGAAAGGTGGTATTTTTCGTAAAAGTAAAGTAAGTGGCACTTTCCATTGTCATCAGATGAAATACAAGGTAGAATGGGAACATAAGGAAAAAAAGCAACAACACCCAACAAGATTATGGCAATTTCCCACCTCAGGAGGGGCACCTTTTCCATCACACAAAGGGCACTTTTTCATCTCTTGAGGGATATTTATTAATTTTGGAAATTTTGGGGGCGTATGCCCCTGCCACCACTGGAAGTTGGTTACGACCCGTGTTTTATGAATGTCTGATTGAATGCATGCCATCACACAACGAAATTTCACTTACCATATCTCTTAAAGATCACATTACAAGAAAATTCCATCAAAGTAAATATTGGCTTAATACTTTTTATTGCATATATGGCATAAATTAAACAAGGTTATCCAAATTCAACGCTTGGAAACATTTTGAAGTAATGATTATTATCAATTATAAAACGGTAAAATACAGCCCCCGATATAGCAGCTGAAGAGCTCCTCGAAAGCTGCTGAGATGTGTGACGACAATCCAGGCAGACGATGTCCCGTAACATCTTACACATCTTTCAGTGCCTGTTTTGTCATCACCTCTTCACTTATTTCTCTTACTTGACTAGCATCAGTCTTAATGTTAGTCTGTTGCCTCACTCTTAACTTCGTGTATGGTATTATTTTGATGAAAAATGCAGCGTTAAAAAATTAAAGGAATCAGTCACTTGTAAACAAAATAAGACGCCATTGTATTTTCAGCTGCTTGCACCGGGGCATGTTCGGCGTTTCAAGAGGGAACGAATACCATCCATGCTTTTCAATTTGAAAATGGGGTTTATTTCATTGATCATTGACCCTTCTCCTGTGTATTTACAATCAAACGGTTTTAGTTATCAGAATCAGTTTCACTTTCCCTTTTAGAATGGTGTGAAATAAGGTCATGTTAAATACACCAAACTCTTTATAATTTGATAAATAATTGCATTGCAATTACATTCATTCATTATAGGACGTCGTCTGCTTAAGCAGGATCGATCCCTAGTGTGACGACATCAAAACATCGCTATATTTCTGGCGAATCCTCGGATATTCCAGATGCTTAGAAGAGCTTTTATTTATGTTGTTTTTATAATCATCAGCTACGCAGTTGACATAAAACTTATACGATTGCCATCTGAAAGCTTCCCAGTTTCTAGTGATATATTAATTGCCATAATTATTTGTGATTTTCTTGTAATGTGATCTTTAAAACTGGTATTTCTATTTAGTCATTTTCGCATGTGATACTAACGTCTTCACGGTTTTACCCAAATCCGGCACAACCGAGTTTTTACATGTCATTTTCAAAACGATTCTGCTTGGTCAAGCATGTATGCATGGATGTCATCAAGGTATCATTCAAAAGCATAATACTTTTAGTTTATGGAAAATAGAAAATTATTGTCATAGAGCACATCGTGTGGTCACAATAACCCTTTGTTATAGGGTTTCGTTTTTTTCTGGGATGCACTGTACCTCTCCAATAATGGCTCTTCTTCTTATTTTGTCTGCTGCAATAATATCTTCATCTTCGTTTTATTCGTCTTCTTCATTTTCCCCACTTCCTCCCCGTTTTATCCTTACCCCAATTTTCCCGAGTTATGAGGCCTCTATTTTTCTCAGGAACCAGGAACAAGTACCTGCTTGTCCATGGTTGTGGAAGGTGTGATATCATAGTCCTTAACCAAACCCCTTCTTTTCTAAAAAAAAACAACATGACTTACTTTGATAAAAAAAAAGGATTTGCTCGAACCATCTTTAACGCTAATTCTTGTCTTCATCGATTCCTGTATCAACACCCAGAGTACTGCACATACCCTTAGTACAATTCGACAAAAAAATAGAATCGCTCTTATTATGGGGTACCACCGTCATGTGCTGACAAGGGGAGTTATGGAGCGTTTCGATATATAATTATTATAGGGTCCGAATATCTCGGTGAAATTTATCTGGGGTAATTTATAATTGCAATTTTTTTTAAATACCTCATAAAGTCGTTTATTGAAAGTGCTTCCATTATCTCATAATTATTCACTATATCACGTGTACCAAGTTTGGTGCTTCAATAGACAAATTTAGATAAAAGTGCACACGAAAGAAATTCTGATAATAGCTTGAAGCCTTCTAGGACCAGGAGAACTTGAGGAAAATAGTGTTTAGTAATGGTTACTTCCACCTATATTAAGTTTGCTAATGGTAAAATGGATAATAATGAAATTTCATATTTCTGTGCACACGTACACATGAATATACTGTATAGTAATGTATCTATTTCGTATTGATTACGGATATAATTATAACTCGAGTACTTTAATTGTGAATGGTCTTATACATAACCTACAACACAAACAATTTTATGCAAATGACATCTCAGTCATGATCCAGAATATCTCGGTGGAATTTATCTGGGGTAATTTATAATTGCAATTTCCTTTTTAAAAATACCTCATAAAGTCGTTTATTGAAAGTTTGGTGCTTCAATATAGACAAAATTAATTTAGATAAAAGTGCATTCGAAAGAAATTCTGATAATAGCTTGAAGCCTTCTAGGACCAGGAGAACTTGAGGAAGTAGTGTTTAGTAATGATTACTTCCACCTATATTAAGTTTGCTAATGGTAAAATGGATAATAATGAAATTTCGTATTTCTGTGCACACGTATACACATGAATATATATAGTAATGGATCTATTTCGTATTGATTACGGATATACTCGAGTACTTTAATTATGAATGGTCTTATACATAACCTACAACACAAACAATTTTATCCAAATGACATCTCAGTCATGATCCAGAATTTATTTTTCTGCACAGTCTACCTATTCTCTCTCTCTCTCTCTCTCTATCTCTCTCTATCTCTCTCTCTCTCTCTGTCTCTCTTTTTCCCGGGCTATTTCCCCTCCCTCTGTCTGGCATTACTTTATGATCTCAAATAAGCTACATGTATATTATGTTTGAACTTCTACTCTGTCATATTTCCATGTGATATTATTCCTTGTTGTATCCATGCACTCTGTATGTTAAGATGCTTGTGCACCCGATCAGGTGTGGGAAGGAAGGCCTGTGGGCCATGGTCTGTTCCTCACGCACCACCCAGGCCACCTGGTAGGGTGCGCAAGTGTCAATGAAACTATTGCATTCATTCTAGTTGAATGTATATAATTATGTATACATTGTATATTGTTTCTTGATTTTTTTTCTCTTCAAAGTGCCAAATAAATAATAACAATAATAATTCTGCCAAAATTCGGAGCTATGCCGCCGTACTATAAATTATTATAAGTTTGCAACTTATTCATGATTGTTCCCTTTGATCTTAATAATACATAAAGGGGACAATACATTGAATGATAACATACCGAATGAAGCAGCCATTAACCTATTCGTATTCATCTACAGTTCTTGTTCATGTTCAATCACAGTTTCAGTGATAAAACACAAAAAGTTGTTACTTAACGTTAACATAATATAATGAATTAAAGTCATCAGTTATTCCGATCGAGTTGGCGCTTGTATTATATTAATTTACCTGTCAAAAGAGCAGAATATGTGTAGCATTTCTTTTAAATTAGTGTATAATTTTTGTTTCTTCAATATCATTGATTATGGGAATATTACAGATATATATTTCACATTTTATTTAATTCATTGACCATTACAAGGTTATGAAATAAAGTTATGGCCACCAGGATAAAGTTCATATTTAGAGTCCATCGAGACCCCCCCCCCCCCCCCAACAGATTTGATCAATATTATATCTATGCCTCCTCTTGCATGCACTCATAAAGCAAAATAAGTAGGAGCAAAGGAGATGGCCTAAAACGCCCTCATGCGTTATAGACCTAAATGTTAGTCCCACTGATCTCTACGGGAAAAAAATCAGAGATCAGTGCATGGTTACGACTGACAAAGTGGCATAGCTTCAGTAGCAGTACCCCCCCCCCCCCCCCAGTCGAATGGTGAAAAGGGGGAAAAGAAAGAAAGAAAGAGAGAGAGAGGGGGGGGGGGCAAAAACCTGAAAAGGGGTGGGAAAGAAAGGCAGCGAGGGAGGCAACCGAAAAAGGAAATGATGCTACCCTCTCAGCTGACCCATCTCACACCCGAAGGCCTTGTTCTCTTGCTCTTTTACATAAGACTGGTGCCGCCCCCATTAAAAAGGAAGAAAACTGAAATCGATATGATTACAAAACTTATCTCGTGATGATTTAAGATAGCATGAGTCTGAGCTTTTAATGTTCTATCAAATTTATAGGTATCCATATTGCATGTTGCAGAATTATGTTTTTTCTTGTTTGATTCTTACACCATATCACCCAAAGAAATCATTTTTTGTTTTGTTTTTGTTTTTACGACAAATCCGTTTATTTCGACTAAGCTTGGAACAGCCCACAATAATATTCCTCGTATAATAGGTCAGCAGAAACTTTCCGTAAACATATATTTATTACTGAACTTTGAGATTGATGTACATAAAAAAATACATATACAGTGTATAAATTTTTAAATATGAATTTTATGGAAAATAGAATTAACGAATGGTTCAACCCAAATGAGGAAAACTGGACGTTTGACATGGATCTTAATATAAGAGAACATCTCCCACCTAAACGCCGAATAGTGGCGTAGCGTTGTTCGGGGGACACAGAGCATCATCACGGTGGATGAAATAAGACAGAACAAGAACATAGGGTGAAGGGCCTGAGGTATCTGATAAAAAAGGGGTATCTTTTTTAAATGTTGCCGTTCTTTTCCACTTTCCTTCTATATATCATTCTCTCTGTTAAACTAAAAAGAAAGTAAGCCAAGTTATTGGGGTCAGTCGTCCATACCCTCGTATTCACGCTACTGTTAGTGGCATTCCAGCCATCGAGGGGTACGGTGTCGGGGGGGGGGGGGGGGGGGCACCCGACTATGTGAGATAACAAGGCAATCGAAAGGAAGGGGTTCATGTTGTTTTTCTTTCATGTTGCCTTCCCATGCCATTTTTTCCTTCTCTTTCTCTCATTTTTCTTCATGAGTCGTTGTTCGCCTCCGACTGGTGCATGTGCACACGTACCTTCCGTGATACGCCACCACACTTTTTAAACATTTGGCCAACGCAATGTTATAAACTTCAATTTTCATAATAAATGATAGTGACCCTGCTGTGAGGCCTATATTGATGTCGCTAGAGTTTTTTAATGCCGGGGTATAGGGGCCTGGAGATTTTTTTTATTGTACTGTGAAGAAACTGAGTTCTCGGTGTTTTCAGCGGTGTTTGCCGACCCCCAAAAAGAAAAGATCCTCTCCAGATGTTCTAGTTGATTTGCAGTATCATTTTTTCTTCTTCAATTTAATGCTTAAATTTATTGGCGGACCTCATTGTTGTGTAACACGTTCACATCAGTATACGCTATGGGGCTACTGTTTAGACTTTTGGATATTTTCGCGGTTTAGCAAAGCATTTGAGATTTAAGGCATCCAAGATAGGCCTATATGTTACATCGACTTGTTTATTGCAACCATGAGTCGAGATTTCATACCATGAAGAGGAATGAAAATGATTCAAACTACTAGTACTAGTTATTTTAATATTATAAATCTTATACTTTTCTCCTCACATTGAAACCTGCAAACACCCCGTATACGGTATATTTGTTCAATAAAATCACATTAATGGCTTTGTCAATATAATGGCAACATAGCATTAAGATAAGATAGATAAGAATTGATGAAAATAAGAAAATATATTTTTGCTGGTATTTTCAAGTGCAAAAATTTGTTCGCTTTTTCGAACTTCGTTGTTCGTTGATAATCCGGGACATCTCCCATAATGCTTTTCGTCTAGACATGTACGATATGTACGGATTGGGAGTAGAGGTCGCCGATCGAGGCAGCATCTTTGAGCGATTTTATGCGGGTACCGTACCGAATATGCGCTTCACCGTTGAATTGTGTAGCAAAATACGTATGGTGTGTATTGTGTATGTACTCGCGACTGGGGTGTGGTGAATATCATTTCTGTACGGAAGAAAGGCCTGCACAACGGAATATCATATATTTTTTGTGGAAAAATAACCTGTTTTGGACACTGCTGGACAGTGATTTTGTATCAGGATAAACATTTATAAATGGAACTACCAACAATTCTAGAGAGGGGAGAATAAACAGGATATATCGACGGTTTGTGGGTATTCAGATTGTGTGAAGAGCGGCTGTTGTAAGCTTACTGAACTGTGAACAAACGTTATTTTACTATTCCAACATGGGGTGCGCTACGAGCGCAGAAGATAAAGCGGCCGCTGAGCGGTCGAAAATGATTGATAGAAATCTACGGTTAGAAGGAGAAAAAGCAGCAAGAGAAGTCAAATTATTGCTCTTAGGTATGTATATTAGAATACAATGATATGTAAACAAAGACATGGAACTAGCCATAATTTTCCTTGACCTTGCGAGTTTCAAGAGTCAAAAAGCTTGGTTCAGACTCGGTCAGCCTCAGACTCGGGCCAGCACAGCTGGACTCGGTGGACTGGCATGACTGGGGGAATTACTCGAACAATGAAAGCCAAATAATTTAGAAAAGGAAACTGGAAAGGACAAATGTTTCAACTTTTTAAGAAATTAACAGCAAATTAATAATGAGAACCCACACACACTTATGTGATGTTTTTGAGATAACCTCGCACTCCGTACCTTCGTACCGCGAAGAAATTCCTCACATCACATGCATCAATGACAATCGTGACTGCCATTTGAGTCAATGCTCATGATAATAGCAAGTGTTACTGTTAGACATAAAAAAATCAGTCTATTTCATTTGGGGATATACACCGGGGATATACTACGTCTGGCTTTGTGTAATCCCTCCCCTCAAAAGTAAAATTTTTTTTATAAAACTTCAAATGGGTGCATTTATCTGTATCTATATTGTTGCAAGAAAGTTGCGATTGATTGCAAGTTGCAACTGATCGGTAATGACCAATCAAAATCACTGTTGCAAGCGCATCTTCTTGAATGGGCAGACCCTGAACCAATCAGAAAGGTGGTTCTAATTTGCTTTACAATTTGCAATTGATTGCAACTTTCTTGCAACACCCCATAAGCATGATAAGTGTGTGATCTCTACTCTAGCACTTAAACTCCAACAAATATCCAAAGTCGACCTCGCCCATTTTATGGCTAATCGCATCGCTTAATTTTGGCAGGTAAGATAGAAATTTGTACTTACACTTCAAGAGAATTACTGTAATTATCTAGCACACTCATAGCGGTATCCGGTCAAAACGTCCCCGCGTCAAAACGTCCCCGCCTTGCTACGACCAAAACGTCCCCGGGTAGCGTACCAAAACGTCCCCGCCCTTTTCCCCCGCTCTGCCTCTGGCTCAATTTTTGCGTCATTCGCTCTTTCTATAGTCAGTTGGTAGACTGCTTACTCTTATTTTTTTTCTTCTGCAAAGTATAACTATATAAAGTTTGACTCACGAGTGAACTTGCTTTAAAACCCCTAAAACCGAGTGCATGCCTCCACAAAACTGGAAAACTCGGCCACACATGCGCACATTGCATTGGGTAACCTCGCCAATATGCTCAATTAATAACAAGCTTGATGATTTTCATGCCGTGAATGCAGCGGTAATTCAGTCGTGTGGTGGATGGTAAATGACACAAAACTATTCTTGTTGGTTAAAGATTTCATTTACTTCAAAATATGATGTAATAACAGTGAGAATTCGACATATTTTTTAACAAAACAGCCCGGGGACATTTTGACCCGAGGACGTTTTGACCCGGGGACGTTTTGGTATCACCCGAGGACGTTTTGACGCGGGGACGTTTCGACTGGTAAGCCTCATACATGTAGCTACATTCGGTTCCGGGACAACCCGACCACCGGACAGCCCGACCCAAGACAACTCGACCCAATACCCTGGACAACTCGACCGGCAGGGTGGGCTGCGTTTAACGGACAACTCGACCTACTTTTTTTCTTCTAACAAATTTCATGAACAGAGTTTCACAGCATGGCTACAAAAGACATTTTCTGCATCAAGTATGTTGATATGATACATTCATGACATGAAACAAGGAATTTTAAGCTTTTCAGTTCTATAAAACACGATTTTCCTTGCAGTGAGAATAACGATGTTCCCATATATATCCGCGCACCGATCGAAGCAACCGACTCTACCGAGTAACTTTATTGGACTCTAATTGGAGTTCATTTTACCGTCTCTTGAAACGTTTCAGTGGTAAGAATGCTCTATTTTGTATCTTTACATTTCAGTATTAACTTTTCTCTACTTCATTGAAATTATGGCCTGCCGCAAGTTTGAAACTTAACACAAACTTTCGAGATTGTCTGACATAGTTAGGGCCGCTCTTACTAATCTAATATCGCCAACCAACACAGTGCAGTGCTTTCTCCTGCCAGCGATCGATCTGGGCCGTGCGGCTGCCTGTATCAGTCATGTCAGTGTAGTATGGCTGTACCCTAACTCCAGGGAGCTCCAACGCTGCGCGTTGGAGCTCCAGGTACAACTATCCGAAGTCGACCTCGCCCATTTTATGGCTAAAAGCATCGCTTAATTTCGGCAGGTAAGATAGAAATTTGTGCTTACACTTCAAGAGAATTACTGTAACTATGTAGCAGGATCTTTGATTTTACGATTTAACGATTGTTTCGATGAAAAAAATGGAATTTCCTCGCCGAGCCGATCTTTTCCCCGTACTGTACCGACAGTATATACGTCGCTGACTCGATCACACAGTGCGATCGAGTCATTTGAATCGACGGTACAGTACGGGGAAAAGATCGGCTCTGCAAGGAAATTCCATTTTTTCATCGAAACAATCGTTAAATCGTAAAATGAAGGAGCCTGCTACATAGTTACAGTAATTCTCTTGAAGTGTAAGTACACATTTCTATCTTACCTGCAGAAATTAAGCGTTGCTTTTAGCCATAAAATGGGCGAGGTCGACTTCGGATAGTTGTACCTGGAGCTCCAACGCTGCGCGTTGGAGCTCCCTGGAGTTAGGGTACAGCCATACTACACTGACATGACTGATACAGGCAGCCGCACGGCCCAGATCGATCGCTGGCAGGAGAAAGCACTGCACTGTGTTGGTTGGCGATATTAGAGTAGTAAGAGCGGCCCTAACTATGTCAGACAATCTCGAAAGTTTGTGTTAAGTTTCAGACTTGCGGCAAGCCATAATTTCAATGAAGTAGAGAAAAGTTAATACTGAAATGTAAAGATACAAAATAGAGCATTCTTACCACTGAAACGTTTCAAGAGACGGTAAAATGAACTCCAATTAGAGTCCAATAAAGTTACTCGGTAGAGTCGGTTGCTTCGATCGGTGCGCGGATATATATGGGAACATCGTTATTCTCACTGCAAGGAAAATCGTGTTTTATAGAACTGAAAAGCTTAAAATTCCTTGTTTCATGTCATGAATGTATCATATCAACATACTTGATGCAGAAAATGTCTTTTGTAGCCATGCTGTGAAACTCTGTTCATGAAATTTGTTAGAAGAAAAAAAGTAGGTCGAGTTGTCCGAAAACGCAGCCCACCCTGGACAACTCGACCGGGTCGAGTTGTCTTGGGTCGGGCTGTCTGGTGGTCGGGTTGTCCGGACCCCCTACATTCCTATACTTCGTGTGTAGAATCTAGGCAGTCATACGTCTCAACTTTTTCAAACACCACTGCACAAAAGTCACCAACATTCACTCAAAATCGGCATTTAATTTACAAAAACCGACCCCAATATATCCAAGAAATACAATAAATTCAACTCACCGATGTTGGAAAAGATGATTCCAAAAATGAAATCCGTAATTTACCGTCGATTCTCGCGAAACGAGCTATCGGAGTCATTGTGTACATTTCCTGGTCGCTGCGGGCGCTGACATCTCTCCCCAAAAGATTTTTTCCGTTAGAAATTCAATCCCTATCCCGTACACGGAAAAGTCCTGATTTTCTGT
Organism: Heliocidaris erythrogramma; assembly: GCA_025617745.1. Lineage (NCBI taxonomy): Eukaryota > Metazoa > Echinodermata > Echinoidea > Camarodonta > Echinometridae > Heliocidaris > Heliocidaris erythrogramma. Next base: position 16,218,976 of record CM046853.1, on the reverse strand, counting down.
GTGCGTGATCGTAGAGAACGATGTGCGCTTGCAATCCCGAGTTTCTTCGTGGACAAAAATTTTATTGGCCGATTTTAGTCTAAGACATCGGCCATATGTAAACAACACGCGATCGCGAAACAAATCGGCGGGGATTTCTTCGGTTTTGGGCATGATTTTGACTTTGGATTTTGCTGGAAATATGGAAAGTTCTTCCTAACGGCCATTTGATGTAGGAGTGAGATTTTTAAGGGCTGAATTTGAAAGCAAGGTATTTAAAATATTTATCTTATTTTCCCCCCATACCTTTAGTACATGCGACAGAAAATACCAACTATTTTACAGTAATGTAGCCATGAGTGATCTAGCAGGCTCTTTGATTTTACGATTTAACGATTCGTTTCGATGAAAAGAATGGAATTTCCTCGCCGAGCCGATCTTTTCCCCGTACTGTACCGTCGATTCAAATGACTCGATCGCACTGTGTGTAATGTACATGTACCGTATACCGTCGCTGACTCGATCACACAGTGCGATCGAGTCATTTGAATCGACGGTACAGTACAGTACCTTGCATTTGTAACTTATATATATGGGACTACACAATACTTACAATGCATGTGTAGTCCCATCCATACAAGTTACATGTCGAGTTAAAAAAAAACTGCAGATTTTTGTCCGATTTTTTTTCTTCTCTTTTTTAGTCATTCAATTTTTACAATCGTACAGTGTACAGTGTAGTTGATCCTGGAAGGTACATGTAACCCCTATAGCAAATGCCGAGGGTGGGTTGCATGGGTCAAATTATGTGAGAAATGGTGATATTTAGATCTAGTTTTTTTGGGTGATGCCTTCCAACACACAAGGTATATGGATCCCCACTTATACATGTACAAGCTTATCTGAAGATAACCTTGTACTCAGACTAGCTTTTACAGGTGAATAGGCTTCAATAGCTTTTGCGTGTATCAGCAGGCCCTTTTCCAGGCTAGATCATTCATACAGGAGAGGAAAATAATTAAAATTTCACTTTCAAACTTGTCTAAATCCCTACATTTGAGGCAAAGTAAGAGTTGAAGAGTCCCTGAATCAGGTAATCTAGCAAATTTTAAAAAAAAATAAATCTTGTTTAGAGCAATTTTGTTGTCTGCTTTTGACTGCTGCAACAGTGAATGTTGGACACAGTCCCACATAGGCAAGGGCCTATGAGTGATGGATCCCATGTAAAGCTCTGTAGGCAAGTACCAGATTGATAAGCCAAGGAGCTCATACAGCTAGTCAAAACCTTAGGTGCGCAGACATAGGGCTCCCCAGACATAGGGCTCCCCATCATACATGTAGTAATGGTTCTGTGAGTGACTCTAGCACATAGGTCACAAAGTGTGACCTATGAAAGACAAGATTTGGAGGTTTGCAAATAAAATCACTGAAAATAGAAAATTTCATGGTATTCCTACATGTAGATGGGACGAAGGGTCATCTGTGACCTTGAACTTGGAACATTTTTCATTTTTTCCAATTTTGAGGGCGCCCTTCACAAAAACGGCTCGTCCAATTATGCTGATTTTTTATGGGATTATTGCCCAAGTCAAAGTCTTTAATTGTACAACATTCTAGTTCCTGATCTCATACAGTATTAGAGATATGAGGCTCTAAACATGCATTCAAAATTTCAAAAATGAAATTCGACACCATGTTCGCTGACCTCGTACGCAGAAATGAATGGTCAGTTTTGCGTCACAATTGATTTTTCTTTTAAAGAGCATAAAGTTCTTCCAATTTACAGATAATGAGCTGTACTGGATAAAAATTCTGGCTGCAATGGTCAATTAAAAAACCATAATTTTCATAAAACTCATTTCTTGGAACGCGCATTGGTTGATATGCGAGGCTGTATCTTAGCAACCACTTGACCTTGGGGCAAAATATTTTGGGGTTTTCCGTCAGACACTCTGAGGAACACTTGGTGCGAGTTTAAAGAAAATTTAAGGGGGTCGGGTGACAAATTGTCAAAAAATTGGTTGATTTGACGTGGATTGACCCTATAAACTGATGTACATGTGGCTGGAGTCCAGAGCCTGCTTGAGGGCCCTCAAAGTTCTGTGGTTCTCTGAGGCTTTTTGATGCGATATCAGGCATGTTTTGAACCATTTTCAAACAAATTTTATGATTGATAGTTCATGAATAATTTGGTTTGAAAATGAATATTCAAGAAATCATAACCTGTCGCTATATTAAAAACCCCTTGTGGACCACCCTGACGAAAAACAGACACTAGCGAGCTATTGATTTCTGCACCGAACGACTTTTACGAGTCACCAGAGCGTGGAGACGTCACACAGGTAAAGTCCGTTCTCTTCGGGTAAATGCTTTCGATCTCTCACAACGTTGTGGATTGCAGTTTCATCCAATTTCGGAGCTTGTATGACGTCGTATGTACATGTAAACGCAGTGCTGAATCAAGGACAATGGTAAAACCAGGGTGCACGCGTCCTCGATTCGGCTAGTGGACGAGGGAGACGACGTGACACATACGTAGAGCTTCAGAATGTGGTTGTCTCAGACCAGTCGACTATGTCGACGTGCAAATCGAAAGCTCGCTAGCGTCTCTCAGGGATACAGGTCTGTACTGGTGTACCGCAAAGGATCTCTTACATGTACAATGTAGGACCCACAAAATCTCAAAATGTAAACAAGTTACTAGTACGTACACTGTACAGTACGACCTCTTTGATATTAGTTTGTAGAGCTGCAATACTTTTTCCTGTCTCAGAAAATTGCCTGCATGTAAATGTAATATACAGGTCAGCTGGTCTCAGTATACATTACATGAACCTTTTGCTTTCCTTCGTTTTTGTTGTACATGGAATCAATATGGGTGCTATAGACAGTATATAGTAAGCAAATAATTACCGGACAAACTATCACTTCCGAGGCGATTTGGATGTAGCTATCTTTCCGAAGCGAAGCTGACGAAAGATAGCGTATACATTCAGATCGCCGAGGAAGTGATAGTACGTCTCATCGCCTGAAATCAAAAGGTGATTATTTGCTTTATATTCCGCATCTGAAACATTTAACTAGTACGAGAAAGACAATTATTCTCTACTTCTCGAAAAAGACATTTCGTCGAGACTATTACGTCGAGGTCACAAACTTTTCTTCTCGGGTCGATTGATATGGGGAAACTACTTTTTATCACATGATTACCTTTTGACCAATCTAACAGCAAGATTCTTAGTATGTGGAATATAATATTACATAAGCATACTATAGTTGAGAGCCCCTGACACCAAAATGATACATTGTATGGGACTTACATGTAGGGCACTATAAGCACAGTATTCTTGAGATCAAGTTTTCAACATTCAAGAAAAATAGTGCAATGTACATGTACATGTATGTTGAAAGGTTACCTTAAATCACTCCTGGGGGGTGTTTCATAAAGCTGTTCGTAAGTTACGCACGACTTTACGCACGACTTTACGCACGACTTTACACGACTGGTAATCAGTTCTTGTGCTAAATGATTGAGAATCTGATCAGTATAGCACCCAAGAATATGTTCCAGTTGTTCGTAAAGTCATTCGTAACTTTACGAACAGCTTTATGAACACCCCCCATGTTCTTGGGTGCTATACTAATCAGATTCTCAATCATTTAGTACAAGAACTGATCACCAGTCATGCGTAAATTCATTCCATTGGATCTTACATAACCTTTGATAAGATTTACCAAGGTACTAAAAAACAGATGAAATGGGTAAAGTTTATGAAGATTGATGCTCACACTGCTCATGAATGTCGTCTTCATCTATTTGTGTCAAAACTTTACATTGAATCAATACATGTAAATGTTTTATTATTTTAGCTAAACTTTTTTTAGGCTATCCAAGATGACTAGGATTATTGTTTTACCCCTTTGCTTCGACACTTGAAATGAGTAGTGTTTAAATGTTATGGGTTGTTTGCATTTGGTAATTGACTGATTCCGACTCATTCTTTTATTTCTCCAGCAGTTTTAAAACGCTTTAATTTAATTCAGCCTTGCTCTTTTGGCAGTGCTGATTTAGCCCTTGTGCCGATTTAGCCCTTGTGCCGAGTTAGCCTGGATCTTTACAATTTACGCTTTCAGTCTTTACTTGATATTTCAAACATGTTTTATTCTCTGTTTCTTTCTTTTTTTCAGGGGCTGGTGAATCAGGGAAAAGTACAATTGTAAAACAAATGAAGTAAGTATTCAAATCTTCATTTCTTGAAAGTGTAAAAGGGCAAGTTCAAGCCTACATGTATGAAATTGTAAACATAAAAAATACCGTATTAGAAGATCATTTAACTTGATTTATTGTCTGATATACAATGTATGCTTTAGTAGGGCTACATGTATGAGCTTGAGTCAATAATAATGCACTTATCAATTGTAAGACGCACCCCTCGACCCCCGGGAATGGTGCGTCACTTGTCAGATGTGAGTCGGATTTTCCTATACCATGACGCACCTGTGTGTCTCGACTATGACGGACCTTTTCTTACAATGACTGTGCCTGGACGAAAAAATATGACGCACCAGTTCTAGACTTTGACTTACCATTGTGACGCACCCCGTCATGGTAAAGCTCCGCGCGCACGTGGCACGCTATGCATCGGCGCGGCGCTAGTATACTTTCGCACCGGGCGCCCAAAATCGAGTTTGACGACATCAAATGAAACGGAAATCCCCAAATAATCGTTAAACCTGTTTCAAAACCTCTCTCGAGCTATCTTCCGTCTAGGTTCTTTAGAAAAGCGAAGAAATAAGGTACTTTTCGTCACTTTGCAACCCCGGTCGTTCAAGCACTGGACTATGTTCAGTTTCTGCTCGCAATGATCGTGATTGGTAGCATTGGTGCTGTGCTGGATTGAGACATGAATATTCATGAAGTGACGTCATAAGATTATCGGCGATGACATATGAAAATGTGCAGAAGTCACACAGTGCAATCGCTGACATTCTTGTGACGTCAACACATGAATATTCATGTCTCAATCCAGCCTAGCACAAATGCTACCGATCGCGATCATCGCGGCAAGAACCGAACCAGCCAACGCAGTGCAGTGCTGGAACGAACGGGGTAAAAATAAACAAAGTAACGAAAAATACCTTATTTCTTCCCTTTTTTGAGAACCCAGACAGAAGACAGCATGAGAGAGGATTTGAGATCAATTATTATTATTTGGGGGTTTCCATTTTATTTGATGTCATCAAACTCGATTTTGGGCGCCCGGTGCGAAAGTATAGATTCCATGTCAATATATTTTTTTTTATATTCAAGGAGTTTGCATGTTTAAAAGCCCGGTACGCGGTGAGTATTGCGCGGACAGACCCGTTTGTAAACATAGCGAGGCATTATGACGCACCCATGTAAAATGACCGACTATGACGCACCCCATTCTCCATGCTGTGACTGACCAAATGCTTCCATGACCATACCCTGCGTCATTCATTTGTTGGTAAATTACCCAACCATGACGCACCTTTCCCGGGGGTCGAGGGGTGCGTCTTACAATTGATAGGTGCATAAGATATATCCTGGATGTGGTTGGTAACAAAATAGTTTTATGTTCGTCAGCTTGTGAATTGTAATTGGTTTTGTGACATTTTAAAAACCGGTACCTTCAAATTTACGTGTGTCAATAATCAATACTTTTCAATCAATCAATTATTGTAAATTCATAAACCTTGCTCAAGTAATATTGACATTCTTCTCAACTGAACAACGTGCAAACTTCAGTTTAATACAAATTTGAATTTTTCATAGTTATTATAGAGGCCTTTTTATGCCTCCGCGAGTCAAACTTATTAGATTTTAGGGTAATTAGGTCATGTCTTTTTTAGTAGTTTTTACCATATCTGAACTATTTTAGCTGTGAACTTAAAACTTGGTACTAATATAATATGCATCACCATGTAGTGAGATAAAGTGATTAGGTTCAGTAGGCTCATAGGTGGAGATAAACATAAAACTGATGAGCCTAAGGTCAAAGAGGTCAATTATGTAATTGTAGGCTTTTTATTCTGTTTATCACAATATTCCAAATTTTCAAGAACAGCTTGAGCCATAAAAGTATATGAAGTTAGGCGAAGGCATGTATGTAAGAGATGCAGTCGCATTCATCGTACTTAACACTGAGCCTGTACAGTAAGTGTGGATAGTGGATGGAGAATCTCCTGTCATTTTGTGGTCCACCCATCCCCTAGGCACTGTTATAATTGCCATTCTCCCTGGCTTCATAATGCCAATTATGCATCACAATGTAGCTTGATGGTTGCTACGGGCTACAAAAGCTGTTTCATTGCTCTCAATACACCATAGAGCAGGGGAAAGAAAATTAAAGTGCAGTGTACATGTAACTGTAATTGCACTTGTGCAGTGTATATTGTACATGAATATCTATACAATACTAGCATGCACTTTACATGTACCATGGATGTACACGTATACTTCCCTGCATGTACAATCTTTTTATTTCCAACAAGGCTATCAAAATATATGAATTTTAATTGTTTTATTTTCAGTAGGCAATTTAAGATTTTTTTTATCAGGTTATTGTGGAGACCAAACAAAATTACATGTAGGCTACAAATTGGCAAGTGAAGTGCAGTCAGTTTCTTTTTATGCCTCTGCCCACCAAAGGTAGCCTTTAATCACGGCGGCATGCTACATGTAGGTCTTTTCTTTGCTGCTCTCTATCGATCCTCGAAACGCGCAGAACAGTCCTCTGATTTCGAGAAGTCGACACATGCGTGCAGGCCACCTTTACGCACCCACCAACGTTACTTGTTGTTTTCTTATCTTTAACTTTGAAATCTTTCGTCAATTTTGTACGAAAGATTTTCATGAATAATTAGTTCCTGGTAAAGAAAACGAAACAATCAGAAGCTTTTAGGACATGGAGTCCAGAGGCAATTCAGCCCATTCTGGTCATGGGGTATAAGTAATATGTTACAGCAAATAGGAAAACATTTTCCACACTTACATTGTATGTAACAAAAATACAACTGCTGATCATTTTCTTTTTTTTAAAAAGGAAAAACAATATTTGTGTGTTGACCTTTTTTTATCAAGAAATCAAAAATTATAAGTACTTTCAGTTTTCTCCCGCTATCTACCCTTTGTTGGTAATGGACAAGCTCAGTCTTTTCCGTTACGGTTCCTTTTATTTGATTAGTTAAATGCACTGAACCGTAAAGTTCAGTGTGGTTTAAACGAAACAAATTGTACTGCTGTAGTTGGTAAGGTTGTGGAATGATTCATTTCATTCATTACCTCTTTGTCGTCTAGAATATATGAATATTGATTACATTGACGGGTGCGAAAAGGCGGCTTGCAGCAAGCTGCACGCGTCCATCCCACTTGTTAACGCGATACCTCAAGAACCACTTGAGGTATACATGAACTTTAAACTTGGTGCTACAATATGTATCACCATAGGAAACGATCTGATTAGATTTTGGGTGACTACAGTGTACATACATGTAGGTCAAAAGAGGTCACAGAGGTCAATTTCTGAAATTCAGGCATTGGCCTCGTTCTATCTCAGGAACCATTTGAGGTACATGTACATGTATGACCTTCAAACTTGCTGCTAGGATGCATCATTGTAGTAAGACAAGCTGATAAGAATTTGCGGTAGGTACATGTAGGTCAAAGGTCGAGGGTCACCGAGATCATTTACCATTTAATTTCAGGTTTTTAGTCTCATTGCTATATCTCTTGAACAATTTGAGCTATTCACTTTAAACTTGGTACATTGTAGTAGATTTTTTTGTCTGTTGGTCAAAGGTCATAGAGGTCAGTATGCATGAAATTAAAGATTTGTTAGTTTTGTTATCACCATATCTCAAATATTTTGTATACAAGACCAGGAGGAGATACAGTGATCAGACTTTTGGTTTGTTACGGTAGGTCAAAGTGGTCAATGAACATGTTATCATAAGCTTCTTATTTTGGTTATCACAATATTTCAAGAACAGTTTGAGTCATGAATGAACTTACTGTATAAGCTGTTATTTTCGCGAGGGTTTTATTTTCGCGAATTTCGCGAATGAAAGATCACCCGCGAATTTAACAACACGCGAAAATATTCTCATATGAACATGCAACATTACGAGAGCACATTTTTACAAGGCGAACAATACAGTGCTGTATACATGTACATACTGTACTAGTACTAGTATGTGACGGGAGTTGTGTGTATAGCGAGAACAAACTCGTGAGCTTAGTGTTGACAAACAACATGAGCGTAAACTGGTTGATGTCAGGGAATTTCTCTAGATCTGTTGTGTGGTGGTGAACGCGAATTCAACAACACGCGAAAATGTGGCAGAGGTCGCCATTTGCGAAAATATCTGTACGCGAAAATATCAGCTTATACAGTAACTGAATTTGGGTGGAGGCACATAGGAGATGCAGTCGCGTTCATCTTGTTCCAATGTGTAAAGACATAGATTCATTTTGATTTTATTCAAAATTAGTTTCTCTGTTGGCAAATTGTTTACTGATTTGAAAATGTAATGCTTCTTTTTTTTCTTCCTCAAAATTTACCTGGTTTATTCTATACATTTATATCACTCTTATTGTAATACTTTTCCTTATTATTTTTTTTTAGGATTATACATGAAGAAGGGTACTCTGAAGAAGATTGTAGGCAGTATAAACCAGTGGTATACAGTAACACAATTCAATCCATGATAGCCATCATCAGAGCTATGGGTTCACTCAAGATTGACTTCGGAGACACAGAAAGAGCAGTAAGTAGTAATTTGATATTTCATTTTAAAGTGGAAGTGGAACTTAAAACAAGTTAAAAGTAAAAAATTGTCTTATACAATGTACATACATGTATATGTCATCCAAGATGCTTGAACTGAAAACAGATTACATGTACATGTATGTGAAGCATTGCTTTAAGAATTAAATTTCACATGTATGCGTAACAAAACATTTAATATCAAATATTGTTGTGAAATTTACTTCTTTGATCACAAGGAACTGCTGTGTACTTTAGAAACAAAGATATTTCTCCCCCCTATGCTACACTCTCTGCTACATGTACTATAGTTTTTGTTCGTCTGTTTTGTTTTTTCATTTACATTTCCAATGTCAAAACTGCACAGTGTTATTTAAAGAAATAATGTTCAGACAATTGTGTGAATATTTACATACCTTTTTCTAATTAAAGTTATATATCAAGAAGTTTAAAGGAGAAAATGCATCTGTACAATAAAGTTCCTGAGAATATTCTTTGGTATCAGAAGGTATCTCTTTGTACAAGTGTATGCTCCCAGTGATTGTTCTGCAGAGAATAGGCTCATCTCTATTCCAAGAGGATGCGCTTGGAATATTGAGTGAGAGGAGGAAGAGGTTTTGATTTCAGTCTTTAAGTGGCATAAATTACACCTCTCCTACAGAGGTCGACTGTTTTGTGTCTAGATAGAACATGGCTCTCCTATGAAATTGATCCATTTGCACTCGAGCTACGTTCGTATTCAGTTTTATTCTCTCCGGATTTACTTTCCTATTACAAATGTAATTTCAGCATACATGTACATGTACATGCCTGCTGTTTTTATTCCAACATTATGCTTCCATGTTTTATGTTTTTTTTACTTTTTTGTTTTATAGAGCTGAGTCATGAAGCTAAAAAAAAGGTTAAAACATTTTAAGTTTAAAAAGAAAGCAGTTCGGTTGTGTTCAGTTTGTTTAATATGCAAAGAAATACAAAAGATTTTGCATATTTTAAGAAAATCCTTTCTTTTTCTCACTTATTCCAAGGTTTATATATTTGTGTTTTGGTGAAGAAATGAATAGACGGTCACTGTCCGTGCAAAATCGTAAGCTTTTCATAAAATAATGAATCAACCCAGACACAATACATGTACATGTATGTAGGAGAGATGTAACATGTCTGTGGTAAAACTTCTTCCAACTAAATGCGATCATTGATTTTATGCTAGCTCAATTAAAAATGTGGATATCAGATGCATATTATACATGTTATTTCACTTTGTAACTCAGTGGTAGAGCCTTTTACATACATGCTTTGAAAATACTGAAACTTAAGCCGACATTGTAGTTTCCTTTTATTAATTCAATTCAATTCAATTCAATAGTGTTAGAATGATTAGTCTAAAATCAATGAAAACATCTGTGTAAAATCAAACATTCCTATTTCCCCCTGTATTTCAAACAGTATTGTGGTACTAACTCTATTATTCCTGTATGGTTGAAGGTTATTGTTAATACCTACATTTATACCTCATATCATTTAAAGGAGAATTAACACCAGAATATAAATGTACTTATGTTCAAAGGTGTAATATATTCTTAATCATTGACCTGTATCACTTTAGAAATAAAATATCAGAAAAGGGTTTACATGTAAATCAAGACATTCTAGCTCACGGTATCATCTGCTAACACTTTACATGGGGCTGCCATTTTTTTTATCGATGACATGGAAATGTACATGAACCATTGGAAACCGTTCCGGTCAGGAAGATATTTTTAATCCTCGAGTTAATTGCTTCTCTTCATTATAAAAATCCCCATATATGGTGGAAAATACATGCATGTAACAGGTGTGTACATATATTCTAAAATTTGAAAGTTTTAGATTCCTTTTTAAAATTCTCTGGTTTTGTTAACTAGAAATTGATTTCTTGGGCTTGCCTGGCAGAACAGAACATAATTTATACAATGCACATTCTGACTTTTGAAGTCCATTATCTCAAAGCAGGTGAATGCATAGTTTGTCACTATTGATGCTTGGGAAAGTCATCATCCATAAATTTGAATTAATTCGCTCCGTCGCGTACGTCATATGTACATGTAGTATCAAGAAAATAGATTTATATGTAGTAAAATCGTAATTTTCAAAGAAATATAACACACATTTTTGTTTTCAGTATATATATATGTATATATCAGTTAAATATATTAAATCTCAAATGGGATTTTGTATCAGGAAGAAAGACAATTTTGCATTCGGATTAAAAATATCTTCATGTACACATCAATAAAATGGCAGCCCCCGGGTATCGCTAGCAGACGATAAATCTTACTGAGAAAATCTTGATTTATACCCATCTCGTATATATATATTTTAATGCAAAACTACGTAGGACAACAAGAAGGAATAGATTACATCTTTGAATATACATGTTAGCACATTTATATTTTGAGGTTAATTCCCCTGTAATGGCATTCATTTTTTAAAAAATGTACATGTATGAGAAAGTCAAAGCATTTCAACTACATGTACATGTATGTAGCCCCGATGTTCCAAATGTAATGTCTGTGCATTCCCGTACTACCATGTTGTATTCACATGTTGTGCCAACAGTACATATAATCTAAATGTGGTTTCCTTTTAACACTTGTTTTATTTTTGGACAAAACAGTGCTGCTGCCAAGTTGTATGCAATTGTAATATAATATTGTTAATGGAATTAAAAGTAATTTAGATCACTTATATCCAGTCAATCAAATGCTCAGAACCTCTGTATAAACCACTAATAGAGGAAATGAGGTATGAGTCTGGAAAAAAAATCACTTGGCACAATGCATGCATACAGTGTATACCGTAAGTCATGTTAATAATAATAATGGTGGCTTCTTGTATAGCGCTCATGTCCGTCATGTTCATCATTTTCCTGAAAATCAGGCCATACATGTACATGTACTTACAAATGTTGAATGTTGACCATGTACATGTATTTTGATGTAATACTTTCTCAGACTTATAAACTGAATTTGTCAGATTTTGTATGCATAACATTTTTATTGATCGAACTTGAACAGTAAAAAATTTATGCTGGATTTATACATGTACAATGTATACTTAATGTACATGTACATACATGTGGGCTAACATGTATACATTTCATTCAATTTTGTTGTGCACAATTTGCCACCTTGACCTAAGAAACTGATCAATTTGTCGCTCTCATGGTACATGTATCACATCCATGAAAATGATTTCAAGGAAGTAATGAAATTCAATTTTTTCAAGTGGCATGCCTGTCTGGAGTGAAGCAGGCAGCTGGTTTGGAGCCCTTTTCTGAAGCTGAGATGTCGGTGAGGTAATGAGGCAGGACGAGTATGCCATTGATAGGAATCCAATAACACCATGGCCATACCTCATCACAGCTGCAGCTTCTGATGAGACTTTATTGTGTTGTCCTATGTCTCAATCATGACCTACAGACATTATATGATGGAGCACTCATTCAGTGTCGCCCCATTCAATCGATTGCTCCCTTTATTTCTTTCATCTTGAATTTATGAACTTGTATACATTGTACAGTATTCTTGTCATTTAGTCCGCCATTGATACTTTTATTTACCGCATTTACATTTTTAAACATAGTTGAAAGCTATACCACTATACAGTGTCTGGTCAAAGTTTGGGTTTGGTGAATAGACCGCTTCGGTGATGTTGCAAATTTTATACATACCTTTCAAACAAAGGTTGTACTTGACAACCTGAAAGCTTGCGGACATAGCAACAAGTTATGTATGCAAACTGGATTCCAAGCATTGAGGCTCATTTATAAAAAGCACGTTAATGGAATAGCTTGTCAGAAGGTGCTCAGCGAATATATGTGCATAAATTTGTATACATTACAGAAGCGGTCTATTGAATAGATGTTTTTCTTGGGGGGCAGGGCTTAAAATACATTGGGGTGTATTCCCCGGAATGAATTTATGGCTTATGAGGCCTACATTTTATTTTAAAAATCATAAATATGTTGCCCCTGCAAACTTTAGAAAAACCTTTAATGGGCCAGATGAGCTTTATATGCCGTGGCGAGGCGAGGCGTCCGGCGTCCGTCCGGCGTCCGTCCACAATTTCAAAATGCTTCTTCTTCGCCATTTCTTACCCGATTTTAATTCTGTTTGCTCTATATGATAGCACTAGGTGGGGGATTCAAAACTTCTACACAGAATCTTGAAACTCATTAAATATGCTAATTTATGCGCATTTCTCAAAAATCACAAAAATTGCTTCTCCTTCCTCATTTATTGACCGATTTCAATTTTTTTTGTTCCATCTGAAAGACTTTCATGAGGTTCATTGAACTTCTACCTGGAACTTTGAAATTTTGTCTACAAAATTAATTATGCTAATTTATGCGATATTTATTCAAAAATCACAAATATTGCTTCTCCTTCATTTATTGACCGATTTCAATTTTTTTTGTTCCATCTGAAAGACTTTCATGAGGTTCATTGAACTTCTGCACAGAATTTTGAAATTTTGTCTACAAAATTAATTATGCTAATTTATGTGATATTTATTCAAAAATCACAAAAATTGCTTCTTTTTTTTCCCATCTGAAAGACTTTCATGAGGTTCATTTAACTTCTACTCGGAATTTTGAAATTTTGTCTAGAAAATTATTTGATAATTTATGCGAAATTTATTAAAAAGATCACAAAAATGGCTTATGCACTCTTTATTTCAAATTTCTCTGTCACACAGTAAAACTATTAAAATTTACATTCCCCAAAATCTTTTAACTGAAGTCGTGCAACTTGAGTTGTCAATTTCCAGACTTTCATTCATATCTATATATGTCACTGTCTCCTTCCAAAACCACATTTAGCCAGATTTGCAATAGGCACTTCATCATCTGTACATGCATGTAACCAATACATACAACATTTCATGTATTCATTACAGTGTCTACTCTGTTCAAAGTACAAATTGCTTGAATTTCTTTGCTGGATGCCGGATGAGCGCCACATCATTGATGTGCTAGTTTCAGGGTGCAATAAAACAGCTAAGATGACTGATTAAAAATGATAAATCATTAATAGAAGAGGACAATGTTCAAAGTAGAGCCCCCAGAGACCTGGTAGTAGCCCCCCTAATTTTACTTAGGGTGCTCCTTTTTGTTTTAATATTTTGAAAAGAGCCCCTGGAGAAATTTTTAAAAATAGTTTGGAGGGGGGTGGGGGATGGGTAGTCTCTTTCTGCCTGATCCAACAAATTAAATTTTTTCCCCATTTAGAGTACTTTCTTCTCCTTTTAGCAGTTCCCAATTGTTTGTTATTCTTAAATTTACCAACATGATAGACTGACAATCTACAAATAATATGAAATGTGATTGGAATTTGCAGACAGCATCATCTACATACATGTAGATGTAGATGTACTGTCTTTTTGTCTATTCTAGGTACACATTTACGTGTACATGTACATGTACAGTACATGTACATTACATGAAACATATACACTACTGCTCAAAAGAAATTGCTCTTTGGTTATTAAAAGAAACGGGAGGCCCGATCAGTGTGCACCGTAACGAAGCAGCGGGAATCGGTAACGTTTCAAGCTAGCGGTGCTTCCCTTTAGCGTACGTACCGGAAGCTTCATGCTACAAGTTTGCTTCACAAATGGTCACCAGCTAAGCTCAGCTAAATCAATATCAATTGTAACGTCAACTCCGAAGCATGGTTCGTGCGCTCCAGGGTAAAAACTACACCGGGCTGGCTGGCGAATTCAATCATGTTTTTGAGGGCAACAGTATCCGATAAAATTGCCCTCCGAAATGGAGCCGCCCTATCTATTATACGTTATCGACAAGCCAATGCGAAAATACATTGTGCATACCGTAAGCTAAGAAGCACTCTCCGAGTCAATTTGAAGATCAAGAATCACTGTATTAATCATTGTAATGTAGACGAAATGAGCACCGATATGTGCGCTGTGCAAATAAACACTCTTCAAATTGAGAATAAAAATGTAGCGATAACTTCCGCATGTATACCGAAGTCAAGCAGCATAGGGCCTGGTTAGTATTTGGATGAGAGACCAGCTTTCGCTACTGCCATGCCTTCATACATGTACACCTACTGTACATGTATATGGAAAGCGAAGACGCATTAGGCGCAGCGGATAACTGTATCCACTACCGATTGCCAGTGTGTGAGTTTCCGTTGGGTTTCGTACAGGTCCTGCTCCTATTTTTTCTTTTACACCCTTCTGTCTTCAGTGTCATTGTCTTTTACATGGTGTAACTGTATTTTTTCACAGAGTTTTGTGCCTCCTTGTTGCGTATTTTTTGTATTTGGCATGAACTGAGCCAAGTCTGTTTCATTTGTGCTGTGACAGTGTTGTGTGCGATACGTAAGTTGCGTACATGTCACCGGGGCTAGTGTAACTTAGATCTACATGTAGTGTAAACAACGAAGCCATTTTCGGTCAACGGGCGTGTATCGGGAAGCGTTCTGTTATAACAGTGCGCACAGGAAGAAAATCATGATCTTGGGAAATTTTTTGTTCCCTTAACTACTGTAAGCATAGGGATGCGGTAAAGGAAATTTCTCCCTACCGATCAATTTCTTTTGAGCAGTAGTGTACATGTTCAGTACATTTGGTATTAAAGGCCAAGTCCACCCTAACAAAAAGTTGACTTGAATAAATAGAGAAAAATCCAACAAGCATAACACTGAAAATTTCATCAAAATAGGATGTACAGTACCAGTCAGCATTCATTGACTACACTTTAACACTATTCTAGCCAGAACAAGGGGATTACACGTATGCGCACCGCTGGCATTAGCCGGGCGCCGCCATTTTGTGTCCTAAAATGTCACTTTCCGCGCGTGGGTACGTTCTTCACGTCTTCTCATCTTATGCATATTCATTTTTTCCCTATCCGGCTGTCGAATGAAAACTTGGGTAGTCAATCTTACCTCTAGATTCAGTAAATCAAGCTCGTTCCAAACATATATAATTTGCCACTATTTGATGTCATAAAAATACAGCAAAATTGGCTTCAAAATAACCTTCATTGTCATATAATCGATTCATAAAATCATGCTTTATTATTTGTTGCCATGGTGATTTTTCAACGGTTTTCCAGCTATCAACATACATTTATTTTTATTGTTTATCATCCACTCTTCAAATTGTTCATATGATTTTACAAGTCTTATTCGATAGTTTTTTTTTTATTAGCCCCCAAAGTCGAGGTAGTTTCACCAACTATCCTCTTTATTTTGACCGTCATCCGGAAATTCGTCGGAAATTACACAATACGGATACAAATTGCAGTGTGTGAGGTGATATTTCATGTTTTAGGATATTGTTAATGATTTAATAACAATGTTACGTCGATTTGACATTATTTCGGTGGATTTTGAAGAGTTTAAAATTACAGCAAAAGCAGCAATCCCCCATTTCTATCGAGACATGTATTGGCCGTACGCCGCCTGCATTGGGGTAGCAAAAGTCCGATTTCCCGTAGCGAACGTTGCGTTTCATGCAGGATTCTGGGTCATGGACAATAAACATGCATCAACATTGGATATAAATTTATACTAAAATTCCATTCAAATGAGTTACATCACGATTCCACCATATTCAGTTTCTACAAAATGTAATGATTGGATTTTTGAAATTTTTTTGATCTAAAACTCCTAAAATTATGAGAAATTTGGAAATTTGGAGCACCCTCAGATGATTTTACTCTGTTTTTGTCAGAGCAGTGCATTATGTATGTGGCAGTGGTACGTAGCATTTCTTTGGGTACAAATAGCTTGAAATTTCCTTTTTTCTCAAAATTAAGCCAATATATCACCTAAAACATATACAAAATCGAATGATTGCACTTTTAAGAAACTGAATATGGAGGAATCGTGATGTATTTCATTTAAATGGAATTTTAGTATAAATTTATATTCAATGTTGATGCATCTTTATTGTCCACGACTCAGAATCCCGCATGAAACGCAACGCTCGCTACGGGAAGTCGGACTTCTGCTACGCCAATGCAGGCGGCGTACGGCTAATCCATATCTCGATAGAAATGGGGGATTGCTGCTTTTGCTGTAATTTTAAACTCTTCAAAATCCACCGAAATAATGTCAAATCGACGTAACATTGTTATTAAATCGTTAACAATATCCTAAAACATGAAATATCACCTCACACACTGCAATTTGTATCCGTATTGTGTAATTTCCGACGAATTTCCGGATGACGGTCAAAATAAAGAGGAAAGTTGGTGAAACTGTCTCGACTTTGGGGGCTAATAAAAATGAAACTATCCAATAAGACTTGTAAAACCAAATGAACAATTTGAAGAGTGGATGATAAACAATAAAAATAAATGTATGTTGATAGCTGGAAAACCGTTGAAAAATCACCATGGCAACAAATAATAAAGCATGATTTTATGAATCGATTATATGACAATGAAGGTTATTTTGAAGCCAATTTTGCTGTATTTTTATGACATCAAATAGTGGCAAATTATATATGTTTGGAACGAGCTTGATTTGCTGAACCTAGAGGTACGATTGACAACCCAAGTTTTCATTCGACAGCTGGACAGGGAAAAAATGAATATGCATAAGATGAGAAGACGTGAAGAACGTACCCACGCGCGAAAAAGTGAAATTTAGGCAACGAAAATGTCACAAAATGGCCGCGCGCAGCTAATTCCAAAAACTACGTGCGTTTTAGGAGCGGTGCGCATACGTGATTATTGGACAAAATCTATTGTTCTGGGCTGAATAGTGTAAAAGAGTAGTCAACGAATGCTGACTGGTACTGTAAAATAAGAAAGTTATGGTATTTTAAAGTTTCGCTTAATTTCGCAAAACATTTATATGCACATCCTGCTCAGTATGCAAATGAGGGACCAGTGACGTCACCCACTCACTATTTCTTTTGTATTTTATTGTGTGAAATATAGAATATTTTAATTTCTGCAGATTTCACAATTAGGAAGCTCTCATTGAATTGTGTATAGGTTGCAACAATGACAATTACACATATTCAGCAAGGAATCAAACCTTGTTTCACATTATAACAAGGAAAAATTAAAATATTTTGTATTTCATGTAATAAAATACAAAAGAAATAGTGAGTGGGTGACGTCACTGGTTCCCTCATTTGCATACTGAGCAGGATGTGCATATAACTGTTTTGTGAAATTAAGCGAAACTTTAAAATACCATAACTTTCTTATTTTACATCCTATTTTGATAAATTTTCAGTGTTATGCTTGTTGCATTTTTCTCTATTTATTCAAATCAAATTTTTGTTAGGGTGGACTTGGCCTTTAAAGGAAAATAGAAAACAATAATGAAAGACACATTTCATGCAGAACTGGGAATACATTTTTGCTCAAGTACAGGTACATGTATATGTACAAAAATAAAACCCAAGTATATCACACACATGTTTTCATTGTAAAAAATCTCAACATTACCGGTAATTGGAACGTTGGATTTTAATACAAATCACTATAAACTTGGTCTCTTGACAACGCCCAGACTATGTAATGCTGTATCATTGTCAGACTGAGACAGAACCAGTAGGAATCAGGAAGAGAGGGCATTGTCAGGTTATCCTGTTTTAACCAGAACCTCAACAAGGCTACCTGGTCCTTTCAATCATATGTTGTGAGTTGCTATTTAAAAAATGAATACTACATTACTCTATGGAGGATTATGGGTTTGTGATCAGTTTTCCATGGAGTTTATATGACCTTGGTAATGTGTAAATTGCAATTAGTGCAATACGTGTACGTTGTACATTGTAATTGATTCTGCTTTGCGATGGTAGACTTGATTCTCCCAAGAAATTCTTAAATCAACTGCTTTAAAAAAGATCAAATTGCAATATGAGAAATTACAGTGAGTGAGGCATTTTAATTTGTTCATTATTAAGTTTAAAAGTTATCCACACTGTACAGTACATACAGTAGTAAACGAATAAACCAGTTCGTAGTTGGCACATGTCACAAATGACCCCAAATATCCAGATATTTTAAACTTGGTGAGGTCCAACCTTGTGCACTTTAGAATAATTACTCTCAAAGTGATAGCTGTGCCGCATGAATAGCTTTTATTCCCCCTTTTGAGAAGAATACTTCCACCTGGGTATCATGGAATGCACCATTAATCAAGTATTTGTTTCAGCGGGTTTTAGAATTTGTCACAGATGACCTATATCTGCTCATGCTCAGATTGGATTTACGAACTGGTTTATTCATTCACCTTTTTATTATTATAATAATAATAATAATAATATGCCCATTTATATAGCGCAGCCACTATATGGATATACTCTACTGCGCTTAATACAAAGTATCACATTATTACCCCGGCTTTAGCCGAGCTGCCATAATAGGCGCTAAAGCATTTCAAGGAATTTCTTCCTACCGGGTACCCATTTACTTCACCTGGGTTGAGAGTGGCAAATGTAGATGAATGTCTTGCCAAAGGACATTAGCGCCGTGGCGGGATTCGAACCGCGAACCATGTGAGCCACAGTCCGGTGACGTATCCACTAGACCACGACACCTCTATTTATTCATATTTCATATTCCCGCATTTAAAAAAAATTATTTTTTACTATTATGATAATTATATTTAATTTATTTATTTACATTTATTTATTTATATACCAGTATATATATTTTTTTTGTATCTATTTACATGTACAATACACTATTCTTATTTATATGACACCTAATTAGATCCTTGCCATTTGATTGGTTGTTTGATGTTGATCATTTGTCCCATTGAACAATGACGTCATCAATCGTGCAAATTTGATCCATTCACCGTGCAATTTTGGATCCATACGAAATTGTCCATTGCACTCGCGACCACCAACGCGTCTACTACATACGCAAAAACGACTTGCCTTTGCAGCGCGCATACGACTATCAATTAGGCTATAGTGTAAGTCCCTTCACTCTTGTTTCTTAATTCATAAAATGTCAAATGAGAAGGATAGCTATTTTAAGGTGTCATATAAAACAAATAATGAATGTTTTTTCTTTCGTGCAATGGACAGAATATTTCATTCGGTGAAAGATGAAATGATCCGTACAACTCGGCTCCGCCTCGTTGAATGGATCTTTTCATCTTTCACCTCATGAAATATTCTGTCCATTGCACTCATAAACATTCATTATTTGTATAATAAACTACATGTAGGCCAACATAAATACCGGTAGTGTGATAAACAACAATACATACGAATTTGAATTTGAATTTGAATTTGAAAACATAAGTGTAATTGATCTCTAATTATGTTCTTGACCAGGAATTGCAGATGGTGAGTCACAGATTGTGTGGACTGATGACAAGTAATATTTCTATCATATACTGTAATATTGCAAGACTTTCCTTTTTTTTCATTTGGATGTGTCTAAGTATACGTTGCAGTGTGTGACAGATGTGCAAAACATACAAATGTATACACGTGTGTGAGATTTCCTTTCTTTTAAATTGTAGTACCATCAGAGTAATACTCTAGTCAAGTACGTGTACATGTACCTGCCTTCCTGTACATATGTAGAGGGCAGACCCAATACAGACTGATACTGACCAACCCAGTACTACATGTACATGTAGCTCTGTGCTTGAAGTAAGCCGCATTTCCTGGGAGTATAAAGTACACTTCCTGACCACCTATAAGTACAGTACATGTAATTTTGCATTATGCAGCAATTTGTACATTTATATATTATAAATAGGTTTCATTTTTTTTTGTTCAGTTCTTCCTTGCTAAGATGATATTAAGCAAATAGGCATATTTTCACAATTCTATTCAGGTAATATTTTGAAGGATTTTGAGGGAGCGTGAGTGAATAACGTAACGGCTCAAAGTACATGTATATACACATTACTGTGTAGGCCCCTGTTCAGTGAGGTGCAAGAAGTGCATCATCTGTAGCCTTTAGGAATACTGAAAAGTTCAAAGCCAGCTCAGAGTATCTTGCTGTAGGCCTACATGTACATGTATACACATACATCTTTAATACATTATCTGAGTGATTGACAAAAACTAAGTTTCTTTCTTATAATTTTCATAGGTGAAAATGTTTTGATTAGTAATAAAAACAGAAAAGGTAACATACATGCAGGTCATTTTAGTATGGGTACCGGCAGGAATTATTTCCTTGAATGCTGTGAGCACCGAAATCGGTAGCCTAGCTAGAGCCGGGGTAATATTGGAGCGCCTTGAGCACCATTCACGGTGGATATGAGCGCTATATAAATATCCAATATTATTATTATTATTATATATAATTGGTTCGGTGCATAAATTACAAAGAAGCTACAGACCAAATGAAACAAGAAATAAATTAGAAATAAGATGCAAAATACAGAATCGAAAATTGATTTGGCGGTTAAATTAGGGATAATATCCAACCCAATTAAAATATGAAATAAATGAAGTATACAACGCAAAATGTGTTTATCGAAATGAAAATTGTAAGTTGGCGCGTAATTTATAGAGAATCTACAACCCAAATAAAACAAAAACTGAATCAAGTATTCAACACAAAACGTTAATATCGAATATATAATTGGTTCGGCGCATAAATTACAAAGAATCTACAGACCAAATGAAACAAGAAGTAAATTAGAAATAAGATGCAAAATACATATATCGAATCGAAAATTGATTGGCGCTTAGCTTAGGGATAAAATACAACCCAAATAAAATATGAAATAATTGAAGTATACAACGCAAAATGTTTTTTTTTTTGTCTATTAAATTGGAAGTTGATTTGGCGCGTAACTAATGGATAATATACAACCCATATACATGTAAAACATCAAGTGGATGAAGTATACAACGCAAAATGTTTTTTTTTTTTGTCGAATTGGAAGTTGATTTGGCGCGTAACTAATGGATAATATACAACCCAAATAAAACATCTATTGGATGAAGTATACAACCCGACCTGTTTTATCGAACTGAAAATTCAGTTGGCACGTAATTTATGGAGAATCTACAACTCAAACAAACCAACAGATGAATCAAGTACATGTATTCAACACTAAACGTTTAATCGAATAGAATATTGGTTTGGCGCATGTTTACAAAGAATCTACAGACCAAATGAAACAACAAATAAAATAGAACTAAGTCGCAAAATTCATTTATCGAATTGAAAATTGAAAGTGAAGCCGTTCCTGAATCGATATATCGTTTGGTGAGCTATTGTGATCGATCGACTAGTCTTTGCTCAAGTCTTATTTATATCATTTTTGGGGGGTATTTAATTTCAAAAATCAATATCTCCTGTATGCTGTCACCGTTGAATGTCTTGTTAAGTTTTCTGGGGTTAATTTTGTGTAAGCTAACTATACACAAATTATTTTTTCAGGCCTCAGGTACCCTTTAAAGCTTTCTAAATTCATAACTTTCTTATTGCTTGTCTGATTTTGTTCATACTTTCTTTCAGATCAACTTACCATTGAGGTTGAGTTTTCCTTTAACTTTATTGGTTTATCATGTATCTGTAAAAAAAGTTATCGGCATTTTCCTTTTCTTCCGTTTCCATGACACATGTACATGTACATTGTGCATGTATAAAAGGGTTGCTTAAAAATCCCAGACCATAAAACATCTTTGAAAAATGTGGTGGTGCAAATTGTATGAAATGGAAAAGAGACGAGATGAGATCAAGTTCATCTACTTAATGCATAGACGGTGTGCGATGCAGCGAGCTACGTGTATATGTAGCCAAGGTGCAATTAGAGAAGTATCTGCGTACTCGTGCATGCAAATTCATGCTGGGTGAATCCAATATGCAGGCATGGGCTCTTCGCCATTTTGTTTTTAACTCAATATGCCCATACTGCATTCGAAATTGCAAAGCAAGTGTAGGGAAACTGATACTTATACTGTTTCACTACATGCTCACAGGGATAAAGCTTTATTTATATAGTTTACTATTTGTTATTTATTTTTTATTTGTAATTAAAGAAAATGAGCCTTAATTAGAAAAAAGTATATTTTAAGAATGTAAGCATCTATTTGAAATTATTATTAGAAATATAAAGGCTTTATAAGGAGGGATGGAAAATCATGTAAGACAGTCAAATCTCTTTATATGTATATTTGTAGAAACTACAAAGGTAACTTCTCTCGTTTTGGTCAATGCCGTGCCTTCATTTACACCTGCCTGTACAATGTACATTGGACATGTGCATGTACTGTACATGTAATGTACATGTATATGTATAGGCTGTACTTAGAGGGCCATTAACTAAATGCTTCGTAAGTTGTATTGATAACCAACTGGTTTATTACAGACCAGTTGGAATTCTTTATCTGACTTCTTTGTTCTTCGCTGGAAATATAAACATTGAATTTATAGGGAAGACGAGATGATATAAGGAACTATTTATGGATCAGAGTCCAAGTTTGCCTACATGTAGATACAGTAGGACCAAATAAATATGTGTATCAGATGCATGCATGTACTTGAACATGTACATGTACCGGTATACATATCAGCCTGTAGTCATCCTGGATTTATTGCTTGGAAGACTTCCCTAAAGGGAAAACTGGGTTTTGTCATTTTGCATACTTCTGTTATACTTGTACTTGTAGTGAATCAAAAGAAACATACATGTACCTACACTTCGATCACATGTAATGTACTAAGTATTGGTCATGAATGGGGGGATTCATGTTACATGTACATGTACATACATTTACAGAATTCTATGTAGCAGTGTTGACAACTACATGTACATATACATACATGTACACGTACAACCTTTCCGTATATTTACATAAGTAACTTGTTTGCCTTGCTTGATTTTCCAATAACTACTATAGGGGAGGCCTATACACATGTGGATGCATAACAATACATTTTGAACAACAGTTGAAAGTGCAAATTTTATGTGTCCTACCCTACAGTGTGCCTCAATTTTCAGCCCTTGTTGGCCTCCTAGCATAATGAGGAAGTTGACTTTGTGGGTTTTACCTTCATATGTTTTGAAAAGCTTTTTTTCATATAATTGAATTAACTGATTTTTACTTGTAAGCTGTAACCACCCTAATCATGATGTATTTGGTTGTTTCTTCCTTCTTTTATTTTTCTTTTTTTAATGTTGAGTTTGATTCTCTTGTCTCTTTGACATTGACATGTACATGAATTGGATTGTGTGTTATTTTGAATTTTTTAAAGACTTTTTGTACATGTTTTAACACAAATTTGAATTTTGAGTAGGATTGTCATTGCAATTTTTTAATTTTTGTATTTTATTTTAATTCTCTTCTTATTTTGTTAACTGATATGTTTTGTTTGCCTTTCTTTATTTTAAATTTGTTTGTAGGATGATGCAAGACAATTATTTGCCCTTGCTGGGCAGGCAGAAGAAGGTGAACTCAGCACTGAACTTGCAGCGGTCATGAAGCGGTTATGGGCAGACTCTGGTGTCCAAGCATGCTTTAGCCGGTCCAGAGAGTATCAACTCAACGATTCTGCATCATAGTAAGTAATAGCTAGAGACAATAGGAGAATACAATCACCTTCATACCTAGATTTCTACGGTTGAATTAAATCGTATGTTAGAATGGCAAGACTGGAAGGCACAAAGTACATTTGGAATTACACTGTAGGTTCATTCCCTTTGATACTTAAAAAAAAAATTTGCATGTACATGCTGTTCAAAATTTGTCTGCTACTCAGAATATGGTTATTTGGAATTAAATGTACATGGTATCTTCCATTTCTGTCTGGAAAATTGTTTGGTAGGTGATCTATTCATTTGTGCAGTATGTGCCCTAGAAACATCCGTATACTCATGGAGCATACTATAAATTATTTATTCATCATGGCTTTACAAAGCTTTCTAAGCATTTCAGATCTAATGATCTTTCTAATCAAAACTTATTAGCAAGTGTAATTTCTGTTATATTGTTGAGAAGTTTTGTCATGTGCAGCAATCAAAACTAGAAACCCAATGTACGAAGGAAGCAAAGTAGATTAGTATGGCACATCTAACAATCTTTCTGAGAGTTAAGTGTCCTCTCTGAGCTTAACTCTACATGTAAGTGTGACTGTGCATGATAAATGATAGACAATATCAGTTTATTTTGAGCAAACAGGAAGCTTTTGGTTTAGAGATTGAGAAATTGGTGAGGTAGAAAGTAAAATTGTTAATCAATAAATCACCACTTCCTGTTTATATCAGCATCATCAGGACTCAAAATTATTTGTGATAAAACAGTTCTCTCTCAACTCTTAACTTGCCATTGAAAGTAAAAGCCTGTTCTTGACATTTGACAATTTACATCTTCACATAATTTAATAATTTTTTTATCAGTGAATTTTTTCCCTTCCATATACCACTTCTGATAGACAAACTACGTTCATATTTGTACAAAAATACATTACTCTACGATACAGTTAAGACAGCACAAAGAAAACCATAATAATATGGGGTGTTTGTAAGCACATCCTACTGTACATATACTGGCATAATTGCATCACATGAAATATTATTTTATTGATATTATATTGGATGGCTCTGAATGGGATACCAGAGAATATTCCACGAGTTAGGGCCAATATTGCATGAATCGAAGATGAGTGCAATATTGGCCCTAACAAGTGTAATATTTTCTGGTATTCCATGAAATAAAGCTATCCAATTTAATTATTATTATCTATACCCTACAGGAAAATGATTTAGAACTTAATTAAAATCATTTCACCAAACACATTCACTTAATAGAGTTACATGTAACTCTATGCCCTCATCATAATTGACTTAACCTCTTTATGACGTCATGTGCGTATGTGTGTATGCGTTGCATTATTTGCGCGCACGCAAACAGACCAGACAAAATATGGCATAATATTGCACGGCAAGTCTAGTAATATAGCCTATGGGGAATTCAGTGTTCCGTGCAATATCCTCTCATATTGCACGTGCAAATCAAGCAGACTTAAATATGCATCTTTAATGTGCGGCTAAAATGCCTTATATAGATAACTAGAAAGGCCGTCAAAGGCGGGAGACCCACGCCTCAGCGGCGCTACAGAGTAGTTGCAATACTATACTATGGGGTCAAAACTACAAGGTTACACAGAATTTGCAGGGGTCAACCGATCATCACCAAAATCTAATCGATTCTTTCCTGTCACTATCCGAACATTCCCTGGAAATTTGGTGCAAATCCGTTATCCTGTACACAAACAAACAAACAAACAAACATATGGAGCCCTTTACATAACCCTGCCGATTTTATCAGCGCGGGTAATAATAATGTGTATTATTGCATGGTAGCAGAGCATGCATCCCAGCTTCCACAGCGCATACTTGTTTAACATTGTTTTATTTGTGTGTTTTATACAAATTAAAAGCTACATGTAATGATGAATAGATTAATTTGAAAATAAGATTCCAAGGATGGAAGTTGAGTAGAAGCAAGGCATATACCCTGTAATTGCAAATACTGTCATTTTATATACCAAATATTGCAGACAATCTTTCTCTATAGCAATTCACTTCCAAATTAAGAATTGACCTTGGTATGGGCCGCGATGAAATCTGGCTGCCCTTTTCAGTTCTTACATGTACATGTATATTTAATTATGTTAAACAATATTTGTATATTGCACCAGTAGGTGATGAGATAAACTCATAAATTTTATGATTATAGTATAGAAATGGTTTGGATTTCGATTCAACCCGTGAGGCACCTTGATTTGACAATTAATGCAAATGAAACAGTCACCATTGTATGTGACCAGAAAGAATGTTGAAATTCATACTTCAATCACCAATGCATACCTACATGTACATGTACATGTACTTGTAACTCTTTTGTTGGTCTTCAAATATGCAGCTCTCATATCCACTCTATCTGCACTGTGTCTGTGGGTGAATTTGATACCAAATATGGTTCGAGTTGAATGTACGAGAGCATTGTGAAGGATGACAATGCATAAAATATATATCTGCTAAATGTTCTATAGTCTTAAAGTGAGTGAGTCTTAATGCATACTCCATCTGCATCAATGTTGTATCTAGCAGTTATATAGAACTGCATATTGAATCTATCGAGTGGTAGACCAGCACTATAATTAGTGAACAAGTTTGCATTGAGTTGACCCCCTTTGACCTCACCAGTTTGCTTTTCCCACAATCTACGTAATGTTGTTAACAAATTCAAGCCCCCCAAAAAATGTATTAAACACCACTTTGTAGACCTAAACTTTAAAAAATGATTGAATATAACATGTAGATGTATCTTTCACAACAATACTGCAAAATTAAAAGTTTGACCAACAGAAAATATGAACTTTTAGCGATATTTCCTCGGTTATAAACAGAAAACTTTACCTGCTAAACTTCCTCTAAAATTCCTCACTTTTGTTAGATTCGCAAGAAAATCACGGATGAATCAGTATACATATATGGTATATTTTTCTACAACCGTATGGTACATTTATGTACTTGAGCTGAATTTTTTGCATAGAGATGTGTCAGCAAAAAGGATCTCGATGTCAAATCGCCAAGGCTGACATACATGTAGCAGAAAAATATTACAACCTTGTCCCACGTGTTGAAATCTGTGTACGCCTGTGCTGTGTCAATTGAGTGAGTGAGCAGTCCATCGGCCATGCGCATGCACAATCTGCTGCTCCAAATTGCTGAAAGATATCGTGTTAAAAAGATGTAATATCTCTGCAAAGAAATAAATATGGACTATACACCCCGAATAAGGAAATTAATGTAAGTTTCATGAATATTTATGTAAAGGTAGACTAATGTCAGAAAAAAATAGACACATACATGTAGTTTTTGGACGATTTCATTTCAAAATGTTGCTATGACTCGACAAAACAGACATCAAATTTCAGAATTTTTTCAGACAATCATTTCCAGTAGTGATCATTTCTAACTATAAATTAGTTAATTTAGGAAGTTTTAGCTCATAAATCACCAAAATGGAGGTGCAAATTTAGGTTCCTTGTTTTGCCATTGTGATGATTGCACGCACGCACAGAGCTAAAAATCTGTTGGTATTTCAAAACAAACTGGCTGGTATTCCATTGATAATTGTTGTTCTGCACCAGGGCTATATAATTTTGAAATGTTTGAAAACGGCTACAAATGTACATGTACATGTATGTAATCTACATTGTACATGACATGTACAGGGTGTTCAGACGCTAAAAATCTATACCAAAACGGTATAGCTATACGATGAAATTTTGCGTCTGAACGCTGACTAACGAAACAACGTATAGCGAAACGAGGGTCAGAGCATCGTTTCGAACTAGAACTCGATAAAGAATCACTGTTCCGTGTCCGTCTGAACGTATGGCGACCATAGAACGGTATAACTGGGCGGGGCTTAACGGGAGCGCGCGTGAAAGGTGGAAGAGGAAATCCAGGCAGGGGGGCTAGCGGATACCGCGTGATCATAACAACACGCGCATCTATACCACCTTTTTCACGACGGTCGCAATATGCGTCTGAACGACCCGTTAGCTATACGATGATTCTTTATACGTCGTTTCTTTATCGAGTTTCGGTATAAACTGAATAGCGTCTGAACAGGGGGGTACATGCAGGCTATTGTGAAAGAAAACAAAGGCTGTACAAAATTCATCATAAATATTTAAATTCTAATTGTCATAAAACTGAACAATAGCCCTTGAAATGCAATCTGCTGTTCAGTTTTTACAATCAGGAATCGTTATGTATATACTGAATATATATATTAAATTCATTATTCCCATTGAAATTCCCTGAGAAAAATACTGGTACATGTAGGTGATACATGTAGGTACTTGTGATATTAATACCTACTTTCAGAATAAAAAGTAGAGATACATGTACATGTATATGTATCCGGGGGTACACTCATTGAGGCCTGTACGGCATCCGCATCCATTAAAACAAGTAAAAAAGGGGGTTTTTTTCACCTCCATATGGGTAACCCGGGGATCTTGTTTAGGGTATGAAAAACTGGAAAGTAAATATTTGTCTTTAACTCTTTCTTTTTGGCAAAAAAAGGGCCAAGAAGAACCAGTCCTTGAATAGGGTGTACAATACTATGCAAAATCTAAAAAATCCCTGTTAAGGATCTAAAAATCAGAAATTTTTTGCGGGTTTCCGTGAATAGGGTATCAACTATCAAAAACCTTTCGACTTAAATCCTTGTTTAGGGTGCATTTCAGAAAGTCATAGACGCGGATGCTGTACAGGCCTCAATGAGACATATCCCCCCCGTAGAGATACAGTGAAAGCTTACATGTTGGCTTACTTCCATACAATTTTGGAGGTTGATGATGAAACTACTCGTTTTTATTTATTCTGAAATCAACTGATTTCAGTGGTTTCATATTGCTTCGCTGTAAAAAATTATGTAAATTATATGAAATAATGATTGTGTGTCTATGAGTGTGATAGAAAAATTGCCAGTATCATTTGCCCACATACATTATAAACAAGAGAAAGAATTTTATGAAACAAAATCTAGACAACAAATATATATCTAGACATTGCTGAAGGAAAAGGATTTTTCTGAAAATATAGTTATTTTCACTAAAACTATTTTTTTCACTCAGCCTTTAAATTCTGCACTGAAGCTAATTATTGGAATACATGTGTTGTTTGTATTCAAGGTTCTTCAATATAATAGAGGAGTTCTGATATAATATAATATGTCTTGGAATCAAAGAGTTGTGCAATAATTCAATGAAAAAGCAAAAACAAAACCACCTAACCGTGCCACTTTAAAAAAAAAGTGTTTATTTCAAACTGTCAAGTAACTATTTCCCAACCCCCCCCCCCAAAAAAAAAAAAAATCATATATGTTATTAAACTCAATCATCAACATGCTGTGACCATATTAGCTTTTGCTCCTAGACATTTGAACACATTTTAAGAAGCATTATGTCTGCCTGTATCCTGGTATTCAATTTGATTATGTATTTGCAAGTGACAGTCTATTGATTATATTAGATAGACGTGTAATGTGATTACAGTCATGAGATTGGAGGATGAGGGATAATAGACAGGATTACAGCTTTCGTGACATTTGGCCAGTCCCTTGAAGGCACCCCAGAAACTGAAAGTGAAATAAAAGATAGACACGCAGCCTGTATTTGAACCAAGATAACAATTTTTTCGTATTCATGCACGGATAACATTCTTGTTTGGTTTGTTGGATACACATCACATGTATGTTGCCGCTATACATGCCCATATACGCTGCAGGCCAACATACACATTTTCATATTCTATACACCAATATTCTGCAAAACTCTTTATAAGCTGCATTGTTAAACTAATGCATGAACCATATTGACTAGGCACAGAAATTACACTCTGACAGACTTTGGCTGTCAAGTCTTATTTCTGTGCCTAGTCAATATGAAAAATATTGACTAGGCACAGAAATTAGACTCTGAACATTAAAGGTTTGAGTCCACCCTGGCCCTGTGCCTGAGGAACTGAACTTGAGAAGCATTCTGTGTCTAAATCTAAAAAGGTTGAACTCTGAAAACACTGAGACTTAAAGAATGAGATTTTATAACGAAAATGTCAATCAGTTATCAATAATCGTGTCTGGAATTAGAACTAAAAATCAAATATATACATGTAGATCGTAACAGTAGTATGGTGGGGGAAAGATAGTACAAGTGCAGTCCTTGTATTTTGCTTGTAAACTCCATAACTGTACAATGTATGTAAATAGGTTAAATGGACATAACTTGGTCATCAGAATATTATTCAGAGGAAATCACCAAACCAAGATCATGGCCTGGCAGTCGACTCATATTTTTGTCTTTGTGCACCTACTCTGTCTGATGGGCATGACCAGTTTTGACCCTACAAATTGCTTTTCCATATTGCCATGATTAGGCTTTGTGGCACCAAAATAGTGACCTTTAACATGTATATAATATATGTTGCATTGGAAAAAATACAGTGAAGAGTAATTTAGGTCTGGAAAGCCTCAAAGAGTTCTGAAATAAGAGAGCTTTGAATAAATTTTTACAAAATGAAATGTACAAAAATACTTTGTTTATATATTACTTTGACAATATTAAATACTAAAACAGCTTCATTGATCAAAATGTCTTTTACTCTGCTGTTACTTTCAAAATGTATTGAGCTCAGTATTCACTTGGTAGTTGAGACTGGATGATTTGATAAATGTTATTATTAACAACTAATTTCTATTCTCTGCCAAATGTCTTCAAATCTGACTACCTGTATTATAAAGTTATTTAAATAATACATGTATAGGCTTTTTACACTTGATGTTTTAAACCCCGTACTATCCTTAACCCCCAGACTATCCTTAACCCCTCATTTGTCCTGTATTGCATTATCTCCCTAGCCAGAGTGTTTACTATTTGGGAGAAAATGGGCTAAGCTTTAATAGTCCTGTACTATAGTAAGAGACTAAGCAAAATTTTGCAAGTGTAAAAGGCCTAGTAGAATTTTAATTTTTTTTTTTTTTTTTTATTCGGGGGGGGGGGTGGTCATTTTATGTGGATTCATTGGGGGTCAGAGATACATGTAAATATGCACAATTGCACAATTGCACATCATTACAGGGTTGTTAATATGAGTTTGCTTTTCTTCATATTTTGCAGTTACCTGAATGCCTTGGATCGGTTGTCAGCACCTGGTTACATCCCCACACAACAAGATGTTCTTAGGACAAGAGTCAAGACCACTGGTATCGTAGAGACGCATTTCACCTTCAAGGAACTTCACTTCAAGTAAATATTTCTTTTTCGTACTACATACATGTACATGTAGGTGAAATACAGAGTATGTATGCAGATGCACATTTTACGTAATCAGGGCTCAACTCTAAGAGACGCTGGGACACATGGGCATATTTAAAGGGGGCCTCCAAATTTCTTCGCATCTAGGACTCATCATGCATACACACCTTAAAAATCTAATTCGGACCTCCTATGAAAAACTTTATTTCGAGTATGGCATAAATACCAAAATACAGACCATGTTCTCAGGGTCTCCATGTCAAGAAGCACTAAATTCATCTACACGTACATGTAAAATAATAATTATAAACCCATCATTCCTAATATCGGTTATGATTGTTGTAATTTGCATGATAGTGACTAAAATTTTCAAAAGGGGACATGTGTTTGTATTGCAAGTTACCATTACTGAACTGGAGGTCTTCTATTTTTCATTACACATCATTATTTATCTTGATGTAGATAATGGTATGGGCTGGCTATTACTTGCAGGGATGTTAAGTGTACTCTTGTAAAAGCCATAATGCACTCTCGACTCTTATTCCAACTAATATTAATCTTCTGTGCAGACAAAAGGAGTTCGTCCAAGCTTTGCGATTGTTCTGAAATTACGGCGTCTAGGTTGCGTCCGGGTTCACCGATTATAATATAGTTGATTTCAAGTAATTTGTTATATACCTGCGTGATAACCTGATGAGTGCAGGTCGAAAAGCTTCGTTATCATGTCTCTTTTTCGTGCCATATTAATATTAATATAGTTGTAAAATTATTCATCAACTAAGAAATTCCTAGTATGCTCTACATGAGTTTTCCTATGACATTTTATGGTGTTGTCAACAATACTTGAAAGCCTACACCAGGCAGAAGCCCTTCATTTAGCAGACTACAGTACCATTAGGGTGACGTGTCATGTATTACCTTACTGTGCAGTGCTTATAGGTTAGGTATCCTATTAGAAACAAGTGTCATCCGACTTGTGTAGTCTTCGTTTTAAGACATTTCATGAAGTCATACTTCATTTTAATCTCCTTGCATGTTACTTTTTGGCTTAGATAGCAAACCAAAGCATTATGTGGGTCTGTGTGAATGAAATAATATGGCATCGTTTCTGTACAGGCCCCCCCCCCCCCAAGAACCCAAAACAACACCATGAATGCAAATGTGAAATGACCCTGCTCTCCAAAGAATGGACCAAAGAGTATTGATCCAGACTAACTTTAATAAAGCTTAGCGTAGAGTTGCTGGTGGGCAAATGAAGTGATCAGCATTCCGTTTTAAATTAACTGCTTTCCTTCATGTCCTTGCAGTGCATAAGACGAAGGAACTGTCATTTCCAACTTTAATCTAGAGAATTTGAATTAATTGCTCTCAAGTCTTAACTGCCAATGTTCAAGCTGATAGTCCAAGCTGATAGTCATGAAATTTACACTGATTAAAGATGTTGTCATGAGTAACAGGTGTGAAATTAGAACCAGAGACACAAAATGAAATTAAAGAATTCATGCATAAGCAACTTGTACATCCGCATTGACAGAATGTGATGATACTCATCAAATGAATAATATGGAATATTTATGTTGCACAGCTCCTACATACATTTGCATCTGTATGAATGTACTCTAAGAATGCACTACAAGCTTCACCAACCATTGCTGTTACAATATTCCTTGGTTATTGAAAGAAATTGAAAAACTTCTCCAGTAGATAATGATTCATATTTAACAAAACAAGTGATGTTATAATAAGTGCTGAAAAAAGGTCAAATATCAAGTCAAGCTTCAAAGATCAATCCCCTCGAAAATCATCATTTATTAAATTTCCAATTACACATATGAGACCAGCCTACTCGTTGAATTCTATATTACACTTGTACCTGAAGCATACCCTCAATCTCATCAGAAGATGCGTGGATGCAGCTATAAATATTCCCATGGAGCATCCAATCCTCCTAATGTAGGAGGGAGACAAACCAGGAGTGTACACTGTAGTCTGCGTTTTAATGGCACCTTTTTCCACATGGCCAGGCAATTAATTTGCATCTGGTGAAGACTGTTGATAGATAAATTCATGTTAGTCCCTAAAATTAGTCTGCCTTTAGTGACATGAATGTATTCCTGTACATGTTACATCCTCTCTAATGTAGAATCAAGTTTAGAGGAGTTGTAATGATATTATCTTCTAGACAGTAGACTACATGTATGATATGGACTAGAGTGCAGGTCGCCTCATGTGGTGTTATAACCGCCATGTGAGAATGAGCCATTTATCAAGTCGCAGATGTCATCCAACACATACGACGGGCGTTGTCATCGTGTGAGATTCTCTGTCAGAGTAGAGAAAGAAAATAATGAAGAATTTGAGCAAAGGAAGCATTATAGTAGACCCCTTTACAGTGAATCGTGCTTCAATAATATCATTTATCGCTGCAAGGAAATTGAGAAATTGTCATGGGAATCATGCCTTGTGACTTACGTTTTTCACTCCATGTATACTTCCATTTAAGAGAGGAAGAGTAATAAAAATGTATTTGTTCTCTCATTACTTTATGTCTAGAATGGTTAATAGGTTTAATATAAGATAATAAATATTTCAGTAAAATGAAGACAAGTAATGATTGAGTTAATTAAATCTAAAAAATATGTACCCATATTGGGGTGTTTATTAAAAAATTCATTTATAAAGTCCTGTTTTTCAGTTCATTTAACTTTAAATCAGTTATAAAGAAGAATACAGTGTTTGTCGACTTACAAATAATGCTTCTACATCTAATGATACTGATTCATGTTTATGAACCATCTTTTTGCCATTTATTTGTACTGGAATAGGCCTAAACGTTTATTTTTGTTTTAAGCAAATGTATCACTTTCTATCAAATTGAGTGCTTAATTATGTAATCATCCCTACAGTTGAAACTTGAAACAGAACCACCCCATAATTTTGGTAATTTTTATAATAAGCCATTTAATTTTTGTTGCTGTCTTGCAGAATGTTTGATGTAGGAGGTCAGAGGTCAGAGAGAAAGAAGTGGATACACTGTTTTGAGGGTGTGACTGCAATCATCTTCTGTGTGGCTCTCAGTGCCTATGATCTGGTTCTGGCTGAAGATGAAGAAATGGTAAGATATTCATCGTCTTTGTGCCATCCTACATGTTTGTTACAGAGATCTGTATGTTCCTCTGTTGTTGTCTGTAAAAGGAACTAATCACCCTCCTCCGTTGAAAAAAAAAATTAAATAAAAAAATTGAAATGCCATGAGACATCCAGTGGTCAAATCAAGGAGCCTAAAAGTGAAAATTATTATGTCATATTTGAGGTGCACAAGGAAGTCAACCAGAAGCAACCCATACTTGTAGTTTACGTCCATTTGCGCTGAAGCTTATTCAAAAAGCTTAAAGCATCAACTAGTCTCCTCACAATTTGCTATTACCTTTATTTTGAGTGCAATTTCAGTATTACATTTGCAATATCTCTGTTTAGAAGTAATATTTAAAGCTGATTATATTTCCCACATGTGGTAACATTGATGATGGCTTCCTGTATAGCGCCAGTATCTGCTGCTGCTTGGCGCTCATGGCATTCGCTCTAGAATGTCTCACAAATTAAGTTTTTAGTCATTGTGTTATTTATTTTTGACAGAGGGGGACAACTTTTTGTTGTTTTTGTTATTAGTTTTGTTGATGTTTTTCATACTGGTCCCCTTATAAAGCGTTCACATCCCTGATTTTGTTGTGTGCCCTCACCAAAGTGTCTAGATTTCTCCCCATTCAAATATCCCTTTTACTTAGTTTTACTTCATTTTTGCTTCATTCTCTTTGTTATGCCATATCCTTTGGTACATGTACTTCTGGCAAGAGAAATCTGTCAACGAAATCACTTCTGTGAAGTTGTCTTTGTTAAGTTCCACCAGAAACGGAAATATACAAATGAACTGATATATTTTGCACCATGAAAACTTTAATAGATGGACAAAAATGGGACACCATTATAATGATTTTGAACATGGAGAATATATAGTATTGGCTCTGCCTTTAACACATTTGAAATGAACATAATGCTTAGATTAAAGGAAATTCTCTAATCCTACTTTCCTTTGATGTTATCGTGTTACCAAAACATCTCTTTTCCTTGCACAAACATCCTGTGAAGGTGTGCCTTCTGTTGTCTGCATTAGAAAAGTAAAGCGAATCGGACAAAATGGAGAGAAATGTGCATATATTAACATATGTGTGCATTAATTTTGTTGACATTTTCCATAAGACTTGCAAAGAAATGCTTCATGTCAGGCACTGAACATATCAAAATGTTCACACTGCTATGATGTATGGGAATTGAATGCCCCTGATGTTCCTGATAATGTCGGTGCCTTAAGAAAAATTTTTTTTTTTTTTTTAATCACTTTTTCTTCTTCTTTTTGTGTGCATTTTTGTCCTTTTTCTTATTTTTTCTCCCTTTTGATTTTCATTTACCATGTACATGTATATTTGTGTCCCAGTGTTCTCATATTTTCTAATACTTGTATGGAATTCACCTGAAAATGGCTTTAAATTATCATTCTAAGTCAACCTTGGAAAGACAATAAATTGTATCCTTCAAAATCTATGGATGACATTTCCCTGACAATGTAACAATTCACCCATATATAGAAAGTATGTCCAATTATTCCATTGTTTTAAAGATTACATTATTCATCATGTATGTCAATACATAATTTTACACAATGGAACATAGATTGTACATGTATGCCCAAACCCAATAAGGCTTGAACAAGCCACAAGTCCTTGAACTTATTGCATTTTCATTACAAGTCTGACAGATGAGTAATGCTGTGTGTTCATGTCAAATCATATGTGAATCGGGCTGATAAGTTCAGAGTTCCAGGAATATGAATAGTGCACCAAGTCCTCTCATTTGCTCTTGTCTTATATATTAGTGACACATGCTGTATTACTTCTCTCTGTGTAGTTACATATACAGCGTACATGTATATCCATTGCCATTCTCTTGACATAAAGTAGTCATTGTCATCATCCTCAGGCTCCGTGAAATGTAATTCATTTTCATTGAACAAAATGATTGCCGATGATAGACAGTACATGTGCTCAGTTCTTCACATTGTGCCCAGTACATATAAATCCTGTACATGTCCCAGGAATTAACACGATGTATAGAAATCATGCTCCCTTTGTAATGATGGCAACATTCCTGGAATATACATCCTTTGAAATTCATGTTGGAAAGAAATTCATGTTGGAAAGAAATTGCTGGTAATATCTAACTTCTGTACAGTGAAACAACACTGACATAAAAAATCATAACTGGTTATAAAAAATTTAATGTTATCCTTTGCCCTGCAAATTAATATGCACATGAAATGAATCATGTTAAAGTAGATATTCAAAGAAAATCACAAATATGGCAATTAATGTATCACTAGAAACTGGGAAGCTTACAGATGGCAATCTTATAAGTTTTATGTCAACTGCGTATCTGGTGATTATAAAAACAACACAAATAAAAGCTCTTCTCAGCATCTGGAATATCCGAGGATTCGCCAGAAATATAGCGATGTTTTGATGTCGTCACACTCGGGATCGATCCTGCTTAAGCAGACGACGTCCTATAATGAATGAACGTAATTGCAATGCAATTATTTATCAAATTATAAAGAGTTTGGTGTATTTAAACATGACCTTATTTCACACCATTATAAAGGGAAAGTGAAACTGATTCTGATAGCTAAAACCGTTTGATTGTAAATACATAGGAGAAGGGTCAATGATCAATGAAATAAACCCCACTTTCAAATTGAAAAGCCCTCCGAATAATAGCAGGATGGTATTCGTTCCCTCTTGAAACGCCGAACATGCCCCGGTGCAAACAGCTGAAAATACAATGGCGTCTTATTTTGTTTACAAGTGACTGATTCCTTAATTTTTTTAACGCTGCATTTTTCATCAAAATAATACCATACACGAAGTTAAGAGTGAGGCAACAGACTAACATTAAGACTGACGCTAGTGAAGGAAGAGAAATAAGTGAAGAGGAGATGACAAAATAGGCTCTGAAAAATGTGTAAGATGTTATGGGACATCGTCTGCTTAGCCAGGACTGGTCCAGGGTGTGTCGTCACATATCTCAGCAGCGTTCGAGGAGCTCTTCAGCTGCTATATCGGGGGCTGTATTTTACCGTTTTATAATTGATAATAATCATTACTTCAAATGTTTCCAAGCGTTGAATTTGGATAACCTTGTTTAATTTATGCCATCTATGCAATAATAAGTATTAAGCCAATATTTAAAATCATCAACGTTCTACTTTAAATACTGCATGGCGCATAGCCAAGCATGTCTTGAGGCATGGTCCTGCGCACTCCATGCCAATGCTTGAATAGAATGAACCATGTCATTTGATTCTGTGGTATGAATAACATACAGGATATGAAGCAAGCTTCTTAGCCAGATGATTGGGAGAACATTGTTTGGATTTCATTTATGTTGATATGAATCCATAGGATGACAGATCATTATATCAGTCATAGCAGCTACTCATAAAGATATGAGATTGCATTCATATTTCAAGGAAAAGGAGATCTTTTTCAAAGTATTGTTATCTGGCAATCTGGCAGTACGTTTGTATGTTCTATTGGGGAGTAAAGTGTATGTTGCACCCAAGGCCAAGAACGTTTAACCAAAAGACTGTGAAATGCATGGATCAACTCACTTATATAATATTTTCATGGCCCCCATCCACCCCTCCCCCCCATAAAAAAAAAAACAATCACCAAAATAAAAAAAACCACAAACTAAAACAAAACACAAATATTGACAATTATAAAGCTACATGTTCATGTACATGAGTTTTTACTAGTATTTAACATACATCTACATGTACCTTGCAATACGGGTACGTAATATTTCTTATAGGGAAAATATATGAATTACAATCATTTGTACGTTATGCTGTATTATACATCCAAATTGATTGATGTTTGAGCAGGGAAATATAACTAAGACCCTGGTTTGAGCATGATTGATCTCCCATTGTATGTAAATCTCTCCACAACATTCATGAGCATTTATCAAATGTTGTATCAGATTTTACATTTTACACTAAAAACTTATTGTAGAAATGTTACAACTGAAATACATGTTCATACATGTGTTTTTTTTAATATCTTAAAATTGTGTGAAATAATTTTATTAACAGTTAGAAGTGTTATTTTTGTGAAGATTTTCAAAGTTTTAGTTGTGATGATTTATACTGTTTTTAATTTTATAATAAAAATACTTTCCTTTGAGTACCTGCACAGAATGACATTGTATCTATAGGGATTAATATTTCCTTCAAGTACTCTCGCATGCATGTAAAAAATATCTCCAGCAGTTAGCATTGTTTGCACACTGCAGTTGTCATGGCTCTCGACTATTAGTCATGGGTATAGTGCTGGCTCTGTGACTGAGCACTAAAGCTCTACAAGCTAGATGAGTTAAAAGCACTCCACTCAAATTTCCACTGATCTGGGTAAATACAGTGTGTGCCAGCTTGCATCTCTCTTTGTCTCTCTCCTACATCCATGCATAGTCAATATGGACATGAAATTTAGAAAGTAAATTAATATTGCAAAGTTAATGTACATACCTTCAACTTGTTCTGTTGCATATAGGCCCTTATTATTATTGAATGATTTGAATTTCTAAATATTATTGGGAGGGGAAGGGGGTAGGGATTGATACTGAAAATAAAAAGTTTTTATCCCTTTAGCTATTTAAAGGCAAAGTTAAGCAGACTTATGCAAAATTCTGCAAAACTTTGCACAGGTTTAGTAGACATCCTGTAGATACGGCCTATGAAATTCAAGGTCACAAATTCTATAACTCTTGCTTTTGTCGCAGACCGAACTATTCAGAAATCAACGCAACTACATGTACTGTACATGTACACATGGTCAAAAAATAATTTTAAACATTACATGATTTTTTTCAAGTATAAAAAAATGAAGTGTTACCAAATTATTGTTATTACTTACATAAATGCAAATTATAATCCTTTCCACATCCTCACAAGTTTTCCAAGTATTATTCTTTTGTAAGTTATCGCATACTCACACAGCTTCAATATTTAGGGCTGCAAAAGGGATGAAGTACCTTTTAATATGTTTTTTTAGACCATACCATGAAAGATACGTTGTAATGGTGTATCCCCAATACGACAGTTTTAGAGGAAATTTTACCTTGCATTACCTTTTAAGGTTACAAGTAAAGGAAAACGTTGCTTTATTGAGCAAGATTTGACGTCAAATTGCAATATATGGATTTCAAGATAAGGAGGTAACTTATCCTCTTAGCGTGATCCTTTCATTTATTTTATAGTTTTGTTTGTTTTGCGTTTAACCTAAAAGTTGCAATCTGCTATTGAAACTGCTGGGTTTTTTGTATATCAAGACAACACTTCATTATTAAAACTCAGAGAGGATTAATAACCATCATAATGATAGAGCCAAACAACTGAAAAAAGAGCCCCTTTCAGAAATTTTCTGATAATGGTTTAAAATTGTAATGCATGAAATATCTGGATATTGTGGCAAAAGTTTAGTTTTTCTTCCCTGTTGGAGAAAGGAGCAAATAGTGTTATCAAATATTACTTTGTCAAACGAGAAGAAGTACCTCTAACAAAGTCCAGTAGTCCAGTAGAATGACATTATTCTGTTCTCTTACTGACTCCTGAAGAGTTATAAACAAAAAAGTAAACCATTTATACCAGGTATTAGATAGTGTTATTCTATATTTTGAAATTATTGCTAGCAATAATTTTTCTTATGCATACTTATTCTTAGAAATTAACCTATTACTTCTTGGTGTATTCCTGTGTAAGATTTGTGATGAATCAAAAAATCATGAATAAGGAAGAATGCATTGATTTTTAGGTGAAAAATTTTACATTAAATTGTACCAATTACCTAAAAATATAATTTGTGTACAGCTAGAATGTATAAATGAATCCAAAAACATTTTACCTGGCCTTCTATGGCTTACCGGTTAAGGATTATGAAGGAAAACATACCCCCTCGTGCGGAACCCAACCCCGAATTCGGTTCCGCGCTGGCTATTATTTTATTCGAGCGCGTACGGGTGCATCTCTGGTCTCCTCACAAGTCCATGTTTTGTTTATTGGATATGTATTTTCAATATCTCTTCATAGAATCCACATCTGTAGCTCATATTTCAAATATCGTATAGCGACATGGAATCCCTAATATACAGAGCAAAATATTTTTTTTGTGATTGTTACCCTTTAAGATACTATTTGTGCTCCTGTTGCTATGAAGCATGCTGTTTCAAGGAAAAAAATAATCAATTTTTGCATGTGCGCTGTGAACTTGTTTACGAGATATGAAGGCATAAAGGCTACATGAAGATTACAAGTTCTGAAACCATGTACATGTAAATGTCCTGGCGATATATTAGCTGTTTTTGTTTCATTTTGGGGGTATCAGAGCAGCAAAACACCCAAACATCTGTTTATAGAATCTCAAGTTCAAACATGTGTTTTTGCTTCAAGAAGTGCATATGTTATGGGATGACAATTATATGTTATTTGCAGCAAAGGGATGCTGAATAGGTGGGCTTTTTGGGGCTAGCTATATTCATGCATTATTCCGCACACTTCTTCATGTGTGCTTCGCCACACAAAGACACACAGCAGCGAGAACCAACCAACCACACACACACTCTTACACACACACACACACCCTCACACAGACTCCCTGCATCACTAGTACCACATCCCGAATACATCTTGCATCCAACACGGCTGCCATGATCATCATCTCTGCATAGTTACAGTGTTTGGCGCAATGTAGTCGCCAGCGATACCATTATTGGAATTGTAATTTTGCAGGCCTTCATGGTTGATTGCGTAGAAAGAGTTCTGCATGTACACTAACTCAAGGTATTGAAAATCTCCTTTTTGCATCGCCTCAGATGCAGGGGGAAAAGATGAAGTGAACCAGGGTTCAGATATGTATATTGTATGGTAAATGTGATGACTTAATTGTCTACATCTATATATAAATACATATGCAATTTTCAAAGATACAGTGGCATTGAATATCACATAAATTACTTTCCATTGCTTTTTAATAATCAAATTATCAGATTGGCTGTACTAGTATTAAAATACATTAATATATCAAAACAGTCTGAGGATCTTGAATGTGCTGAGTCGCCCATCAAGCTGTGAGGTACATGTAATGTCTTTCTTTTCATTTCAGAATAAATGCAAAAAGTAAAATTGCAAATACAATTGCTCACTAAGCTTTAATATATTGCTCAGTGAATAAATGTATACATTTGTGCAATGAATTACTATTTTTACACAGTATTTCTTTCAATTATTTCTTACATTTTAAGTTTTCTCTCATTTTCATGGTTTGGAACTTGAATAAAAAATAAGCATTTGATTCAAAATTGAAAGAATGATGTGTATTTCTTTGAGGCCTACATGTATATTGCTATAATCATACATATACTGTACGTCACATGTGTATTGAAAAGAATGTACATCTACATGTATCATCCGTACATGGCAGCAGGCTTACCCCTCGACCATTCTAAATTTAATTTACATGCATTGGCTGTAGCTTAAGGGTAATTGCTGCACTTCTAAAAATTAAAATCACTCAACAGA
Source organism: Heliocidaris erythrogramma (assembly GCA_025617745.1). Taxonomy (NCBI): domain Eukaryota; kingdom Metazoa; phylum Echinodermata; class Echinoidea; order Camarodonta; family Echinometridae; genus Heliocidaris; species Heliocidaris erythrogramma. The sequence goes on along the minus strand of CM046853.1, from coordinate 16,176,717 downwards.
GTAGAATTATAGGGATGAATCAGAAATTTTTGCACTTATTTCGTTTTCCATTGATTGTTTTTTATCATACTAATCCTGAACAAATTTTATCTTGCTACATGTATGTACATGGGAATGTAATGACAATCATTGTTTATTTGTTGAAATATTTCAAAGTATCTCAAAACAGTCATGACAATTTGTTTGGTCTTTTCTTCCTGTAATTCCAAAAAAATTCTTTTTTCATTATTTCATTGAAAATTATTTATTGTTTTATAGCCTGTTCAGACTACAGGAAAGCTATATGAGACTCGTATAAATAAACATCGTATAAAGAATCATTAATGAAAGGAGTGTAAACTCAGCGGATGTTTTGTATCAGGTTACGTCGAGGACAATAGTGGAGCATACGATATTACTGCTGATTGGTCACATCATCATGCACACATACTGTACATGTACATGTAATAAGCCCCGCCTCCATTCTTGTCTGATACGATGTTCAGACTACAAGGGGATGCTGCTTCTTGATCAAGTTTTTGTTCCAAACAATGCTCATACCTGCTCTACGATGTTTCGCTGTACAACGTTTCGTAATATGTTTCTTCATACGATGAACACTGAACGCACTATGAAAATTTATTTACATGTACTTACCGGTATCATAAAGCTGTATGATTCTCTTATAGCCGTACAATAAAGTTACGTAGTCTGAACAGGGGTGACTGAATAGGCAAAATAGGGCCTTCATTTGTGTGAGTTTTGTGTGTATAGATTGTAAAAAAAGGCAAGATTTTGTTTGCAATTAATTATTTAATAACCAAAATTTCATGTGTTTAAAGAAAAGCAATTCAATATGGAATTCAACATGGCATTGACGTCCATTACTGTATCAAGCATCAAATGCCGGATTTGTAATAGATGTGATACAGTTATTGTAGGTCTACTTATTGCAGAGTACTTCAATGCATATGAACAGAATCCAACAGATTTCAGGCAAATCTGTGGAGAGAAGTTGTCAAGATGAAATTGACATGTACTCGCACTTTTTTGATGTGCTATGTGTAATGTACCAAGTAAAACAAAACAAACAACATCCGGTTACATTTTTCTTGAGCCCAAATATGGAAACTGAACCATATGGAAAATGATATTGAATGTAGGCCTACATATAGAGTTATCATGCCTGTGTCCATGATGTTAAGAAAACAAATGGAAACTAGATATTCACATGAGGGTACCAAGAATATTATACAAGTCTAAAGTGACTTCACTCAGCTCTGTACGTACATGTAGGTAGCTGCAGCATTGCATACATGTATGAAGAGATAGCAGTTGAGATGTTGAAAGAGAGGTCTTGATTTGTATATGGCCCGTTTCACGGTTAGGCGCCACTTTTCATTTTTTTTAGGTTTGGGTCTCCTACACAGAATATGAGCGGATTAATGAAATGATTTGATATGCATATGTTATGCCCCTATGGGGTCTACCTCCCATAGCATAACGAAAATCTAACTCCCAAGCATTTGTGCACAGTAGGGTGAGATGTGCCCAAATTGGACCTACCTGATGTCAACCTGGCAAACATACCTTTTTTGAAAACTGTGCCACTCCTAAACACACTCAGCTCTCACCTAACTGAACCAATATATGTTTGGTTGATGAGTGGTTGTAATAAATCATATTAGTGTTAAAACATTTTGATTCCTTTTTTATACATTTTTTTCACTCCAAAATTCCCTTGGTGGATGTGACAGTGTCCGTTCACATTTAAGCATCTACTTATAAGGGTCATGCACATTAGGTATTTAAGGGATGTTTCATAAAAATGTTGTCTGAGTACATTTTTGTTTTGGTCGAATAACTGTAGAAAGTTTGGCTGTACCTCACTTTAATCTAATACTATGTCGATAATTTGAAAAACGAAATTAAATGTCCGTTCACAATTTTGTCACATCCACCAAAATTTTGGAATGCTATTACTTTTTTATGGTTTAGGTGACTTCAGATTTTTTTACATAGATTTAGGAGAAAAGGTGAGCTACATATCCAATGAAGACAATTAGGCATTTCAAACTCAAGTTTTTCTTTTATGTCACAATACATGGTGTCCGTTCACACCTGTCACATCCACCAGTCTATTTTTCCAGAATCACATCAGGATATATATCTCAGTACTTGCAAATGTGATCGACTTTAAATCACAGGAAATTTCAGATTCTATATTGAGCTGGCAGTTAGAATACAAAAAGAGATTGCTGTATAATTATAAATTTACAAAAAAGTGAAAATGCTTAAAGTGGTGTGGCGGATGTGACACTTCCAGATGTGAACGGACATTTCGTACATTTCACCAAATTATTGGGACAGTTCGGTTTTTCTTTACACCTAATGGCGTCTAAATTAAACATTTCTGGTCTTTACGATGTAATAGGAGTGTAATCAGTTTGTTTAACTATACCTATCCCTTTATTTTACATAATAATATTTTCACACAGTAAGGGTGTAAAATACATTTTTCGTCATATCAGATAAAGCCAAAATTCAATGTATTTTACTTAACTTGATCCATATATGACATCTAAAAAGCTATAAATTTATTATTATATTTAACATACTACCATTTCACCTCTCTCTTATAAGATGCTTTGAATACTATGCTGTTGAAATGTGTGGTGGATGTGACATTTTTCCATGTGAACAGACACATTGTGTATTCTCCATTTGCTACACTAGGTCCCCCAATGACAAGACTTTGAAAAGTGCCAACTAATTAAAAAAAAACTTTGGAATTCTCCTTTCTGGGCATCCGGGATCTTTCGTCGTCATTGCAGCCGCTGGGTGAAAACAATAGCTTGGCAATGCGTAGCAACACATTTGACTTTGCACACACTTTGACTCTATAAAAATTTTTCTTTTCTTTTCTTCATCAAAATGCCGAAAATTTGCTGTGCCATAGGTTGTCACAACCACAATATGGTGCAGGGATATTCTTTCATTTTGTATTTTTCCTTATCGCGTTAAATAGCGCGAAGATGGGGAGAATGGGTAAACGCGATCAAAATCTGCAAGAAAAATCCAGACAACAAACGCTGGGAACCTACGTAATACGTTCGGCTCATTTGTTCGGATCATTTCATAATAGATACATGTACATTGTACATATCCTGCTGATATTTAGCTTCAGTCTTATATGTACATATATTTTCCAATAGAGCAATATAGATTTCAAAGACGAAAATGTGCTATGGGAACCAAAAACAATAACTCGCTCATGCAGCTGTTCACTACTCCATATCATCACGGTATGGGACTTTCTACAGTCCCACTTACTAAGTTTTGTGAAAGCTTTTTTTAAATATATTTTTTAATTCCCTGAATACGTCATCAACCACTCCGACCAGTATGAGGTTATCCTGCCAGGCGTGAATTTCTGATGATTTTCGTTGTGCGAGAGTCCTTCTATGTGCATACAAATAAAATGCAATGGATTTATTGCATGCAAATTCAACGTGTGGGACCGAAGACGAAGTCAACAATTTGAGACGCTCAAACGAGCCTTGTTTCCACCCACAGAGGCGTTACTAGGGTCGTAGTTAAGAAAGTGATGTCACGCTGGAAAGCAGAATTGTCTTTTTGAAATAAATATGTATTCATAAGTACTTTTAATCACTATCGATGAAAGAAAATAAGCAAACCAGATAACAGGAATACATTTAAACAAACTGCAATGAACATTATCACTGTGTGACTTACTTAGAAAATTATGGAGCAAATAAATGAAACATTCTGCCTTTACCTCTGACTAACTTTATAGTAGAATCCAGGAAAGTGATGGGTGAGTGAAAGGTTTCATGTAAGAGCTTTTTGTACCTACATGTACATGTATACTGTACCAGTGCAGTACATTCAGAATGCATAGCTGCATGGTTGTACATGTAAGTGCAATTTCTAGCTAAGTAGCATTTGTATGATTAACATTGGAAATATCTATTAGAATCGTATTGGGCAATACACTTTTTAAAGCATTCCGGTATTTCTAGCTTTTGCTACATGTACATGTATGTACATGTATGTACAAGTACTGTTTATACTTTATGGTGCTTAAAATTACCACATACCAGTTTGTCTAAAGCATCTGGAAAAACAAATTAGTGTTCTTTTATTCACATTTCATCCACAAATTGGATAGTACATGAATATGTGCTATTGCTATAAATTAATTTGCTTCTTGATAAAATATTAAATGTTTGAATTGTTTAACTTTGCAATTGTTGAAAGTTGACATTTGTATTCACATGTCATTTTTAAACACCTGCCAGAAGGATTTCAATAATTCATACTAAAATTTGAAGAATTCAGAACTTATGGGCAGTGACCTGTGATCTGGGAATAATGAGTATTCTGAAGGATTTTGCTGAACATATTACTACTGGTTTATAATTAATTACATGTATGAGTAAAAGAAACACTGAACTAGCGAGTCTGTTCACTACAGTGTGTCCAAGAAAAAAGTTAAGTAGGAAAATTCTCCCACAAATAAATGTTTCAAAATATGTTTAAGAAATTTTCATACCTGTGGATAGCCTACGGCCTCTTCTATCAAATGACACCAAAATATCCCACAATACTTTACGTCTGAGAGAGCAAAAGCCAATTTTGTGAAAGGGTGCAAAATCCAGTCTTGACAAGTATTGATATTGGCTCTGGCTGGTATCAGCTGAGCTGAGACTATGTACATTTAAAGGCTTAAAATTTCCATATTCGGATCAATAAAAGACAATTTATAAAATAACAGGCTATGTTCTCTGTATATCATTACACATCCATCAACATGTTATGCTCGAGTGAGCAATTTACTATTTTGCTGAGTGTTTCAAAATGTTACTTTTGGTGAGTTTTTTCATTTCATCTGACCTTGCTCACTTAACCATAAAGTATTGATGGGATATATCAGGAAATGCATTGAACAAAGTCTGTTCTTTCACAAATAGTCTTTCAATGACAAAAAATATAAAATCTTGATGTTACAATGTATTTCATGACTCTCAACTTGGCTCATACCAGCTAGAACAACAATAGACATATTGTCAAGATTGGAATTGGCACCAGTTCACAGAAGTGACTTTTGCTTACTTATGCGTAAAAATATTGTGAGACATTTTAGTGTCATTTGGTAGAAGAAATTCTAAGCAAACCACATGTATGAAATTTTACTGAAAATATTTTGAAATATTTCATTGGGGAGACTATTTTCCGACTGTCAATTTCAAACAGTTTTCAACTTTTTTTATTCCAGTCTGAACAAACACCAATTCTTGTCAAGTCTGAATTTTGCACCCTTTCACAAAAGTGGTTTTAAATCATTCAAGCGTAATAACTAGTCAGATTTGTTGGTGTTATTGTATAGGAGGGACCCTAATCTATCTACAAGAATTAAAATTTATTGAAAATATTCAAAAATAATTATTTGGGGAGACTATTTCCATCTGTTAACTTTTTTGGGGGGGATGCACTGTATTGTAATGTCACATCCACCATGTTTGATGTCGTTTACTATGAGAAATAAACACTGCTACCAACAGAAATGCCATTTGTTGTGAATTCCCAGTACATATGTAACACCGCTGCTTGATCAATGTTCTTGTCTAAAGGTTTGTATCAAGTAGTAATTGATTAAAGTGTAAAATGTCCATTCACATTTGATTTTGTCACATCCGCCACAAGGAGTTTCAGGCATTCTACTTTTTAAAATAGAAAATCTTGTGAGCAGTGACTTGTATAGATTAGAAATATGAGTATTCTTAGTGATTTTGCTAAAGATAAGTACTGGTTTAAATCTACTTCTCAGTAAATTAAATCAACCTATAACCGGTAAGTCTGTTCACTATTATAATGTCACATCCACCATATTTGAATTCATTTACTCCGACAAAAAGTTACACTGCGTACCAACAGATTATTGCTGTGAATTCTCAGTATATATTAAACTCTGCTATGCTTGATTAATATCACTGTCTCAGTTATTTGCATTATCATTAAGTATTAATTGATAAAGGTGGAAAGTGTCTGTTCACATCTGATTTTGTCACATCCACCACAAGTAACTTCATAACTTTACAGAATGCATAACCTTGTGAGCAGTGACTTGTCTTCTGCAAATATTGGTATTTCTTGGGAGTATTGCTAGACATTATTATTGTGATTGCAGCGTAAAACTTTGAAGAAAACAAGGAAGATACTGTTCCGTTCACATGCATAATGTCACATCCGCCATGCCAGTTACCACATACTGTGAAAAATACAATCTATTTAAGTAATAAATTCCCACTGTGATTGAAAATTGAATTTGCAGACTGTTTAATAACTAATGATGGGCTCATATCTGTGTATTATTGGTGAATGTTTGAAATGTCCGTTCACATCTGGTTTTGTCACATCCGCACCACCCTGTGGCTAAAATTCTAAAGTTAAAAGACGAACATTAGCAATGTTACTATTAAGGATGTAGATGTCCCCCACCACAATCATCATCTCCATGGAGTAATACATATCCTCAATGAGGAAGTGTAAAATGAGAGAAACTTTTCAGAGTCAATACCTTGTTATAATGCATATTTTTTCTTCACATTGCTATATTTTAACACCAAATGTACAGAAAGACACAATTTTTGGAACAAAGTTTGCTTGAATACCACTTCATCATGTGAACATGTGATAATATGATTTGTACATATGGACCTATAGTTATGTCTGTGATATTTAAATGTTGTTTTTTATTCAAATTTCCTTAAACTTCAAAGTGGCCATTACAGAGCCAGGTGTTATGGCATTAATTAAGCTCTGGCACCACATTTGCTGTTAAATTCACATTCCCAGGATTGAAAAATCATACTTCTCTACATTTCAACTAAAACTTGAAATTTTGATACCTAGGTTGACAAAAAGTGGCGCCTAACTGTGAAACGGGCCATATGTTCTACTCATCTGTCATCACATGCTTACATTCATAGATCAAACATTACAGGAACTTTTAAAGGTAGTGACAACTACAAGAATATACTGAGATCTGTACTATGAGGAACTATATCCACCAAAATCATATTAACAAATTACCAATATTTTAGATTTGAAGAGCTAGAAATAAGATTAAATTGACTGTCATGCTGTACGAAAGGTATTATTAAGCATTTGCTTTTACTCATTTTGAAATCTAGATTTGAATATTAATGTTATCGTCTCGTTTGTGTGTCATATCAGCAAAGAAAATCATTTCAATCATCAAGTTTTTGATAAAATATGTTTTTTGAAACATATGGCATGATCCCTGATTTTAGGTGCACAACATCATTGTGCTCATGTATTCATAGGCATTGTTTATATGATTCCACCATAAATAAACATTTTCTGTTATTTCTACTTTAATGTTTAATGTTTATGATAAAAGGATCTTCATTATATATTCATAAATGTGCAAGGGCATTGTTAATCACAGACACGATACCATCTACCTAATACCATCAAATCCTGCTTGAGGCCCTCAGGAAATATTCACACTGTTGTTTTGCTCGTAATTGAAAACACTTCACACCCCCGTGCTCTTCCCTAGTCTAGCAGAATGACGTGGGATGGTGTGATATACATATTTTATTTTTATTTGAAATCTGACTTACTTTGTGTGATTGATGCGGTATCTCAAAATTATTTATGAAGCATCACAGGCAGCCTGCACTCAAAGTGGAAATAGTAATATATTCAAATTTCTTTTCCATTTTTTTTTTTTTCTCTTTCCTATTTTCATTCAAATTCAACTTTCCCATTTCATCGTCCCATCTTAGCCTCTTAGCCTCTAAGCCTCTTACGACTCAAGTGTTTTTTCTTCTTCTTAAATCTTCTCATGGCCATGCAAGTTTCATTCTTGTCACAGATGTATCTCATTTATTTTGACCTCAATCTAATAGTTTCATTTATTGGACAAACTTTGTCTCAATTGATATTCAGAGGGTGTTCTAGCAATTGTAACAGAAAATTTAGGACAAGCTTTTTTGATGGGTGTGTCTGAGTGGGTTTATGTATTATATGAACATGCGTTCAGTTGGTGTATTCAAAATATCTTACAAAAAATTTAATTTTGCACATAATATGTTTTGAAAAAAAAAAAGGATCAAGCAAAATATAGACAACATGTATAAAGATATGTGATAACTCCTTGGTATAACAAGTTCAATTTGATAATTACTGACTTTTTAAGATCTATTGTTTGTGAGCATTTAACTAGGCCAGAATCTGTAAACCGTGTTGTGAGTATTTGTGATAGTAATCTTGCAAAAAATCTCAAAAAAGCGACAGAATTGTATTTCGAGACTAACTGTCTTAAAGTTAAAATAAAAGGTGATCTGTGGTAGAGAGGAGAACTCATAGTGGGACGAGCATTATCATAAGTCGGTTGTAATATTTTTTTGGAAATTGCATACACTGAAAATACTAATGCAATGGTCTGTACATTAACTGAGCTTATCAGAATAAATTATTTTATATATTATATATTTGACTTATGATAACATTTCAAGATCTTTAAATCATATTTCATTGGAAGCACACTACCTTTTTTTTTTCATGTGGGAACAGAAATGGAAGGGAAAGTACACACAAGGCACACTTGCTTTTTCTATCCCCTGTATCCAGGAACATTTTAATAAGATAAGATAAGATTAGATAAGATAAGTGCACACAAGGCAAACTTGCTTTTTCTATCCACTGCATCCAGGAACATTTTAATAAGATAGATAAGTGCACACAAGGCACACTTGCTTTTTCTATCCACTGTATCCAGGAACATTTTAATAAGACAAAATAAGATAAATGCACACAAGGCACACTTGCTTTTTCTATCCACTGTATCCAGGAACATTTTAATAAGATAAGATAAGATAGATAAGATAAGTGCACACAAGGCACACTTGCTTTTTCTATCCACTGTATCCAGGAACATTTTAATAAGACAAGATAAGATAAATGCACACAAGGCACACTTGCTTTTTCTATCCGTTGTATCCAGGAACATTTTAATATGATACGATGGCCAAAACTTAATATACATGAGAGATTAGTGTATAATTCATAAATTGTCTAGTATATTGTTTTGAGATACAACCAGCTACATAAATATATGTAATAGATGTTTCTACTAAGTTATCAATGTGAATATGAAGGAAGTTCTTAATTTTTACAAGTGGGTCACTCTTTTTTTTTTCAAATTGAATTGCCATAATGTTCTTTCCTGCAAAACAATGATGTTACTGCTAATGCTATTACAATCCTTCAACATTGGTATCATTTTTCAGTATAAAAAATATCATCAGTTGGTGGTAAATTCTTTTTTTTTGGTTCTTTTCTCATCTCATTTTTTGTTCTCTTCCCCCCCCCCCCCCCTGAATACCAAACTGGTTTCTTGATTTTTGTACACAGTTTATACATGCATTTTTGATCATTTTAATTGCCTTAGTTGGACCTCACAGCGAGTGGATTTTTGAATATCTTAAAGCTTATTACTCCATTCCACTCAGGATTTCTACATGTCGCATATCCTGTAATTGAGAAGTGCATGCTTTCTCCTGCATGCGAGTGTGTTTGTGTGTATGAGACCTGGCAACTTTGTGTCAGCTAGGGATGTGATTTGTAAAGTATATTGTAAGCCTTTTCTCTCCTGTGTGCCTCACTCCTGCAGGCCAGTAATAGAGGCGAAACGTAAACTTGAATTCATTAGCTCGGTTTCCATAGTAACAGCACTGCCGGTGAAAAGAGATATATTTATTTTTATATATATATATACTTGATATATTTCAAGGATATACATGTATGATATTGTATGCAAAAAGGGATAATATCTTTAAAGCAATCATCATGATTGGATTTGTGTTACAGGTATAAGTTAGATTTTGTTTTCAAATTAATTTTTTAAACTACTTATTTTGTAAATGCCAAGTTCCATAAAGCATCCCAATTTTAAATACAGCAAAGCCTAGAATTATGTTTAAGTAGGCATACACAGTGTCACAAACTGGTACACCTGTAGTAGATTACTTTTAAAAACAAAGTCTAATATAGGTGTACGGAAAAAAAATCCTTTGTGAAGATTCTAAATGGAGAGCCACACGATTGTAGAATTCCCCGGCAGACACAGATAATATTATGTCAAACAAGTTGTAATGGAGGAGATGAGCATTATTATGTCCAATTTATAGCCTGAGCTATCCTGGGGTTAGGTGTTCTAAGCGTTTTCCTCTTCAATTAGGAATATTGCTGCTTGTTCACCATCAATTTGATTCATAGCTTTTTTTTGAGCACATGGCTCAGTGAAAAGATGTCACATGAACAGTGTATTTTTGTGTGCAGAAATGAAAATGCAATTTAAATATGATTTTTTTTAAAGTGGGATAAGCCAAGAATATATACTATTTTTCCTTCAAATTGCTGTAAAATCATCAAATAATCTGCAGATCTACATGTATGATTCAGACATTTGTTAATATGGCACGAAAAAGAGACATGATAACGAAGCTTTTCGACCTGCACTCATCAGGTTATCACGCAGGTATATAACAAATTACTTGAAATCAACTATATTATACTTGATGAACCCGGACGCAACCCAGAAGCCGTAATTTCAGAACAATCGCAAAGCTTGGATGAACTCCTTTTGTCTGCACAGAAGGGGTTCGTGCGATTGAATGTAGGCGGCTTCCAGAAAGCGTAAATGCGCTGCGCTTCTGGCCCAGGACATAATTGAGAATTGATTGTCGGCATATCTTAGTGCGCAAGCTGGATTGTTCAGCAAATGGAGACCAATCGCTGAATCGCATTTGGCTATCTTTGGTCTGTTAGCGGGCATTTCCGATTTGCAGGCACGGACGGGCTGCATGCGCTGATTGGTTGTACGGTTCCGAATAGTCGAGGGGACGTGTTGTTTAATGCGATCAGCCAACCGCTGAGAAGTACAGCCCACGTACCTGGCATCGCACCGGCACTGAAATTGGGGGGTGGGTAGTACATCCTTGCTAGTTGACGGTAGCATCCTGTTTGTAGAAAACACAATGCATGGTGAAACCGCGTAATAGCAACGCGACACTGCGTGTTTGATCTGACTGGCGTATTTGTCAGATACCTTACCCCTCCAGGGTAGTTTGAGATACACGGGGCATTTGGCAGGTCCAAATCTGGTGTCAGATTTGGATTGTGCCTCCAGCGTCCGTGTTATGGTGCGAGATATAACATGCTCACGGTAACCATTGTCAAGGAGAATAGTTTTGATTTTCGCATGTGAAATTGAACTGTCCAATGCGCTCCCATTTCTCGACGTTCTCGTGGAGAGAAGTGATGGGAAATTTATCACTTCGTCTACCGCAAGCCCACATTCACCGGGCAATACACGATATGGGACTCGTACAGTGCAACTTCATACAAGATTGGGCTCATTAGAAACTTAGTGTGCCGCGCCCTTAGGATTTGCTTTGAGTGCAAATTAGCTCCCGAAATTGCGAAAATAAAAACTATTCTCCTTGACAATGGTTACCCTGAGCATGTTATATCTCGCACCATAACACGGACGCTGGTAGTCTAGTTCTGGACTCTCTTTACTGAATTCTTTTTTCGACGACTGTACGTATTATGCCGAGTGATTGGCGCGATCCGGAAACCTGATGGCCCGAGCAAAAGAGAGTCCAGTGAAATTGCTCCACGCTGACGTCAGGGGTCCAAAGTTCACTAGCGCTTTAGCATGGGGAGGTGCGGCCAATTTTAATTGCTCTCCCTGAAAAATCTCAGGGAAAGTCGTCAGCGTGGAGCAATTGCACTGGACTCTCTTTTGCTCGGGCCATCAGGTTTCCGGATCGCGCCAATCACTCGGCATAATACATACAGTCGTCGAAAAAAGAATTCAGTAAAGAGAGTCCAGAACTAGACTAGGACGCTGGAGGCACAATCCAAACCTGACACCAGATTTGGACCTGCCAAATGCCCCGTGTATCTCAAACTACCCTGGAGGGGTAAGGTATCTTCTGTGCAGACAAACGGAGTTCGTCCAAGCTTTGCCATTGTTCTGAAATAACGGCGTATGGGTTGTGTCCGGGTTCATCAAGTATAATATAGTTGATTTCAAGTAATTTGTTATATACCTGCGTGATAACCTGATGAGTGCAGGTCAAAAAGCTTCGTTATCATGTCTCTTTTTCGTGCCATATTGAAATTTTGTAGTACCAAGATATTATTTGTACATTTGTTAATAATAATGCAAGTTTTTAATAAAATGTTAAAGAAATTAATTATTGTGATTGTACAATTCAGCAAGAACAAGAGAGGAAGCTTTTGAGTTCTAACAAATATGGTTATCTTGCATGTTTAGTTATATAGGTCTTCATTAATGACAAATATCTGTTGTCTTATGCAATATGTCTCATATGACTATATAACTGAATAATAAGCTCCCATTGCAATTTGCATCGTTACTGTTTTCTAAAAGTAACCTCTAAATGTAACCAGGCCATGTATGTGCTCCATGGTTATCACAAGCAAATTAGTGTGAACTGGAGGTTGTGTGCTCTCGACTCAATTAGGGTGAGGCTAGGACTTCAGCCGAGCTTTTCCTCTCCAATTATGAGTATTTGACATTCAAGCGTAATTAGCAGCGGGGAGCGCATGATGTGTGTCACGGGGGAGAAGGATATGGCTTTGTAAATGCACAGGACTTCACAGCAGGATGTGCAAGTGATGATTGTATATTTAGAAAGATACAGATATGATAACGCAATTAGTTTTGCAGAAGATACTACATGTACATGAACGTGTATCTGTGATGCAATTAAAAAACAAAGATGTTTTCTGTACTTGTAGATGATGATAGCATTTTATGCAAATCCTGTGTACCTATATTTATTGGTATTTCTAAAGATAATTTGTGGACTTTCAAGACTTGATACTTGCACATGATTTTTGACGGTAATGAAAAAGTCATAATAAAAATCGGTTTATATTAAAATGTATTGATAAATCCATGTGTTATTGAAGCTCATCAGTTTTCTTCTTACTGAAAATCGCTTTTCTTTTTGTTCTTTCTCTTCTTGCTACAGAACCGTATGCATGAGTCAATGAAACTCTTTGACTCCATTTGTAACAACAAGTGGTTTACAGAGACTTCTATCATCCTCTTCTTGAACAAGAAGGATCTCTTTGAAGAGAAAATCCAGAAGTCACCTCTCACCATCTGTTTCCCAGAATACACTGGTAATTATATCTCCTCTATCTCATACTTTTTTTATATTGTTGCAACGTACATGTATGTATGTATTGTCTTGTGTAATCTTCTCTTAGAGGAATTGGATGATTAATTTTTACAATTAATAAATGATGCTCTTTTCTGTCTTTTTGAAGTGGAAAATTTGAAAGCAATTTAAAAAAATTTCAGCATTCCTATTGAATGTTTTTTTTGTGTAGAAGTAATTTCTGTATATGTTGTCGCAGTACAAATACCATGTTCATACTGATTTGAGAAACTGCTGTTGCTATAACTAATAAAAGTGCCACATATGTGCGTATGGACATATTCTAAAATTGTCTTGGTATACTTTCAAAGAGAAAGTGTAAAAGCATTTATAAAAGATTCATTTCAGTGAGAGAAAATTCTTTCATGCCCATGTAAGTGTGAGAAATTGGTCTTCACTTGCGTGGGTTTTCTGGACAAAGAGAATACATGTTCAAGAAATGCTCACACAGAATAAAGTAGAATAAACAACAGAGAACCGACATGTTTGGATTATGTGTGTGCTTCATTCTGAAGTACGGTGGATTGTTTGTAAAACATGTTATTCATACCAAATAATAAGGATCAAGTATTTACTTTCTTTTCATGTACACATATACATGTGCATACCTGTTTTAGAATGTCGCTTTGAAGATGGGAAGACAATGAAAATCTTTTTTTATCGACCTAAAAATGATTGTGCATTGAAACTTCATGAAAGAAGGAATAGGGATCTAAAGGGGGAGGGGTATTGGAAGATATTTTTATCAACCAAACATCAAGCTAAGTATGCATTTAGATGTGATAGAAAAAAAGCAGGGATGTATTCAAAAACCAATTGGAGAAGCGCATTTTTTAATCTAGATTTTAGATCAAAGTGAAGATGGCTAGGATACTGGATTAATGAATTCTGAGAAACTACCTGGAAATTTCATTCTGTTGTCAATATCTAGTCCAGGGTATGCCAGAAAGCCTTCATTTTTCATGACCGAAATGACAATGTAGAATTACACGTTCAAATGAAATGAATGTCTTCCTTTCTAACTGGATGTATTATCAATAAAAAATTTTAAATTGTAGGTTCATCTAGATTTAAAAGATTGAGGATTTTTTTTTAAATAGATCATTGGATCATAACGTTTTTTCCCTGCTAAGTTTATTCACTTGACATAAATTGTTGTGCCAAATCAAGCTACATTATTATCATATTGATGGAATATATTTTTAAAAACAAATTTTCCCTTTTTGATTGTCAGGGAATTGGAAATAACATTCACACTTCAATGTAGTGGAAATTCACCATAACAAGGACCTTGGGACCATGACAAATACCTTGTTATATCAGGAATTTCCTTATATCAGGGTAAAATAAAACCAAAACATAAAGACCAGGGACCAGTAAAATTTGCTTGTTATATTAGGAATCTTTTATTTTAGAGCTCTTTATAACAAGTTTCCACAGTACTAATCTTGATAAGTAGGTATATTTGGATTATCAATTATTTCTAGACAAATATCTCCAGATCCAGTGAACCAGATCAGACATGCCTGTAATTACAGTGAAACCTGTCTATAAAGACCACTCAAGGGAGACAAGAAAAGCGATCTTTATGAGCAGGTGGTCTTTATGTAGAGGTTCCTTTAATACATATTTCAATGAGAAACATTTTTCAAGGGAAACAAAAATTACGGTCTTTATAGACAGGTGGTCTTTCTATACAGGTGGTCACTAAAGCAGGTTTGACTGTATTTTCTTCTCCAAATATAGCAGAAACATGTACCAATTTTGATATCAGGTGAAGAAACGTACCTATGATTCAATTGTTGGATCATCAAATTAAAACTGGGCAAGACAACAATTCATTGCTGGTGAACCAATGTTTCCCCATTGTTTAAGCGTATGCACGTACATTGATTTGCAAAACTATCAACAAATTTGTAGGCCTATAATGCAGGATGATTGAGCCTGCAATGCGTGTGTGCTGATGGTTGGTTT
This sequence comes from Heliocidaris erythrogramma, assembly GCA_025617745.1. Taxonomy (NCBI): domain Eukaryota; kingdom Metazoa; phylum Echinodermata; class Echinoidea; order Camarodonta; family Echinometridae; genus Heliocidaris; species Heliocidaris erythrogramma. The sequence continues at coordinate 16,161,448 of CM046853.1, read as the reverse complement.
GTAAATGTAACGAGCTTCAATTATTCAAGGTACTTCATTAATCACCAGATACTTGTCCCCAGCACTTTCCTGTTCCCAAGGGAATCATTACGACCCTTGGTGTTCCCTGATTGGACAATGGTAGAACATGCGTAACACGCAATTATGAATGATAATGGGAATACTAACGGGTAATTAGGGCAGTAAACATGGTGGATGTAAAGTTCTGTCAATTGCTGAGATGGGTGTGCAGGGCTAGAATGACATTAACCAATACATAATACATGCAGGTGCATGAATATCAAATAGGAATACATGTACATTCTCTGTGTGGTAAGCCTACTTGTACTTAATACACTTACATGTAATAGTCCTCCAACATCGTAATATTTGCTCAGCATTCATACATGTAGCACATTGTAGTTTTTTACGAGCTTTATTTGTTTTCTTTAAAGGAGAATTAACACTAGAATATAAATGTGCTCATATTCAAAGATGTAATCTATTCCTTCTTGTTGCCCTACGTAGTTTTGCATTAAAATATACGAGATGGGTATAAATCAGGATTTTCTCAGCAAGATTTATCGTCTGCTAGCGATACCAGGGGGCTGCCATTTTCTTGATGTGTACATAAAGATATTTTTTAATCCGAATGCAAAATTGTCTTTCTTCCTGATACAAAATTCCATTTGTGATTTAAAATATTTAACAGATATATACATATATTCTAAAAACGAAAATGTGTTTTATATTTCTTTGAACATTACGATTTTACTAAATATCAATCTATTTTCTTGATACTATGACGTACGTGACGGAGCGAATTAATTCAAATTTATGGATGATGACTTTCCCGAGCGTCAATAGTGACAAACTATGCATTCACCTGCTTTGAGATAATGGAGTTCAAAAGTCAGAATGCGCGTTGTATAAATTATTTTCTGCTCTGCCAGACAAGACCAAGAAATCGATTTCTAGTTAGCAAAACCAGAGAATTTAAAAAGAAATCTATAAATTTCAAATTTTAAAATAAATGTATACCCCTTTTATGTATTTTCCATCATATATGGGGCTTTTTTATAATGAATAGAAGCAATTTAGTTTGTGGATTAAAAATATCTTCCTGACCGGAACGGTCTCCAATGGTTCATGTACTACTCCATGTCATCAAGAAAATGGCAGCCCCCATGAAGTGTTAGCAGATGATACCATGTGCTAGAATGTCTTGATTTAAACCCTTTTCTGATATTTTATTTCTAAAGTGATACAGGTCAATGATTAAGAATATATTACTCCTTTGAACATAAGTACATTTATATTCTAGTGTTAATTCTCCTTTAATGCAGAACCGGGAGGTTAATGCTTATGAACCCAAAGCACAAATTGAATATCAGCTACCGTGCATTTTTCTTTTTTAATTTGCATTAAATGATTTAAGGTACATGTACACTGTATGATGTGCATTTTAACTGCTTCACTTTTATGCTCATTAGAACTACCGGTAGTGAATTTTCAATTTGGAGCTAAGTGAGAGATCTTTTGTATGTATTTTGTCTTTATTCATTATTTTATGCAATAAACACATAGGCAATAAAGGCAAGATGGTTTTCAACTATACATTGTATGGAAAATGAAAACCCTGGAAAATACCTGTACTTGCATTCGCATACTGTAGATGTACGCGCAGGAAAAGTACTTACACACATGGATGTTAAATCATTGTCATATGGGGATTTCATCAGATGAGTTAATCCTCATGAATTGAGTTGAGGTTATATGTAGGCTTATAAGAATGCCATCAATTCTCACATGTTATCTTATTATCATATGTATTGGCATCTCAACCATTCTCTTTCACTGTAGTGTTTTTTTTTAACTGCCATATATTTATGTCTAATTCCATGCTATTACAGTTAAAGTTGAGTTCTGGTCATGGGATTACATTGTGAAGAAACTCTCGAATCAATTGGAATGGTTGATGATATACATTAGAACGGGTGGATACTTTGAGGTTTTAGAATCATCAAAATGATAATAAATTGACGCAATCTCAGACAAAGAACATGCACTGCACATGGAAGTGGGGATCACAATGTGGCATGGATGTTCAGCCTGAACATTTTAGCTGTTTCTCCTCATATTTTGCATATTAGTGCATTTGAAGAGCAATCCTTTTCAGCGGACATTTCTACTATGATGTTCTTCCAAAGTGACAGAAAAGGAATGAGAAAGCTCACAAATTATTTTTCAGCTTTCTCAGAACTGACCTTCTCTTTAAGGAGTGTAGGATTTCTCGTGCTCTTTTGAAAGCTATTTTTTTGCAGAAAATTGGATTGAAACAGAACTCTTTTAACAATTTGTGTGGGTTTTTTTTTTTAAGTATCATATAACATCCTTTTTACAGTAGAAGGTTATGGTTTCATTTCATACATGCATACATCTGAGTGTTTTTGTTAATATTTAACCTTAACTTTGCTACTGACGTTACAAATTTGTTAGGACACTATAAATGATGTATCATTTGTCATCTTGATATAAACAGTGTTACATGACATCTAAATTTACAATTCATGAACCTGTTTTAAATATCTTTATAATTTTATTAGATACAGTAATGAAATGTGGTATAACTTGTCTATGGCTTTACAAGCGTTAATTGATTTTAATAACTGGGCTATGTTACCTGAAGGCATGCATGTGAATTTAATGTAACTTATACTGCTGGCAAGTGATTATCAACCTTGGCTCAATTCCAAGTTCAATTTTGATCATTGTTGTCTTTGTTGATACTTGGCTACTGTGAACTTTGAACATGATGGGATACATATTCCTGGATGACAGGTGATATGCAAATGTAATCTTTAGATCTTGTAGAGATATTTTGGATGAACTCTGACCCCAGCACTTTCTGCACAGAGATTGCTATAATCATTTTGGAATTATAATATGTAAGTCAATGGATCTATCTCTTTAAGATCAATATTTATATTTGTGTTTATATCATTGATTTGCTTACACATTCTTCTTCTTTCTACCATGATCTCTTCCATTAGGGTCCAACACATATGAGGAGGCAGCTGCCTACATCCAGATGCAGTTTGAGGACCTGAACAAACGCAAGGACCAGAAAGAGATCTACACACACTTCACCTGTGCCACGGACACCAACAACATCCAATTTGTGTTTGATGCCGTCACTGATGTCATCATCAAGAACAACCTCAAGGACTGCGGTCTCTTCTAAACACCGCCATCAAGCGCATAAAGTGTGGCTCATAGCAGTTTTTAGGTTAGTATATAGATATTAACAGATTGAATTCCTGTTGTCATCGAACTTATAATATAATGTAGAGACTTTATGAACTCATAACACTTGAAATGGAGTTGATATTTTATGGATGTGTTGTTCGACATATTTGTATTGTTTTGTGAAGCTCATTAAATGTCAAAAGGTTGTTACGAATGAGTGCATTATTGATCCTCTTACTCAAGTACTAAAATATGAGATTGATGTGTTTTAGAGTCAAATTGCACAGAAATTTGGGAGTTGTTTTGAGTCACAATTTATTATCCAAGGGTTTCCTGCTTTTCTATTAACACTTCTCTCTCTTTCATTTTCTCCTTCATGTAGGTATCCTGTGGAGTTTATTTTCAGATTGGACGACGGTGATGTTGATTAAAGGAGAGTGACTTGAAGTGAGCGCGTGAGAAATTAAAGGAGTTGCACCTGTGGTTCCATTGAAGGAAACAGAAATTGTCTGCTAACTTCAGCCTGTGCTGATAAGTGCAGTGTAAGAACTTTTCTCTTTATCTGTTTCCTGTGAGGAAATGGTGCACCAGGATTCTTTTTGTGTCCAATTGTGTAGAGTAATAATCAAATGCTAGGCAGAAAAAAAATGTCAAAATGCTTGCTCTGTTCTCTTTGAATTTCCTCATGAAGGAATTTACAGTCTGTCATATTTCTACAAAGTGAATTATGTTATAAGGGTCTAGAATGGATCTTGATCATCCATTATTTTCACAGCTACTAAGATTTGATATGATTCATGGATGATTTTTATGGTGTATGCCGTAACAACAAGCTTGATTTATATAATAAAACTAGCAAACCAGAATAGTGAAAGTACATTGTAATAATCTGACATTATGCATTAATATTTCATGGCCTTTAATTGCTGGTGTTGATAGTAATTTTCTTATTTATTTTTCAGCCCCCCAAATGAAATCATGAGGAAAATTTAGGGGTAGGGAAGGAATGCAAGCAGTTTTCATTTTCAAAATGTTGTAGTCAAATAACATGAAGGCAAGCATGTCTTAGCATTTCATAGAAATCCAAAAATGACAGAATATATGCGCTTAGCCTAATGTAATGAATGAATAAAAAGCAAAGATAATTGTTGACACTTCTTGGTCAAATTCCTTATGAAACCATTTATCATCATGCAGATTGGTTGTAAGTAAAGACACATTGCCATTTCCTTTTTATCATCATATTTCTTTGTTTTGTTGTTCAAAATCTTTTGTACAGTCGTGAGGTTGATAATGAATAACACCTTAGGTACCAAGCATTAAAACAAATGTAAAGACAGTGTGGCAGTCATCTAAGAATAACACTGGGCCAAATACATTAGATTAGGTTATCATCAAAGTGTGACTCATTGTTTCATTTTTCTTCCTATGAAAAAAAATTGAAAAACAAAATGAATTGATAACTTTGTGTTTTAGTGGATTTTATAATGGCTTTTTATGTACAAAGTAAGATCTTTAACGATAACCGTATTTCCCTTATGCTTTTTGTGAGTAACCTTACAAGAAAAAGGAAAATTTGAAAAAAAAAATTATATATTGCAGAAACTTGTCTGTTCGTAGTGTAAGTTTCCATATCTATAATATACATGTATATGTAGGAAGGAATATGTGCAAGAAAAATATGAATTGGGACTTTTTGATAATGATCAATGTTAACCTTTCAATTGTATCTTTGGGATACTTTTTTTTTTCTGTTTAAAGCATTATGTAATGTATAATTATTGTATAAAAGTGTCCATTAGTTCCTTTAAGAAGATTGGCTGTATTTCAACCACAATTAATAGAGATTGAAATGATGAAATTCTTACGGGAACACCTCAAAGTGAGAGAGGTTTTATTATGTAGCGTAGTTTGTATCATAATGTATAGTTCTTTGAAACGGTGGCTTGCGAAACCGGAGACCCCAAGTAGCACTTGTTTGATTGTTTTATGAAGTGTAGAATCTTGGTGATATAAGCCACTCCTTTATGTTCCATCAGAAGAGTGAGCTCTTGTTTATATTGTCCATATTTGAACCGATAGATAACAACACCGTGCCTTTTGCACTATGGAGAAAATGTGGCAGGCATTTGCTGCATCCGTCAAACAAACCAAGCATAGAAGAGTGGTGTGAATGAAGGTCATGTGTTATAAATGTGTTTGGTTGCCTCATTTGCAGAGGTTTACTCTTTGTTTTAACTTCAGTCAATGAATTGATTCATACTTAACATGAGTTGTGTAAACACCTCCCATTCATCACAATGTAGATCTCACTAGCAAGCAAGAATATAGTATTTTCATATTTTCAAATTTTGCACCAAGTGGGAAGAAGAATTCCCATGTGTTTCTCGTTGTATGTCTCTTTATGTATCTCTCAGCAGTGTTTTAAAACAAGCAAAGAGTTATCCTGAAAAAAATAGTATCAATGTTTTTTCTTTTAATTAATGTATTACCAGTACGCAATCAGTTATCAAGATTGGTGAATAAATTTTGATGATCAGTTTACATGAGGGGGAAGCTGCACAATGGGTAAGAAATTGTACATGTAGCAACAACATTTATTCATTAACATTTCCTCTTTTCTATATATCTCTATGTATACAAAAGATAAAGAAATGATGTTAGATTAAAAGCCTTTAATGTAAAATATCCTTGTAAACCTTGGTTTGAAACAAGCAGTAGAGTAAGAACATATATGCACATTGGAGTGACAGCTCGCTTTCTCGTCCGTCTTCAGGGAACACTTTTTTTCCACACACTTCTTTCCTTGTCAGCTTGATGTCAGTCTGTATGTGTGTAATGTCAAATGATGTTTCCACTGGTACTCCTCACACAATATTAAGTTTAAGAATATTCTAATTGCACGTATAGTATATTATCTCTGAGGGATGATTATTTAAGGATGGTAAGATACATGCAAGTCTGTTTGCCCTACCCCATGTGATGTAGCAGATATTACATGTAATGTAAATAAACTCTTGTTTAGCATTTATTCTGTGCAGCACTAAATATGGAAAGAAATAACCCAAATCTATAATGTGAGAACCTGCCGAGGGGGAAAATGGTTATAGAATATGACGCAACGCATCAAGTTTAGTCATAAAACTTTGGAGCCGTGTGAATGATCAGATATATGTAAGCCCTCAATGAGGTGCAATTGACGGGCAGAGAAGTAAGTTAAGCTGGCATCAACTTAATGTAAACATGCTGCACACATATATGATTTTATAAACCCCTCGAATGTGAATCTTCAAAACTATTGTTTGAAACCACAAAGATCAATAGCAGACATAAGATTGGATATGAATAGTAACAAACTGTACAAACTGAAGAACAATCAATAAGTGTAGCTTTGTGCACAGAACTACTGCTCTTTCATCCAAACAACTAGATGTTGCAGTTTGTTCTGTTTTTTGTAGCTTGACTGGAGACAGATTTGCAAGTGTGTCTGACAGAACTGCACATTTCTAATCAAATTTTGTGTTTTTCTGTTTCAGGAAGTAGCAAAAGGTAAATAATAAAAATGCAATGATATTGATAATCTTTAACTGTAACTTTATCAATGAATGAATTGAAAAAGAAAATGATGATGTATAATCTGTAGACCAGTAACTTTATGTGTGTGCGTGATGGTTGAATGCACTGATCTTCACACTATTGGTACGTGGTTATGTTTAATCTGTACAGTGTTTTATTTAGTAAGTTGAATCATGACAGCTTTTTTTTTTGTTCAAAAATTGTGAATTGTACTCTTGTTAATATGAAGTCTTTATTGCCTAACTGTGGAGCATATTAAGAAAAAAAAAATCTTTCAAGTCATTGTAAACAAATATTTTGGTAGTGAAAAGTAACATTGCCTGAAAGTTGCCATTTGGAAGCGTTAGGCCAGTGGTAAGATCGGAGTCGATTTATTGGAATGGCAACTTATGAAAGAGTTGCGAATTTGAGTTACTACTGACTGCCCAAAGATCTTGGCAAAGAGCTGTGTAAGATAATATGTGGCATTGTCCCTGTAACTTTTGTGTTTTCTGTGACAGTAGTAGTGATGAAATAGCCAAGGTCAGAAATACAATTAATGTTGTTCCACAAAGATCAAGCCGTAATCCAGTGTCTGTTTCTTCTGTCGTTTGTGTTGCCAATACTTATTGAATTACATGATTTCCTTGGATGAGAGGTGGTATTATGTGGTAATTGATATCAGTGTGCGGGGTAGGCTGGCCATGAGGAGTTTCGGGAGTTTAATATTCTGGATAAAAAGGGCCAGTCTGTCCCTGGCGGTGTTAGACAAATACACTGTTCTGATAAATGAAACATTCCGGTAACTTCTTTGTTTCACATATAATTAACGAGATTATCTCTACTCTAGTGAAGCTATACTCTGAACAAATTACCAATCAATAGTCATTAAATCCCTTTTTATGTGAGTGGTTCGGTTGTAATTTATTGTTGTTAATCATGCATCAGAAAGATGAAAGTGCTTTGTGTTAAAGGCGGTATAGTATTTCACTATGAACATGGCAAACAAAGAAGCGGACAAAATATACAGCTCCTCATTGTACCTTCCACAATTGTTCTGGTATTATGTAAAATAAGTAGAACAGGTGAACATGCATGTGACACCTGCTCTACATAATCTTACGTAATAGCAATGAAGGGATATTCTTTTGTCTACCAGAACAATTGTGGAGGGTACAATGAGGAGCTGTATATTTTGTCCCCTCTCTTTGTCATCGTGTTCCTAGTGTTTGTAGCTAGGGTCACATGAGTATAAAGCCTTTCAATGGAAATCCACCGAGCTGGATAACAAAGCACCCCCTAAAATGGCTTAAACATCAAATAATTCTGAGGGATCTACATTGTTTTCACCTATCATTTGTTTGATATTCTACGTTTTGAAAGGAAAAAACCACAGCAGCTCAGAATTGGTTAATATTTTGCCGCTTGTCAACTAAAACACAAAACAATGTAACGCATATTGTATATCCCTCAGAAATTATTTAAATGATGTAGGAAGTCATTGTCTGTGATATTCACACCATCCAGTAGGTCATGGTCAAGGCTATTTTGATTTTTCGAAAAGTCTTTACGATCATGTTACGTTTACAAGTTTTTTTTTAGATAAAGAAGATATAAAAACACTTATGGGGTAGCAGAAGGCGGATGGCAGAGAGAAGAAAAAGAAGGGGTGAGAGAAATAGTCGAGAGAGTGATGAGAAAACTCATTGAGAAACCCCATAAATTACTCTCTAGCTCAATGTGGAGCTTGCGTCATACACGCATTAGAAAAGTGTTTTTGAAGTCTCTTTTTCCATCACAAATGCCCTTGGAATGGTTGTCATCTTTTTAGAAATAGGTTTCCTTAAATTTTGATCTCCTAAAAGTAAGGTTTCCTGCAAAAGAAATACTGCAGCGATCGATGATAAACCTGTTAAAGACCTACTCTTTTACATTTTGGAGGGAAATGAAAGTTTTAAAACAAAAGTATTATAGCGTTTGATGTAATAAATGAAAAAAATATACGCTTTTCTGAACGTTACGAAATGAACGGAGAGTAAAACAGTTGAATGTCGTTCATTGGTTCTTGTTTTCAATCTCTCTTTTGTTTTGTTTTCTTTTAATCATGTATTGCTTAAAGCCCAAAATAATTTCAAAACTTGATAAATAGGGGTAGTGCAATATATTCACTCAGCCCACAAAAAGATGTAGGGGGCCTACTAGTATTACTTGGACCGATGAGCAGCTGGCTGCGTAAATGTCAAATATTTTTAGTTTGTACTGCAGAAAAATGGCAATTATTTCAAGAAAAAACCACATTCAGAATGACCTCGCATCATCTGAACATCGTTCAGAAATATCACGTTCAGAAATATCACAAACAAAAACTCGAAACAAATATGAGGGGAAATAACGAGCACTCTTTTGTGTGTGCAAAGAAGGCTACAAAGCCTCCAATTTCAAACTTTAAAAATATTTCAAGCTCCATAAATGTATCATTTTGAATATTTAGCTTAACTGGAGCTGGTGCGGTGTAGTACACCCACATGAGAAGCCCCCCCCCCCCCCCCCCCAAAAAAAAAAAAAGAAAAAAAAAAGAAAAAAAAAAAAAAAAGAAAAAGAAAAAAAAAATTCCCCAAAACAAACAGCAAATAAAAAACAAACAAACGAAGAATCAATACAACTTGAAGTGAGTCGACGGCACCATACACAACAAAAACAACAACTACCCCCCCCCCCCCCTTGTTTATCAATTTCTGTCTATGCCATTGCACCAAGTGACAGGTGGTTAAAAAAAACCTGTAAGGAGTACCTCCACTGTTGCAGTCACCATTTTCCTTGTTAAATTGGTTTTCTTTTCCCAAAACTATTATTTATTATATATATTATGGAAACGCAATAAAACTCTCTGGTGAAGAACAAAAATTAAGCGTGACAAAGCCTATATCTTTATCCAGCTATAGCACTAGCATAATGATGCATGTGAAACACAGTTATGTATCCACAAGGCTGATATTTAAATAATGCATTATCCCGGCAGGTTTCCCTGGCAACCTAACCCAAATACTCGGGTCTTCTTTTTTTTTTGTCTTGGCGTGTGTCGTCATCAGTAGACTTGGATTTCATCCCCGAGCTGAAGCGTGATCAGTAAAACCTGCAAGGAACAATAGAAAGAAAACTAAAACCACACCAACATATCACGCGGTGGGGCATGTCGGTCTACATCCTGTAGGCAAATATTGATATCCTTCACAATTTCCACCAGAAAATTGAAATGTCGCGTAATTTTGCTGATCTGAGGATAAGAAATTTGTATTGAATCCGCGGTTCGTTTGTCCAAAGAATGATTAGAGTGTAATGTTGTACTCGAGTATTGTTAGCCTACTTCAGAGATCTAATGTAAATGATACAAACATGAGACTTCCATCCTGGAGGGAAATGGGGAGGAGGAAATTGCCCCAAATAATTTCGAAATTGATTATACATCCAATAGACATGATAGAGTCTGTAATTACAATGGTAAGATAAATTGTTTTTTCCTCACTTCTTCTCGTCCGGATTCTTTGAAAATGAGGAAAGGGGGTTCCATATTATTTGATATTTTTGTGTTCATAAATGTCACTCTGTCGATTTCACGTGATTTGTAGGTGCACATAAGAGGCTCAGTTACATTATATTCATGTTTTTTGAAATATATTTTGTTGTTGTATTTTTTCTTTTGGACGGCCACTAGGTGCTCTCCTACATGTCTATACCCATGTATTCTGTTCATCATTCACGTCACTGTAATCCTTTCTATACATTCAAAAAATGAATGTCAATTTTATACATGTACATAATCTTGAGGGTTGGCCAGTCTACCTTCCAACGCATAATCGGGCCCAAAGGGAATCGTGTGGCGAAGCAAAAATCATTTGAAAACATCGAAGTTATTCTAGCAGGAAATTATTCATGGATGCAGTAATAGATTCGAGTTGTATTCCCAATCCAGATATTCTCCTGGTATCAGCATCGCGTCACGTGATAATTATTACCTGCATAAATTCGAATGAGGCATTGTTATACAACAGCCCTGCACCATACAGGTGATGAGGTGTTCCAGTCTCACGATACGAGTGAAATACGCAGAAGCGTCGCCAGACCGGGGGCGGGGGAGGGGGGGGGGGGGGGGGGGGGGGGATATTATGCCGACAGCGTAGCTACAATTTTTGCAGCAAGTAAACAATTTAAAAAAAAGGGGGGTTTAAAGAAGGGGTGTCATCATTTTTGTGCTTTTCAAGTCTACAAAAATTACAAATTACAAATTTGCTGACGGAAAGATTTTAATGTTGAGTGACACAGGCCCACACACCGTATATATCGACGGCCCCGCGCGGGGCATATCTAGTAATACTGGGAAGGAGGAGTGTCAACATCATCATGAATACGATGTCATGTGGAATGTAAGAGATTCGGAAGACTTCAGACTTTGATACATATTTGGAGCGATTACACCTCGCCCTGCATCACTTGTCAGTCATATTTTACTTTACTTACTTTACTTTAATCCCACGATGATATAGGACGAATGCCTGTTCATCGATCGTACCTTGTATCATGTGATTATACATTTTCCATAACATGTCTTACCAAGTCGAATATGTGTGGGAAAGGACAAAAATGTGTGGAAGAAATTGACTCATACAGCCTATACTGGCTCGTAAACGAGATCCTAGTTTTTAGACCAGTATTTATCTAGTCTATTCTTGAAGCAGTTTACAGAAGTTGCTGAAATAACATATTCAGGGAGACTATTCCACAAATCCACAATTTTGTTGCTGTCAGTCATGTGTACATGTATTGTCAACATTTTCACGAATGGGTTACTTATCATCTTTTTTTAGTAGAACGAGCATATTGAAATATAAAGATCATTGTTACTTATCATAATAACTATGACATTTTAAAAACCAGAACGTGACCGATTATCCGAGCACGTGATTTCCCCAACAGCATTTTAAAAAAATGATATACCTTCTTTTGAGGAATTTTCAATAATTTTAAGTAGGCCTGTGTCTGATTTTCTTGACCAACGCATTTTTTAATATTAAGGGCAGAATCCAATGTCCAAAAACAGATGACGTATACGTATATAGCTAGGTATATAGTCACTTTTGCACCTTTCTCAAATATTGATTTCATAGACCCCGTTTACACAGAGACTGAACTCGACTTTAGTCGAATTTGAACTCGAGTTCATTTGTGTGTAAACAGGGTAGTCGCAATTAGAACTCGAGTTCAAAACTCGAATTCGAATGACGACCCAGAGCAACTTTTATCGAATTCAAACTCGATTATTATCAAATTTAAATTCGCTATTTGCAGTGTGAACGGACACGTAATTGAAAGTCGACTAGCAAATATCCAGCCAGTGACCCCGTCATACGTCACTTCCGGTATTGCTAAGCAACGCTAAGCGTCGCGTCAGTAAAACAAGCGTCATTCAACAAGTGAACCACAACGAACGACACATTCACCGAACTGGCTTGATTCAATCCACCACGCGCTCATCATATCTGCAAATATTCGTTCATAATTTTGTAATTCCGACGTAAAATCATACAAAACCAGATCAAAATGGCTGCGCTTAAAATACTCGCTACCGTCATTTTGAACTCACTCGCGACGTTTTCACAAATTTAACCCGGAAGTTGATTATCACGATATTCCCACCAAGCGAGGGCGTAATCAAGTCGAATTCACTTTCCTTCTGAATTCGAGTTCGTCCAACGCTTGGTGTAAACAGCCCACCGAAAAATAATTTATGTTAATCCAAGGTCGCAATTGAATTCGCTGTCGAATTTGAACTCGAGTTCACTCTGTGTAAACGCGGTCATAGTGCACGTTTCCGGCACGACAGACAAAATACGAGAATGAGATTTGCGGGCATTTTGATCTGAGTGAGCCGATATTGGTTTGCCAACTCTTTTGTGATCCATCCAACCGTATAAATCCTGGCCAAGATAGACAAGTAAAAAGCACTCCCGGCCAATTAGTTGCAGGTATAATATTGCTTGCTTGGTAACTTAATTAGCACCACGATGAACGCAACTACAAAATAATATATTGCCATATTTCTCCGTAATAACTCCGAGTGGGTGGGGGAAAGGGGGGGGGGGGGGGAGCAGACAGCCGTAATGGTTGCGTTATTATATAGGGGTTATCATAAAACATTGATGGATGATGAACACGATGATAATGATGATGATAATGGTAATGGTAATGATAATGATGATAATGATGATGATGATGATGATGATGATGATGATGTCAATGATTGACGAGGACTGATGAACATGTCGTATGCTATTGATGGTGCTGGGTGCAAATCTCTTTGAATTGTAGGTGCACTGTGATGGGTAATCGCTTCAAATCTTTCAATACGTATAATATACCTAGCTGCATAGGAAGCGAGCCTTCTGGGCTCCTGTTTAATATGATTGATGAACATACATTTTGAAAAATACATAAAAGTAAACGCTATAACAGTATAGTTTTTTTCTTTCTTCATGTATTTACTTGTAAAAAGTTGATAAGATATATCTATTATTTTCTACATGATTCTGTCATCATGGTCATGAATACTTGTTGGTAACTGACACACTTCACACCAGTTTCAGATACTGCATATATCAAGTAACCTTAAAATCTTCACTTTCATGTATGTATTGACATAATATCTACAATTTCACTTTCACGCAGTGAATTTCCTTTTGAATTTATTCACCCTTGATATGTTTAGCAGCTTTTTTTAAAAACCGATACTGAATTAAAAAAAAAACCCTCTATAATTCCTGCTGCCGATAAAAGGGAGAGTAATAGTCGGTTCTTTTTGAAGACCGATATTAGCATGACTACTGATGTAGCGAGACCAAACCAGTCTCGGTGTCATGACTTTTTTAATGTTTCCATCGAGTAACTGCTAAAGGAATAATCAAGACATTTTATACGGGCGTCGCAATATTTTGAGGGGGGTAGGGGAGTGACACCCACATTTACCGATAGATCTTTAAAGAGTGACACCCAACTTTGCCGACAAAAAATGTTGTACTAATCTCCCCCCTCCCCACAAAAAAATAATACAAGAAAATAGCACATGCATGTCGATCTTGATCATACGGGGCTTATTATTTTTTTTTGCAATGGGTGATGAAGCCTTTTGCCCAAATATCAACGTTTAATTGCTTTTGCGTGCGAGTGAGCTAAAATTGTCAAAGTTTTTGGAGTGAAAATGTACAGAAGTTATAGGCTATAGGCTTATCCGGGCACCTCGCTGCCCGAATATGAGGATATTCTGGCACCTCACTGCCCAAATATGGGAACTTTGAATATCATTGGGGAGGGGCAGCTTATGATATCTGCGAGCGAGCGAGCATAAATAAGTATTATTCCTACCAACAGGATGATGTAGTATGTATCCACATAATTATTGCATAAAACAGAAACATAACAAATGGTGTTGTTTTGTTTCTTTACTAGACTATTAAGAACATGTGATTTAGAGGAATATGTTCGATTAAGAAAGAACGGGTCCCGTTGTCTGAGTCTGAGAGATGAAACTATTTTGAAATACAGAAAAAAGGTTTGCGGTACAACCATGTGAGTTGGAATAACTCCGCGTTCCGGTCAGAATGCTCTGGCCGTCGTCAGGAGAATGAGAAGAGCGAATAAATCAGCAGAATTTATATATGAAGCAGCAATTCACTTATTAAAATGGAGGCAAACAATAACATCACGGAATTAGTATAGAAAGAAATAGTAACAGTAACATCAAAGTACCTACATTGAAAGGATAAATAACATCAAGGTACCTGCATTGAAAGGATAAGTAACATCAAACGAATCCTGCGTTGAAAAGAAACATTGAAAACAAGTGAATAATAGGACTATTTTGAAATAAGTTTACTTGGACAGCCTTGTTCATCGTCCGTCTCATCTTCCTTTCATTTAATTCCCCTGTTTTCTTATAATTTTCTTCTTTTTTAATCATGTCGCTTTCTCTTTTCTACTTTCTTTTTTTTCTCTTCCGTTATCGTTTTTCTGATTCTTTCATTGTCATCTCGTATATCTATCTCATTCTCATATTCTTCTACTACTGTATTCCCTTTAGACGTACGGACACTTCGCGAAGAGCCTGGCAACACCTTTAGCCCAGATATCAACTCTCCAGCCTTTAATATTGGCGAGCAAGCGGAGAGAGCGAGCACAAATAATGACATTTCTTCTATCGTTTCTCCCTTTTCTTTCTTATTTCCATTCTCTCCTTCCTTCCGGTCCGTGCCACCCCCTTTGGAAGAAAAGTATGCATTGTGGCCCCCTTTTTTTTTATTGTGCCCCCCCCCCTTTTAGAACGAAAACCTTTTTCTTATGGAAGGAAACTGAATCCCCCCCCCCCCCCCCCACTCCCCACTGAGCGAATTCTGGAGGTCTGGCGAAATTTTTATTTTGTCCCCCTCCCCCCCCCTGCTGAGAGACTTCGAGAGCTGGCGAGACGAAAAAAAAAAATACGGGTCTCCCTTTTACAAAAGTTTGTGTGCCCCCCCCCCCCCTTATACAAAATCCTGGATATTCCCCTGCTAAAAGGAAATGAAAAATATAATGCATTTTTCCAAAGGCAGTTTAGTTACACAACTGCAGTTTACAAACGTCAGTAGCCTATGGCTTCCATTTTCATTTGCGAATCAAAAATAAACAATGGTTGGAATCGTGCCAAACCGGGGCGTAATACATTATCTGAGCACTGAGTTTCATACAAAAAAAATTATGTCCATGGCCCTTCAATTGGGGGGGGGGGGGGGGGGGGGTTACAACATACGTTGGCTTCTACATTGGATGCGCAGTTTTAAAATCGCGTCTGGCAACCATCTCTCCATCGAATACATTGCACTTTCTCTCCCGATTTTCTTCTTCCTATTTTTCCCTTCCACCTCCTCCCTCATCCCTCCCCCCCCCCCCCCCTCTCTCTCTCTCTCTCTCTCTCTCTCTCTCTTTTTCTTTCTCTGTAAATTTTTGTCCCCTGTCGCCGTCTTCATTTCCTAGCCTTGTGTCTAATACCTATATCTTCTCCCAGTGCTTTTCTTGAGAATTTATCAAAGAATAAAACGAAAAGCCAATCAAAGAATCATTTAGTGGCCAAGGACTGTTGAAGCCATTTGCAGCTCTAAATGTTTTTAAAATAAATTAGTTGATAACAACAGTTCATGACTGAAAAATGTGACATACTATCAATATATTGGGTATGATTTTCAAACAACACACATTTTCCAATTGAATCTAGCCCATGTTATCTCGGGCTCCATGTGCTGATTGAAGTATAATGTCACTGGTTGACAGGATAATAAATAGCAGGTTTACATGAAACCACTTAACCTACACTATGGCTATACTTGAAATGTTTATGTAAGTCTGCAATGAGCGACAGGACAATAAATTTTGTGGTTGAACAATTTGAATTGGTTTTAACTGCTGCATTTATTTTTGTGATAGGTCTACCTTTCCATGAGGCTGGTGAACATGACTTCCTGTAAAGTACTTTGCTAATTTAATTAATCGCTTCAACTTTCCAACCTTCTTAAGAGTGCTCCAAGAATCAAATCATTGTAACTTTTCACATTCTGTGACCTTTAAAACGATTATCATAATATAGTAATGCACTGAACAGATTCACACACATTTCTGTGGCATAGATCTATCTTGCCATCAATAATCTTTCTGTATAAAAATATACAACATACAATTTCAGAAATATATATATATATTACCTGCTAAAAGCCGGAGGGATTTTTACTTTTGGCACATACAATTTTTACCTTCTATGTTAGGGGGTTCCATGCTGATATTCAGTATTTAAAAAAAAAGAATCAAACATTACTTCAATAAAGTGGTATTTTGTAAGAATACACAGGCACATAAAATTTGATATGCACGGATGTAAGTTACCTTCTATGCAGGACTTGATAGAAATATATGCTCTTAATGTGAATGGGGATGATTTTAGGTGTTTTGACAATATACAAACTTTCGTGTGTGAATGGGTCCCTTTACATGATACAAGTATACACCATATGAAGCATTTTAAGCAATTTTAAATGCACATGTAGAAAATCCAATGCCCTGAAATTTTCATGTTGATTGAGATAATGAAACTGAAATATTTCTCACTGATCAAGGTCACTTTCAGATAATTATGGTCATGTTTATGTTACAAGCCTTTTCATTATTGAGATTATGGTTTTGATCTCCAAACCAAAAGGGAGTTACCAGCTTTCTATTGTTTGATTTGCACAACCAAGTCATGCCCATATTTGACTGTGTCTACATCAAGCCACAAAGATACTTCTGTACTAAACAAATGGGAGAGGAGCTCGCACGATACGTCATAGAGTTGCCAATTCGTGTTTGAATGACTTTCTTATTTCTTATCAGATTACGTCACACTTCACTAATCGTTTCTCTTATTTTTTTTTGTTTATTCAAATCAACTTTATACCAGGGTGGACTTTTCCTTTAAGCAGAATATACATTTCCTCTCTAATCAACCTTCACAAGCCATCTCGCTCTGGTCTTCGTTCTTCAAATGCATCTTCCCTGCTCCCCAAGACAAAACGATCACGGGGCGATAGAGCGTTCACGTCAGCAGCTCCCAGGTGGTGGAATGGACTCCCCAAGGCAGTGAGAGATTGTGAAACAATAAATGACTTTAAGAAGAAACTAAAAACGTACCTAATGACAATTTTTTTTTTCTTGATCATTGTAGTGTAAGCATCATTAGTGTATTTTTATTTAATTGATTGTAAACGCCTTGAGCATCCTTTTTGGGTGGATTTGTTTGCGCGTTATAAGTGTCTATATTATTATTATTATTTATACAGCTTTGACTGTAATCCATGACATGTTCAAACAGAGTATATTTGAGGTCTTAAAAGTCCTCCTCTTCTTTCTACACTAATTATACCCTTGCCAGTGCCCTACACAAAGCTTCAAGTCAATCTGTGCAGGCCCACCATTATAGTTAACAAAGTTATTAGCATCCCTAACAAAGAAAGTGATGGTGATTGAAGAAGCTTAGCTGGCCAGTCCAACAATAGCATCTATGAACATGGTCATAAAAGCTGGTAGCTTCCTGCGTTTTATTGCATGCAAATGACTCTCTGGAGCTATCAAAAGCCTATTTTTATCTTCAATCTTCACAGCTTTCATTGACCCTATCAGTATCACAAGATATTATCTTTCTGTGGTTAATATGTAAGAGGCGTTAATGGATACATTGTATGTTTTGCATAATGGTTTCCAAAGTCAGAAGGTACTCCGGCTCAGTAATAAGTAATAACTTATATTGAGTGTGATTTATATGGCAAATGTATGGCAATCTATTTGTTCATTATTAACAGCTTTCAAAATAAAAACAACAAAGAAAACCTAGCATTTTAAGGAATGGTACATGTTTTGGAGTCATGCAAACTCCATCGTCAGCCTCAAATTTTGCAACAGAATCATCTTTATATATACTCTCTGATTACAAAGAATATCTAAACCATCATGGGTAAATTATTGTTTTTATTTTGAAACTGTTATCGTGTCGTCCTTTTGGAAATTTACAGATTTAAGAAATATTTTAAGGATCGATTGATTGAATTTATTTATTCACGGTAAAACTTACATCAGCTAAAAAGACTGCTTTTCAGCAAGTCCGTGTTACAGACATAAATAAATAAATGAGAATCGGACACTGTAGTTATAGGAATATTATATCTAGGCAAAAATTACCCAGAGGGTGAGCACGTCTTTCTATTAGATCTCCAGTTAAACTAAGTGACTATTATCACTCGTGTACCAGGCATTAAAGTCAAGTTCTGTTAATGCACATTAGATTGAAGCAAAACTTGATATAAAGACGCCACATTCATATTCTCTTCCATATTAATAAAAACAATCAGCCAAATATCTCTATATCCTGTCTACATTTCAGGTCAATTTTGAGTCGATGCTTTAATTCTTCCAATGGTTTATTGCTCATTTAAATTTTTTTTACTGAGCCAACCAACACTGTCATCTTACCACACTCCACAACATGTAGAGTATGTTAGGTAGTACGTGGACACACATTAATGACCTATTATTTTAGGATAATCAACTTATTCATCATTCCCCCAAGATTCACTGGATAGTGTATGCATATTTATGCCATGAATGTTAGGATACATAGATCTCTACACATTAGCATATGCATGTACATAATATTGGCCAATGACAGTGCAAACACGAATTTGAACCAATGCAAGCAAAATTTCGAGCTAAACTTCCTGAGATAATTTCTTTAAATCACCATGCAAAATCTGGATTATCTTGAGGAAAACCAAACATATCACATGTTTTACATTGAATTTCTTTCATATGAAACAAAAAAAGAAAGCTTTTCATAATCTTGCCCTTCCCAGTACTAAATCTTCTCTTTAATCACAAATTACGAAGTCACTCAGATACTACAAGTAGGTCCCTAGCATTATCACCAGTCAAGGAATATTGTATTCCTCTTTCAAAGCATATTTTACTTTCAAGGATACCACCGACTGCAAATAATATTATTTACCATATGACCTTCCATATCACAACTAATATTTATTGTTTTAATTAACTGAACTTCCTGTCCTACAATTCTATCAATTTCACTTTCGAAGGAAATGCCCCTATGTTTATATTTTATCACTCTGATATTCAGATCCTTCTCCCAAATGAAACATGATAAGGAAAAGTTACATCGCCTCTGTTTGTGAGCACATCCTTCCTGGGCTTTTAGCTTTCATACAGGAAGTATGAAAAACATGGAGGGACGAATAGCTATTTAGAATTGCCATATATAACATATTTGGTAGAAACTGTATTATTCTCAATAGCCTATGATCGTAACACATTATTCCTTCCTTACATTTCCGCTTTCATTTTTAAAACCAAAGCCATGTTACCTTGTTAATTCTGAAGAACCATAATTTAGGCACAAGCATATAAGACGTTTTATTATTAACATTAATTTCACATATGATGACCTACGTGAACAAAAATTTAATCAGTTTGTCTCATTATGGTGATGCATAATAGCACCAATTTTGAAGTTTATACCTCAATTGGTTGATGGGTTATCGCAAGAACGAGGTATACACCTGAAATTTCAGAAATTGACCTCTGTGACCTTTGACCTTTGACCTACGTACCCCAAAATCTAATCAGATCGTCTTTCTATGGTGATACATATTAACGCTAAGTTTGAAGTTCATACCTCAAATTGTTCTAAAGATATCGCGCTTACGAGACTAACACCTGCAATTTCAGAAATTGACCTTTATGACCATTGACCTTGACCTACGTAACCCAAAATCTAATCAGATCGTCTTCCTATGGTGATAGATACTAGCACCAAGTTTGAAGTTCATATCTCATGTGGTTCTTGAGTTATCGAAAGTACGATAAAGCAGGATGGACAGACGGACAGATAGATGGACAACCCGAAATCATAATGCTTCTGGCACCACCTTCGGTGGGCGGAGGCATAAAATAGCCATTTATATTGCTGTTGCAAATATGAACAGGTACCACTGAATGATTGTGGTATTTTGCTTCCTGATATTTTACAGAGTTTTGTAAATGGAGACCTAGGCAAAATTGCACAACAATGCCGATACAAGGTTGGAATGAATGGAAGCCAATTAGGCGCATCTATGGATGTCAAAAGATTTGCACCAGGCCACGTAATGACATCATTTCTAGCAAATGTTCCAAATACTAAAGCCTCGTTCACACATGACTTAGTAAACGCCTTTACAAAACGCTACAGCAAAATAAAAAGCGTTCTACGTCTAAATTAATGGGAAGTGGTTGCGAAAAAAGGGCCCTAATTTTACTTACTTATCTGTGGAAACAGAAATGTAATGCCAAACTACATTTAAGATTTTTTTTATTTTGCCACGGTGGTTTTGGGGGGCTGTTTACCGAGTTATGTGTGAACTACCAAGCTTAAAATGACCCTGTTAGCTGGCAGTAAGTTTCTTCATATCCTCATTGCCATTGGCAAGTCCTAGCTGCTTAAGAGCTCTAGTGAAATGTGACGGAAGAGGTGCTACCATTGTGACATCCTGGTTACCAGCCCACTCTGGCAGGAGGATACAATGAAGGTGAAGGAACAATGGCAGAAGTGAGACCTGCTGTTTGGTCAGGGATAGGGTTTGTCTCATACCAGGATTAAGTACCTGCAGAATTTTAAGAAATAAAACGAAGGAGTTGCAGAACATTTAAGCCACTGCCATGATTGCAAATATCTTCAGAATATTGCTCATCAAAATAGCTTCATATAAGAGAACAGTACAAATCGTAAATTATATGTTTCACTCTAGGGAATTAAAATTCAGATTTTGTACGATTAATCAATATATCAATATAGAGAGAGGAAGAGTTACAGGAATTAATACACAGTCTATTATACAGTCATAATTAACATCTATTCTATGGAAATAATGAAAATAATTTTGCTTGAAAACCTGACGTAATTGCATAAGACTTTGAATTACAATTGAAGACCTTTCTCTTAAAGAAGAAGAGTTCCGGTCATGCAATTACATTGTGAAAGAAACCGTCTTAAAACAATTGGGAAAAGCTCATCATTTCTACATAAGAATTGGTGTGTACTGTGAGGTTTTGGAATCATCAAATGATAGGAAGTTGACCCAATCTTGCTGAAAAGCACATGCACTATTTCTCGCCATATGTCAAATACAAGGGCATTTGAAGAGCAATCCTTTTCAGAGGACATTTCTACTATGATGTTCTTCCAAACTGACATAAAAGAAATGAGAGTTCACAATTTATTTTTTGACTTTTCCCAGAACTCAACCTTCTCTTTAACAATAATGAAGCCATATGAGAGAAAAAGAGGAAAAATTACAAATGATATTCGATGGCAATGTAGCTTATGTAGCCATGAGTGCCACACAGAAAACCCCTCAGAGCTTTGACTTTTCAATGATACACAGGAGAGATGGGGGTCCGCTCGCTATTCATCATAAGGATCGCTATTCATAGAAAACCGCTATTCATTTAACACGCGTTATGTATAGCGGTCCTTATGAATAGTTATGAATAGTGGTCCTTATGAATAGCGAGGTAATTTGTCTATGGTTTGCTCACTATTTGGAAGGACCGCTATTCATTTAATTCACGCGTTATGGATAGCGGTCCTTATGAATAAGTGGTCCTTATGAATAGCGGTCCTCATGACTAGCGAGGTTACCCGTTCAGTCTACATGTCTACAATAATTCAGACCTGTCATATCATTTTTCCCATTTCTGCATAGGCCATAAACACCCTCAAAATGTGTCCTTTTACTGAGAGGTGCAAGATTCTTACACGATGTTGTAAGCTGTGTTTAAAAAGAAAGGAAAAAAGATAGGCCTAAGAATACTGCACTGCATATCTGACTATCTGTAGAACACACACATCATACCGTATTAGTGAGCAGTACTCATGGGACTATTGTTTAGCACAGCTATGATTTTTTTTTTACCCTCTTGCCATGCAGATTACCCAGAGAGTGGGTTTTCCATTTTAAGATGTTGGTTATTCTAAGGTGCCCATGTTGGAATGGGGCTGAAAGGGAAGCTTGAGTTCTGGGAAAGGAAAAAAAAATTGTGAGCTTTCTCCTTCTTTATATGTTAGTTTGGAAGGTTATCATAGTAGATGTCCTCTGAAAAGGATTGCTCTTCAAATGCACTCGTATTCAAAATATGACAAGAAACAGCAGAAATGCTTGGGCCGAACATTTGAGTGTAGTCCCATATACACATTTCTGTGTGCAGTGCATTTGGCTCTCAGCAGATTGAGTCAATTTCTTATTCCAACACCTTACAGCATACACCAATTCTTATTTCCTATACAATCAACCTTTCCCGATTGCGTTGAGACAGTTTCTTTCATAATTCAATCTCATGACCAGAACTCAATTTCATTTTTAAACTGCATCAACTGCATTACAAAATTAGAAATATGTGAAAGGGTGGAAAATAGTAATTATAATGATTTTAATAATTTGCTTTAATCAAGAGTCAAGTTATAAAAGCAAGTTTCCAATATTGATTTTCACAATATAGTTACTACATGTAAATTGATTATAAAACACACGATTTATAAAAAAGAAAATACGATAACTTCAAAGTCTTGCTCATCAGTCCCAGAAGTGGTATCAAGTGATACAAAAATTTCACCTATTTCAGTAGATATGTATATAAAGACTGAATTGGTGGAGCATGCGCCATTGAATTTTGAAACAGATATATGGTGCCAATATAAAAAAATTGTTAAAAAGAAAAGAAGCTCTACAATGATGTCACAACTATTCATAATTTTGGATTATGTTTTCAGAAAATGTGTCATGAATATAATATCTCACCGAAAACTGATAAATGCATCATCACCAAGAAATGGCCTAACATTGCTTTAGGGCTTTGTATAAATCAAACTAAAGGCCACCGCTCATCTTACGAACGGTTTGCGATCTGATTTCAGAAGAAAATGTAATATCATTTGACAAATCATTTAAAAAGGAAAAATATTGCTGATTAAGGTATGAATAGTCATACAGATAGTAAATTCAATGATACGGCCTTTGCCGAATTTTCTAGTCGGTGGAAGGGCCAAATCCACTCCGAGTCGTAGTGACATCACAAAAATTGTAAGACTGCCTACGATTTGAAACTAATTTTGCCTTTATTCCCTGTAGAAAGCCCACAGCTCACCAAAACCCTATGTTTAGTATTCATATTACTTTTCAGAACTTGAATAGGGTAGATTTCATTTGTTAAAATGCCAATATTTAACGCCATGGTGATTTATTTCATAAATCAGATCGCAGACCGATTGTAAGGTGTGCGGTGGCCTTAATACCAAAAGGAAACTATACAACCAATCCACGTGCTGTACGCACCTGTATGTTGCGACTAGCAAGTGCTTTATGAGGATTCATTAGAATGGGTTTCCCAAGAATACTCTTGACCTGGTGTGAGTAGATGTGGTCACCCAAGACTGGACATAGCTCATTAGTCAGCTGCACTTGAAGCTGATGTCTTCTCACTAAATGAACAAATAGGGAAAGATTTGTAAACATAGAAGGTGAGCTTCTTATTTTTAACAATTGGGAAGCAGGAGGATTGATCAAATTTTTATTGAGGTTGTAGCTTTCAAAATGAACTATATCTAGATATCAATCCATATGACTATATCAGCATTATGGTCCATATATTTATATAAACTTACGGTTTAATACACAAGAGTTAAAACACAAATTTATGCCCGTCATCTTTTATGCATTTAACATTTTTATTTCTCAAGTCTCCATGTCCAGTTTTTCCGTCCATCATTACAGGCCCATCCATATACTCGAATGAAACTCTATACTTGATAAATTCCTTTATGGCCTCTCTATAAACATACATGTACGTATAAGAAAAAGACTTTATTTGTGGCCTATGTTAACTACAGTACTGTATATAAAATATGTATGACCAACTCTTCTTGGAAACTGTGATGATAGCTAGCGAAGAGATACAGGAATAAGCTGTTTTATCTCCTGGCCTACCTCTAAGTGGCTGAAGCTCTAAGAATGCACACCGTAACTCCTTGTTCTCACTGATGACTCTATACTTGGTTTCTGAAGACCATACCTCTCCGTCTCGTATTTGTCGTCCAGAAGGATTGTGTCTACTAACTGTCTATTAGAATAGATAAGATAGGAAATAAAACTTATTCTGGGGTTCAACTCAATTGTATATAATTTTGCGCTACCTAGTTTAATAATTCATCATAATTAGCAACACAAATCTGAATCTATAAAATTTTAAATACAAGATAAAGTCTCCGATATCATTGCCCTGATCTTTAGCTTCATTCAAGCATGCATTGTGTATATGATCTCCACTTCACTCTATATAGCAAATTCAATTGCAATGATTTTCGTCATTATTATCCAACTATGCAATGCTTTAGTTAAGTTAAACCAGCATTGTTTTTGAAACAAAAGATGTAACAAAAGAGTGTTACAGAAGACCATTCTCATCAAGTATTATCTGTATAGGAGTCCTTCTACTATGGCTATGACAAAAACTCTATTGATTATACACAGAATGCTGCATGTGTAAGATTAAGGATGGATCCAAGGGAAAACTGTCTAAATTAAAAGGCACTTACAAAATAAGATAACAAACTACAGATAATTTATCAATTGTAATTCTTTACATCCTTTCCTTCATGATGACACAAACTCGTAATAATATTAGTCTTTGCTACATGTACATGAAGAAGAAACATTTTTTTCTGAATGCATTATACTTTTGCAATTCCTATTGGAGTTTTCATTTTGGATATTGCACATGTGTCCATCAGTTTTCTTAGCAGGGGCAACACATATAATCATTTAAAAATACAATCTACCATGAATGATTACATGTATACCAACAGGACATAAAGACAACTAACATTTTTAAAAAATCATAATAAATCATAATAATAATAATAATAATAATAAAAATAATAATAAAAATACACACATACCATGTTCACTCCTTGAAAGACATCTGTCCCAAGATACATTTTGGAAACACCTATATTCATTTTGACATGAAAACAACAAGATGAAGAAATCAGTAAGAATTCCAGTCAAAAGTGCAAGATTCTATTGCTTTACAATAGAAAAGAAATATAGATCTTGAGAACCAAACTAAAACAAAAGGTATCTTGGAATTATATCATACCATTTGGAGCACCAATAGAGGGAGCTAGACATTATCAGAGTATACATGCATTTCTTTAGACAATCCTCAATCCTTAAGATTTAATTTCTGGCCACAAAATGGCAAAATGGTAGTACACAGGATAGAGAAAATCATTAATTTATGTTTTTTTTCATTACTGTTTAGTTTTATATTGATGATCTTATTTACTTCTTTTGAAAATGCAGCATTCAGAACTCTGTGAAATGTACAATATTTAGCAAAGTTGTCCTGCCCCATATTGTGTAAAGCTCTTAAAATACAAAAGAACAATAATGCCTTCTCCAGTTCTCCTACTAGTCTCTTAAACGTCTTGTAAAGTGACAAGGTTTTAAATATCAGAATTGTGTATTTTAACTTGATCTAACTTCTTTAACTTCTATTATTCAATGTGGTCAGACGGCAGGCAATGGATTCCTCAGGCAGGAGTAGGGGGAGGGGAGGGGAAGGGGAAGGATGAGGAGGGGAAGGGGAAGGAGGAGGGGAAGGGGAAGGAGGAGGGGAAGGGGAAGGAGGAGGAGGGGAAGGGGAAGGAGGAGGAGGGGAAGGGGAAGGAGGAGGGGAAGGGGAAGGAGGAGGAGGGGAAGGAGGAGGAGGGGAAGGGGAAGGAGGAGGAGAGGAAGGGGAAGGAGGAGGAGGGGGAGGGTGGAGGGTAAGAGAGGATGGTGGGGGGGGGGCAATGGTACCAAATGACGCCTAGTTATATCACTTATTACCTTTTCTTTTCTCTGGAATTCCACACACAATGGCCCTGTAAATATACAATACATGTATCAAATAATATTATTTATAATACAATTTATTATATTTTATTTTTTACATTTCTTTATTCAATCAAACTGCATTTAATCTGACGTTCAGATTTACAAACATTTGTTCACTATTTTTTATTTTTTCATGTTCATTATGTATTCTAAAGAGTTATTTCAATAAAATTTATGAGTTCTTTTCCAGACATGTCTTCATTTATTGTCATATCAACTGTACATACACAACTGGAATAATATGCTACTCATACATTTGTACACTGTCTGTATTTGGGACCCAAATGTGAAACGTTGCAGTCATGAAAAACGAGGACTAATTAAGCCTTGCCAAATGGTCAAATCTTTTCATTTCACACACACATGGAACAAAAAAATCTTGTAAATCAGTATTTAGAAAAACAATCAACCCTTGTATTTTATCACAGCAAAAAATATGCAAAATACTGATTACTCCAAAAAGTAGTGAAACCGGTATAAGTATTCTTGTGGATGACGATATACAAATTATAAGGCTAAAGGCTAAAATACAAGTTCTTATGTAATTTATATCCACTATAAATGCTCAAACTTACTTGAAGGTTCTTATGAATTGTCTTTTGTTTCTAGCCTCTTTAACTTTACTCTGAAGTTCTTTAGCAGCCATCTTGTTTTCTGCCAACAACACTAAACCTGATGCTTCTCTGAATAATATAAAATAAGAATGATAAACATAAGATGATGCCTTCCTAAATGTGCTACTTCTATCATTAATATCTACTCACTTATGTAAGGTTGTATTGTCAACTTTTTGTGTCTAAATACATGTACATCCATGCCATCAACTTTCCTTTTATTAAAAATAAAGAAAAAATAAAAACTGAATAATAATATAATAATATAAAAAAGTTTGATTTATGAAAGACTGATATGTCGACTAAAAACAAGTGAAACCATTTTATGTTTACTACAAGAAACAACTGGTATGCTTGGTCGGTGCATCTCATTAATAAAAAATCCTGGGCAATATCCTGTTAATCTTGTATGATAGCTAGGCCATAAAATCATTAGACATTTTCAGTTTCCTTTTCAAAGTATGATACCATGAAACTTTCTATGACATATTAATGACTGTGTAGGGCTTTATATTTGAGCTAGCGCTAGCTAACGTAACAACACTCTGCTCTAGCTCTGTGTGCATCTTCCAATGGCAATGACATTATCTTGCATAGTCCACCAAGATACAATGTGATTTACAATTCATACATTATCAAATATAAAGATGTGAAAAGAAATGCCAGTTTAGGTCATATAAGAGAAATACACATTGCATTATTATGCTAAAGAGAAAACTTTCATAATAAAGTTTAATGAAGCTTAAAATCCAAAAAGCCATACTTCTCAAGACCTTGTGCTATCTCTATTGAGGGACAATCAGTAATGTCTGCTATCTGTGACATCATGCTGGCAAGGGTCAAAGGTGAAGTATTATCCTCCTCATCTCCTCTTCCTGACACACCAAATCCAGGAGGCTTGTTGATTGCTACAACACCATCTGAGGAGAAAGAAAATTATAAGACATGAAAATAATGAAATACCAAATAGGAATAGGTGGCTTGGAGTCTTAATTAAAGGAGGAAAGAAGTGATGATTTGCTGAATAAAACTTGGATTTCAATACAGCGATTAGTTAATGTATATGATATTGCAATAGACTGAAAATATGAATATCTTTTCATATATCTTTTGAATAACTTAACTATGGGGAATTACATTATGTATGATAATTTCATTAATTTGTTCAGCCCTTCCTTATTGTTTTGGCAGTTCATAAGTTCTTTCTCAAAGGTCTGCTCGAAACTGCATTTACAGGGACGGGGTTAGCTGTAGCTATAAAGTTGTAATCGCTTAAAAGTCACTAGGCCAATGGGTGAATGGTTAGGGTATATCATCTGGATAGAAACAGTCTGATAACTCATCTAACTTACATGAACTTATGTGAGCCTCATGTGAGCCTCATGAACTTTATTTTACCAATCTTTCATGGTTGTGTACTTGTGTAGTAGAGTGATTACCAGCATTCAGGCTTTCTCAAGTTAGTGATATATTAATGTTTTTTAAAAATCATTTTAAAATAATTTCTGGACATATTTCCAATAATTACTTTAAATTCATGATTTTCCTTGGCTTGGACCCACGTTATACATTATCTACAATAACCTCGCATATGTGTGAGTGGCTTGGACCTATCAACTTATTAATTTTGCCAGTGAATATGTGAATTAGTAGACCTAGATCTAATACCCCTTTCACATCAAGCTTTGGTCCGGACCAAATCTTGATGTGAAAGCATTTGGTCCGGACCAAAAAGTTAGTGTGGACCAAAATTTGGTGTGAAAAGCACAAAGAATTTGGTCCGGACCAAATGCATGACCTGCGCGCCTTCAAGTACTACCCATTGCATATACTGCAGCGAGGTACGACATCATCATCAGCAGTCTTCGGCGAGAATATATGCCGGCGACTCCCTTCTTCTTGAGCAAGAGCAAACAGCACTCTCTTACTTTTCACTTCTCTACGGAAGGATTGATCTAAAGCAGTCATAACTTGTCTGCATCGCACAGTGTTTAGTAAAAGCACTGAAAAAATCAACTCGAGTAAACTTTTCATGATGAAGAAGAACACAATCAAAACAGTCCACTTTACACAAACATACGTACATGTACGTACGTGATCGTGAGCGAGCGAGGGTTTCGCGCGAAGCTAGCTAGCTAGCTAGCCAGTTCCAAATGTCGCGCGCTTCATGAGGGGGGTAAGTGGTTTCCGTGGCAACTGCGACGGATATGTTTGGTCCGGCCCAGGTCCGGTCTAAATCTTCACGGCGGTGTGAAAGCACTTGCGACGGACATAATTTGGTCCGGACCTGGTGCAGACCAAATTTGGACGGCAGTGGGAAAGGGGTATATGACAACCTATTCTTCTCTGAAAAAGAACAAATGACAAACATTATGACATCAATGGTATGGGGTTACTCTTAGTCTTAATGTATTTGTAATTTATCAGTGAAACAAAACATTGTCATTAACCTAAAAATTTGAATCATGTCACATTGGATGATTTCAAGTACAGTGTTGGAGGCTGGTGTTGGTGTTGTGGGAACACCAACACCAGCCTCAACACCAGCCTCAACACCAAAATCAGGTTGGTGTTGGCATTGACCTCGCAAAATATGACGTATTTCTGGTAGTCAGTGTTGAGCACTGGTGCTGAATGTCGTCTGCTGAACCGAGCATCACGGTTCGTGTTGACGATTTACATGTAATTTTCCCATTCAGCAACACCAGCCCCTGGGGATCGGGGAATTCATGATTTCTAGTCAATCTAGTGCGGTGTTGGTGTTGGTGTTGGTGTTGGTGTGGTGTTGGTGTTGGTGTTGCTAACATCTAATGTCATTGCTCCTGCACGGAGGGAGTACCCTTCACATATCCCTTGCGGTTCGGCCTACGGCCACTCAGCTCAGCATGTTGGTAGTTTTAACCCATTTTACAGTCAAAATAAGTTTAGATTTTTAAAACCATATACATATTATGGAAGAAAAATATTTTTCCTCTTTCACTTTTTGAACGGCAATATCGTGATACAGGTGCCGCAACTTACCCGTCTTGTAATCGATTACTAATCATCTTCTTAGACTTCTAACTTCAGCCAACTCACTAGTTATACTCGTGTTACAGGCCCCGCGCAACCACGTTGAACAACTTACAAAACGGAAATGGGGCCTGTATCACGATTTAACATTATAAACTCGTGAACGAGGCCCCATCCTATGCAAAATGAAGACAGACAACACGGTAGTGGGGTTTCACGATTACATATAAGGGCATAGTTGCAAGGGAGGGGATAAAGGCAGGGGCGGATCCGAATCGGCCGCGGCCCCCCTTTTGAAACCCTTAAGTACACAATTAAACAAATTGCCTCCTTAATTTATTGGGGAGGGGGGCGGAGGGGGGAATTGCAAGGGAGGGGTTAAAGGGATATAAGGGGATACTTCCCCCCAATATCTAAACAATTTTTTTTAATGGGGGACTCCCCCAATGTATATTTTTGAGGGGGTAATGGCGAGGGGGGGGGGGGTTAATTGCAAGGGAGGGGATAAAGGCATGGGTGGATCCAGGGGCTAAAGCGACCGTGCCCGCTTTTAAAATCCAAAAAATTGGGTGGTGGTGGGGTAGGGGCGGATCCAGGATTGAGTAAAAGCGGGGGCACACAAATGAAAGTTTGTCAAAAGGTAGACCCGTATTTTTTTGGTCTCGCCAGCTTCTCGAAAAGTCGCTCAGTGGGGGGGAGGGGGGGGGGGGGGTGGCGACAAAATTTTTAGTGCCAAACCTTCAAAATTCGCTCATTAGGGGGTTATGGGGGTCCAGTATCCCTCCATAATTCCCTGACAAGCAAAAAAAAAAAAAAAGGTCTTCATTCTAAAAGGGGGGGGGGGGCACAATCGAGAAAATGGCGGGTCGTCTATGGTCGAAATGCATACTTTTCTTCCAAAAGGGGGGGGGGGGGGGCACGGGCCGGAAGTGCCCCCCAATGTGGTGGGGGGATTGCAAGGGAGGGGATAAAGGCTTGGGCGGATCCCGGGGGAGGCAGAATAGGCCGCGGCCCCCTTTTGAAACCCTTAAAGTACACAAACAAATTACCTCCTTAATTTATTTTTATTTGGAGGACGGGCGGAGGGGGAATTGCAAAGGAGGGGCTAAAACGATATACACATGTAAGGGGATACTTTCCCCCAATATTTTACAAAGTATAAAGCGGAGATAAAGAGATATACTTTCCCCCAGTATTAAACTTTTTTTTGGGGGGGCGGGTACTGCGCTGAAGTGGAAGATAAAAATTAAATTAAAAGGGGGTCCAACTGAAAAGCAAAGCCAAAAAAAGGCGGGGGGTGTCCTCATGAACAAAAGAGGGGTTGAGCAAAATAACAGAATAAAAATAAAAGGTAGAATACACTCAAGGAAATTCATTGTGATGACAATGCTGAAAATATACAATGATTTAAGATAAGAAAAATTGGGATTTTTTTTTTTTTTTTGGGGGGGGGGGAGGGTGGGGGGAGCGGTTCACAGCCCCCGTCCGGTACGCCCACGAATAAATAAATCAAGAATATATGAATACATGTACATTTCAACCCCACCTCCCCCATGGCAGCACCAGTACATAGTGTCCTTTAAATGTTACACCCTTGGTTAAATTAGAAATGCTCACTGCATTCCCTACTTTTATTGTACAGCAATTTACAATGTAGTTGAGTCCCCCGCCTCCCCCCCCCCCTCCCCCCCCCCACAAAGGCATTTTCACGAGTAGATATGGAACAACAGTCCTCAATATCGAGGCCCCACTGCTGTGTTATGTGGCTTGAAATTTCGTAGCACGTACGGGGCATCGATAACGATTTTAAGTACTATGGTCGTGAAACAGGCCCCATTTGGGCACTGTAGGACATGCAGTGGGGCCTGGATCACGAGTATAAATAGTGAGTTGGCTGAAGTTAGAACCATAATACAAAGGTATGATCGATTACAATTGCAAACTAGCGGGGCCTGTATCACGAGTAAGCCTTTTGAACAATTACTCAATTCTAATGAAATATGAATGATGCTAGTTCATTAGAATTTCTCATTGAAAATGATTTTATTGTCAAGACTTTTCACTTGTAGAGTATGATGTCACTCGGTGTTGAGCTATCGATAATGTGATCGGTATCGGCTTTCTAAACCCATCGTTGGTGTTGGAGCTCGGTTCAGCAGCCTTTCCACGCTCTCAACACCAGCACCAAAGGCAACACCGCACTTGACATCACCCATAATAATTGTCATTTGTTGTCACAGTGAAACAGAAAAGGTTAATAATTTTTGTGAAAACTGACCTTGATGATGAACAATATTTTTCTTCAAATAGTGCAGGATAGCCTCTCCATCTTTGGAGTCATTCAAATGCTGTAGAAGTTGTTTGTGATACCTTCTCTTAGCGAATGTATGAACACTTGTTGCTGACTGGAGCTGATGCTCCCATTTCAATCTCCTGCAGCAGCAGGCCACAACAGTCCGGGATATTACTTGGCACACAACCCCAGAGTTTCGGCGCATTTGTAGCAAGGGTTCCGTTGGATGTGTTATGAATTTCCTCATGAATCTTTGCGTGTAAAAGTTCATTTTTAACACGTTATTTCAGTAAAGAGCGTGACAGTTGGAAGCCGATTAGGTTCTTGAATGTTTTCAATTAGCGTAAATGGTGATTAGAAAAATAAATTAGAATTACAAGGGAGATACATTACCCCTGTCTTGACAGAATGTTGATGCGAGTATCGAGAGCGTGTGAAAATTTTGTTGATAGTTCAAGACGTTAGAGCTTAAGATTTCGGGGCGGGGTTGAGATGGAGCAACTTTGCTCATAATATTTTTGTATCATATTCAGTCCTACACAAAAATATCGCTATTAAAAATGTTTATGTATGAGTGAATCAATTGTGGCTGAATTAGTGGTGAGAAACGGCGTGGGGGGGGGGGGGGGGGTCTGGTAAATATTATTTTATGTCTTGGGTTTAGACTAGTGCATTTTGTGTTATGCTAACGAAGTGAATAAAATCAATCAAAGAATTCATTTTTACTCACCCCCATTGGCCTGATGTTTAGAAAATAAATATCACAATATGAGTGTCCTTTGCTGTTGCATTTTTGTGGTGGAAAGGGATTATGACAGTTTATTCTCAGTGAAGTTAATCATCCTCCTCTTCATACTGATAACTCCTTATAATCATTCTTCCCGTTCTCATCACCATTCCCACTCTACATTGTAATCCTTTTTACTACTCCTCCTCCTCACCATTATCATCATCATCATCATCATCACTGTCATTACCATCGCCCAATCAAATCGGACATGCAATAAGCAATTTACAAATCCTAACTATTTTTGTTGAAGTATTCAGATATTATGGGCATAGTGTTTGTTTTTCTTTTCTATTTCTTTCTTTTTTTTTTGTTGTTGTTCTCTGCAGGGGACATTCAAACTTTACTATAAACAAAGTACATGCATCCACATAAATTATGTTCATATATTTCCTGTCAGTGCATAGGCCCTACACCAAGATATTCCTTCAAATGAAGACAGGGAGGGGGGGTATAATTTCTAACAATGGTAAAAAAAATAGTAATAATAAATAAAAATTTCCAAGAATATGAAAGAAAGAGAGAACACAGGAGATTTGTGATAATATCTGAATAGAATAAGGAATCATAGAATCTGTTTTATTGCTCAATACAAACACATAAATTATTGAAAACAGGCATGAGAAAGAATAAATGGAATCTGAATGATTTACATTTTGTATACAGCTCATTGAAATCGTGTAGTCTGAAATAAATTCATGTAAGAGAGTGCTTCAGCGAACTCTATCGAGTCGTACATATTATGCATTATCCATTATCCTTTGCCCATTACAATTGCATACATAGGCAATGTGCAATTCATTGAGGAAAAAAATATAATTATCATTATCATAGAAATCGATTGTGTACACATTTGTAATGAAAGTATTGATACACATAAATATTTAATGCTCTTTTTCTAAAATGACAATTGACATTTCATAAAGATAAAGAGATTTTGATCCATTATGTTTGAATAACACTGGAATGAATTCAGTTGTGTTCCAAATAAATCTGACTGAGATTTTTTTTTTAAATGGTTGAAAAGAAAAACACTTACATTTATAAACAACAAATTCTTCCTGCATTCTACGATTATCTCTCAGTGATCAAAGGAAATTAGCAACGTTAACCTGGACTATAATAGTGATCAATTCACTTGGAATAGTGAGTTTGGAATAACATGAAACAATTACCTTGAATTCTACCTTTAGTAAGTACATCATTTGTAGTGAGGTAATGAAAAAACACTGCTTTCTGATTTGGTACAGTTTGCAAAAGATAATCTGAATAAAAGCATACATACACTATATTTTCTTGTTAAACAAATTCGCAATCAGTTTTAAGCACCTTTTATAATCCCACATCTACAATTTAGCAAGAAAGAAAGCATTCAACTATTTTCCCAAATTGATAAATGTTTTTACCTTAGAATCATAGGTTTGGAAATTCATCACAAAATTTTTTTTTTTTACTTATTAGATTTGGGATTTCATCACATGGTTTCTGACATCTCAGTAAAGTGAATAGTCTTCAGATGGAAAGTTTGACAACAATCAATAAATCTATAAGCATTATGCATCCCCTCTATTACCCAAACATGACTATAAAAATGTAAAAATAATAAAACAGAAGAAATAAAACAAATCAAGGCAATTCTTGAACTTATATTAAGACACTTTAAGTACATGTAACTTCCATTACAGTGGGGTAGTGCCAAAAGTGTAGAGCTTATCCACAGAGTAATTGCATACAGTTGATGATACATGTAGCCAAATATTAAGTCACTTACGCTTAGACTGTTATGTAGAAAGGAAAATTGAATTACAGATCTTGAATATGAATAGATTGCACAATAGAGAAATTCAGAGAAAGACAGAGCCCAGTAAAAGACAAACTGAGACAGACATAGAGACAGACATAGAGACAGACATAGAGACAGACAGATAGACAGACAGATAGACAGACAAAAAGATAGACAGACAGATAGATAGACAGACAGATAGATAGACAGACAGATAGACAGCCAGACAGATAGACAGCCAGACAGATAGACAGCCAGACAGATAGACAGACAGACAGACAGACATATCGATAAATAAATCTGTAGTATCAACTGTAGTAATAAACATTTAGTAACAAGCTTGGTACATGAAAATTAACGAAATGCTGCACTTGATCAATCATGCATGAAGGCTTCTGTTTCATGTATAAGGGTGTTTACATCAGAGTTGTACTCTTCTAATGTATTGTCCTGAAAACAGCCATAATGTTTTCATCATGTCAAACATACTAAAAATCAGTTCATCAGTCAATACTCTCCTTTCAAATGTAATGTAATAAATATATACTGGTATGTAAATGCTGAGTTAAACAA
Organism: Heliocidaris erythrogramma; assembly: GCA_025617745.1. NCBI lineage: Eukaryota > Metazoa > Echinodermata > Echinoidea > Camarodonta > Echinometridae > Heliocidaris > Heliocidaris erythrogramma. The sequence continues at coordinate 16,126,014 of CM046853.1, read as the reverse complement.
ACATCAACATAATAAAAAAAAAACAGAAGCATTAAGTTTGCAAACTACATCTAGTAATATACCCTGTGGTATGAATAACCTGTATAATGACAAAACTGACAAATGTGCAATCCCATTCTGTGACAACCTCAGAAAAAACCCATCTGTTGTAAGATATACATGTAGAATATTAATTATTTGTATTTTCATTGTTTGAACTTTGTAAAGCGCATAGAGATGCCTATTAGCATATTATGCACTATAAAAGCCTAATTTATTATTATTATTATTATCTTCCACTGATCAATAAAAGTGTATGGCATATCAGACACTCTTGAAAGGACACAAGAAGGGTACGTTAGTAAGAGTCTACATGATATATCCATGCCATCAAATAAACAAAAAATAATAGGGTTGTAGCTGTAACAGGTTACAGTATACATATGTCATTTACATAGAGTAGCAATATTAACAAGCATTTATAAGTTTTAAAATATTATCGCAACATATGACAATGAATTCAAGGCACAATGAATACAAGAAATGGATTTTTACGATATTCGGTTTTGGTCATATGCAGAAAAATACTAACATGCTCAAAATGATTCATTTCTACAAGCATGAAGTGAATGAAATACATGTATATATAAGTTCTTATATGAGTACTACAAAATAAATACTGATCATTAATGATTTCTGCCTCACAATATCAATACATGTCAGCAGTGAAAAGTTAATCTACAAAAATAACTACTGTAACCTCCTATACCCAAATGATTTTGAAATCATTTGCTCTTTTACATATTCAACATTTTCAGTAAAATACGTTGTAAAAGTACAGCTAAAAATGAGAGTCATTGTGCAAGACAGATGAAAGCAAAGGAAGTTGGGAATGGGTGTTGTAAGAATATCAATGGTCGCAGTGGTGAAATTCAAGCCAGGCAAAGGTTGTATCACTATACACAATTCAGTCGGCCTGGTTGTTCTCTAACAGTTGTGCAATATATTCTCCTGTGATAATTTCTCCAAAGCCCATTTCCTATAGTAACTTAATTCCTAAAATCAACCCTGTATCCACACCATATCTAACCCTAACCCTAAACCTAAACCCAATTACAACCCTAACCCTTTACCTTTGACAAAATAAAACCTGGGGAGTGTTTCATCAAGCGTTTTGTCAGTGATTTTTACCGACAACTGTTATAAGCTACTGAAATCTTTACATCTGATTGGCTGAGAGCAAATCTGTCAGTAAAAAATCATGTTCACTCATCTCTCTAACACTTCTCTCTGATCGGTGTCTTATAATTCATCCTTCTTAGGTTTGATCTCTTGTAGGTCCTTCCGGTGTTTGGGTTTGTATTTCTGAAGCTTGGCATACCTCTTCAGCAGGTTCTTCCAGTAGCATTCAATATCGTCCATGCGCAGGTGATTCCAGATGAAGTCACGACCCCTGATGACAGAAGATAGGGATAACATTTGTCAAAGAGAATTGTTCACACAGGTAATTGGAAATATTCTGCTGAGCAATGTGAATTGATCAGATGGCAGTATGCTGCATGAGGCAGAAAATATGCTTTATAATGATAATTCAGAAGGCAACCCAGAAGGGGTCAAGGGGCAATTTATTCTAAAGCTCAAAGCCAGGATGGGGTGGGAGCAGTGACATAAAGTGCAACAGGCAAATATTTATAAAGCATATATATATGAATATACCCATGAAATTTCATATCTAACTAATAATTAACAATCGACCAATGAATAATATCTCTGTCTCAGTGCAAACTGAACGGAATTTCTTTGTACTATTAAATAACCCTTTGTCAAATAAGCTTTCATTCCACCACATCAGAATCTGTGCATAGAAAACATACACATGCTTATCATATGAAAATGTACGGTTCAGGGAGTGGTACTCTAAGCTAAGTGTAATACCAGGAAACAGCATGCATCATGCATTTCAAAGGTGTTTTTCCAATAGAAGATGTCATATCTCCCACACAATAAAAACAAAGCTCTGACATTTCACTGACAATGCTTCCTTAACGGAAGCTGGACCATGATAACAGTGATTGACAGCTGAATATATCTCACCTGTCTGCTACCTGCTGCGCTACATCTTGGTTGGCCTTGGCAAATTCTATCAGTTCTCTGTGGGAGACAACAAGAAATGGAATACTTAAAGGGCAAACAATTCCTTATGTTTTATATTTAACACTGAATTGTCATAAATATAACCAAGCACTAAAAACAACTCATGATTTTCACAGGGTATTTTCACTTTTTCATAGAAAAATACTCACTTATCTGTGAGAAAGCATAAGAAATTGAGTCCTTAAAGGGCAAAAATCCTCATCATATGTTAAAGATTGAATCATCAGAAAGATTAATCAACCACCAAAATAACTAATCTCTTTACAATTTCACTGAAGATTTCTTATTTTGTGATAATCACACAATGGTATAAACACACACAAACAGACACTTCTAAATGCTTTAAGAAATACAAAAGGCAGTCTTGTTTTTCTCTTTTAATATAAAAGAGTGATCACCATTGTGATCTACATTTTCCCATTGTTATGAAATTTGAAAATATAATTAAAGATTCTTCATAAAGTCAGCCTCAGGCTCAAGGTAATTCTGAATTGTTACTCATGCAGTATGTTGGTTGTTTGGAGCATCAGAATATAAAAAAAGTGATAAAAGCTTGCTGGAAATGACACTCGTCAAAAACTACAATAGACACTTAATCAAAAAGTACAACAGAAATTTGAATGTATTTGGTGGTGGGATGACTAGTTCAATTGCATTACGTTTTTTTGCTTACGAAACAGCAATATATATTTTCTAGCATATTGTGAATATTCCTCATTTATCGTCTTCAACATTGAGTGGAAGTTTGGTTTAATTATGCAAGTATTGATTTTCCATCATTCCAAGAGGTCATGGGTATCTATCTACTGGTTCTTACCTAGCATCAGAGAGATCTTGTCTAACAGGAATGTAATGAACCCATGGTATGAGCGCTGGATAGAAGAATTCCAGCCATTCATTACCAACATGAAATACAAGGGAACGGCAGAGAAACAGGTGCTTCAGACGGAAACTGGCAGCGACTCCACGAAAATTGAACAGGTATCTATTTTTGATAAAATCAATGGAAAACACCAATTAGAATTCCAGGAAGGTACAATATACAAGTAAGAGGTCATAAACAGTGATACGTAAATTTATCTGATTGTTCTACAATAGAGCCAACTTATAACTTTTTTATTATTTTCAATATCAAAAGGCTTGTTCACATATGCAGCAGTGAATTGGAGCAATTTACCGTGGAGGGGTTTTAAGCCTAATGCACTTTGCATCTGTGTATCTTATAACACACAGGTATAAAAGGGAGTACATGTAGGATCTTTCTTACAGGCAGCTACTTTTTATCATCCCCACTTGCCATTCATTTAAACTTTAAAAAAAAATTGCTGGGGTTTACCACATAATATGTGAACAAGGCTTAAATAGAAGATTTAGTTCTGGGAAAGGTGAAAAATACTTTGTGAGCTTTCTCATTCCTTTTGTCAGTTTGGAAGAACATCATAGTAGGAATGTCCCCTGAAAAGGATTGCTCTTAAAATGCCCTTATATTTGAAATATGGCTGGGAAATAGTGCATGTACTTTTTAGCGAGATCGGGTCAATTTCTTATCAATTTGATAATTTCAAACCCTCACAGTATGTACCAGTTCTTATGTAGACATTATCAAACTTTCTCAATTGCTTTGAGACAGTTTCTTTCAGAATGTAATTGCATGACCAGAATTCAACTTTATCTTTAAACAATATAAATCAAACCCTTCAAAGATATAAAATATGATAGAATTCTGTACTTACAGGTTTACAAACCATTTACTATGTTCTTATCTTATATTGTCTTTACTTTTCTATAAAAAAAAAATTTTGTTGTATCCTTTGACTTTGCATGTTTTTTTTTATGAAAGTGGTGAATAAAATTAAATTCAATTCAATCTTCTGCAAGTGGTTTCAAGCTTTATCATTAAATGAAATATCAGTTTATTGTAAAATCAAAATTTACCTGTATTTACAGTGATCTTCAAGTTTAATTTCTTTGGCAGGAGGCATATGCAGTGTGTCCTGTACATGAATTATAAGAAAGACAATATGCAGCAAATACATGTATACAAATTGGCTTCCATAAGTCTTGGTTTGTAAACAAATTTGTTTACAAATTTAAATTTCCTCCCATTAAGCTTCTTCATTTACTAACTATTGTCCATGGCGGACCGTTGAATATTAATGAGTCAGAAAGAAGAGGAACTTGGGTATTTGATTCCAGTTCATCGTGACTTGGCCATGAACCAGAATAGCCTGGTGGTTAAGTCGCTGCCCGGCAAGCAGTAGATGACAGGTTCGGATTCCGCTGGTTCCAATTTTTTCAGACTTGTGATTTTAAATACAGATCAAGAATACGATCTTTAACACTGGGAGTAATGCCTAAAAAATTTGTTTACAAATTAAAAGTCCTCCCATTAAGCTTCTTCATTTACTAAATAAGTCTTGGTGTTTTTTTAAAAAGCCCTATCTATATGATAAATGATTCAAAGAAACAGATTACTTGAGCATAAACTGAAGTGGACAAAACCAAGTAACTGCTTCGAACCTACAAACTCTATTTAAAAGGAAAATACCTTTCACATTTGGATTATTGCTGAAGTCATGTACTATTTAACTACCCAAAAGAATCTGAAGTAAGAAATAGTGCAATGAATAACATTAAAATGACTCTGTGAATGTTGAAAATTTATCAAATCCTACATTACCAGTTTCTAACTCAATTTTTATTATGCAAACTTTTGACAAGAAGCATTAATAGCATTTCAATGGAATTACATAAAAGAACCTTTTGGGATAAAACTGGCATTTAATATGCTCAGAGCAAAATGGTAAAAAATGACAATATGGCCAGTAGCCATGTATTGTCAATGATTGTAATTTCCTTTTCACTGTGAGGCAACAGTTTCTCATAGTTAAACATGAAGTTCTATAATTTACTGAATGCTTCACACAATATGATAGACTTCCCATTAGCTACAAAGAGAATAATCAAAAGGGTATTACAATTCATATTTCAATTTTGCCTGACTGGAAACATGCCCAAACAACAATTTCGCTAGCTAATTATGTATATAAAGATACATACCTTGCTTGCCCAAATAAGCAAGTGCAACATCAATTTTCTTATATTTTTGCATATTTTGGTTGCACCATGTAAGTAGACAAGGGTATTTTTTCTACACTATAATAGGTTTTGATTTCAAACTCACTGCATCAGATTTCCAGGCTTGATTTTTGGTATAGCTAGCATCAACTAAGTCTGGATCGTCTCTGGACAGAATAACAAGTGGGTCTCTCTCGGCACTTGTTCTAAAGAAGAGACATTGAGGAATTAAATCTGCTTGTTATTTCTGAAAGTTGAGGATTTGATAATAGCATGGGAAACGAAATAATTATTTACAAAAGTCAGTGAAATAAATCATAAATGTAAATTTCATTCATGAGTCATAAGTTAGAGCAAGTTCAATTTTTGCTGAAAATTCAGAAGAAAATGTTTTGTATGCTCAAAAGAGTATTAATTACAATAATGAATAATTTAAGACTCAAATCCTGAAACTTCACCAAAATAGTGTTTCTCTGCTGCATTACAGACCATGTCAGCATGAAGAAAACTAGCAGGATAAAGAGAATCTTTTACAACAAGTCACTTACTATAAGTGCTGCATCTTATAAAACAAGCCATTAGCGATATTGTGTCTCGCCCACTTGTGATAACTAGAAATATCGCGATCTCTGTTGCCATGCAACAGAATTGTATCCAATAAAATCTGCCATAGAATGTAACATCCCATAAAATTTGAGAAGGGCAATTTCATGAAATGCTTGTCCCTTCACCTACTTCTCCTCCACATACTCCTCCCCCACATACTCCTCCCCCTTTGATATGAGTAATATTATTGCATTGATATTGTATATGTGTGAACTGTGAAGGTTAAATGTGTTTGTGGTTGCAGTCTAGCTGAGGGCTGTAGATGATTTGTACAATGTAGTGTCATGAACTTATTATTTAGAGGTAAAAAAAAGGAGAACAGAGTTTCTTGAAGGAGAAGTGTTAGTAAAATATTTTATGGCAAATTGAGTACTGCAAATAACAGTAATAATAAAAAACATGCATGAAATTGAAGAGAGCACAAAACGCTGTGATCCTTTAGCCAATTTGCACTGAGTATTTATGTATAGTTTTAATACAAGTGCAAAATGTTGCCCGGCACCCACGACATGGACCCAGATCACAAATCATATTCTTCACAACAGTTCTTGTTTTGAATAAGACTTCACATTTCATACAAGAATAATGTATGGACATTTGCTTATTATTCTGGAGGTTTTTTTTGTAATATTTGCTCCTTTGTTGCCTAAGAGGTAGTGCCAGCCTGTAAAACTTCATTGTGTGTAGACTGACCATGAGCTCGTGACAATTAATTCAGGAAAACATTCCAGGGCTTTCATGACCTTCACCTTACTCAACATTAGATTACCGGTATGACCTAAAATGACTTTTGATCACCAAAAATATGCAGGTCCCCCAAGTGCATAAATCTGCATGAGTTATGCTTGCATAAATCTACATTATTAATGTTTGGAAAGTGACGGTTACAAAGTTATTTGTCATAAGAGAGTCTTGCAGGTAAACTTTAACGTTTGACCTCAAATGAACTTTGACCTCATCATGTGACCTCCAACGGCACCATAACATGCAGGTACCCTTAGTGCATCTACAACCCAAGTTTGGATGAAAAGTGGGTGACGGTTGCAAAGTTATCTGTCATAAGAGAGTCTTGCAGGTAAACTTTAACGTTTGACCTGAAATGACCTTTGACCTATCATGTGACCTCCAATGGCACCATAACATGCAGGTCCCCTTAGTGTATCTACAACCCAAGTTTGGTTGAAAAGTGAGTGACGGTTGCAAAGTTATCTGTCATAACATTTGTGATGGACGACGGACGACGGACGGACGCCATTTGGATCCCTTAGTCTCGCCTTCACCTCCGGTGGGCGAGACAATTACATATTATTGTCAAACAGGTTGAGAGATTTACATTAAGTTCTGACAGGTGATTGACCCAAAATGTGGAGGTGAAACATACCTTGATCCTCTGAAGAATGCTTTATCTTCTTTCTTATCCCAAGGTAGTTTCTTAGATTCCCTGAGTAGAAAGAAGAGTAAAGCAAAATAAAATAGTACAATCACATAATCATACTATTTGTTAGAGGCTATACTATAATTTGGGAGAAATGGACTAATCAGATTGGGTCTCTGCCAGCCAATTAAAATATCACATTTTTGTCATTTTGGAGTCAACATTTTATTTGATTGTAAGCAAAACTACAAGAATGATACATGAGGCCTTTTAAAAAGCAACAAACAAAATTCAATATCTAGATGTTTCACCCACAATTTGAAACATTGAGAGTAGTATACACAATACAGTGCTTACAGTGCCTGCAAATATTTACATATTTACTGATATTTTTCAAATACTGCCAATGCTCAAGAATATTCATTAAACACACAATACTTCATATCAGTGTTATAGCTACGGTGGTCGGCGGTGGACGGGCCCGACCAGCACGGGGGATTTCCGTCCACCACTCCGGGTGAAAAACACTGCTTCCGACCGGCACTAATTTCACATAAGAAACAGCATTAAACGTAACTGTTTGTGAAGAAACGTGGTACGGTACTTACATTAATATTTCCATCTTTATTCTTGTTTTATTTGCAATCATACAAGAATCATGCTTTCTATTTGACAATAAATGATTATTTCTTAAAGATTTGCCGAGTTTTGTTGTCTTTTGTTACGCACTATACTGTACTACTGTTCGTAATTTGCACGTACAAATAGATATGTTTTACGTAGCGTATACCGGAAGCTGCTGTTCTGAATACTGTATTGTCGCCAATACCATGCATCGATCTCTTTGGATCACTGTTCCTATAAATGTTTAATTTTAATACGGTAAATGAATAATATGTATTTTTTCCAGAATAAATAAATTCATAAAATATAATATATATTTAGTTCATTATTTTTATTGTAAAATCTGTTTCATTTTATTTCAATTAATTATTCATTTTTTTCTTTAACTAGCCGAACTTGTTTTGATCAGTGCATGCAGCATCACGTACGTGCACGTGTATGAAGCGGTACGAAGTGTACAGTATACTAGAATGACTTGTTGCTTGTCAAAGTCAGTGAAATTTGAACCACCACTAAAAAGTTCCTAGCTATAACACTGCTTCACATCATCTAGGCATATTACCAGCAAGATCAATAAGTGAATGATTGGTTGATTGAACAGATGAAAAATCACAGGCAATATTACTTGTCAAGAGACTCTCTGAACAGATCCCATCGTCCAAGGCCAGTAGGAAACAGCGGCCATACTGCTGGACCTCCTTCCCAAAATGTCCAGGCCGGATACATGATATCATAATGCTGGCTTGATACCTGTTACAAACACATACATGAATATATGCAAGTGATGGTCTATTCACTAAAGACTTGTGAATAACATAAGACGATGGCTCTGCATAAAAATTACCATTACAGGGCCCTATTACAGGGCCCACAATTGTACAATAATTTTCTTACTGCCAATTAAATGCAACATTTTCAGTAGCTTACTTCAATTATCTTCTTATTGCTATTAAACAAGTTTTATGAAACAGAGTCAAGGACTCCATTACTATTGACTTTCTTGAACCAGTCTTGGTTTTGTAATGGTAGAGCATCCAGAAGCAATCAAATGATGCTAAATTTGAGTAAAACTCAACTACATTTTTAAGCTAAATTGGCTTTAATCTTGAAAAAAACAAATATGGCATATAAATCTTTTGTTTTTCTATATTTCATCCTTGAGGGTTCATGTAATAATACTCTCACCCCAAGTCTAACAAATTAAACTGGAATGAGAGTACTGTGCACCACAATACGTACCTTACTGAAAGACAAAACAGGTAGTGGATCAGTGTACTTCCCACTCTGCGGCCAATCCCTCACATTCATCACAAACTCCATGTCTGGCAACTTTCTGATGATGCGTAAAATGAAATGTTCAACTCCGCTGCATCTGTAGCACAAGAGAACAAAGTACTCAGATTTTTAAAAAGTATATATTCACAGTTTACATATGGATTCAAATGTTCAATGATGTTGAATTCAACATCATTCGCTTTTATTTATTATAACTTATATAGCACCAAATCCACTCTGTGGAGTGCTCAGGGCGCATTTAGAAATTAGTTAAGAATTGAACAGAAATGTTTTTCCATGATTTTTAATCATGTAATCAGATGTTATGCACTTTTGATGTCTTCAGGAAGGCTATTCCATAATTTAGGACACGCATGGGCAAATGATCTTTCCCCCCAAGATTTTGCGACTTTAAGGATCACAAGAGAACTGGAAGTGGATGAGCGCAAGGATCTCGCGGGTGTAATTTTGAATTAAAAAGGTATTGTATTGGGGAGCAGAACCATGAACGCAGTGAAAAGTGAGTAACAAAATTTTGAAAATAATGCGATATAATAAATCAGATCACTAATTTCTAAATCTTTTTGAAAGACTAATAATTTATTGGAAGACTGATCAGTCCTGTTTTTGCAGACTAAGTAAAGTATTCAGTAAAACACAAAATTATCACATCATACAATGTTTATATATTGCAGCTAATACTGGGTACATTACATCTCTATAGAGTATGTATTGAAAGAGAAGTAGTGACGCAAAAAGCTACCAGTTATCACGTGAACTAAGTGACAATGTCTCGTGCTGTCAACGAATTGTTTGTCTTCTATCTCTCTCTCTCTCTCTATCTATCTCTCTTCCCTCGGTCACTTTCTATCTCTGTATTCCTGCTTCTCTTTATATTATGTCTCTCTCTGCCTTCTGTTGCTCTCTCTCTCTCTCTCTCTCTCATTTTATGCACATATTTTTTACAAAATTATATCTCATAGTTGCTTTATTTTTATTTTTGCTAAATTGAATTTCACAGCTAGATCGAGAGTAGATTTTCTCTAAGTATAATTTGTAATTACCTTGCAGGAAACATGCATTTCTCTTCCCTGTACAGCCTGTGGTTGATGATCTGATAGAGAGTACCTCGACTCTCTGCCTTCTCCACATCTGCTCTGGTGATGCCTCCTTTCTTCTCCCACACTGACAGGTCTTCATCCATCACCCTAAAAACATTAGAATGATGATTGATTGCATTGGTGTAGAACTGGGCTTTCCTTTTTTTCACTGAGGGGGTGGGGGTGGCTTTGTTCTCCATGAATGGTCATCCCCCCAGTTGAACATATATTCTTGCACATTTACCCCCGTGATCGACTGTAAAAGTTATTTAAAAGTACACATTGTTGGAAGTCAGCATGTAATTAGGTAATGTATTATGACTCTATTGAAAGCAAATGGGAAGAATGATAGATGATGGATGTGTAGATGCAGGCATCATGGCAACTGACACGTGCAACTATCTCACAAAAAATAATTGAGAATTACAGAATAAACAAGAGGTGTTGCATGTGACTGACTTGCCTTGCTTGTTAGCATAAATTATGTTATATACTAGAGAAGTATTTTTGTTAGGGCAATAAAAATATCTCTGCAAGAATATGTATACAGAGATATTTGTATTGTCTGAAATATTGTAGCTTTGGAGCTACATGTACAGTGAAACCTGTATATAAAGACTGCTCTGAAAGGGAGACAAAAAAGCAGTCTTTATGAGCAGGTGGTCTTGTACAGGTTCCTTTAAGACATGTTTCAATGAGAAACACTTTTCAAGGAAAATGGAAACTGTGGTCTTTATTGACGGGTGGAATTTCTATACAGGTGGTCGCTAAAGCAGGTTTGACTGTAAATATCAAGTTTTTAAAAAGAAACTTTATACGCAAATTTCAAAATATTGAAATACAAATAATTTCAACATGCACTGCTCACCAAGAGAATAAATTCTCATTCATTATTTGCATATTGTTAGCATGGAATTTCAAATTTTACACTTTTATATATTTTTTATACATGAAACAAAAATGTTGATATCTGTCCATAATAAAACAGTATGTCTTTTTCCAGAGTATCAATATCAGCTCCATATCAATGTTTCGATAATATCAAAAGTAAAAAGAAGTAATTGAACTAATTACCCAGCATGACAGGAGCAGTCATCCATTGCACAATCTTCATAGCTTGCCGTGGCTTCTTCAATGAGTGTCAGGTAAGGCTGCCATTTTTCAGCTACAAAATAAAAGCATCAACAACAATCAACAATCTGGATTATGTTTCATCATACTAACTCACCACTCATACAAGGTATAGAACAAGGGCTATGTTGACAGGCTTTCTCCTTAAAGGCAACTCTGAGTTAAAGGAATTTAAGAAGAGAATTGCATGCTCTCACGACTCACAGAAAAAGCTTGAAAATGCCACATGACCATGAAGATAGAGATCCAATCAGTGGACTTACCGATACATTGAACTAAGATATTTCACCATTCTTTGATTAGCTCAGAATAATTTAAGGACGCTTAGTAACCATATGGAGGAGGGTCTGTGAATGTACACCGCCCCCAAAAAAGTTTACAGACTTTGCTTTGTGATAACAATATCCTAGCAACCCCTTGATAAATATAAAAATTATTTTAAATTATAATTTTCATGTGAGGTTGTATAGTGACCGAGGGAGAAATAATTGCATTTTGTAGTTCGGACTTTTTAGAGAACATTTTATCACACAGGCAAATCCAAGTCTGATTTAAATATCCACACCTTTCACCTCCTACGTACCTACATTTCCTTGGGGTGACAGGCAGTGTTAAATCATTATTTAGACAAAACTTGAAATGATATTCTAAATTTCAGGGGGGGGGGGCAATACTCTTCAACATTTTCCAGGGAGAAGTGCCCCCCCCTTATCTCATAGTCGACCCTGCTTAGTGCACTTCCCTAATCCGACTCACATTCTTTAACACAATGGAATCTTTCTGGCTTCCTCTGCAGCTGTAATACATACTGTTCACGCACTTCTGCAATATTTTACGAAAATTTCCATTCATGCTGAACAAAAAGTCAACGTAGATGGCACTAAAGTTTGTATACTACAAAGATTAATTTCCTTTTCTTTATCTTTCTTATTTTAAATGGCACTAGACCTCAAGATTTAGCATTAACAGAAATTTCGTCAGACATCTCCACCACATCATATAGTTTTGATTATGGTTGTATCGCCGACAGCACACGCGCCGTCGCACGCAGCCGCCATTTTCAATCTGCATTACAAGAGGATTCATGGATACGCAAAGACTGGCGAGTTCTCCGAAATTTCTTCTGCTATATTTTGTCTTTTTTGGGGGTAAATTGTGTAGACACTAAATGATTTGAAGACAAACATTACAAAAGTTTCCCTAGGAGGAGACGCTGTGGTGAAGAACCTGTCAGTAGCGGGAGTTATCAGGAAAGGGATTGGCATTTTCCAGGGCATTTTTCGTAACCTGCTAACCCCGCGCCATTATTTAGATAGGCCGAATAAATATCTTAGCTTCATCATTCATGCAGTGTAAAATGGCGTATAGCCCTTTTAAAAAAAAAATTTTACACTCAGGAAGCTATCCTGGCTAGCCGTGCACCCCAGGAAAACGAACAGTGGAGCTGGCTCGGCTGACGAAGCTAGCGGGGCGGGACAGGCGGAAGGGTGGAGCTAACGCTTACTGCGGCAGCCCGAACACATAGTGTTCGGGCTGCGATCAGCAGTCCTTTGATTGCTTGGATGTCTCTTAATTACAAGGTCGTTTGTCTAAATGATAGCCATGAAACATGACATTAGTTGATTTTAGGCTACTTTAGGTACTTACAATACTTTCCGATTGACTGTGGTCTTTCTTTTCAATGAGGATGATACAAAAAAGGCCTATTTATCTCCAAAAGCCTGTACTAAAAACTTCCGTAGGTCGGTGTTTTGCTTGCAATGCGCATGCGTCAACAGCTCCAATAATTATATAGACAAGAAGGGAGCATTATGAATATTCATTAAGACGAGTGGCAGGCAGGAGCTCGAGCGAGTAGCAGAGATCGCTTCACAGTGGATATATGAATATTCATTATTCCTGTGACGAAAACTATGCCGTCGTTGTAATAAATATTCATAGGCATAGGTGCATGCGCAAGTGCCTATTTTCGCTTCTGCTTCAACAACATGGCGAATGGGACTGGTTTCGAAAATTGAGAGTAAAAAGTGACATTCATCGATTCTACACATTTTTTTAGGAAAAGCTGATTTGCGGAAGGTCTGTTTAGCCTTTAGGTAAGTGGCATCGTATATCATGTAGGGCCTATATATGATACTTTAATTCCAAAAATAACTTATAAGTTATAGGCCTATGGCCATATTTTCAATGGTCATTTGAACATTGGTAAATTGTGAGACCCACCGAATCGTACTGGTTTCACTCAGGACGCTGCCACTTCGTGGCAGAGTCCCGGGGCTAGAGCTAACGCTAGCTCCCCGACATGCCCGAGTAGAAATAATGACTTACACAAATACAATTAAGTGGGACCGTACTTTCCAGACGGTGAAATACGTACGAGATAAAAACACTGCAAACAAACACGATGAAAGCTAAATTTTAAAAATCCAAGAATCAATTACCGTTTTCTGTATCTGCATATGCGAATAGAAGTTGAGAACATGTCAGAAGGAGGAAAAAACGAAGAATTCCCGAACGGGCCATTCCTGTTTCAGGTCCACAGGAGGCTGACATCTTGCTATGCAAAAAAAATACACGTCTCAATTCATGGTTTTGCGCCATCTGTGTTAATTCCTTTGCAGTTTATTGACCATCCAACAAAAGAAATTCACTGATTACGACAGCTTGAGAACCAATCATAGCTTGACTAGTGGCAATTACGTAAAGCATCACAATACTACTAGTAAGCAGTATGCACTCGCATTGATTACCCTTAATCTCAAATGATGTAATTATTTACGTTCTTTAATCGGCCTTTAATGCCTTTAATCTTTTATCACTCGCTGAAATTACATCATCTCAGTAATATTCTCAGTGCATGCCATGCCGTATATCGGATCCCATATCATCACTATTATCCTATAAAGCAGGCGGATCCACGTACACAAAAAAGGGGGAGGGGCAAAATGCCGAAAAACTTCACAATAAAGGGGGATTTTTCCGTTTTGATTCTGTACTCAGGTTATGCCAGTTCGGTTTCAAGAAATGGTTTTTGCCCTGAGTAGATCTGCCTCTGACCTAAAAGATATCAAAAGGCCAGTTGTTATTTTCATCACTCATTGTCAACATCCTTGATTCACAAACTGTAAAATGATAACAAACAGAGTTTAACAGTTTTTACAGGATGAATGCATTAAAAAATACACTTTACTTTTAGTTCGAGCTTCCAGAACATGAAAACATTACAGTATTCAACATATTTCACAAACTATGACGGTGGGTATTAGATTTGAGTCTTATACCCACCATGGACTATACAGGCTAACTATTGCTCAAGTATATTCAGTAATGAATTCCAGAACAGAGTCATATCATGGACGTGTGTTAAATTTACACACACATTCTATAACTCCTGTTTGACATCACAGGGTAATTCGGGACCCACAGCAATTGAAGCATTTAAAGCGGGATAAATGATTTCAGGTTAATGACGACAAAGTTAGTTATAAATATCAGTGAATTCGTCGAATAATGGGCTACAATGTTTTAATGAAATGGATATATTATCCACTGTAGTATATTTGAATAAACGATAAAAAATTGTTTTAGAAAATATGGAAAATATCTGCAGACACGAATTAACTTTGTTTGCACAAATTTGTACTAGGGGCCTTCTATTACCAAAATATTTGCCGTATACTGCAGCAACCTGCGGTATATACATTTTTGTCGAAAATCAACTTCCGGAGAATGTTTCCAATATAACCATGCTTATTTCTTTCTTCATTGAAAAGGGAAATATCCCAGTGATCATCGTAGACCGACATGTTGGCTTTTAAAACTTTAGTAGGTGTGTAGTCAATAGTTTACATTAATCGCAATATCAGGGAATAATTCTGGGGTATAACATAATATATACAAATTTGGGGAACATTTCGGCTCTATTTACTGCTGTATAAATAATATTTCCTCTATTATAGGCTATACCGTATTCTTCTCCCTCAACACTCACTCTTTCTCATCCCTTCTCACTTTCTCTCTCTCTCTCTCTCTCTCTCTCTCTGTGCCAGTTTCTTCCTCTTAATATCTTTTTATTAGTACTCCCCCTTTCTCTTTCTTTCTCCTCTGTCACACTCTCTCCCCCTTTCTTATTTTCATTTAAGTTTTAATTCCGGCGAGCCTGTTTTACCACAGCTCTTTCTGAAAAGATGTTTGGTACTACAAAATCGGAGAATAGCTTTTTCAAGAAGCGATGATTCTGCAAGCCCCATTCGAGTTCATCACCGGATAATCACGTCTTCGTCCGTGTCGTCGTTTGCTTCCTCCTAAATGTTCCCCTGACCGACATTTCCGCCCACCTTCTCTTCCGTTAATGTCAGACGATTGGCGTTCTCTCGATTGCATTTCCTCGAAACACACAATCCCTTATAAATTATAATCTCGCCATCTCGTTCGTATTGATTCTGTCTACTGACGATAAGAAATCATTGCTGACGGCTAATTATACATGTACATTCAGCTAGGAAAGGGAATATCCCTGTATACCTGCATGTCATCAAAAGAATGTCATTATGATTTAAGAGAAAGCAATTAATACAGCTGTGTCTCACGCAGAATGATATTGTTGACTGATCTTGAGGTTTACTGTTAATCTTGAGGTATTACTGTTCAGCAGACAACATCTACCGAATACCCTATTTTGAGATGAAGAACAATAATAATCTCCAAGCTGTACTGGCCATAGGCCTATATATGGGGGAAAAACTTACATAATTTCAATGACAATCGCCCCAACTGGCATTTCTAATTGTTGATAGACCACTGTACCCTCAACTGAATTTTCAATTAAGGCTCCAAAAGTAATCGTTATACTCATCGAAAACTCATAATTAACAATCTCAGTCCGAATATAATCATAGTAATTTTATGATAGAATACCATTTTTCCTCTTCAAGGTGAGCGGAAATATCGGATTAAAATCAAGGGTGCTACGAATCCATCATTCCATTGTGCATTATATCTTTCGTAGCTTCCCTTATTTCCTAACTAATTATGTCACCCCTGCATCCTTTCCGTTGGGTCCCCTTTCATTGCTTACTTGTTGCTATTTTCCTGTTTTCATGCGGACTGACTGGAAGATTCGCCTTTTCGTCCCTGACCCACTGCATGAACAAAATCCATGTGATGCCACAAGAGACGTGCTGATCTAGAAAGCATTGTAATTATAAGTCGTGACCGTCCATGTCGTATATTAATACTGTCTTGATACTACAACTTGATACAACTTTCCTGGGGTTCAGTATGAGAGAGAGAGAGGGGGGGGGGGGGGGGGAGGGGGCGGGATGGGAGAGAGAAACAAACAGAGGAAGAGAGATATATATATATATATACATATATATATATATATATATATATATATATATATATATATATATATATATATATGTAATAAAGAGAGGGGGCGAGAGGAGGGTAAAAGCGGAGAGATGGTAAAGAGAGAGAGAGAGAGAGAGAGAGAGAAAGGGAGAGGGTTAGGGGATTTATTATTTTAATATTCGCGAAAAAACACCTTTTTATTATGATTATGTGATATGTGATTATTTATAAAGGCATTATGCAATTATTCTTCTTTAAGATAATGACGGAATTACAGTATCTTGATAGATAAAAATTATATTCATAAGTTTGTATACTACAAAGATTAATTTCCTTTTCTTTCTCTTTCTTATTTTAAATAGCAATTATGCTTTGGCTTGGTCAGATGTCTAGAATGTAAGTCGTATTTTCCGAAATCAGTAACCACAAAAAACCAAGATAAAAAGAACGAAATTGTAAAACTCCAGTAATTTCCCTGTGGACTAGCTAATTTTGAGAATTAGAAGATTTATCATCCCCATGCGTTTCCTTTTATAATCCACCTTGCCTTAGATATATTAGGCACATTCAACCCAGGGCGTCTCTTCACTATTTTAGGAAGAGAAGGGAATTGTTGGATCTTATTTGCTGACAAATTTGTCCCCAAAAATCCCATAAACAACAAAAATTCTCAGATATTCCAATTCGCTGACAAGATCGATGAAAATTAAAAAATATCATGTAAGCCAAAACAAAATTGGCTTTTTTTTTGCTCTATAGCAATTGCATATTTTCAGACAACCTGTTTATACATGATAATAATTTTATATCATTAATCAATCAATCAATCAATCAAACTATTCATAAATACGAAACCAGACACGCAAATCACATCCATCTACCCAAGCACAGAACCTTATTATTCCAACATAACATCCGGTACTCGGGACCTAAGCTGTGGAACGCTATCCCTGACACAATAAAATATTCCGCATCTTTTGCCAGCTTCTCAAGAAGGATAAACAAACATTTCACTTCATCTTACAAATAATATGGTTTAAGATTCTTCCTAACCCTCCATTTGGGTATATTCTCTCCCTCTCTTCTCTCTGCTTCTTTGTGAATACATCTCTTATCCGTACTCATTGTATGTTGCACCTCCATCCTTCCCCCTTTTCCCCTCTTTCTCCCTCTTTTTTTCTGCTCTCTCTCTTTCTTTTTTTCTTTTTTCCCTCCAGTTAAGCTCAGCGGTTAAGGAATGTTATCTTTTTTTCTTTTTTTTGTATGTAGTTATTGTCTTTTTATATATTTATTATGTAATATTATGTATTATGTTACTAAGGCACCCTCGCCTCCAGCTTTTGCTTTTAGAGGTGTGTCCTCCAACTATCTATGTACCATATATGAATGTGTATTATGTCGTATTTTTTGTTAAAAACATTATTACTTTGTACATTTATATTGAAAAGTTGGAAATAAATGTTTTGAAATTGAAATTGAATTGAAATTGAATTGAATTGAAATCATTGACTCCTTCCCCTCCCCTCCCCCCCCCCCTCTCTCTCTCTCTTAAAGCCGATTGAGGATAAACTTTGGCAGCAGCAGATCTGCTCCAGAGCCTTGACATTGGAAGCAGGACATAGAAGAGGAAATAAATAAGATTATTATTTTAGACATGGAGTACAATTCTGGACATAATAAATTGGTATGAGGAACAGGACATAAAAAGTATTTTTCTCTTCTTCTTTTCTATTTATCTAAAATAGGTTTCGTGTAGACCTGGGCAGCCAAGGTTCACGAACGCTGTATAATGTTTTTGCTCAAGGTTAATTCTAATTGTGATCTTCAGCAATGACCTATGAGATACGACAGCAACTATATACATTGGCCTATTCATTTATTTATTACATTACAGGGTTTACGGACAGGTAAACATAATAGGTATAGGCCCTACTCATGTAATCAATCTGAGAATAATTAATGGCGGTATTTAGCGTTTTATGGGGTAATCATAAACTAGAATTTGGTCTATAAATAATTATCTGATTATGTCAGAACAAACCATGGATTATACAGTAACGTGGTTCAAATTCTTCCAAACAGAGATGGAAACTCGGTAGACCTTATGATTTCCAATAACAATCTATTATCCTATGGCACGTTGATGGTATACACAAGGAATTATCAAGTAATGTGTCTGAATCTATTCAATCTGATAATTAATCGCTTTTCGTGCAATTAAAATTCTCAGATATCCAAATTTGCCAACAAGATCTGTGAAAAAAATTATCACATAATCCATAACAAAACTAAAAGGAAGACTTGCTGTTCATTTTGGGAGTCTGTTTTTCCAATTTATCGGCGTATAGATCTAGAAATTGCAATTTTCCCATAATAATTCAAAATTCTCACCTGTAATGTAGATGACAATAATTTTATAATTATCATTACTCAGTTATTGACTCTGCTTACTCTTTCCAGCTCTCTCTCTCTCTCTCTCTCTTTCTCTCTCCCTTTCTCTCTCTCTCTTTCGCACTCTCTCTTTCTCTCTCCCTTTCTCTCTCTCTCTCTTTCGCACTCTCTCTCTGATTTGAGGTTAAAGTTTGGAAGTAGGCCTACAAATCCGTTAATTGGCATTGGGAGACGGACATAGAAGAGGACATTAATAAAATTATTTAGAATTTGAGTATAGTTCTAATTCTGGGCATAGTTATAACGAAATTGGTATTAGGAACAGGACATAGAAATTATTTTTCTCTTCTTCTTCTCTATTTATCTAAAAATACATTTCGTGTAGACCTGGGCATAGCCAAGGTTCACGAACGCTGTATAATGTTTTTGCTCAAGGTTTATTCTGTTTGTGATCTTTGGCAATGACCTATGAGATGCAACATCACCTAAATATACATTGGGCTATTACATTACAGGGATTACGGACAGGTAAACATAATAGGTACTCATTTAATCAATCTAAGAATAACTAATGGCGGTATTTAGCGTTTTATGCTTTATTCCTAAACTAGAATTCGGTCTATAAATAATTCTGTCAGAACAAACCATGGATTATACAGTAACGTGGTTCAAATTCTTTCGATCAGAGATGGAAACATCGTAAACTCGGTAGACCTTATGATTTCCAGTAAGAATATATTACTACGGCAGCTAGCACGTGGAGGGTATATATCATTACACACAAGGAATTATCAAGGAATGTGTCTGAATCTCTTCAATCTGATAATTAATCGCTTTTCGCCATGTTTTATGACTCACACTTAGCGCAGAACTTGGTCTGGAGGTGTTTAAAGCCACCATTGTTTTGTTGTTTTAACACCTTCGAACACAGGTGTAAGCGTCGTAAAAACCGGTAGACGGTTTGATTTGTAAATAATAGCCTAGAACGGTGAGCTGTACAATATTTAATGCGACCGGTGTGACAATGTGAATGTCTCTTTACAACCTGCACAAGGTGATCACAAGTAGTCTTTTTCCCACGTAGATATCATTAATTCCTAATGAAACGCTTGAACAATGCCAGCTCTTATTCATGAAAAAATGAAGTGTCGACCTTAAAATTAAATTTTGCGGACATCTGAAACACGTAACTCACAAAATAAAAAATCTTCACCACACACATAAAAAGCGAAAGGGAGGATTTATCATAATCGTTCACCGATCTCACGCCACTCAGTATTGTGGTATTTTCCAACTTCAAAACATGAGAATGCTCTTTAGAAAACGTTTTTTCTTTTCTTTTTCAATCTGCTGAATGTATTTATTTTAAAATGTTGGAAAGATATTCGAAAAAAAGAATTAAGCAATATCACTATAGTACGTCGTAAATGAGTAAATGTCTATTTGGAAACAGATCCTAATAACTGAATAATTTACATGAAGCTTGAATTCACCTCCATAGTCATATTTAAGTAACCCCTGTCCTGACGGCCTATAATATTATGGTCAATAACGGTAGTACCTAAATTACATACAAATCTTTTCAGTAACAAATTGGTGTTTGAATATACAGGGCCGTATTCCCTTACACGTTTCACTAAATTGGCATCAACTTCATTTTAAATTTTGAGATTATATATTATTATAATATTTCAAGACCTCAATAATTTTGCAACACAAAGAATGTTATTTTACAGCAAAAGCCTCTTTAAAAATGACGATGCTTGCAAAGAAGTATACAATCATGTTAAGTATGATATTTATACAGGTCTAACATATATTTTATTCTACCTAACCTAAGTGACTTATTCGAATAAATGCTCTGTGGTTTTCTGGTATAATTTGCATGTATACAATATGGCAGAATCAGAATTTAAAAATTGCGCTGGACAATGGTAGGTGTATGGTCTTTCTATAAACATCTTGTTTTATTCATATGCTATATATAGAGAAAAAGTAGGCATCATAATATCAGTATTATCATTTTGTAGTATACTAGTGCAAAACTTATTCAACTGAATTTAACTTTTAGCTTTGAAACTTCACATCCTTGTCAGTCAGTGTAAGTTACATCAGCAGATAATTTTATAAGAACACTTAAATGATGTAAACATATCTTTAACTTATCGTGAACACGATAAAAACTACTTTCGAAAACTAAACTCAAGACAATTTCAATAGCCCGTCTATATCACCTTCAGAAATGTGCGAACATTACAATGGTGTATTACATAATCCGACCCTGATTTCTATGGGCAGTACAATAGGCCTTTGAAATTGCCCTTGAGTTTATTTTTCGAAAGTAGTTCTTATCGTGTTCGTGGAGCTTTATGACCTTTAAAAATGTTGTTATCATGTTTGTCAAGCATACCGGTTTTCTGAAAACAGAGTTCAATCACAAATGAATAACAAAGTGATTTTTTTTAATTAACTCATTATTAATGCGTTTACAAAAAACAACATAGTAGTTGTATTGTGTAATAAATTTATTTCGAATACAATATCTCATTTTGAATAATTGCTATGGACACACGTCAGCAAAATAATTTGTCAGGAAGATTATGTAACTCAGGGCTTCTTTACTTGCTACAAGCGATGTCATTTTGGCCTAAACCACATGGCTTGAATTGACTAAATTTACTTATTTAGTTTTATTTCGAGTGTTAATTAAGTTCCCTCTTCACTGACACATTTTAGATTCTATTCATCGTATTCATTAAGCTCAATAAAGGTAACTGGTACGTGAAAGGTACCAATTTGGGCCTATACAATCCTGAAGGGGAGTATAGATGGGCTACAGAGGGGTAATATAAAGGGTAATTATGGGATAATAAAGGGTAATAGAGGGGTGGGTAAAGCGATGGTGCTTATAAAACAGGTGGTTGTGCCCTATTCAGTACAATCTGAAAGATGCAAGCCAATTTACAGATTAATACTTAAGTGCATTCCAGATTCGTATAAAGAGAGATTTATTGGATGCATCTATCAAGTTCTTTCTTTTAGTTAAAAGGTTTCTTTCAAAGTGTATACCGTATATTTAAAGATAATGGGGCATGTGCCTTCTTTCTCGTGAATAAATGGAGGGATTGGATCTTTTAAGTATATTAAAGCCATAATTAACTCTACCTCGCTGAGATGTAGCTAAATGGAATCTATTCATATACACTTCTTGCACTATACCCTCAAGTAAGAGTACAGTATACCAGTATCGATTGTTCTATCACGGTAACAGGTAGGTATACCGGTATTCAAGTTTTTAAGTAAATTTTTTTAAGTAACAGTAAACACCTTAACCAGCTCCGATGCCTTCTGAACGCGGATTAACACAGCAAGCTTCACTTTTCTTCCACATCTCGCCCCTTAAAATAGAGTCTCGTTTTTGTTTGGCCAGCTAGCAAATTAATTCAGTATTAGCCCATTAATCTCCACTGAATATAGGAACATACTACCAATCACATTATTTCGGCCATGTAGAACTCATAGGTGCAAGTAGGTAACAATGTGTTAGTTGACAGAGCGGCGCCGCCCGAGGCTTATTCACAGCGGGTATGCTTTCTGGCGCCAAGGTTTCACAGCTACACAATAATCATTACTTTCTCGCCCCCTTTTCTGATGGTGCATTAGATATTTGGGTTAATCTCCCCTAAATCTTTTCACTTCGCTTCCCCTTCTTATAGGAGGATAATCCACTTTCATCCAGTTTTTTACTTTGTTTTACTTCATTAAGTTGATGCACCTCGTTGGTTTATAAAGCTGGGAAAGTAAGTGAGAATCTTACACTGTGAAAAAACGGGTAAATTTACGTTGGTAATTTTTCTTGTTGGGCATTATCTGACCAAAATTTGGGTAAAAGTTTTATCAATAATTGGGGGTCCGATTGCATATGTCCAAATTGTTGGGCAAGTCCCACAAGAAAATGTTCATATTACCCAACTGTTTTGTAACACGATATGATGCGAGATGTGCATGTGGACGCTGTTGGATCCGGGAATTTGACAAACAATGACCAAATTTTTAGTAAATGTTTGTCCAAAAGTTGGGCACATTAATGTCCCAACAGTGTTGGTCAGAGCATTACCCAATAGTTGGTAGGGTTGACTATCGGCCCAACGTTGGGCAAAATATTGGGTAAAATATTGCCCATTTTTTTCAGTGTATGAAGTTGTCCCAAATTGCGTTTAATTAATCTAAATGAGTGCAGTCAAGGATCCATATTTAGATACAACCTAGGGAAGTGTGATGAAGTACTGGTACTCTATTAATGAATATGATCACTTGACAGCTTCCGTTTCGGAGATGAAGACGCGAAGGAAAGGGTGCTGCTTTATTTCAAGTAACTTTTTATTAGTCCCATCATCTTATGAGAGCCAGAAGGACATTTACACATATCTCTTTAAATAAGGTTAAAGACATACATGATTGGAATATACAGTATAAATCTATATCAATGCACCTAATTGCCTCTAGAAAATGGAATGATAAGACTGTACCAGCTGTAATAGCTAAACGTGTATATACAAACCACCCAACATTAGTATACGCTAAAAACTTTTTATCGTTATCATGGTTATTGCATGTGTTTTTATGTGTTTTTTAATTTATTAAATTTATTTTTAATATTTCCAATTACTTTTGAAGATTTGGACATAATTCCATCCGTCTCTTTCAGACCTGAAGGAGGTATTACACATTTTTGACATCACATTAAGACAGTTGAAAAACTGCCAAGTGAACTAAATTAACTTCTCTAAAAATGAAACTGTGAGAATTAACACTTGGCATTTTGTTAACGAAACACACTTACAAAACACAACCGAATGAATGAAAGGGGCAGATATTCTACATCGAAACGTCTTCATGCCTGACACTTGAAATAATTAAAGAATACACCTATTCAAAATAAAGGAATCCGAAGTTACATGATTAACACCCTTCATTATGTTCGTAGAAAAAGTATGATGAAGAAGCATTACATTGTTCCAAACTTGCCACATTAGTGCCAAGCTTCTCGTCTAAATATTTACATGAATGACTTATGAAAGGCATACCAACACCTGATGTTTTTTTTAAAATTATTTATTATAATCATTTTATTCATCAAAGTTCTTGGATATGACCAGATGACTGGTGAACAAAACACAAAGACAATCCATATGCAGCGACCTTTTGTTCAGAAAATACCCTTTCGTCCTACCTCTATTCATTATACATGTATTATTGTTTTATAAACAGGATGAGTCATTGCTATTTGTATTTCTAGCGACTCAGTCAATACTGGTAGGAACAATAAAAACGATGCCCACTCTATACCGCAGAATTCTATAATGGTTTCTACCGTGACGTCATTTAAATAAACGAAATACCTGAATGGTGTAATGTAGCATCTCTGATTGTTTGGGATCGACGCGTTTCCGTTCAGAATGCAGAGTTCACCTGGGCCCTGTTTCATAAAACTTGTCATCAATGACAAGTTGCAATAATTGCTATAAGATACTGGAATCCTTGCATCTGATTGGTTGAGAGCAAATTTGTCGGTAAAATTCACCGACAGGACACTTGATGAAATGCCCCCTGATGTTTCCCTCTTTTTTCACTCCGCTACCGCTTTGTTTACAATGTTTTAAATAACGTTGTGAGGAGAATTGGGACTGCACTGAAAGTCCTAAATAATTTCCACCCTTTTAACAAATGTATGTTTATTCTACGATTCAAACTTATTGTGATTATTCCCTACCCTGTCTGTCGGTTTTTCATTCATCCAAGAAGCATCATAGTCACTGAAGGATGAAGGCATGTACACCACAATACACTGCACCCATTTAAATAATTCTGTACAAGTATTGTGACATGAAGAACTCTATATACGGTCTATAAAAAACTATTTTTTTTTTAAGATTGAAAATCCGTTCGTTAAATCATCTTCAAATGCTATAGTTAATTAATGAAGGATGAAGAAATGTACACCACAATGCACTGCACCTTTTTCGAGAATTCTGCAAAAGATCATTGTAATCTTAATAATTATGACATGAACAACTCTGAAAATATTTCTGATGTACTGTGTGTAGGACTCAAAGTTTGTCAATGTTGCAGAAGTTCAGGATCACTATTATTATTATGATTTTGCACAATTTGTAAAATGAAAGTAGAAGTTACGTTGCTATAATATATTTTCAGATGAAACCTCCCCCCCCCCCCCCCCCTCTCTCTCTCTGCCAACTTTCTCTCCCCCTCTCTCCCCATCTCTCTGCCTCTATCTTTCTTTCTCCCTATCTCACCCCCCTCTCTCTCTCATGTCTCCCTCCCCCTCTCTCTCTTCAATTCTACTTGCGTTTCTTTGCTCAATGAATCTTCTTGGGTTATTTTTTGTAAATAATGATTATTATGCCAAAATATAGATGAAAATGGAGTCTGAATAATCGATTATGTTCCCAGTAATTCTTTGAAAAATATACTGAATAACACTCGATAAAACATACCATCGCAAACATGCCGACTACTGAAGTAATCATGAGATATCATGAAATTATATAATGATTATAATAATAATATGACTTTGTGTATTATATAAAGCTATTTATAACAGAAAGCAAAAAGTAGATCTCGACGTTTATTAATCGAAACGATTGTGTTTCATTTAAAGAGAATCATTTCACAAGCAATGATTCTGTATAGAAATCCCCCACACTGCACTGGCCATGACCGTTCAGACAATTCACCACAAATGTCTTTATAATATCCATTTGTCATAATCATGATCTCCTGGTAAAATAAAATCTTTCCAAATTCAATCGACTGTATAATGAACCACGAATTAATCGTTTGTATCTCGTCATCGCACTGTCACTCTCCCACATATCCTTAACGATGATCACCTGATGATACGTGGGTCATTTCAGTGAAGTAAAGTTGGCGATACCATTCGATTTCTTGATTCAACGACTATGCCCTTATACCAGTGTATTTTCTTGAGATTTATTCAAAATAATATAAAGGGTTGGTCGATTTGCATGTACCTGAGAAACTAAGATAACGTAATTCAGTCTAATTACCAGGGACACGCTAATAATGTAGAGCTCCCTTTCAAAGTAGATTAATTTAATCATAAATGCAACGCTGTTCTGGTTTAAACGTGAACTTTGAGTACTCATTTTGAGTTTCCTAAAATATTCAGTCAATGCTCAAATTAATGCTAATCGTTGCTTCAAACGATTTCGCTCAAATCAAAGCTGAGACAATGACAAAATAATTATCATCTGCGATGCATTACATATCGACCATTTTCATGATCGTTGAACCGAAAAAGAAAATACAATCCTACACAACTTTGTCCATTTTACTATGATCTTATAATATCCCGCTATGATTATTAATCATCGTGTGGGTATTTTTCTGATGCTTCATGATCGCTGCGTGTGTTGAGGAATATTTTATATATATGTATTTTGTTTACCGAAATAATAAGAGGGAAGAGAGGTCCTGGAGAGAGAGACACGGAGACAGAGACGGCGACGGGTAGAGAGAGAGGGGAGAGAGAGAGGGGGAGAGGGAGAGGGAGAGGAGAGAGAGAGAGAGAGAGGGAGGGGTGGGGTGGGGGTTATATGACAACAGCTCACTCCATTAAACCACAAAAATGAAGCCAATTTTAGGATATTAACATGTTGGGGCAGACTGTCAGGATATTGTCATATTAGTGGTAACCATTATTCTCACCACAGGTTACCCGACATTTTCTTCTCTGGCAGACATATCCATTTTTAGACCATCACGAGAGAGAGAGACATTATACCACTCAATGGCGTAGCTACATGGGACAGACATGTACCCCCATCGAATGGCGAAGGGGGAAATGAGAAAAAGGGAAAGAAAAGGGGGAAAAGGAATAGGGGGAAACGGAACGTGAAAAGAAGAAGATACAACCCTCTCCTTGCCCTCGCCTTGTTAATTTGTATTTCATCCAATGAGTAAGACCGGTGCCCCCCCCCCCCCCCCCCTCCGCAATGATGACGGTGCCCTCTCAATGTCTGGACCCACTGGCCACTACGCATGCACTGATACCACTCATGGTCAATGGTTACATTAGGAAGACAAACAGACGCACAACAACGGACGGAAGAGGGTGGTATGGGGAAGAGGGGTGGTATATTATTTCCACTTAAAAAAAAAAGATTAATGTTACACGCAACACTGCTCGGAAAACAATATCAGTAACATTCTCGGAACAATTGCAGACATGGTATTTTTGTTATCGAATTCTGTTCTTTCCCCCATGGGAAAACAATAGAAAGGCAATAACTGCCTTTGAAGGGAAGTTAGGAGATGGAAGTTTTCAATGCCAAAGGAACAATTAATGCACAAACACGTGTCATGAGATTGAATGACCAATTCACATTAAAAAGAACAGTCTTGTTTGTTTATCTTATTCGATTGCATTTTATTTACTTTTATTTGATCAGACTGCCAAACTTAGAATTTATATCCAACAGAATTGGAAGGAAGTATTTCTTCCATCTTCATGGGTTTGAGAACCCTTTTTTTAATGAATCTGTTTTTACTATTAATGGTTATAATTTGGAAAACAAACGGTTCAGCAGTCTAAATTTTCTTACTCTTTATGCAAAATATGCAATTTATTCAAGATTTAGTCGTGAATGTGTATTTCATGAACTCTATAATTATCAAGTTTGTTTAAAAGACTGACGTGTAATCGCAGCGAAACTGAAAAGCAGTGTAGTTTATGGATTATGATGTGTTTTAAGTAAAATTATTTGATGATATGATTTACATTGATTATACGATATCTATGACTTGGTGATACGTTTATATTTTATCAATAAATTCATTAAAAAATAATTATGTTATGCACTAATTGTCATATTACCATTTAAAAAAAAAATAATTATTTATTTATTTTTAAAATATTTATTTATTTATTTTGTATTATTATTATTATTATTATTATTATTATTATTATTTTTTTTTTTTTTTTTTGGGGGGGCCCGTAATTTTTAGTTTGGTGATTATTCCTAGCAGCTTTGGTGGTATAGTTTCTCTCTCTCTTGTCTATTTCCACTATCTTTCATCATAATCATATCCTTCCTTTTCGTTCTGTTCTTCTTTATTGGCTCCCTCCGATCTATATTTCTCTCTCTTTCTCTTTCTCTCTCGTGGTCCCAAATCATTGCAACATTTGCCCTTTCCATGTTCTACTTAATCTTTGGTAATTAGAACAAGTATTGAAGCGGTAATCTGCACGTCTTAGTACCAATTTCTTTTTCATTAAATTCAGTCACATAATAATTCATACGCAACATCTGACTTAATTCAATACCATATACAAGATTATAAATAAACTAATTATAACCAAGGTTGAAGGCCTAATTAGGCCTCTAAATATAAGGCAAGTTTAGCATTTACGTCAAATTAGTCCAACTGAAGGTAAAGGACACATTTCAGACAAAATAAAGTGGGCGGAACAATTATGTCTATTTCTAAACAAATTGCGAACGTATTGCTGGTACATTGTGTTTTTACCTATTAATGAGCGTTTCCACATGGATAATGTATTTATGTTCATATCTGAGGGAAATATGGCTTGAAAATGGTTCTCAAAGTGGGCGGGGGTGAAGAGGGAATACAAGACTCGCGTTACTCGGAGACTTGTACTTTTTTGCCCGACAGGAAACTGCCTTTAAAGTGTAAGTAGCACTAAACAAGTAGATTACGCGTTACGCAATACTCAACAAAAGCTTGCTCTTTTCTTTTCATTGTTTTAGAGTTTTACGGATAAGCCAGTTTTCCACTTGGAGATGAGTGGGAGCATTGTAATCAATGTCTAAAGCAATCCATTTCCCCTATTCTTAGAGCAATGCAGCTATGGAACATGATGGGTCAACCAACGGTATTTGTATGATGACGAGTTATATTATGGCCTTTGTTGTGTGTCACTCGCCTTGTGAGGGCCGCATGATCACGTGACTCGTTGTATTTGGTCCACCGTGAATAATGTGTGTTGAAGCAGACGACACTGTGCACCCGCGAAACGAACGCGTTTTATGAATGAACCAGAAATCATCATCACTCGCTCACTATCAGTCGATGTGTCAACACGCCAGGATCTACCTACGATCGCTAATGAGATCATAAAATTCCATACCGGCTTATCACGGACTTGGTGCGAAGAACATTTTGCCTACTCATATGAAAGGATTTTTTTTCTTCTGTGGAATGAATTATCATTCAATATTAAGAACTGTGGATTTCTGTTTGTAAGCCTCCGGTGAAGCAGACTCCTGCCAAGGACGGACGGATGTGCAGGCAATAAACAGCATCCCGTAGAAAGCATCAATCTCTACGTTATTTTAAATTTAATTTATGTCTTTCTTAATTCAAGAATAGAGAAATATTTGATTCCGAAAGACGCGTTGGTCTCCCATCTCAATTCATATATCGTATCTACTGAATGCTGGAGACGTCGCACTGGAAGAAACAAAAGTGAATTTGGAGTCACACATTTGAACAGAGGACATTATTCACCAGAAATCAAAGAGACGAAATAGGGCTGCATAAAATCTAGAGTCAAGGATCATCTTGATTTTATTACTTACGACCGATACAGCGAAACTCACAAAGGCAGTATTCCCACCTGCCCGAAGCCGTCGGTCTTCTTTTTCTAGTTTTCGAATCCTGATGCGGGAGCAGAAGTAGTAGGCCTCAACAACCTCATGTTTTGTGGTCTGTAGAGAACGTTGTTCAATAAAATTATCCAGTGCCTTCCAGTGGGCCAAGACCCCTATCATCATGTTGCTCGGGACCATTCTAACCCTAGTCCTCACAGTATGTACCGACCTGTGCTTTGCAAAGTAAGTCCACCCTCACTCAATTTTCACTCATTTCATTTAACTTCTTCTCTACATTTGAATCTTGTTAATGTTTTTAATGGAATGTATTTACCGAGTCATGTTCAAATAACAAAACCAACTGCAATAAATCCCCTTAACATACGATGCAGCAATGAGCACCGTGCCAACATAATTATATTGATAGTGGATGGTGATGATATATGTCCGTTTTATTGCGTAGCTACTATACTAGATAATATATATACAATTTTACAAAGTATCACATCACTACTCCACCTTAGTCGAGCTACTCTGAAAAGGCACTCAAGCATCTTCCTATCGTACCCGGGCATGCCGGGGTACACATTTACCTCACCTGGGTCGAGAGTGTCAAATGCAGATTAATGTCTACATTAACGATAACTACATAATCTGTTGGTAAACAATATTGCCTCACAGTACCTCATCAGGCCAGGAAGTGCAGGCATTTATTTTCAAAATATTTTTCAAATATATTTTTCGTTCAGCATGTTCAGGTAAATGAAAATAATTATGCAGTGACTGTTCTAGTTTTCACTGGTATCGTAAAATAACTTGGTATTGTGTATGGTGTTAGTTGCTGCATTATTCACGATTTTGTTTAATCAAGGCACTGACTCGCTTACCTGAGCCTATCCGGACACTCCATGTAATTTCATGGTTTCAACATATACCCGAAAACAAGTTAACCTAAGTTATGTCTGGGCACGTAAACGAAGTAATTTTATGACCCAATGTTTTCTTGTAGTTCATGCTGGTATATTACAGGGGAAACAAGTCAAACACGTTGTAACCCTTTTGAAGGGGAGCAGTTGCGATAATGAATGTTTTGTGCTGAGAGGTATTGAGTTACGTTCACCTTCACATGTCAGCATACCATTAGGTAGGTAGCTATAGCCTAAGCCACACACCACTCATATCATGCTGCAAACAGTCTATGTACGATGTACACTGTCTGTCAGGTGCAAGCAAGTACTATTATTACAGTTTAAAAAAAAACAAGTACCTGCAGTGTCCTGAGTTTATTTTCGGAATGATATTTATTTGCAAGTATCTTTCATAACTAAATGTACCTATATTATCATATATAGATATTTGGTGTTGACATAAAAAAAAAGAAACTGGATTTTTTTTTTTTTTTTTTTTTTTGGGGGGGGGGGGGTCAACGGTTAAGATTCGTATACTGTTATTTACTGTTATCATGGGAGCATTTTATTTTATATGATTTCCATTAATTACCACTGATTCTGATTGAAAATTATGAATACATCTCATTATTTATTGCAAACCCATTATTCTAAATTACATTGCAATTTTCCTGCTTGTTTTTAAATGGGGGTGGGGTACAAATAGACACATCATACACATTTAACCCACCTCACAGGTGATATGGGGTATCGTGTCTTACCTATAATGAGTGAAATCAATAAAATAAGATAATATAACGTGTCCACCTGTCACTGAAACTAATTAGTATGCATAATTAGTCAGTCGCATTAATACGTGCTGAAATAAACAACTAGCATACAAGTTGTAATCATATCTAAAGCTTCACTCAAGTCGTGGTGGAGCCCAGTCACAGAATTGAAGACGGTGACATCTAGAAATTACGTAACAAGTCATTATAAATGATTTCTCCATTATTACTAATTGGCAGTAATGTTGAGTAATTTTTAAATTAATTTTGTGACTGTGATTAAAAACCAAATTGTATAGATATTGGACGGATAAGGAGGAAGACAGAGAGAGACAGAGAAAGAGAGAGAAAAGTCAAAGGCGGTGTGTGGGCGTGTGTGTGTGTATGTTTTTGTTTTGTTTTTTTTTTTTGGGGGGGGGGAGGGGGTGACACAAGCGAAGAACAAAAATATCTATACGCAGCTCTCCACTTTCGAAGAATCACATTTTTAGTTAAAAAGACATTTTGTAATTTTCCTTTTCGAACCATTTATGGCAAAGGTATTATAGATGAAAACTTACATACCAAATATAGGACAGTGTTCTCAATTATTACAAGGCATTTTCATTACAGTATTAATGATAACACAGTGAGTTTCTAGAGGCACCAAACTGCGTGTCCTGAAACGCAAATAATACTCATAAGCTAATTTACTGCCTGATACATCCATCAATACGTTGAGCTCACTTTAATTGAACCAATTTGACAAATTCACGCACACTGCTTCGTCCCGAGCTCAATACTAATTTCTGTCAATTTCCGAAGCAAACTTCCCAAAAATATAACTACTAATGTATGATGCATTAGACACCTCGTCGCAATATATATTGTACAGTGCCGAGAGGGGCTCTCAAGCCTTTCATATATTTGGATCAATTTCCGTCTACCCTAAATCCACAAAATACATGGTATTACCATGATTACGGTTGTGCCAAGGAGAGGAGATTATTTCGAAGGCAGAGCATCTCAGATTCCGCTTTGTTGAAGTAAGATAACGTCCTCGTTATTGTTTTACAAGGATAATATTATTTCAAAGAGGCAAGGATTAGGACAATTCTATTTTGCCCAGATTCGGCAAATAAAACGTTTAATGATGTAACTTGCAAATAACCTTACCCGCAATTTCTTAAATTTTTCTCCAAGCCGTGAACAGAACTCGTTCAATGTATTGCAGTAATGAGGAAAAAAAACATTAGCAAAAACGAAGTCTTATTATCGTAACAGCAGAAAGAGATGTTCCAATTTCAACATGTTCAAAGACTGGTCATCATTCTACGACAGATGGGTCATCATACTTACAGACTTATCTCTTCCCTCTTTCGTATAGCATTCTGTCAAAGCTTACAATGGTTTATGAAATGACCGAGAAGTCAGCCAGAGTTGAGGCATGTAACATCATCATCTCATCTGTTGTTTTCATTTTGGCGTTGAACTCTCGGTCACGGATTCACCTGCCGTCTCGTAACACGACAGCCGAGATTCGAGCGGTCATTGAAAGACGTGAGGGGAAACAAGAATCTTTAAAGGGAAGAGGGAAACAGGAGCATTTGTACTGATGAAAATGACTTAGATTTCTTACAAATAATGTAAATTTTATAATACTGGAGGTTCAATTTCCAAAGTTCAAAATTATTGATTTTCCACATATGTCTTTTACAATAAAAAAAACTCCGAGTACATATGAAAATTAAGCGCAAGAACACATCAATTATATAAATTGAAACATAGATATAACAAATCATAATTCAGTGGACTTGGCTATGATTTATACTGATAAAACAATAATTGTGGTATAATGTAAACATTGTAATTGTAAAGGAAAACATAAGTGGAGGAGTCTATCAAGAAAGCATGGCTTGTAATTCATAGACCGCTATAACTTGATCACTATTAACAAGTTTTAAAAGATGAAATAAAAATCCAATATTCAATCCAATAATATATCTACTTTTGTTTGTGACGTTTTCTTTTGCGGTATCCATAAAACATGGAAACCCGTATGCTATGATGTAAACATGAACCCTTTCGTGTGATTGTTTTGGTTTTATGAACACCTATTAAACATATCCATTCCATTTGAAGCCAATAAGCAAATGCCTATTTCCCTTGGGGGTAAATACGTACACGCCGCGGTCCGCCCTCGCCTTCCAATTAATCATACTAATTACAGTTCAAATAAATGTGCAAGACGGTGTACTCGATATTATTTATCATAGAGCAGTAGCCCCTTGCTAACAAACCCTTCACGTTAACAATATCTTGAAAATATTCTAACATGCTTAATTAAGCCATATTTTCCACTCGTCACGTTTTTATGACGTCTTATTCCTTCCTCTGTCATGTTCCCAAATTCATGGACAAGAGGCCGATGCTCTCTTTGATCCCAATTCCCAGCTCGCTATCTCGGACACGTCGAACTACAGGATGAGACGGAGAATGATGCACCGACACGGATTGGTAATGAACATGATCCTAAAACCATTCGTCCTCTTGTCCCACAGAGACAAGTGCATAAAGCATATTCCTGGCATCAGTAATTACTTCTACCTTATATATCTGTGTGGAATAATCTGGTTGGTTTCTATACCTCATTAATTTTGATTATCTCGATTATCAGTGTGTGTCACTAGTTGGATTTGGACCTTATTTAGTGATCGGATGAAAAATAAAGAGAGGAACATTGGGAAATTATGATGGACATTAGTGTAATCCCTTAGCTAAGAAACAGTCTTAACTCATTATTCGTCAAAGGACAATCGCATCTGCCCTCAGGGCTCATCAATAAATTATTCATAAAAAAGGTAATGATTAAAAGCAATAAAAAGAAGCAAGTTGTTATAGATGCCAAGGAGTGCCAGAATCACGATTGTTGGACCGTTAAAATGTCTTACGAATTTTCATGGGCCCGTTCTGGTAATAAATTCGTCATGAATGTCCCTCTGTTTGCATGCTTGAAAGACGTTTGCTCTTCGTGTCCGAGAGTCTGTTGGTTTGGTATGATGAGCTACTGTCTTTTTGATTAGGAGTTTCTTTGTCAATGTTTGAGTGAACTCTGAATAGTATCGTGTCTGTGCTACATTCATGATGTTTGCTCATGGTTATGGTTGCGTTGGCACGAGGTTTTGTGGATGGTACAGTAGCAACGACCTATTGTTCTTGGCTGTCAATTTATGGCAAATAATATGTGGAGATCAAGAAGTTATCTAGAACATGACGAGCAGCATGGCGAGTAAATGTTTGCAATTACATACAGCAAACTTTTAATGAACCCATGTAATGTTTGAATATGCCTTCATCATCTGTACTGTTTCTTCAAAACAGTAGAAAACACCGGAAATGACTGTAACTATTTTAGAAGTGAATAGGTCGATGTTTTTGGATTTATATAATTTATTTTGGCCATGAGCGAGCATGGAGACAAACATGATTACCTTTTCAACTAAGAAATAAGAAAAATGAATAATAATTGTTGATAGAAATAATAGTTTTACACTTCAACAGGTGACAATCTTTCTCGGTATATGTCCATGATCCGTGTCATAATCCCCAATATCGGACGCATTTATACGTCATACCTCGACTAAGAAATGAAAACTGTCCTAAATGAAAGATAAACGTTCATAATTAAACGTTACCATGGTGCCATGTAGATAAATATATAATCTGCAGCTCTCAAGGCGGGGATGGCTGTCTCTTTCGCTTGTTGAAGTCTTTTAATGATGGGTAGTGAAGTCTAGTTTCGGGTATTGAAATCCATAGGAAAGTATGCCTTCACTTTGTTGGGGTTTTTTTGTGCAGCAGTGCAGTTGTAATTATATATTATGTTGGAAATTGTGTAGGTGTGTGTGTGTGGGGGGGGGGGGTGTGATGGAAATAAGACGGGTAGAATCATTCCGGAAACCCTTGTGGTATCGTTAACAATCGCCATGACCGAGAGAGGTTTTTGTGTTGTGGTTTTTTTTTTCAATTATCTTTACTATATTTTAGCATCTCGTTTATTTCTTCCTTCTTTCTAACTCCGTTTGGTTCATTTTTGTCCACTATTATGGGTTTGCAGCTGTACATTAACGAGAAACATGTAGGCCAAATCGAATTATGAATAGCAGAGAGGGAGAGAGAATGAAGTGGGGGTAGTAAAGGCGTATTGTTTGATGACGTATTCGACCTGCGGTGAGCCTATTGCTAAAAAGTCAAAAAGTGACCCAGACACACATACCACAATTATGATCGGTTCCTTGATTTATAGGCGCAAATGGCACCAAACGAAAACATCTCAACAACAAAAATACCACGAAGAAAATATACGATGTATTCTTATTAAGCTGTTAAATACCAAAATGAATTCTTATCATGTGGTGACACAGACGGTCCCCAGTGGAGCATTTGAAAGGTTTTCTTTTAATAGATACTAACGACTGTCAGTATTGTTGGTTTATAGTTAGCATGGTTAGTAGAGTTATTCAGATACCCATACATGTGGTCCATTGGAGAGCAAATGATGTGGAACGCATTGGATTTACTAAACACTTTTACCCTTTGTTGCATTCTGAATGAATCCGCCATCTAAAACGGCACCCATTGTTCGGGCTTATCTCTAAATCTATTATTGTGCATTTTATGACATGCGTGTACCATTTTCTTGCCCTCATCTGTCTCCATTTACCATGTATTGGGTACGCAATTCTCCAAGACGTGTATGTCGTTGTAATCAGAAAGCCGACGTATAGTCCTCCTACGTACTATGATACTCTATCAGTATACTCTCTCTACTCTTGCTAAGATGACGATATCGTGACGATGCACTTACTGTTTTGATCGAGTAATTAGGAGGCGGTTAGGGTATTTTCCCACTTTCCATCTCCTGATAGAATTCGATATAACTAGACCTACACATGAATGCTTTAGGTCCCTCAAATACAGTAGACAAAAATATCAGAATGAATTAAATGAAATGGGTTTTATTGATCGAGTAATAAAGCATTAAAAGAAAGACTGCAACAGTCTTACTATCATGTTACAGTACAGAACCAATATTATTGTTTTCATATTTCAACTACGCATAAGTATTAGGGGTATGAAATGACTGAGCATACCATGAAAACCTACAGTGCAGATTTTTGCAAGCTTTGTTACTACAGATAGCAAAATCAAGAGTCACATTAATTCACACAAGTCATACAAGCACTGCTGTCGACGATGTGCCTTGTGTTCACAACATTCACAAAAAGCAAATATACACACCTTGTATTCTTCCAAAATATTGCCATAGAAATTGTTAAACGTTTACGCCTGGAGAGCCAAGCACTGCTATTGATTCCAAGACCGAGCCTAGAATAGGATACACTTGAAAGAAACCGTACTAACATCATGGTACGGAGTCAACCGAAGTTCAGAACACCTTGTCAGCGCCGTTCTAACGCCCAGCAGGGTAAAATGTATTTTTTCTCTTTTTTATCAATAGGAATAAATGGCAAGTCAGCCAGAAATGGCTTTTTGTCAGTTGTTGTACAGTTCAATTGTGACACTGTGGTATGAAAAAGGGTGGGCAGGTTCTTTGTATGCGTTGCCCCATTTCCCCTTTTTTATCTTCACAGAATCGAACACAATTTCTGGTTTAATAAGCTTCACGCATGTCTATCATATACGGTTAATTTACGTTTAGGATAGGATATCAATAAGAACATGCTTATTTAGGACATTGATAAAAATGTGAAATATGAAATCAATAGCTCTTTAAAAAATCAAGAAAGTAAATTGTACTTACTAAAAAGCTAATAGCCCTATAAATCAGTTGGCGACACCGCGATATATAGAGAATGTAATTTCTTTGTCTTTCATATTATATTTTCCTCTCTATCTCAGCAGCACATTGAGCGAAATACTTTGGCCTAAATTTATACCCATTCGTAAATGTTTAACATGTAAGTATTATTAGGCCTGGTTAGTAACTAATAGTCCTTTTTTGTTGGTCGGCATCACTTTGAAATGCTCAAATCTGGCATACGCATGCAGCCGGGGTTCACATTTTGGATTGAAATTCTCCTGAAGGGGCTGTAAGTATAACAATTTACGTGCAGAAAAAAATGAAAATGTTTTTATATCGTATAAGCTTAGCCGTCTGCAGGCGATTTCTGTCACCTGTCTAGTTTCTGCTAAAATAAGCTCAAATACACGTCTTAACGATCGTATGCAGTCTACAGGGCACCATTCACCTCCCACCAGTCCTACTTTTATAAATAGCTTTAAGCATGTTTGCAGTTATTTCTAGAAAAGCCTTGTCTGAGTCAATACAGATATAGCCATTCACATGCCCTAAATTATGAAGGAAATAAAAATGAATATCTGTGAGTGGTGGTAAGCTTTCCGAAATATTTAGTCCATAATAGAGAAAATATTCCTGTTTGATTAGATGCTCTCTCTCCTTGGATAAAATAGACCAAATATCATACCTCACACAACTGCATTGCCATTTTCATTCTTGGAGTTTTATTTTCTGATCATGATTGGGTTTTTTCTCGAGTAGCAGTGGCGGCCCGTGCGACTTTTCGAGAAGCTGGGAAGACCAAAAAATACGGGTCTACCTTTTCCAAAAGTTGACAAACTTGCATTTGTGTGCCCCCCCCCCTTATACTAAATCCTGGATCCGCCCCTGTCGAGTAGTAGTTAAAAATCGACACTGGAATTTTTAAAATTTAGTTAGATATTCCATATACAGGATAAAATCTTATCAAATGAATAAATAACAACAAAATAAGCCCTGTATTTTCTATATGTTTTTTTTTCTTTCTCTTGAAGACATTTTCATGCAATTTTTAGCTTTGCAATGTTATAGTAATAGTGAGTAGTTAGTAGTGCCTTGCAGGTCCGGGAATCAGTATACGAGTGGCATTGCTATACCTGAATCTGTAAAGCAATTATCTCCATTATGTTTCTTAACCTTGGATTAGAGTAGCCCACGTTATTGTGTTCTCATCATTTCATCTTATTTCAGTCCACATCTTCATCATCCTGTTCCAACGCTCTTTCTTGTTTGTTTTTTAATCTCCTACCCTAATCTGTTTGCCTGTTTCTTATCTCAGTAATCCCTGCTCCATCCAACCAATACTAATCCATTCCAGCTTTATGTTATGTAACCGCCCTGTACAGACACTGCGTATACAATGTATATATTGGAGTTGTTCCATCAGCGCAGTCATGAGTTTGTTCTTTGTCAGCTAGCAACAACAGAACACAAAAACACGTCCTGATACACACCCACCTATTCAGATTTAATATTCCAAGAGAGAATGGAAACATGTTACAAATGAGGTGTCCTTACAGCGATGGACAAATTTGTCTGTGACAAGTCTCAACTTTACTTAATAATCCTCAAGAGAAGGTCATTTTTATTGAGTCACCTCTGTATCGAAATTGTTCATTATACTCGTTAAGTAAAGGTGTTGAGGAACTGCATGGGTCTTTTCAAACATTTTAAAGAATCTATGACGAAATATCCATCCAGTTTTATTGTTATTGACAATAAAGACACTCATCAGTGATATCTTAAAATGTAAAATTCCGTAAAATTATGCTTATGTAACGCACTCAGAAAACAAAAACAAAAGTACAAATAACAAAATAATTTTGCATGAAATTGACTGTTTACATGTAGTCTAACTTGGAATTATGCACAGTGCAACCACATTAATTTATCTTATTTGAATACTAAATTTGTTAAATTATATTTCAAATACCCTGTTTTAGCCCGTACATTTTAGGTATATGATCTCTGAATCAATAATCTATAATCATGATAAATCACAATGATTTAGATTACTTTTTTCCAGCGAAATATGCTGTATGTATGGTGTGTTGTGACTATGACACATTATACGTCACACAGGGAGGCTATACTGCAGACTACTAGAATATTTTCTCAAATTTATCGTGATCCTAACGTAGTCTACTCGTAGATTTAACTTGTTATTTAGGACAAGATTTCTTCCGGGGGATTTACATGATATTATCTACCTTTGCCTATAATTTCAATCACCATATTCATAATGTCCGTAATTTTGACGAGTATCAGTTACTCTCAGACGATTGGAGCCAAAACGTCAAGAGAAAAAATAGAAAATATATGTCTTTTCCCGACTGTTTATTTCAATCGAAATATGGAAAAATGTGTATGTGAATTTGAATAATTCGAATGAGATGGAATTTTGTTTTTAATTAGTTATGTTCAACTTCAGTATATAAGAAGCAATGTCTTCCCATAACGCAATTTTCTTGCACGGAATGCCGAATAACAGGATATATTGATAATGCGAACTCTTGAGAATAGTGGGGCGGAAACCTCTTCAGCATTTCAGGCAATTCCAATTCCTTTTCAGAAAGTCATGTCGTCTGTACGAGTGACAAATCCGTCTCGTTGCATCTCAAAAAGACACCTAGGGGACTAGCAACACAAAGATTCTCAAGCCTAGGATCTTTTCTTCGTGGGTGCTGGAGGCAAAAATACCCCTCCTGTCCGCTTTCTTTTCAATACCGACAAATCCTTCTACTCTTCGATTAATAGCTCTATAGATAGTTTATACATTGGGATTGTTCAAAAACCGACAGGCAGAGAGAGAGAGAGAGAGACAGACAGAGAGAGACGAGGAAAATAAGTATGTGGATGAGAGGTGAATGAATGATTATCCTTACCTGAAAAGCTTGTCAAATATACGTTCCTTCTTATACTTTGAAGTGAAGTTTTAGGTGTCCATTCGAGTATAATGCATAGAGTTACAGTGCGTATATATGTAACTCTATGGTATAATGGCACTACATCCGAGCGGAATCCCGACTAAATCATGTGATAAGGGCAAGAATTCTAAGATATTCAGCCAAGAATATAGAAAATTTGAAGACGAAGATTCAAACTAAGCATTTTTGTAATTTTTCATAATTGTTTTTCTTCTCTCGTTCCTTGTTCAAAAGACCTATCTGTCTTATGACTACAAGCCATAGACAGTCAAATGTATTTAATTGAACTGTATTGTATGTTAACTGCCATTAATATAGCTCATAGCTAATGGGGACCCCGTCTACTGTCCTTTTCCTATTATCATACCCATCAGTTAAAAAAGACTGTATTAGTCGTTCCTTGATTTTACCTTGTTCGGTGAAGATTACATTGTGTTACTCGTTGACATGACAATTGTGAAAGGATGCTACTCCGAGGCACATAATACCCTTTGAAGCCTTCGGGTCCTGTTAAGAAAAGAAATGGGAAAGAATGGCGCCTTCGTGATTTATCAATGGTTCGATCATAATATTAATTTGTTTCTTTGACAGTTGAAGAACGCGAAGAAGAGTAATGTGAGAACGATTTTGGTTTATATTTAATGCAAAAATATTTCTTCTGCTTTCCTTGTGCATAACCATGGTAATTTATTAGCAGATTAAGAATCAGAGAACCTTTCTTGTTGAGTGCACTCTTGACTTGCTGCATTCCTTGTACCTTATATGGTTGAAAGAAATATGCTAGATTAGATCAGTACTAATGGATGAAGACGAGTAGATTTATCGGATTTTGTATTGCTTTCCCCAGGTACTGATATGACCTTAGTTTCCAAGTTTCGGTTCACGGTCTTCGTAAACAGTAGGATTGAAGTGTACTCCTATAGCCAGAAAAGTATAGATTTATGTTTTGTTGTAATGTATGATATTTGTGAAATAATTAAGGCCAGCATCACGTCCTATAGTGTATCATCATATCTTTTCTCTAAATTGTCTTGTTGCAGAGCAAAACCCACTGTTTGTATAGAACTATTGAGATTCTGATAGAGCTTTATAATAGGATTAGCGTATTATGAGCTAAGTATTGTTAATTTGATAAATTTAAAGTGAGAAATATATGATGCGTATCTAACTGAGTAACCACTTAACGTTAACATTATGCATCTTGATATAATTATGTAATTTTCCTGTTAAACGGTGAAGACTTATAGAACCTACAGATAAAGTTGAGTTCTGGTCATTTTCTTACGATTACATTGTGAAAGAAACTGTCTCAAATCAATTGGGAAAGGCTGATAATGTTTACATAACAATTGGTCTATACTGATGGGTTTTGGAATCATCAGAATATCAGAAATTGACTCCATTTCGCTGAAAAGCACATGCATGGCACACACAAATGTGTATATGGGACTGTACACACATGTGGCACGAATGTGGCCCGAACGCTTCAGTTATTTCTCATCATATTTCGAATATAAGAGCACTTGAAGACAATTCTTTTCGTGGGACATTTCTACTATGACGTTCTTTCAAACTGACCTAAAAGGAATGAGAAAGTAACTTTCTCTAAGTTCACAAATTATTTTCACCTTTCCTATAGAACTCAACCTTCTCTTTAACAAACAATCTTCTGCCTGAACGTTGCATGATGATTGCAGTCACTTCGATTATTCAGTCGTCCGACGAGAAAGGGAAAGGCAAATCGACTCCTTTCTTTTTCGAACCGTGTAATAAAATGGGACATTGTATAGTGCGATAAAGAAAAGATTCATGTTCCGTGAAGGGTTGAGTTGTTAACAAGAAAGAGCACCTACTCATTCCGGGGTCTTGAAGGCACTCTGGGAGGTAAAATATTGACTCATAACCACACACCAATTAGGGGTCTGTTTTTCTAAACACCTGTAGGGTTTAACAATCATTTCAATTTCAATGTTCGAGCTGCGGAAAAGAACATGATAATG
Organism: Heliocidaris erythrogramma; assembly: GCA_025617745.1. Classification (NCBI taxonomy): domain Eukaryota; kingdom Metazoa; phylum Echinodermata; class Echinoidea; order Camarodonta; family Echinometridae; genus Heliocidaris; species Heliocidaris erythrogramma. Next base: position 16,083,844 of record CM046853.1, on the reverse strand, counting down.
ATCCATACGGTATTGGTCCATATTTCATCTAAAGACAGGGATTAGGAATAATGAAAAGTCGTAAGACCTAAAAAGTCACCTAACCACAAACTTTAGGGTCTGTTTTTTGCACCCATGTCGGGAGTGGTGATAAATATTTTGGTTTGATCTAAAAGGGATAAGAATTGTTTAAGTATTGTTCAAATCGAGAGAAGGGTTATGAATAAGATATGTGAAATATGACAGTTCATGCACTCTCGTGTTGTCGATATTCCTAATCGGTATCCATTACTCAACTACAACAGACTGTGCTTTTAAATATTAATTTTATTCTTCCTTACAAAATGGCGACGCTTGATTTACTGTGTTGCTCTTAGCCACTCTGATGTATTGTTAATGAATGCACATGTATGATATTCAATGGCTCTTTAATAATGAAAGACCTGCATAAATTCATAAAATCTTTTTATAGAAATCTGAAAGCCTTCTTTAGTAAAAACAGCCGTAGGCTCTTGCAGGTATGAGTCTTATATAATCATGATAATGTACAAGTAGAATTGACAGTTATTTTTTTTTTACCATACACAAGGTTGTCATCAACGTGCAACCCAGGGTAATAATTGGAACAACGTTGAATTTATTCCTGTTTGGAAAATAACATCCAATTATTTTCTTTTGGCCTTAAGGCAAGACATCAAGTCTTGAGGTGGTGTGGAATAAGACATACGAAGGACGGGCCACCATTAACCTAATTCACAGCAGATATCAGACATCATTAGTTCCATTATTCAAATGAATAAGCTCGGTAAATGGGAATCATGTTTTCAATCGCACACTGTAGGTACAAAAATGACAGGAACGTTCGCAAGATAATTAGCGAACAACGAATTCAACTACTAACCCATTCCCATCTCTCGGTACCTTATTCACGCGAAAGCACCACAGAAATTATATATTTTTTTTCAATCATAGAAAGAAAGAGTGAGCATATGAGATGCTAATGATAGGGTAATCACATTTTATTTTTTGATGTGCTCAGTGCAAAATCGAACCAAATTGATTGATTGTTATCATAAAATGCAGGCAATATCACCAATGCGTCATTTTGTAAAGAATAGGCATCTTTTGTGCAGGTCAAAATTTCTTCCACATAACCGCAAATGCCTACTCATCCTTTTCGAAAATGACAAAAGCAAGCAATTTTGGGGTAGAAAGACACCATCTGAGCGCTTAAATTTTGTTCGTCACTCTCCATTACCCTGATTGGACATGTCATAGCAATGTTATGTGTTTCTTTCTCATGTCTCCCGTTGAGTCAAATGGTACATATTGCTCTCGTTGACTCTTGTTCCCATTCCCAATGATTTGTTAGATTCAAGACATGACTGAACATTACTGCGTCCTCCGATTATGGATATCGTTTATCACTCACTGCTGTCAACATCATAACAATGATACATCTTAGATTAAAGAGCAGAGAATAGATAATGAACGTGAAAAGATCATATTTTTTCTTATTCAACGAGAATGAGTTAAAATCGTATTGTCAAAAATTTAGCACTAGCCTAGGCACTCCCGTTTCATGAGCAGAAGTTGGCAAATATTCGTGTTATAAGTTGCTAAAGTTTTGAATATGCCATTTTTTTTACTTAATATCTATTTATTTCCAGTGAAATGATACCATCTTTAAGTAGAGACAGACAGCTGTAAACTAAACATGAAATACTGACACCCATCCGCTAATGTGAGTCATGTTGAGTCGTATGAATTCTCTTGTCTGGTAATATTCATCGAGTCCATTAAAATAAAAAGATCAGCAAGTGAGGAAGAACTGAATACCATCAGAGAAAAGGTTCGGTTAAGTAGTTAAGTAGTGAGACAATAACTAGTTTCCAATGGACCCATCTTATTTTATACGCTGATCTTGGCTGTCTTATTTAAGAATGATTGATGGATGAAGTAAATCCGGTTAGATTAGTGATCGAATATTATCTTTGAATTCACATTATTTCGTCATCACATAATCGACTTTTCAATAGAAAGCCTGTACATGTACAGTCCTTCATCATCAATTATGCCACTGCGGGTTTTGTTTCACCGTGTGTCCTCTTCGTATAGCCATTCCGACATTATACATAAAAAGTATATTGTTTAGACACTTGTGTTCTGTTGACGGTAAGGGTTCTTGATCGGCGAGACTGCTCATTTTCGAAATATCTACTACAGACTGACCTGATTTGACCGCTGTTAGCATAACAACCCTCCAGCTACCGATATTCCCCCATCGGACGTCTCTCATCATTCAGGAACTTCGCTACAATCAGATGGAGTGTTTTCGGAAATCCGAATGCCTGAATTCACGCGATTGTTTCCGATTCGCGCTCGAAGCTAACCGAGCATCATCTCCTGGTTGATTTTTGACTGTCGGACGTCTCTCATCATTCAGGAACGTTGCTACAATCTGATCGTGTGTTTTCGGAAATCCGAGTGCCTTAATTTTTTATTGACACAATTGTTTCCGATTTGCGTTCGAAGCTACCCGAACATCACCTCCGGGTTGAGTTAGATTGTAACTGATTATCATGTCCATGTTGATATGTCTATATGATATCAAAAACACTCTCATCGATATGCTTCCCATTCGGGAATGAGTGACCGTAACTTGGCATCACTGAAGTAGTCTCTTAGGACTGATGGCTATCATTAGAGAATGAGATCAGAGCATGTGATAAGTAGAGATTAGTAAATGATCCGAATGCTGGAAAACCAATGAGACGTAACTTGTTGGACGTTACTGTTTGGTAGAAAAGTCAATACTCACCTGATTTACTTTCAAAGTTTGTGCTTAAAATAGCTAGAGGAAGTCATTTGATTTGTAGAAAATAAGAAGGAAAGAAAGCTGAAAGCAGAAACGTGAAAGTCTGTGCAGGTGGTCAAAGTGAGGCAAAAAATCTAGTCAAACATAGCTGCTATGCTCCACTGTCCGAAATGTCTGTCCAGGTTAGTTTTCTTCCACAAAGAAAGGAACTGTAATAATTCTACTACTTATGATATTCGTGCCATATTGAAATTTTGTAGTACCATGATATATTTGGATGTTAGTAAGATCCATATTTTTGAAACATTAAATGTTCTTATGAATTTAAAAGGAGTATTGTCTTTGAAATGTCGTGAAAATCTTTTCCAACCCTTTTTTTTCCTTGGGCACCATGTAGTCCATTGTTTCTGACGTTGGTCTATGGCTGGATGATGTTTCTTGTCGATTTCTAGATCTGACCGCTAGTACTCCCGGGACCTATCCTGTTCGCCGCCTTGACGCTCTTACCGCGTCTCAAACAATCAGTGACGAGGGGTAAGATATGACTCAGGCGAGGATGTAGGTCTGTTTCTCGAAGCCCACATAGCATTTGAATTTGAAATAATTTTAACAGGGGTTCCATCTCTCTTTTTTGGAAGTTCAAGCTGCAATTTGTAATACAGTGATTATGTAACTATACACTAGACAATGGGTTATAGATATAATGATGAATTCAAGCACACGTTTGTGAGGATCCGTACTATATGTATAGAGAAATTCCATGTTTGAGAAGGGGGGGGGGGGTGGTGCTACAGAGAAGAAGAAATAATTGTGCATGGGCTGACATTGTTTTCATTAAGTACAGGCCAATTCTATGGCCAATTAAACGTCAATACAAAATGAAAAAAGTTTGAAGGATTGTGGCTTTCTTTCCCTCTGGCAACGCTTTTGTACATAGACTTTATAATGTCAGACTTGATCCTTCTCTTGATCACTCAGTTCTAAATTCTGAAAAAATCCTTTTCTTTAGTATTTCATTAAATGAGTAACAAAAGTACACATAAATGTTGTTTTAGATATGATTTAGAATGTTGAATATGAAATACTTCCAATTGCCAAGTTTTAATTATACAAACGAATTAATTCCCCACAATAATCCTTCTTTTGGATTAATTGGTGTAAGCGCACATCAGAACAATAACCCCTCTTGATTCGATCTAACTAAATAAAACCTACCAGCATAACCTGTCCTTTGTTGGTTCGATCGAACTGAATAAAACATACCAGCATAACCTGTCCTTTGTATTAGTTGGTCATTAAGAGTAATCCCTCTATAGAATTAGTTGCAATTGATATTTACAGAGACATCTCATTCTCACTCTCCTGGATGTCAGTGACTTCCCCTCATAGTATAAATACATGTAGTTGAGAAATTATGTTCTCTGGGTTCTTATAAGTCTTCGGACTTCTTCCTCCGTGCTGTGCTTCTGCCCGTGCGGGCCTTGATATGGGAGTACCAAGTCTTCATACCAAGCCATTTCGTATCACTATGTTCAACGGTGATACTTAATCATCATCTACTTCTCCGATGTGCATTTGCTCCTGCCTGGACAAGCCTTGATTAAGGAGTACTAAGTTGTCATAGACAAGCCTTATATATAAAACTGTTCCAACTTCGATGTTAATATTCGACAATAAATGTTGTTTTATACATTTATATCTGCACATTGTGAGTGGACTCTCCTTCGTCTTGTCGTGATCTTAGTTAACACTCGCCATCTTCCACACTACGATATATTCTACAAATGACTAATACTAAGAGTGTTACATTCAGTTCTCTTCCATGCTTTTAATAGCTGCCATTTCAAATGGTATGACGGGGACATAAAACATTATCTAGGTTATTAGGTTAATATTTTTAGAGCGCACAAAGCTTTAAAGCAGGGTTTAATACCAGAAAATCGTAGACGGATGAGGAGTATTATGGTGATGCGTCAATTGGATTACTCCCTTTTGTACGATTATCAAACCGACCAGACCTGAAGCACACCCGTCCCTCAGACACGATCTTTATACCTTCTTGAGTTCTTGAAAGAAAGACATAACGAGCGAAAATAACCCGAGGGAAGAACCCTGCGGATATTTTCATTTCAATATTTTGCCGTAAATATCCAAAGGTTGGACAGGTCAAATCCACGAATGTCATACCAGTGCAGTCGCGAATGGATTCCAAGACTTAAATCTGACTTTGATCTTGGAGGTATAGAAACAGAGGGACCTAATAGGTCACAGGTGTCATTCATGCCCCCACAGGTAGACCTAGGGGTTAGGATACCTTCGTACAGGACCTGGGATGGGTAGTATTCAGTTGTAACTGTACAAAGGATCATGGCCAATTTCACGAGGCTTTAATTTCATCCACCGATGATTGTACTTGATGCGGAAACTAATGATGATTTCCGGGCTATAGCAGAATTCTTTCATATTTCTACTGGACATGCTGGAAGAAATGGCATTTCTCAGTTTCCAGTTATATAAAACTTGACAGTGTCACATTTCATATGTCATGTATGTCAGGAATCTTCTTTAAATTACCGTCAGGTCTGACAATGACAGCAAGGTTTTCGTACAAAATTGAAATTGTAAGACCCATGAAGTTAACTTATGTTACCAAAGAAATCAGGGTATCATCATATCGGTGAAAGTTTGAACGAGCTCTCAATAATCAACGTCGTTCTTTGTGTTTCAGTTCTGTTGACTGTTTGTCTGTCAAAGGTCGTTCTTCAGAAAGAAAAAAAAACTCGATGGATAGTTTACTTTCATTAATAATTAGAATCTGTTTATATACCATTGCTTATTTTCTCACCCACATATATATTATTAGAATAAATAGTTATTTTTCAGCAAAAAGTGATTATCTTCAATTCTCGTTACTTAATGCGATCCTTTTGGCATTCTGTTGAAAACACTTTTGTCAGGGTTTCATTTACATTGTGTCAACCCCTTGTCTTCTACAATGCAACGTCAATACCAAATAAAGGACTTACTGTTATATATTTACTTGTTCTTTATACAGTGTGTACTATAGTACTCATAAATAAAGAACAACCGCGGGATAGCCTTGTAGAGAAAGCCTTAACATTCACCACGAAAGATTGAGACCATGAATACTAATAGAAATAGGGTGCAGATGTAACGTTAAGAATAGTAATCTAAAAACACATTTCACCGTTTTCATAACTAAACATTCTGACAATAATATGACACTATGATTTACGTTTCCACACCAAAATCAAGGGGGGGGGGGGGGGGAGACACCCCTGAACAATCAAACTATCATCCTATGAATATCTCTTTCTCTTCGTCATCCTCAGACTACTTGAACCCGAATATTTACTTTTGTCAGTCATGCGTCTGGAAGAAAGAACGAAAGAAAAAAGAATGTGTAAATTTTCACCCACGATTGTAGATTTCTCACCCACGATGAAATTTTTTTCTTTGGCAAAGAGAGATAATCTTCGACTTGTGTTACTTCGTGCAATCCTCTTGACATTCTGCGGAAGACTCCTGTATTTGGGTTTTTGTCTCCGCCATGAAGGTTGTCATGGTTGTAGGAAGCCAACCACTTTGTCATCATATGCTGCAAAGTCGAAACCAAAAGAGTTATTGTCAATATCAAGTCGTTAGGGATTAACCTCATGAATACTGAATGAAAAATAGGGAGTAGCGTGAAGAAGGAGGGAAGAAAGAAAAAAAAAACACTTCTTGCAATCCCCATGTGCTGTACGTTTGACAATCATAACGTACATTTACCACATTACGCATAGCTGATTTTAGTTCTACAGAACTATTTTTTTCTCCCCCAGACCGATCATGATACATGTCTGCAGCTGATTCTGAAGGTTATCTGCATGGTTACAAGGCCTGGTTGATCTTTCATAATCATACCTAAGGGGCAAGTTTGCTGCTAGAAAATTTGCGAATAATTCGTCGGAAGTAAAATGTTCAACCCCAATTTTCTGTGTTGTCTTTCAATTTCGACAGCGGAGCTCTGGAGGATATAGAAAACATCTTTCATATAAAACATCCTTCAAAACGACAGAAAACAGAGAATAGAATATAAGACGTCTGCTGAGTACCAGAAAGGCGTTGAGTGATAGAATTTTACAAAGAGGTTAACGCCCTTCTGGCTCTCAACAGAAGAAAATGTGATCGATTTAAATAAGGAAGTGTAAGGATAAATTTGGAGGCAGATTAAAATGGAAAAGCTAAAGCGGAAGAGAAAAGTTTGGGGCGTCAGATCAAGGAGTTTAATCCTTGGTCAGATGAATGATGAAGGATGGATGAAAGTTGGAGGGAGGTACCATTATGTTATAGACAAGTCTCTGTGTGTTCATAGTGAAGACAAGAAATTGTTGAATATCCTTTCCCCGTGAGCTAGGACATATCTATCAATGTTACCCATCCCAATGTCAGAGGCTAATCCGTATGAAACATTTGCCTCTGGGACCCCTGTATCGTTCACCTTGTTGATTGATACCTGGCATGAATGACAAGCACACTCCTCCTGATCGATACGGTGATCGCATTTACTCGAAAGTGAATAGTTGAGATGTCAAGTTTCTTAAAGGTCAAAGGTGGTAACAATATAATTAACATTTGGTGTGTTTAAAGGCTGACCTGCGATCATATCCCTCTAACATAAGCTTTTGGTCATGCATGAGACTGGATAAATCACACGCCATTAAAAAACTGCACCGTAGTGGTTTATCATTTTGTACATTTATCTATATTTAGATGTATAGGTAGATTACACTATGGCTACCTCACTGCTGAGTAACGATACTTTTTGCTGCTATGATTAATTGCACTCCGGGCGAAATGAACATAATCAAAATGTTCCTATGTTATCCCGATATGTCCTTGTATGTAATCGACACTAATTCAAAGGTGTTACTCAAATGCCGAATGGCGAATGCCAAAAGCCTAGGAACTTGTTATAAGAGACGGAGAAAGAGAGAGAGAGAATATATATGTGTATGTGTGTGGGTGTGTGTGTGCCTGGGGATGTGTACATGTGTACGCATTCAAACCGATGACATCGAACAAAGAGAACAATGGGTCATCGGTAGTAATTCAATAGGTAATCGGTTGTCAACAATTGGTGAGGTTTATTCCGTCAATGAATTTTGTGACGCAATTCAATAGTGGAGTCATCGGTTGAAATTCGAACAATAGAAAACATAGATGTGTGCTTGTGGGATCGTGTATGTGTGTTAAGCAGAGCAGATATCGAAAGAGAGAGATGGGGTACAGGGGAGATTGAGAATCATAAAGAAGGGGGAGATAGCAATAGAGAGAGAGGGAGAGGGGTGGGAAAGAGAAGAGAGAAATATAGAGAGTAGGAGGGAAGGGGGTTTCGTGTTTAAGTGTTACATTTGCAAAAATTAAGGGACTCGATATCTGGATATGGCGCTATTTGCCTATATGGTTACCTTACTGAAACATCATATTTTCCCCAATACATTCATATACATTTTGCACAAACCGCAAATATTTCCCGCTTAAACCCACACATATATCTGATATTCAAATTTTGATTTCTTTAACCTGTATTCAGTTCATGCTGAACAATGGTAATCAGGACAGTAATGTTACTCTTGCAGTTGACTTCACACAAAGTCGTCATAGAATGATAATAATCTATATGGAGATTGAACCTGAATGCTATCGTATTAGAGTGAGAAACCTTTCCGACAATGAACATCATTTAAACCTTAGTATCACGGTAATCCACTGGTTTATTGAACACGATCAGTGCGGATATTCGCCACAAAGCCAACTCAATGATTTATCATCATCCCCAACCCCGTGCCCTTTTCAATAGATTATTGGGAATAATATTCTCGATTTGTATCCCACTCACAGGCCACAACATACAGTGAATAGGAACAGCAAGAATGAAACAAAGAGTATTTTATTCTACATTTTAGCTGCTCTAGTATTTCTGTTGTCATAGCTGTAGCATTAATCTTGATGGATTACCGATAAAAACCGCCATCTATGCAAAAAACATACTTTGTTATCTCGCGGTTTTGATACATTAAAAGTTGTAATATTCTATAAAGATATACTGCGCCTCCACCTACATATTTCTTCTTCAGACATACTAATTGTAAGTTGTAACGAAATTTCTTTCTGGTCTTTAATGGGGTGATCTTTCAGATGTTTAAATCAATCTTTATTCTATTAAAGACGTGTAATTTTTTCCTCAACAATGACTCAGGACCCTACATTAAAACAGAAGTGGACGGTCCTTGATTGTTATCAGAAAAAATATATCGAGATGAAAATATTTCGTCCTTTATGACCTATACAGAGGTTGGCAATAAACAAAGCACCGGTGAGGTTTGGTGACCTGATTTACTCTCTGTGGTGTCTTCTTTGAAAATTTTTATCCAGCTTTGATACTGTCAAAGATCAGCTGGTTTAACCTCGATAAAAAAATACCCTGACCTTATCTCCGATCATTCAACTTTATGATTCAACGGTAGAGTTACAGGAAGAAAAATATTTCACATTTATCACGGAATTACAATGTCTATATATTATTGAATTTTGTCATACAACAAAGATTCAGTGTAAAGAAATCCGCTGACTTTGTCATTTGTCATCATTATCTTTCAGAACTATTTCTTCTGTTCCCAATCGATAAAACCTCGACCTTTCATCCTCTCATTTTAACCCATACAATATACACACGCGAGTAAGTGATTAATCATTTATCCATATTCAAAGTGTGTCTGTATAGAAATAAAAATGTGGCGTTGGTCCCACTCGGATGCTTTCTCAGAAGTATGTGTGAAATCATTAAACTAAGAGAGAGATAATAATTCTTTTACTCCATAATCATTTTAAGCTTGGGATGATAAAGTTTAGCGAAATTATTTCTTCGTAATATTGCTTTTAGATGAAACACTTAGAGAATTTTTGAGAGGAGTCATTCAACAGAATTTCTCACTATGATTAAACTTTTTAAATTTGTAGGTCGTTTTAATCAACTGAAGGCAAAAATATATGGAATTTGAGCAATTTCTATTACCTTTCCGCCAAAATTCCATAATATCTTTTACTTAAATCCATAACTTTCCTTTGCATTTGTTCTATTGTTATCTTTTTTCTGTCTTTTTTATTTTTGAGCCTTCATGTTGACTAAATTTGACTTTATTTTAATTTATTGCAAACCGTGTTAGAATGGTACGAAGGGTGAAGCTATTCTCCTTCAACAGTGTTACTTGTTGCACATGCAACGGTAATAACCTGCTTGTATAACTGTAGTATAGCTCCCAGTGAAAAGTTCTGACAGGGTATTATAATTTTGGTATCTTTCTTTGTTGATGTGATCATTAAAAGGAATATCTGTTCCAATCACGTAACTGCAGGTAATGGTTAATGTTTGTTACAAGAATCAAGCTTGAAATGGGGTGTATCGTCAAAGATCTCCAAAGACATGCCTTGAGGCAATGGTAATTTATTAGAGTATAACCTGAACCATATTCATGCTTATAACATAGATGTCATGTTTAACGATTACAGACAACAGAATGTAGACAATGAATGCGAGGTATTCCGTCATATCAGCATGTTGTCGCTTGTTGTGTTCGTTCTGGTGGCGATGCCTGGTGGTGAGGTCGCACTTTACGCGGTATGGGGGTGGTTAAACGTCCCCATTTTTGCCAAAAATATCGGCGGGTCCCTGCAGGTTTGATCCCCACATAGCATGCTGTGTGTTTATGGTAACAATTATAGGGTTGGGTTCAAGACAAAATTGGTAGTTTGCTGAATCGTATAAAAACATATTTCTGTCAAATCAATTTTTCTCATGTATTACCGCGATCACTTAGAGCCACACATGCTTACCCAATGATATTTTTACAATGTTAAAGTATTATGGATACTCCCCCATGGATAATTTGAAGCGTATATAGATAAAGATGAGGAATTGTAGCAACTTCACAATATGAGCTAAAAGTAATTTTTTTAATGATGTAATATCCCAGTATTTATTCAGAAGTAGAAAAGGATGATTATTGGAATATTGTCTATACTGTTATGATAATACCGAATCACTAAATACCTATAATTTCACTACAAATTTCGTTAATATAATTTCTTGTTTTCTTTTAGAAAAATCGAAATGTAAAAGTGACATATTGTGGTATCATTTAATAGAATTATAATTCATACACTAGTTGTTCTTTTTCATACATGTATCACAATTAGAATAACGAGTATTAATGAGTGTTAACAATAATGCGTATTTGTGTGATCAATTTTAACTAAATGACATCTTTCATTCTTCAAAGGACTTTTTAAATATCTCACAAGACAAAAATGATACGGTTGCCGTTAAGCAGTATTTAAGAGGAAATCTAGCCCCCCCCCCTTTTTTTTTCAACGAGTGGGGCTATTTAACGATAAAAATAAAAGCGGCGCCATATCTAGCTATCATAATAATTATGTAGATATAGAAGTAGTGGATGTAGGAGCACCGGTTTTAATTTTACTATCTAACATTTAAAAAAAATATTTGCCCTGAATGTGCTTATTTCTACTAAAATAGATTGTAATCTGTATGTTTGTTGGATCGTTTTATATACCATCCTGCCAACATTACACACGAACGAACACCATGCATTTGTTGTGTTCGTCACTTTGCACTATTTTATCTCAAACTTACAGAAATAACAATTGTCTTTTGAAAACAGTGGTAAAAATGAAAAACTTAATCTCAGATATTCCATTAAAACAAGTATCAAAGAGTTGTTTATGTTCGGTTCTCTGCTCTACGCTGGAGAAAGAATATACACTGTAGCAATTGAACTTTTGCTGACCGGACTCCTCTTCATTGAAGCTAATCATACTTTAATAAAATCCAATAATTTACTGACGAGCTTGACTTGTGACCATGGACTTGATAAGTTAAGCATGGCTTGCAAGGTACAATTAATACAATGTCGGAATTATTTTATAGCCGAAATAAACTGAGAGTGACCGAGTAGCTAGGTAGGTCACGTCACAGAGCAATGAGCATTGTTATGATTGTTGTCGACAAGCTTCAACTCATTTTGTGAGTAAATAGATCTGATTCTATCGAATAAGATTGATTATTTGTAAATATTTGTTGAAATATGTTGACAACTTAAGCCTATAAATGCCTTTATATCGATTGATACAAGTTCTGAGAGGCCGAAGAAAAGTTGGTATTATTCATTCTAGATTTTATCACTTTAGGGTAATTTTTCAAATAAGTTTTATACTGTGAGGTTGATAACCTTTAAAGAAATAGGAATGTGTGTTTCTTTTTACTTACCTTTTTATTCCATTCTCAACTCCTGTTCTTCACTCCCATAACACGATTTTATGACTTGTAAACCGCAAATATGAATGTCATAATATGCAGACCAAATATTTCAACATTAAAGACAGTGCATGATTATATGTTTTATATTAATTTGATATTTGCTCGTACAGTTGTAGGTATGTTGATTGTAGGCAGATTGATCTTTATTTACCCATCAGATGACCATTGATTTATTGATTAATATAATAATGTATTGTAAAGGTGCCGTAGTCGAGTGGTTTAAACACTTGACTGGAGATGCAAAGGTCGTGGGTTCGAACCCCGGCACGGCACTAGTGTTCTTTGGCAAGACATTAATCTACATTTGCCACTCTCAACCCAGGTGTTAAATGGGTACCGGTAGGAAGGAATTCCTTGAATGCTGTGAGCACCGAATTCGGTAGCCTAGCTAGAACCGGGGTAATATTGGAGCGCCTTGTGAACACCTTATACGTGGTGGGTATGAGCGCTATAATATACCAAATATTATTATTATTATATTATTATTATATTATTATTATTGCTGTTTTCTTGCTATTTTATCTAGGGGCGTGTTCAGTGTCCATCGCTACCGCCATGTTCCTGTCCATCGTAACTCTGCGACTGTCCGAAGGGTCGGCAACGTCTATGTCTTTCCGTATTACAGTGCCATGAGGAGAAAGATCCACCGCTGCGGCTATGGCTCTTACAGACTGGGTTGTTGCGCAGGATGGGTGAGGAACAGTGTAGCAGGAACATGCACTCGTAAGTACCTTAATCAACGTTAAGATGTAACTCCATTTAGGCTTAGGATAAGAAGGATTGATCACTCTCTGACTATCATGGCAAATATAAGGAAGTTCAAGGTGGAAGTGATTTGTAGCGAATTAGAGTGAGAGGCTTAACGCGGGGGGGGGGGGTGATATGAGAAGGGATTTCATTCACTAAAATTTGAATTTGAAAAGTATAAAAAATGAATAAAAATTACAATTTAACGACATACATAATGAGCAATGTGTGTGGTGAAACAATAGCTAATGATTTTTTATTCAAGTTCGGCGGATGGTTTACCGGCTGATGCTGAAACATTATTATAAGCATCCTACGTGTTGCATCCTCCATTAAACAATCAACTTCTGTATCGTCTGAAAAATAGTTGTAACCTTTGTGACCTTTGAATTGATTCCATCGTAGTAAGTAACTTCAGATTTTATCTAATGATATCTTATTTCTGACTTTGCTGTTCCGGATGACAGAGCTATAGTCTTGTCAGTCTGAAAATTAATTGCTAGTAAAAAAAATATATGTTGTGCATTTGAGTAGCAAAAGTTTTGATGTGAATTTAAATTAAAGTATTTGATAATTACAAGCAAAAGATTCTCCTGACACAATCTTGGTCTGTGCCGCATCCCTTGTTTATTGTAAACCTTCCTTTATTGATTCATTCACAATGGACAAGGTTTATCCGGCAAGTTATCTTTATCATAAGAGTCCACTGTCAATAACTTTGGTATTTATCAATACATGTATCTGTCAACTCATGATGACGCAAACTTGGCTTCCTCCACATCCCTTGTGTATGGGAACCTTTCCTTTATCGAATCATTCACGATGGACAGAAGTCATTCGGAATGTATCTTTATGATAAAAGTTCCCTGCCATTAACGTTTGTACTTATCTACACATTGTGTCATTCGTTGTATTTCCTTAGTCTTTGAGGTTAGATAGACATGATAGAGTCATTAATCATGATGACAAGATAACTTATCTACACATTGTGTCATTCGTGGTATTTCCTTATAGTATTTGAGGTTAGATAAAGTCATTGACCATTGATGACAAGATAATCAAAATGACAAATGACCAGAGGGTTTTTGTGGCAAGATTAACTATCATAAGACAAGGAGTTTGCAAGCTGTGCAGAATAAATGAAGATGTGGTTATGATTTATCTCAAGGACCCGTGAAAGCAGCAAAAGTCATGTATATTTCTTTTTTTTGGATTCGGACTCTATACCACATTCCCACTTTACATTTTGCACTGACTACATCGTGAGGTTATTAGCCTACCCATTTACTTCGCTCTTGTTTCGTGGACTTTTATTTAATATTTATAGGGAATTACATTATAGACATAAGGTTGATTCTCTCCAAATCATGTTTGACACGTTTGTTGATGTGTCGCCCGCAATCTCAGAAGACATCTATTAACCCTCAAACTCCATGCACCTCCTCGCCTCTGGGAAGGGGTGTCATAATGATCTCTGTACCCCTGATGCCTTTTAAGCTTCCTCATGCCTCGGTTTATATTCGCGGGCTTTTCTCTCATCAGCAGATGTATCAGGTATCCTTAGGATTGACTGTTTACGTAGAGTCAGGGATGCACTGATGGTGTATCAACGATTCATCTACCCTTGCACTTCCGAATAACGGCTGTTTATGTAAGAAGATTGAAGACGGGAAAGAAATCCAAGAGGATTTGGGAGTCGAGGCCTCTTTGAACATGTCAGTTGTGATGATGCAAGTAAGGGGGTACCGATGATCGAAATTCACGAAATACCGTCTGAACTGTCTTGTGTCTTTTAAAATCAAGAAAGGGTAATGAATTTGGTAGACTTTTTAATGGGGAGGGTGTCTAATAAGTGGAATTGTGTTAGGCAAAAACAAGGAATTGATTAATAGTATTCGATTTTTTTTAAATTAAGAAGCGTCTTTTGTCTTTGGAAAATATTAGAAGGAAATTAAAAGTAATTGAAGGGAAGCCTCCTGCATGAGAGCAAACAGGATCCCATGGAGTACGAGACAATGTCATCTTAGCCATTTTGCCCATGATTATATATTCTTTCTTAGTTCTGGTCTCTTGAGGTTAAGAGCTGTTTTCAGAAATATCCACAGACAAGAACCTCACAGTGATAATGACATTAGGATCATAGTTACGTGATTTGTTATCTCCCTGTACTTTCTCGTGATTTTTTTTTAAATTCTGAAGGAATAATTCACCGTGATAAGCTCATCATACCTAAATAATACTATCAGACAATTTAAGGGGCACAAGTGCATGGCTGTGCCTCCCCTTCCCGTTTAGATGAAAAAGGCACATGAAAAGTTTTTTTTTCTCTCTTGCTAGGCAAAATTTGATCTACTTTTTATTTTTTAGTTTTATTATTTATTTTTTTGCTTCTCAGAGAATTGTTCCAATTCAGCACCCCCCCCCCCCCCCCACAAGAGAATCCTGGATCCGCCTCTGGATACGATCACTATGTGAAGTACAAAGCGGGTATATGATTACGGGATGGCTAGACACGCCCACTCAACTCCGTAATCTAATTATCATTAATTAACTCGGTACAGTCTTCCGAACACGCACCGATCTTGACAATCCATTTGGTGTTTTTTACCAGCGATGTGGGTTAAGGTTCTAATAGGACTGTGGGTGTTACATGCAGGGGCGGATCCAGGGTTTTGTAAAAGGTGAACAATCCAAAAGAAATCTGACCACACCCCCACCCCCGAAATAAAAAGAAAGAACAATTTTTAAAAAGATGCATTTGGGCAGTAATTTAAAAAAGAAGGGAGGGGGCTAAATTGGAGGGGGTGTACTTAGGATATGCGACTTGGGTTTTAAAAGAGTGCTTGGGTCGGTTTTGCCCCTGAATCCGCCAGTAATAAAGAGCATCACCATCTCGTAATGGTGTAATGAAGTCATACCTCTTCATGCCAATCACTGAGGGAAACGCATGCAGAGAACACCCAAGGTGAATTCAATTATCTACTCTTCATGTTTATCAATGAAGACGAAACACTCAAATAAGAAGGAAATTAGTCAAATCCTCGGAAAACGTCAAAAATATACATGAGATAACCCTTTCAAACAGACGGACTATTCCGCTTTCATAATTCCTTATTCCCTTTTTGAAAGTAAGTAGAATCGGAAGCGGATGATATCGTTAAGAAATCTCTGTTGCTATAAACAATTTCCATCTTTTGTGATTTTTATTTATAGTCGTAATTTACAACAAATCATATCCCACTGTGACGGCATTGGATGTCATTATGGAGTACTCTTTGCTGAAGTACAATTATGAGGACGTGCCTTTTCCTACAACAACTCAATTAGATATTGATTCTGGTCAAGGAAATTTCCTCGTCCCTATAGAATACGGTATCTGAATACGGTATTGTCTGAAAAGGAAGAGACTTAACTTCTCCATCTGAATACTTAATGCAATAACAATTTACTTTATAGAAAATCGAAATTCATTAAATGAAGAAAATTTCCCTGTCAGCCGTGGACTTCCAAATACTCCCCTCAGCTATTCAGGCACGCTACTTCCTTACGTGTAATAAGAATTTGATTGTGTGAGCTTCAGTTTAGAATAGACCCAAATCTCTCTTCCTTATTTGCTTATTTTCGAGAGGCTTAAGTAATAAGGAAGCCATTTTATTAAAATGATTTTTCGGAGGTAATAACGAAATCTCATATGGGTCTTGAAATTGTCAATGTAATGGAAAGTCAACATTTTGATTACCTTTTTCTTAAGTAATAAGGAAGCCATTTTATTAAAATGGATGTTTCGGAGCTAATAACAAAACCTGTTGGCTCTTGAAATTGTCAATGTAATGGAAAGTCAACATTTCGATTACCTTTTTCTTACAAAGAAAACGTAAAAAAGTGATATCGGTTACAAACCCCAATCACATAAATCTGTGGAATTATTTAAAGTATATCATTGCTCATTATGAGTATTACTGTTTGGTTTAAACCACATACACTGTTATTACTATACACTAGTGTATCATCATGTGATCAAGTATTGGCCTCATATCAAAACATGCAAAATAGCAAGAGGCACGGGATAAAGCAAAATGGCGATTTAAGACAGAAAAAGTTTAACCAAATATCCAAACTACATGCAACTCGGAAATTTAACGGATTTTATTTACTTTCCCGATAATAAATTATTCCTTATGAAAAGAATGCCTTGGAAAAATAGTTATATTCCGACTTCCTGTCGCGTTCTAAACACTTCATTTCTTTCCCAACCCACCCTACTCCCTCCCTATAACAAGATTGTATTCCTATATAGCGTCTTAATTCTTAGAATATATATTCAGTAGGTGTCTCGTCTCTTATAGTAGGTGATTATTACGAAATGAAATCTACATCTTACATCTCATCTCTCATCTACTCCTGATATTAACTCACCGCCCTTGGGGAGTGTTTTCCATTAATATGTCGTGTCGTCCAGTCGGAATCTAAACCCACCAACTGTTTCGCGAGCTATTACGATCACGCCTGTTACGCACGTACAGCTTGTGAGCTTGTAAATGATTGATGTAGGAGAGCCGACCGACCGAGCGGCTACTAGCTCTGCTCGCTTCGCTAATTATTCACCCATCTCATTTCAAGAAAGTGGAAAATGTTAATGATGGGGTATTTGAGGTATTTGAGTGGATTTTTGTTTTACGGCGGGCATTGGCTTTCGGAAAGTAATTAGGATGCAAGAGGTTTTTAGCACATTTCGTAACGACGGAGAAATGAAAAGGCATTTGAATGCTATTTGTGATGTAGTGTAAGGCGTAAATAACACCATTTCATAACATGGCACAAAATATGCTCATCTAATTCTAAATCGATTTTAATATCTGCAGTAAATGTCAGCTATGAAAGCATGATAATTCAACTCAAGTTCCATAAAAGGGTTACTGTTCATAACAAGATGTTTTGCTGGCCGCGAGCAATGGAAATTAAAACCTAACCGGAAATGTTACTGCAACAATTTCAGGATGCAAAATAACTGTTTTTCTAAGTAAAACGTTTAATAAAAGTAAATAAACTTCCAAACCAACTGTTGTTTGTGTACCATTGGCTTTGCTTTCCCTTTAATATCCTATTTGCGAGCGAGGCAAATCAGAGTGTAATAATCGAGTCCTTGCGTTTAGTGAGGACTGACTCTTCGACAGAATCGTGTGGGTGATTTATCCAAATACACGGATGTTAGTATTGATCCTGTATACATCTCACAAACCTACCTAATAGTTCTATCCCATTCCATCTTCTTTTCTTGGAACAAAATATTAGCATTTTGAGTTCACTGTTCCACTTTCCCAACTTCGACAGAGTAGTATTCAATGAAACGGATAGATCAATTTATTTCAGTGCTTATGAGGGAAAAACACATAATGAATAATTTAAATATGGCTGAATCGATTTTATTTGGTATTTATTTGGAATCTGCATCATTATTTTTAGAGTGCAGTTTCCTTGATTTACATTTTACACTGGAAATTACTTCCGCATAGTAATTGAAATGGAAATAGAAAGAATACTCCCGTTAGTAATTACAGTTTACGACAAGTCACTTGGTTATTGATACCACATACAATTTGAAGAGTTTGTTGTTTTGGATTACTTTCCTCTGCAGACGATTTCTGTCTCATACCTAGCTCTGTTGCCATGGATAACGAGGGTCCTTAAATCCGGGCTTATCTTCTAACGTATACCTGTTGATCACGAAGTAACCTTTATTAATTTTGTTCAGAATATATTGTACTACATGCACTTTATCATATAAGGCGTAGGTCCGTTGAATCCTGACATCAATTTTTGAAGTGATGTGGAAGGTATATATTTTCAGCAAAAGACACAAGTTGTCATTTTTAGCGTATACGTTGACACAATCGGTAGTCGACTTTGGAAATGGGCGGATTGTGGTTTCTGCATGTGCCTCGAGGGATTTTTGACGGATATTATGAAAAGGAAATAATGGAAAATGTTGAATAAATTCAGCCTCTAGTAATTTTACTTTCTATACGTGTGTAATTTCTTCTAAAGACCCTTTCCGAGGTAGTTCAGACAATTATAAAATTATGTGCTGAGGGGTAACATTACGTATTATGACTGCATTTAGAAAATGACTTAAAATGTTTGATAACATTGGTTTTTCTCATGGATGTGCGTAAAAGGTCAAGCATAGATACAGATTTGTTTGCCAATGAAAACTGTTTTTGTGATTGATTCATATTTCCAGTACATCCCTTCAAATGGGAGTCGGAGCTATAATCATGGTCCACATGCCTCGTTTGCTCCATGGTGTGCCAATGATGATATGTTTCCTGGTAGCTAGACATTGTTAGCATACGGCCACACAACTCGAATATGTAACCAGAAAACACCCATAACATGAAACGACAACCAAAATAGAGAACCAAATTGGAATAGCATCACGTGATACCCCAGTCATTAGGCAACCCCATTAGCTGATCCGGGGGGGGGGGGAATTGCCGCCACCCCCCCCCCCCCACCACTGAGCGACTTTTCGAGAAGCTGACAAGACCCCCAAAATACGGGTTTACCTTTTCCAAAAGTTGACAAACCTGCATTTGTGTGCCCCCCCCCCCCTTATACTAAATCCTGGATCCGCCTCTGGGGAACCCAACCATGTGCTTGGAAGTTTGGTTATTCGTTTTTTCTTGTTTGGTGTGAGAATGATGTATCACTTGTTATTTCGTACAGGCTTTTCAATTTTCTTCATCCACGATCAAGCGAACTGTTCTTACCACCTGCCATCTCCATCATTTGATTTACATGTGTCATCAAGAAAGTAAAACTAAAATGATTGCTCTCATCTTTCATACCCTTCATTAATATATGCCTCAAGATTTACTTTATTAAATTTTAAGTTCATGATTGATGTGAAATAGACGTTTTGAATACCCAAACTCCGTTGACTTTCCTGCATTTTTGCCCATCTTAGTCCAGCGTAACGCCACTTGCCACTTATGACGACTTCTGAATCTGATTTGCCTGTCTTCGTCGCATAATGTGTTTTCCCTGGTTTTCAATGAAATTTGCTGCACTAAATTTTGAGTAGGTAAATTAATTCCTATAAATACAATAAAGTTGGGGATTAGTCTTACTAATTTATACCCCATTATATACATGTAGTTTTATTTTGGAGTAGGGCTCTTAGTCCTCAAAGAAAATGTGAAACATCATAATTTCATTGAGGCATTTGGGCAAAAATTGGGCTTGTGGCAAGCCATGTACCATACCGGGTTCACATTACTATACACTCTGTATGGTTTCCGAAAATGCTTTTCAATCAACCACTACTAAATTCAATTTTCAAAAGTGTAAAGTATCAGTGTCTGTGAGACGTATAACTTGATCAGCAGTTTATCTTTTAGTGAGAGTGTGTGGGGTGTGTATTCAAGGGGTGCCAATCATGCTACCAATTTAACATATTAAAGAGATCGTGATATTCACACCAAATGTCATGCATGTGTTACAATTCATTCACTTTTCGCACTCCCTCTATGGATATGAACCAGTATTATAGAACACTAAACATGCTAAAGGATTTCACAAGTCGAGTCAGGAAAGACCACGGGTTGTACTGAATAATGATCAAATACAAAGCATTGTTGTAAATTTTGGATATTATCATTATCCAAACCACGTTTTGATCTAACCGTGCTCAATATTAGTATGCATCATCAGATGGGATGTAGAGATTGCAAAACGATCAGAAGCAACACATATCTGAGATAAACCTCATAACCTAACCATGCACGAGGGAATGCCATTTGAATGTGGATAATATTTCTGGCATTGCTTGTGGGTAGAGTCCAAATATAGCAGGTGCCTTGAATTGGTTAGCTAGAAATGTGGCCGTGATTTGAACGGAGTGGTGAAATATTTCACCGGCCTTGAACTGCTCCATGTGCACGCCTTGAACTTGGTGTTGTATGAGAGATATTTATCATATCACTGCCATTCATAGAAACATAATTGAACGTGTACATTTGTTGTCCGGCGTGTGCCGGTGGTGCAAACTGAACGACTGGGTTGTGAGCTTTGTGCAATATTAACGGTCATTTTTTTTTCGTGCAGCATGTGCTATGTCTGCTTTATATTTCAGCTACCTGTTGAAATGTTGGGGGGGGGGGGGGGGGGTGTCACAAAATGAAAAACATAGTCGTTCCCCACAAATGGCCAGTGTCTGTTATAGACATAAAGCGGTTTTATTCTTCCATAAACATTTTCCGCGTTCTTCGATATAATGCAAAACTTACCAAACAATCCTGAATCCCTGGAAAAAATTATTAGACCAAGCTTCTGTAATAAGGGTACTATCATATGCATACAAATTAACAAAAATGATTTGTCTTTGTATTTCATTGAATGAATACCAAATTCCAGCAATTATACTTTGCTTTTTATGATATTTTATTTCATTCTTACCACAAAAACAACGCTATCAGTAACCATTCTTGGTGTAATAATTTTTTCCATGGCTGTAAATTTCGACTGCTTCGGCAAATGAATGTGAGAATAACATGTGTGACAGGCAACTAACCAACCCATAATTTGAACATATGTGTTACATTTCGCATCCCTAGATTTTTAGGATGATTTATTATAGACCCTAAATTAAATTAAATTCAATAAGAGGAAATCACGTTGGGTTTTCACAAATGTTCAGTCACAATAAGATTGATTTCAACCCTCATTTCATCCTTGTCTTTTCCACATCCGAATTGGGGTTGTAATTCATGTACCACAACAATGCACATTTGACAATCTGACAGCCTTGACGGAAGATATGGTTGGAAGCATTGCCATAATACATGCCCATCTTTATCATCATGTTTGTTGTTTTGATAATTCTATTTCGGATCCAGCCACAACTTGGGCGCCGCGGTTGACCATGTTAGCTGTAAACATACTTTAAATTGCGTTCATGTTCTGATTTGGGGTTTAATTAAGATAAAATGTTTTCAATTTGCACGCACAATTAAGGATCAAAATAAGAAACAATATTCCTTTTATCTGCTAAAATATTTTACCGCGACCATGAATAATATTTCAAGAACATTCAGAAAGTAGATCCAGATACTCTATTTCAAAACGTAGTATTATGTTTAGTTTGAATGAGCATTGTTAATGACGTTTGGCATTCAGCTATTTTCGATGTATGAATCCGTCAGGATTGCTGTATTTTTGAAACAAAATATTTTCATCTAGTCAATAAATCAATTAACTTGTATCGGATTATATATGCACAATAACTTAAAAAGCGAATTAAATCACCAAATTATCGTATCCTTGTAATCTGTTTCTGACTTCTTCAAGTCCAACTGCGAGAAAAGCCCAGATCGGAAACTAAAATGAGGTCATCATGACATGGTATTACCGCTTCAATTAGGTTTTGTATTATCTTAAAAGGAAAAATGAAACTCCCATTCAACCCCATGCACAATTAGCCTATATTAGTTCTCGATTGTTATTTCCAAATGTGCAGAAATCTGCAAGTTCATTGAAACTTCCCAATGAATATATGCAGTATTTTCTTCTAGTTGTGGTTTCACTATTTCCCGTATACTTTTGGTCCGAAAAAAATTAAAGTGACAGTAAACTGAAGCCCCAAATGGCGCCATCTATTAACAAGATTTGAAAAGTGTCTGTGCCTCTCATTTTCCCATCATGCCCCATTTTAGTTTATAGAAGCTTAGAATGTACCTGTAGGCAGTTTTCCACATTTCCAAAGCAAAAAATAATTGAAATATAAAATGTGCCTATTATCCAAACAAGCTGTTTGTCCAAATTCCAAATAAAATGCAATTATTTTTCAAATTATAATCTTAATTTAGCAGTCACTGTAAGATGGCGCTGTTTAAGTATTACCAGTTTAATGCCACTTTAAACGTTTTTACACGAGAAACACACTATCCTCCATTTTCTCTTTCTGGTTATGATTTTATTTTTTTTAAATCCAGTTTTAATTTAGCACAAACGTGAACAGACTGATTCCGCCCACGTAACGTACGTTTAGTTTGGTGGTTAGGCTCTAAATCTAGATTCTTATTTCGGGAATTTTTTTTATACAATTACCTATAAATCTTCTGACAGCAGGTCTCCTTGTGTCTTTGTTTTTGAAGTGCAATGTGGTAAAATAATCGCTCTCCAGTTATATATGCGGATTTGTGTGTCACTTTATGATGATCATTAGCTGCTAATTTCTTTGTGGATATAAAAAGAAAAGTGTCTTGTATAAAAAGGAGGGATGAGATAAACGAAGCCTTGTTTATCGACGCCCAGGTTTAAAGATTGGCACATTTAATTCAAATTGTTATGTGAGGTGCAATGAGCGTTAATCAAAGCATGCACGAAATGAATGATATCCATCATCTTGATGAATAATTAATTTGAACAATGTCTTTTATTTGATTTAGTTCATACTCATCCATCAATGTACAGTCTATCAGACAAAAGATTACTCCAGTGATAAACACACCTTTACTATGAAATTCATAGATTATATCATATTAACATTGATTTTGTATTACAGTATTACAATCGCTCTTGTGATGTCGACAAAATGAACATCATCTGTATGCTGTCGATCACTTCAGCTCGAGCGGATATCGAAAATAGAGGTTTTCCGAGAAATCGAAATAGCATTCGTGACGTTAAAGGGGTGATGATTTCTACCAATATTTGCTCAGTCTGCGACGTCACATGCTAAAATCCATCTTCTCAGTGTCTTGTCACATGCACAGCATGCATGCATACAATGTATTGAACTTGTGTAAAAATTTGGATTAAAATGATCTGGAGTAAGATACAGATATCAATTTTCTCTATTTGTCTAACTCACTTTCGTATGGCGTTCTATGTATTTCTTTTTCTCTCTCTCTCTCTCTCACACACACACACACGCGCGCACGTATAAGGATGATTATTTAAATGATTATGTAGACTGGGCACGACAGGAAGAAAAAAAATAATGTTAAAATGCCTATTATTAGGACAAGATCTTTTAAAAAAATTGATCAGCATTTTCTAGGTATCCATGGAACAAGAGGGAAGGCAAATGGTAAACATAATCACAAATAACTCGACGTTTTTCTAGGAGTTCATTGCTACCCATACTTATTTAAGAAGGTAGTCTCGCTGCTTCGTCTACTGTCACTTCTCAATCCAATGGTAAAATCCAAAAATGAAAAAAAAAATCAGTCTGTCATCAAGTGAAAAAAAAATATTCATAGGCTTTAATATCAAGGAGCATTAAATGATGATATCTAGAGATTTTTTTTCCTTCACTACCCACGTACCTCCTCTCTGAAATGGATTGGCATATATATGCAGCCGACATTTTTAAATATTCCAAAGATTTCCATTTATCAATTTAAATCACTGAATTTAAGTCGAAAAACAGAAGGAGGACGCACATCGAACTTGTATTTATTTTTTCTAAACAAACAAAGTAATTCATGTTTTATTGAATCGCGAACGTCTATTAATATTTTCAACGGATCGCTCATGGATATACATGTATATCTACATTTATACATTTTGTTCCGGTACCACTCTGTGTAGGGAAATATGTCATTTGAAAAACAGCTGCTGTCGTGTCATCTTATTCTAACCTAACATTAATTTTAAAAGAAAAACTTACACAGAATTGAAAGTTACCTCGATTCCAGCCCACACGCATGCATTGTATGACAATTTAGGTTAGATTGTAGGTTAAACATTTCAAAATATGAGGCTCGTGTACCATTTAGCATGTTGAATATGTGCTTTGTTTTTACAATTCCCAGGGTTGCAATTTATTTCGAGAAAAAGAAGTTCTGGGACAAAAAATCC
Source organism: Heliocidaris erythrogramma (assembly GCA_025617745.1). Taxonomy (NCBI): domain Eukaryota; kingdom Metazoa; phylum Echinodermata; class Echinoidea; order Camarodonta; family Echinometridae; genus Heliocidaris; species Heliocidaris erythrogramma. Next base: position 16,059,032 of record CM046853.1, on the reverse strand, counting down.
GTTAACGATCAGTGGAGGCAATATATATAAACCCAACTATGACAAATGATTTTCATTTTCTTATTCACCTTGATTCTTGACGAAGATTTTAGTCATGCCATAAATAAATCATGGACTTTCGACAGTGGTTCGTCTGGGCAAATCTGTAATTATTCTGAAGATTGAAAACCTTAGGTTTCAAATAATTTAGCTGCAACTAGAAAATGTTAATGTATAGAAGCGTGTTGAAGTGGATGTGTGACGGCTTCTTAATATTATAATTACAAAAGTCTAGTGACAAACACTCGAATAAGTATTTGAAATTTTATTTTAATTACTTCTGAAGTGATTGAGTTACCATCGGGAATTTATAATAATTGTAATAATATGCAATTTACAGAAAGCTTCTCTTTTGTTTTGTTTTGTTTTTGTTATTGGATAGTGCTAAAATAAGAATAGCTGCTCCGGAAAAGAAAATCTTGATTAAAAAATGATTATATCTCAGTAGCTATCTTTGCCTCTGTTCAAAATCTTATATTACTGTGAAGACTGTACAGTTCCAAACTACACTCTTCGTATCACTTCATATACCAGTTTCAAGCATTACATGGTCCTCATCCCTCTTCCAATTTTTCTATATCAGTATTGTCCAGTGCTGTACATGTCCTCACGACTCCAAGATTGATGTTGGAAGTTGTACGAATTACCATGGTAACGGGTTGAAGGTGGTTTCTCTCTGGTTTGCCTTCTCCCTCCCGCCCCCGCATCTTCTCCAGATACGTCACACCTTCTGAATTCATCCACCTGTTGTTTGGTGTCATCTCTAACAAAAAACAAAACAAAACAAAACAAAACAACAAAACAAAACAAACCAACCCCCAACCCCCCCCCCCCAAAAAAAAGAACAAAAAACAACAACAACAAACAAGCAAACAAACAAGCAAACAAAACAGACAAATGATATGTACTCGGGTGGTTCCCTATATAGACCCGCACTACGCGAAGAGTACATGGGGATGCCAGCATTACGTAAGTTACATATTAAGTTTTATGAATGTTCATATTGCCGTTTTCTGATGATTCCTTGCAGCATGGGTCCTACAGAACAACCTGTGTCTAGGATTTCCAGTTTTCCTGGCTTTTTTGAGATATAAGTAGGCTTATGATATTGCTATTATCTAACCCTCTATATGAGCTACGCTTTGTACATTTCGGCCTTCCGACACAATGCTCAGAAAGAGGGCATAAATTATGATCGTATTAACATTATTTACCGATGGGAATATTAATAGAATACGAGTTGAATTTCAGTACAAAATGTAAAGCCTCAAATACAAACAGAAGTAATTAGAAGTGAAAAGTTGTTTTTTTTTTGCCATTGTCTCAACGAAACAAGCGTTACAGTTTCGAGATGCTCAGAGGCACTCCCAAGGCACCAAGTACTTGTACACCAAGGTAACGTCCTGTCTGTGCAGGTCAGCGACATCACGTCAAAAAGGGATGAAAAACGTTTTTATTTTCGATTCGAGGGATTTCTGTGTGGACGACACGATTCCCGCGTGAAGATCTCTAAAAGAGGACGCAAAAGTATTATTTTCATCGCACAAAATCTGTCAAGTTGATTCATTCAGTACATTTCATCGGGAATATCAGGGTTCGTTGCCACAATGAATATGACTTCGTGCAGTTCTATTAGTTCTATGATCTCCCTAGATTTTGAGCAGATCACTTCGAATAAGGAAGTAACAATGCTGACATTTCAGCGCATTTTGTTTGACTCTGAATATCTATGGAACGAATTATTTTTAAACAACAGTTGTCGCTGAAAAAATGATTTGAATTATCCAAAGTGAAACAGGGTTTCACCATCAAACTTATTTGATCTGACGTTTTGGGAAAGAATGTACATTATCAAATCATGTTAATAAACTCCCATGCTAAAGCTTTGGAATATAAAATTGAATCATAAGTCGTACAGATGAAGATGTCTTATTTTCTTTTTAAAATGTCTATATTCTAGGACTATACTTCATCCCACTTGACAACATTTCATGTAAATCCTACATTCAGTACGGCCTTAATCTAAGTTGGTTATTATTACATTTTGGAAAAAAATGTATATGCGGACAAACTCGAGAGCTTATTTGCGTTTCTATTTTCTGTTGTACAATCTTGTACAATCAATACTTTTTGGGTTCCGACATTGTGCATTTTTATAAGTCTAATAGAGAACTCATACAACTCAAAGGACCATAATCGAACCGTAATTATCCATTTGCAAAGTCAGAACCTTTTCCTTTTTATCAAAGGAAATGATAAAAGGCCACTAAAACGGTCAACTTTTGGACAAGATAACGGTCAGTGTTTAGGATGAATGAACACAGACTGACCACAAGTCGCCAGGCCGGCTTCACTGGACAATGAGTCTAGTGGTCCTGTATTATGTTGTCTGTCTGTTACTACTTGAAGAGATGTGTGATGTTTGCTATGAAAAAAGAAAAGTGGCACAAACTGTAAAGATCAAACTGATAGCATGATAAATCAACTGTATCCCGCCGCTTTGAAGTAAAAACCTCTTTATTTCTACAAGTTGACATGGTTGATGGTGGTCATTATGAGTGACATTTTTGCCCATTTTGTGCCCCAAAGTCTTCTGTACAATAGATGGCTCTCAAAGATTGAAATTGTTCATTTTGTTATCTTCCAGTGAAGTCACGGAAGTGAATGACAGGAAATTAAATGCTCTTCTGTTGTATTGATAGAATATGAGTTGAAGCAAATAGAAAATGGTCAGGAATTGTTACCTTCTATTAATGCTATAATACTTATTATAGGATTTGCCAAAGTTTCATTATTTATTCAACAAAAAAATCTTACCCAAGGGAATATGTGACGAAATTGGTATAAGTGATATAAGCTGGACCGGAAACACATCCCCCATACATAAAATATTACGTTGTTAGTGAGATGTATTGAGATAACTGATGGGGTTGTTTGGTAAAATGGATTTAAATCGTGATTGAGATTGACACGAACAGCCAATAAGTTTGACCTAAAATATGTATTTCAACTACCCACTGATTAGGAACATATGCAACCGACTTGGGTTCTTAAGGAATCTGGGGGAGGATAAGGTGTACAGAGGCAGAGAGAGGCGGGATATTTTAACGATGAAAGAAAATGACAGAGAGAAAAACTATGATAGAGTCTTAACAAATCATTTAATCTTTTGTCCTCAATGTGACGATTTTGAGCTTGAAAAATTGATGGAAATACATTAACCGTTATAACTTTCTATCGACAAACACAATACGTAAATGTTAAAGACCTATGCAAACAAACAAATGTGTAAATCAATGAATGAATAAATATATAAACTAATATTATGAACCTCACGTTGAAAATCGTGAATGTTGTCAGTAATAATAATTTAGAGCAAACATATACCCTTTAGCAACATTGATAATCAAACTCTCAAACTAAGAGTCTGGTGGTTGATAATGAGGAAATAGTTATGTTCATTTTTATGTCATGAAACATTTTTGCCTCCTGAGATTCAAGCCCCAAACATTTTACCTGGGTGGTCTCAGTATTTCGTGGTTTTCTTTTTGCGTAGTCATCAAAACATGTTTTCATATTTATAACTATTTGCCTTACATTTTATAGATAACCCACTTCATGTTATTAATGCGTTATCTGATTTCTTAAGATTTATCTTTGATCCTAATTATGACCTACATCAATTATCCTTTTTCTTTCAATTTACAGCAATCTGTGAAGCGGGTTGTGTACATGGAACCTGTGTAGCACCAAACCAATGTCGATGTGAGCCGGGATATACAGGAGCAAATTGTAATGCAGGTAAGAAACAACATCATATCTATGAACACTTATGTTCCTCTTTGTATTTTGTTACCAATTTAGACAAGAGTCATGTTGCTATCGAACAAAAGTTACATTATCTTACAACTACTATTTGGAAATCGGATAGCCCTTTTTTAATGCAAGGTGTGTTAAAAACCAACTGCAATCGTTTTTGGAAGTATAGACATATGGATTTGAAACATAACGGGGCCAAGGCTATATACTGCAAATATACTATACTGCAAATATGCTATATAGTACTCCGTTTGCGTCTATTGTACGTATCATTTTTGTGGCAGTCGTACTCCTTGCTTTTCTGTCAACGAAACGTTTAATTCAGTGGAACTATTTGCTTAATTGCAAATGGAGCTCTGCCTTTCCCATTGCTTATAACAACAAAAAGTATGGCTACTTTCCGTTATGCCTACTTTCCGTTATGCCTTTCTGTAAAGTAAACACTGAATAATCCGAATGACAGAAACAAGTTTCATAAAAGCTTGGTTAATTACCCTGTGCCTATAGTTCAGTTACACTCACCCATTCACATACCTCCTGGTACATCCGTGAAAGCCTCTTTTCACCACTGCATTTTTTTAATGCTGTGGCGCCACTATCCGCGTACGCAGACTGTTATTTAGTATAGAGATAACAAAATTTGTACTGGATGCTTTATGGTGTACTTAGCCTAATGGGAACACCTCTCTCGATGTCGATAAGAATCATTTCACTTCGACCGAGACGAAATTCATGACACATCCAGACCAACATTAGGAAATTAGGGTCGATTTTGATAGGGTAATTAACGTAATGGCCTACGTTAGGCTGGGGGTTATCATCATGATCAGATGATAACTTACCTGGAGAAAAGGATTTCATTGCTTATTTTGTAGAGAATGTTCGTTTCTTTTGAAAGAAAACGGAAATCAATAATGTAATTTTCTACGAAAACTACATTGATCATAATTATTTGCTCATAACGGCGACCATATATGGGGGGGGGGGGGGGGGAGGGGGTATCGTATATTAGGATGATCTGTTGTATCCATGCATTAAGTACTCAAACACTGTCACTTTGCAAAGCTAAAAGGCTGTCAATATGTTCTACTGAACATGTTTGATATGTCTTGTGTTTTACAGACAAAAAAACTGTCATCATTTCGAGTCGCGTACTTGCGAATAGGAAATGTGATGATTTACTTTCCAATAAACTTCGTTTCATTAATAAACGAGTTGTGAATTTTGATTCAATACAGATTTAGACAAAAAATAATACTACTGAAAAAAAATGTTAGTGGGCAGATCAACTTTTGACATTCCTCACCTTGCTGGATCTCCTCCTCCTGCTATTAAAATGATAAAAAATCCTTATTCCTCCCAACCGGTCATTACGACCTAATACAGGTTTCAAAAGCTCCTGTCACCATGGTCATGCTACGCGTAACAAAATACCTATTATTTTATTCAAACCAGAAACACTCGCCCACTTAATGGCTCTTTATGGGGATGGTGTGGAGACTACGGGAAGCTAATTGGTCCGAAGATGCGCACAGTTTGAAAAATCACCTGCAAAAATAGTATGGGGAAGATTGCTGTGATTAGGTGACAGGGAGTGACAAACATCCTGCTATAAACATTTCTTTTTAAATAAAGAAGATGACTTTCTTTTGAAAGAACGTATCTGTCATTTGATGATATTGTCGTAGCAGGGGCAATGTTTGTATTTCCTACTGTGCGAGTAAATGAAGTATGGCACGAATCCTTTAAAGACGAATGGGACGAATTGTCACGGTTGTTTTGGCAAACGTAAAAAGTGTCAACGATCTTAGATGATACTGGCCTCGAACTTTGAAGGAATGTGTCGTTTTGAAGTAATTGACCATAGACTTGAAGTCAAGCTAAAATATCAAAGAAATATTAATTTCTGTAACGATGCCTGATGTACTTTATTTACTTCTGCATATTGGCTTATATATCTCAGGCAGAACAATGTGTATAAAATAAAAACTGTCAGCTAGATTTTTATATCTGTCTATTCAGTGAAGTCCTCTGTCCAAATGATATTCTGTCAAAAGATATCCTTTGACTTAAAGTGTTGTACCCCTCTGAGTTACTTTGCTGGCACTTAATCTCATTTGATACCTTGGTTTTACCCCTTACCATGACCCAGCATTTGTCCTCTCAGACCAATACTCAGATGTTTGTTTATAATATCATGTGTTCAACTGCTATGAGGGTGGGCTGTTTACATAGAAGAGGGAATCTTGGAGGGCGTGTCTTTAAGTTATGACATCAATGATTGTTGAGGGTCTTCTTTCAAAATTTATTGGGTTATTAAATACACAGCTTTAATACAGACATCACCAAAAAAAAAATTGCTGACAATCTAATATCAATGGATGCTATGGATGAATGTTCTTCGTTTTACAGCTTTAAAGTGAGGGATGTTAACTATAATTTCATGTCATCGTCTGTTCAAATAACCAGATCGACAGTTGAGTGTTGATATGACCCGACCACGTATTGCCGTCCGTAATACGAGTACATTGGAATAAAAGTCATTCAATGCTCCACAGTATAGACATACAATTTCAGGGAACACCACATTATAATGAGAGAATGATTAATGAGTATATCAAAATAAGTAGAGGGATATGGCAGATATGGTCCTCAAAATATACACATTTCATACGGCATATAATAATTCCTATTTTCCCTTAATTGATTTTCATATCTACGTTTAAAGAGATATGTAAATTCCATTAAGGAATCTCCTGTATGAATTAACAATTAATTATTCTTTTTTGTATCCCTTCAACAGATCAAAATGAATGTGGTATGGAGCCTCGGCCGTGCAATCAGAGATGTATTAATACTCTGGGAAGTTTTAGATGCCACTGTGAACAAGGCTATCTCTTGGAAGAAGACGGGAAGACCTGTATACGTAAGTATTATAAATTTTCCTCACACGCCTTGTTCTTCCGAGTTTAAAACATACTAATTATAATTACATAATCATTTATCAAGAGGTTACTTCCATGTTGTTAAAACTTGACGTTATACCTTCCATGACAACAACAATAATGCCCAACATCATGCTTCACGTTGTGTCCCATTTCTAAAAGAGGTAATTAAAGGGATACTCAACCGCAGATTGTGGAGGTTGTTATGCCGCGAGAGGGCACCGTGATCGTTACCTGATCATGCCGTTGCCTAGTCCGATTTTAATTCTTAATCGTCCGCTTCCGATCCCCCACACACTCACACGCCATTGATTCATACTCCACTTACCGCGCAAAGCCGCTGATCGCGCGACTCCACTACTCCCCGAAAAAAATGTATTGAGGATCGACAAATTTGGGTAAGTCACTCGCCCTCAACGTCCGCTTGGTCTGCTTGCATTATTCAATACAGTCCACTAGGTGGACTAGCCGTTGCCCCGCGGCAAAGCAAAACTTTGAACAGACTGGTCGCAGCACAACATGCACGCTCCGCCTGAGCTCGAGCTCTCGTGCGAAATTCGGTCGGCTTCGTGCAGTCCGAAATGTAATCCCAGCAGTCCGACGGACGCGTTCGACGCACAAACTTTGTGTACGAGTCAATGGGGCTTACGCAATCCTGACTTTCCCCACGGCCGCCTGGTGGCGTATCCCTTTAAGAACTTCAACAACGATCTGCATAAAGCCTACCGACATAATTCAAGTCTCACTGTTGTTTATACCATAAGATATTTTCCCAAGTTGTATTTTTTTCATTCAAATTTTAAACATCCGTGTACTAGAAATGGTAAATAGACCTCTCTTTCAATATTCATAATATAACACAAGTCAGCCTGCCAGCCAGTCTTTGGCTCAATTCCAGTCTCACGTTTTTTTTTGTACCATTTTTTTTTTATTTGTAAAAAAGATTCTTCTGTATTCCTTTTTTTAAACCGACATCTTAATCTCTCTTCGACTGAAAATGATAAATGCATCTTTTGTTAGTATATTCAGAATTCAAAATCAGCCTGCCAACCAACCCTTAGCTTTTCAAGAAAACTGGCGCCCTGCAGCATAATTCACACTCTATCTGGATTTACCGTATACTATAGGCGACGAATATAGAAATGTAAGAACATTCCCCGTGTAGAATGTATTTCTTGCAAAAAAAGATGAACATCTTATCATCTTGGAAGCTTTTCGTTCGTGATGGAAATGTAAATTTTAAATGATAAAGATCCGTTATGGCATGCGAATGATCCCCCTTAAAACCAACCGGCGAGACATGAAGATGATCCCCAGATTAATGGTGCCAAAGTGACTACATAAGATATGTTGCTCACGTAGATAACCTTGAGATAACACTTTTGTAGTGATCTCTTCATCCAGCTCGAGTGAGATGTGTGTACAAAACTACAAGCCGTGCTTGGGGGTCATACGTTGTCAAAAAAAGGTCGTCAATAACATGCAAACAATGTAATATTTATGAGCACATTTTGTACTTCCTTTCTATGTTTGGAAGATTATTATAAACATCCTGGATGGCTTGGCTTGGTAAAAAAATACTTTCAAGAGATTTTTTTGTCTCTTTCATCCAGAACATTTTTTTCTTCTGTCTTTCTTTCAATAGCAAGGGATTGGCCTAAATAATGGGATTCTGAAGCTGTTGCTCTTTTGCGGCTTCTAAAACTTTGGTTTACTCTTCTGACATCTCTTCCCCCCTCTCACTCTCTTTATATTTCCACCTCTCTATTTCTTTCTTTCTCTTTCTCTCCCCTCTCTCTCTCTCTTTATCTCACTCCTCTCTCTCCCTCGTTATATATCCCTTTGTACTACAACACCGTATCTCGTTCTCTTACCATCTTCCTAGCCCTCTGTCATGTTTGTCTTGCCAATTCTTTTCTATAAGAATAATACTTATTTCGTTGTCTGCGTATCCGGACATCTACCCCTGGACAACCAACTTATGATAACCACCCTCTAGGACAACTACCCCTTAGGACAACTACCCGCTAGGGCTACCACCCTCTAGGACGACTACCCCCGGGACAATTACCCTCTACGATGATTACCCCCAGCTAACTACCCCCTATGGCAACCATCCTGTAGGACAAGTACCCACCGGACAATTACCCCCCAGACAACTACCCCCTAGGACAATTACCCCCAGACAATTATCCACAGGAAAAATTAACCCCCCAATAAAATGACCCCGATAACCCCCCCACCCCAGGACAATCACCCCTGGACAACTACCCCAGAATCCGGGGGGGGGGGGGAGGGGGTAGTTGTCGGGAGGTAATTGTCCTGGAGTGGTTGTCCTAGGGGTAATTGTCCGGTGGGTACTTGTCCTAGAGGTTGGTTGTCCGGGGGGTAATCATCCTAGAGGGTAATTGTCCCGGGGGGGAGGGGGTAGTCGTCCTAGAGGGTGGTTGCCCTAGGAGGTAGTTGTCCTAGGGGGAAGCTGTCCTAGAGGGTGGTTATCCTAGGGGTGGTTATTCGGGGGGGGGGGGTTGCAGGGGTAGGTGTCCTAGAGTCCGTTGTGTGTTCACCTGTTACAAACTATGTCATGTCAATCCATTCCGGGTATGTATAGATGTAAACACAGTCATGTAGCTTCTAGGCCCATGCCCAGCAGATACCCGACACCCCTTCCCTTCCCCTTAATAGTATGTATCTACGTCCATTCTCAACTTATATACCCCACTGTATGACTTGAATGTTACCATCAGGTAATTGTACTCTACTACAATTATCACACCCGTCGAGGAAATAATAACAATGATCACATCGATTTCGGTGAATTATCATCATCATGTTCCAAATCTTTGGCATCCATACCAGCAAATATCTCGAAAATCCTGACAAGTTTTGACGAATGAAATGAAATGTGTGAGCCAAGAAAAGAGAGAAGGCGCCTGACTGCTTGTTTGGAATCAAAACAGTTTTAGGGCAATTGATGGTGATAGTGCTTTCCGCCTTTGTGGAAACTGTCAATAGTGAGCATGTTCTTGATTTTTGGAAAATATGTGCCCGAAGAGAAATTTGCTTTGTATTGCAAGAAAATATATTTTTCGGTATTTAAAGGTCAAAATGAACAAATAAAGAAATTATTGAATTATGAATATGGTTCCATTTTAAAAATGTCAAAGAAGCAAAGAATATATCAAAAGGAAAAACGTGGACGAGAAGTTTTCATAATACCGTCTTTTTAAATTGTGGTTTTGTTTTATTGAATAGCAAGCAAACATGCAGCAAACAACAACAAAGACGCAAACTAACAAAGCCTAATTATTGAGTGTCATATAGTGTTGTATGCCTTCTGATCTGAAGAACCGAACATGTTTATTTAGAACCTTCTATAAAATTAGCAATGAGATCTCAAATTAGCACATTATACAGGTATATAGGATAGCTGGAGAACTTGGTGTATGCTTCTGCTATGTGTCATATGACAGATGTGCCATGTGAAACTCAAAGGAAGTGCATGTGTTTAAGAGCATTATCACGGGTATGACCCGAGATCTATTTAGGTTAAAACCATTTTAACAGTATTTTCTTCCCACTTTGGGGCATCTTTCACCCCTTGATGGGTTCTGAATCACACTGTAGGGGTATTTTCTTAGGGAAGTGATTCAAGTTTGGTAGTAGGACATTGTAGGAAGTACCTCGTTTGAGTTCATGTGCTTCTGTAGAAAAACAAGGTCCGCGTCCAGTTGGGACGTGTTGTAGCAGAGTAGTTAGATATTATAAGAGTAGACAAGAAAAGGAGCCTTAAGAGATTCTTTTTTTTCTTCTCTCTCTCTCTCTCCCTCTCTCTGTTTTTTCCTCTATTCCCCCTTTTTCTTCTTCTTCCTCTGTGTATTTCTGGACCCCTCTCTTATCTATATATCCCGCTCTCGTTTCCATCTCCTCTTCCTCTCCTTTTCCCCGCTGTCTCTCTTTAACACCTTCCTCTCTTGTCTCTCTGTAATGTATTTTTGTATTTTTCTCTCTACCTCCATCTCTCTCTCTTTCTCCCGCTCACCTCTTTCTCTCCTCATGACCAGGTTGAATGTGTATTTCTTCAATTGCCTTCCTTGTTCTCTTTTCTGTAAAACAAAACATTAATTCCAGTTTAGTAGTTTAAACCTCATTTAATTTAAATGTTAAAAATAAGGAAATAAGTCAGATAATAAAATGAGAACTATTGATTATGCTCATAGAGTTTGGTGCACAACCTATGATATAAATTTTCAATCATATAAAACTCTTTAAATCCTACTTTCAACCATAGAAATCAACAGACACAATATGTCTCAATATAGCTGTTCAAGATTCAAAAGGAATAATTCATTGCTTGCTCTATTCTCCATTAACTACTCCAAAAGACAACTTTCCAATTTCCCCGATCCAAACTCTGGTTACAAACGACAATTCTCTTTTGTTTGGGATTATCCTATAATCACAATACAGTCATTCAGGCGAAAGTACAATCAGTATAATCTTTGTTACAAATTTTTTCCTTGAATTGGTATCTTCCAGGCATACCAACAAACTTCACTCAACGAGGTGTGTCTAAAACCTTTCGTTGTGTGGACCATTCGCATTTTGCTTTAAAAACCGAACAGGCGTCGAACCGTTGCAGAATTTAGGGAAAGAAATCTTGTGATCAAGAAGGATAATCGAATCATTTAAGTAGAAGATTTTCGAGTGTTGACCTTTTAAGTAACCCACATCATGCCTTGAATTCCCATTGTCCTTTACTATGGACTTGTAAACTCAGTGTATGTATATCATCTAGGCAGTTTTCAGTCGTTAAAGTTGAACATTTCTCCTTCTTATTTAGAGTTTGTGAGGTTAGAATCGCCTCTATGCATCTCAGAATGAATGTATTTTCCTTTGAAGAGGATAACGTAACACCATCATTATTCGTCATTTTGATTATTACTGATCTAAGTAAGATGTAGACTTACCAACGATCCTTTTATAATTCCCTTTTACTCACCACCATCATTTTGTTTTATTAACCTGCGCCCCCTTATCCTACCCTCACTCCACTCCAGTAGAATATTGATTGATCACCCTTTGGTTACCCCACTCTCTCTTCCTCTTCAGGTGACAGCCGATGTTATCCTGGTCGATGTGCATATGGATGCAGAAAGAACGGACATCGTCTTGAGTGTATCTGTCCAGCGGGTTTAGAACTTGCTACAGATGGTTACCACTGTTTAGGTAGGTGCACTTCCTTGTCCTTTTTATCAGTGGCGTAGCTAAGAGGGTGAATTGGGGACACGTACCCCCTCAATTGCGAAAAAAAGACAAGAAAAGAAGAAAGAAAAGGAAAGGGGGCATGTAGGGAATACCCTCCCCAAGCTTTTACTCCTGGCCTTGATCCCTCACATGTCATCCACCTAGTTATACTGGTGTCTCTCCCCCCCCCCCCCCCCCCCCCCGTAACCCAAGTGCCCCTCAATATCTGGTCCCACGCTACGCCTTTGGCTGTTGTGGTCCAGACAAAAAAAATGGGTGGTTGCTTTACTGTCAGAGTCGATTCATGCATGCTATTTTGTGCATTTTAGAACAGTTTCCTTTTTCTACACCGTTGTATAATGTACCTTATCATAAGAATTTGTTACTTATTTCACGTCCCCTGCACTATTCCGTCATATACTAAATGTCCCTGTGATGCATTCAACGATTGTGAATTATAATTTGATGGTAAAGTGTAATCAAGACTTTGAAATACGAACACATATTTAGAAAAGAAAGTCATAGGGAATGATAACGTTAGACAGAAAAATAGACAAACAGAAAAACATACAGAGTTAGAGAAAAGGGGTGAGGACAGAAAATGACTCTTTGGAGTCGAAACCTTAATCAGATGAGGCTCTCTCACTGTCTGCCCATTGCACTGTATATAGCAAGATGATGACGACGTACGTGATTTTTTACTTCTTATAATGATATCTTATTTATAAGCCTGTGATTGTCATCAGTCTGACCGGTTTATACTATAAAACATTAGCTTATCAGACAATGCGAATATAAATGAATGTTACGATGTGTCATCATAATGAGCTTTCCGGTTAATTATCACTTCTGTACTTCAATAACCAATCAACTTGAACAAAAATTATTCTCCCCAAATAATGTTTAAAAGTAAGAATGGATTAAATATTATCTAAACAACATTAATGTATTCAATCTAAATTTAGGGTGACATTCATGCGAATAGAGTTAGAAGGGAAATGGCGTAAATGAAATTATCATTACAATTATGTATAAATTGTTTCCACATGACAATGTTATTTCCGTCTGGTCCAAATATTTTCATGCGTAAATGGGTAATTCGGTAGGTTGTGTTCATAGGAAATAATGAATTAAAAGACTAGAAACAGGCCTCATACAAAGGAACAAAAACGTAAAAATATAACAATGGAGCCAAATATGACAACTTTTCGCTGATCGCTCTAAGACGATTAACGAACCTCAGATGACTGAAGTGAATGTTCTGATTAATTTGTATGTAATAGTTCCCATGTTACATGAATTCAGTGATATGTCAGTTATCATTTCAAGTCATGATAATTGTTTCAACTGCATGCAGACATGGAACATTGTCCGTGCAAAAATGGGTGTTTAAATCGGGCTTAAGATTCAGAGGCCGTTGCGAAGGGCGTGAGGGGAAACGGGATTCATGTTCAATGACAACATTCTTGTTTGATTGCGTGCCACTGCGAAGAAGATGGAAATAGAACAGTTGAACAGTTGTTTAGGGGGGCTAAAGACCATCACCAGATGTGAAGCTCTGTTTTTATGGAACGTTTTGTTTGGAGATTTTTCTGCTGTAATTAGTGAGAGGAAGCCGTTGTAAGGATATTGCGATTGTGGGTGGAAAGGGGGAGAAAAATGATAACGAATCAAGCCATGACAGCTCGTCATAGATTTTGTATTAGAGACCATGAGAACCTAAATTAGATTTATCATAATCTATCACTGGGGTATAGAGACAATAGTTTTTAGTTACAGGTAAACATTAAACAGATGTTCTGTGGATATACTATTAGAATACAGGAATTATGTACCAATATAATAGTAAGGTTATATTTATTTTCTCATAGTATAATCGGAAGTTCATCTTCTCATGAGCAAACTCCGCTGTGCATTTGAAGTAGCAGATGGATTAATAGAAAAGAATAAGAAAGAAGTAAATGGAAAGGGTAGAAAAAGGAAAACATATAGTAATACCTCACATGTGTCAGATCGAAAGAGGATTAATTACAAAGAGATTAAACGATCAAGCAATTGATTTCGAAATGTCTAGACAACTAAGCACAGGAGGCAATGATGATTAATGCCGTCGCGTCAAGTTGAAGGCAATAAAATGATTTATTTTTACTTTCTTTCAAATTTGTCTGGATTAGATAAATATACTTCGAATAGTCAGATTATTTTTCCGTTTTTGACATTACTGCTGTTTGAAGTTATAAGATGAGACAGAAAATAGCACAAGAATGAATGAAAAGAAAGATAATCACTCGTTCGACGTGTAAGAAGATATGTATGTGGAGAAAACCTTCATTGAATAAGTTTTGACGTAATAGAACACAATCTTTCCACGTGATTACCCCCCCCCCCCCCCGCCACTATCTAAATGAGAAAAGAACTATCTTTAAATATATATGCAATACCTCCATATTCTATATCCCTAAATTTCACATATATTTTTTTAGTGTAATTTCCTGATTTCGGTTGCCCTTCTGGAAAAACAGCCGGGGTCCTTCTTTTGAGACTTTCTTGAAAGCGGTGTTAATCACCATTTGTTGACAATAACAAAAACAATTGCTTCATGTGATGTCTGAACGGCGTACGACTTCAGTAGGGTGGACAAACTACCATCTGACAGTTTCCTTTGTTATATCCAAATTATAGAATTACAGATAATACATACATATGCGTAACTAATATCGAAGATTCCGGTATTTGATTAGGCATGTTCCGTTCAGGATCACATGAGAAAAACATTATTAATTTTATTAGACTTTTCGTACAGTGCAAAATATATCCCCTCTTGTGGCGAGTAATAAAAATACATTGAATTCTTGATATATCATTGATTCCTTAATACGAATTATGCTTGATTTATTTTATTAATTTGACAGATATTGATGAATGTGCTGAAGGGACTGTTCAGTGTCCCTCAGGCCAAAGATGTGTTAACACCTATGGAAACTACATGTGCCTCTGCCAAGAGGGATTCCAGTTCAGATATATCAGCGGGAAGCTGAGATGTACAGGTAATGCTCAACGCATTTAACGACATTTTATTCATGATGTAATGAAAATGCTTGTTAAAGCCCAAATTGTTCTCGATATTATAAGACCATCACAGGTTAACAGCCTCTAATTAACAAATATTCTTTCAGTCATAGAGCACGACTGCAAAGACCAACAAAAGAAGAAAAAAGGGAGAAAAAAAGGAAAACAACTAATAAGGCAATTTCAGTAGCATTGTGCATCACATTACAATGTAATACTACATTAGGTGAGCATGGTTACCGGAGGCAGTATATACAACAGGGACTTGAAATTGTCCTTGAGTGTATTTTAAATACACCTGTATTCTAGAAAAGGAGGACGCAATTATCAAATCTATCTGCAATCTCTCATTATTGCAGTCACCATCGAGACATGTCTGGGCTCATTAATCGCGAACCATCACAGATTGACTAAATCATTACAAAAGCTAACACTTTAAAAACTAACAATAGTGTTTTAATTCCTCTGTTTGGGTGACAGAATTTAGATTAAAAATGTGAAAATGTTATCATGTAGGAGTCCTGTCATAACAATTCTATTCAAAGTCTCACAAATCAGGTTATTGTAGGACAAAATCAGTCAACGTTGGCAAGAAATGCGAAAGTGACGTTTCTCTTGACTGAGTTTCCTTTTGTACTTTTAAAACCACAATCTAAAGCAGATTGTTAGGCATGAAGAAGAAATCATGCAGTTAGGAAAGAAAGATTATTGTCTATCTCATAGAACTAAACACGTTTGTACGTGTGGCGTGAGCTTCAATGGATGTATTATGTGGCTTGGAGTGAATAAGCTGCTATACTTTAAGAGGTAGAGCGTTACAATTTAACGAATGCACACATTCAACTGTAAAGTTTACTAATTGCATTCACCAGACCGTGTGAGACAAATTAACATATTCACAAAAGTGAAGTTGCATGTGCTGGATAATGAGCAAAGGATGGAGTTATGGCTAATGAATAAAAGTAAATCTATCAAGAAAAACTGCTTTATGAATAAGAAAATTTTGATGTGTTTGAAAAAGACAGACATCTTATCTTGATTCAAGGTCGAAGATGTTTGCGAAACATCTTATCAATGTAATATCGAAGCTTGAAGCTTGCTGTCTATTTGTCTCAAAGGAAGTATTGTAAACTTAAGTTACAGCAGATGAATGTTTCATTAATGTATTTGTGTTTTTCCTGATCCAGAATCGGAAGATAGATGTGCCATAGCAGGACATATCTGTGATACTAACGCCAAGTGCCAAGCTGGGAGTGGCGTGGCTAAATGCGTGTGCAATAGGGGATACATTGGTAACGGAGAGGAATGCACGGCGGTTGGTAAGTCAATCAAACTTATCAAAACTAATCCGAATATGCAATTATTGTATTCAACGCTCTAGCTTTCTTCTACATGTAGTTTCGAGATGAATTTAATCTTTAAATGGTGGAGTGCTCTTTAATGTGCATTAAAAGGTTAACACAAACATGTAATCCTGATTGCCTTTCCGAGAGAGGGAAAGAAGGAGAGAGTGATGGAGAGAGAGCGAGAGAGAGAGTGGGGGGGGGGGGGTAATACCGTACCTCATAATGCTCAGTTTTCAGAGCATGAATCCTACAATTTAAAGGTAGAGGAACACCTCGTATCTCATCTCGTCGATACAGACCTCGGCACAGTTGACTTTGTTCCATACGCGATTTGTTACCATAGTTACCGAGGCTACAAAGCTGTTGTATGAGTGTTTATCCAATGCTTTCGCTGCCAATGTAAAATGATTTGTATTCCCGTACGTCCAGATTGCATCCGTTCATGTACCATTTTCAAAACAATTCTTCATCCTGACATTGATGCTGCTGGTAAATTACCTTTTTAAAATAATTATCTACAATGGTCATTATTCCAGACAGCATCTCTGAAATAGAATACACACAGTACCATTCTAAAGAGAATTATTGATACACACATTTCAGGAGTCAATGGCTACATTATGACCTACATCATGACCAATCTGTATCGTCTCAGCTTCAAACGTTCGTCCATAAATCGTCAGTCATATTCACATTAAATTTCTACCCACCCAGAAGGACATATATGTTTCTCTGAACCTGTGCCCAAATATTCCCATTCATCTTCTGAGTCAGAGTATAATAATTGCCGTTAATAGATAGCGTTGGTCACCACCAAATGAAAACGATTATTTGAGACACAATTAGATGAGCTCACTAGGTTTGATTGAAACAATAACCATGATAATTGCCCGGATGATGTTTTGGATGAGGTCGAAAGTCATCGACAATCAAATGATATCCTATATGCTAATGAAATGTTCTGACTGAAATGAAAGAGTGAATCAGAATCGAATGATGTATGATGGGAACTCCCTCATGTATGTCCCGTGAGTATATTTACTGATATATTTGGCATTTCAGGTAAAAATAATAACTTGAGATATCTTAAGTCACGTTACTGCAACGCCCTCAGGCAATCAAGAAAGCATAAATCCCTGAAATATTATTATACGATGCACAAACGTGATATGACCACCTGATGGGTCACAAAATATAGAAGACTATAAATGTCTATAACTGCTTAGTTGTGCTTACATATCCACACTGCTATATTCTTTTCTCACTATGATACTAAGCAAAGGCACTGCTTTTCAGCTAATCGATATTGTTCAAGTGATGTGAAGAAAACTGAAGGAGAAAAAGAAGGAAAAAAAAAGAAGGAGAAGAAGAAAAAGAAGAAGACAGAGGAGAAGCAGATGGTGATGGAGAAGAAGGAGAAGAAGGAGAAAAGGACAATTTAGAAGAAGAAGGCGACAAAGAAGATGGTGATGAATAAGAAGAAAAGACGTGAAGAAAGAGAAGAATAATAAACGAAAGAGAGAAAGATGTTAGAAAAGAAATAATTCCCTCATGCAGTAGCAGGTGTGTTGACTCAGCAATCAATGTCTCCATATACCAGGGTATGGAAGAGTGTGACTAATTCTTGAGCTTCTGTGGTGAGATATTTTGTAACCTACCAATTTTTTTCTTATCACTCTTTCTTTGAAAATTTTGCATCATCATTTCTGTTATCAATAAACAATGTAAAACAGGAATTGTTCTTCACACACTATGATCACGT
This sequence comes from Heliocidaris erythrogramma, assembly GCA_025617745.1. Taxonomy (NCBI): domain Eukaryota; kingdom Metazoa; phylum Echinodermata; class Echinoidea; order Camarodonta; family Echinometridae; genus Heliocidaris; species Heliocidaris erythrogramma. Next base: position 16,040,805 of record CM046853.1, on the reverse strand, counting down.
TCACGTCACGTCGTCACGTTACACGACCTTTCGTGAATACTAAACCTTAAAGGGAAGGTAAACCCTGGACTTTTGGCCTACTGAGAGTGTTGAGAGCACAATTCTTGACATTACTGTGAAAATTTACCTCTTATGAACGCTTGACGGTGGAGTAATTCACACTTTTGTGAGCAATGATCGTCTGCTACAGCCTGCTATCGGGGGTCGCCATATTGTTGATTCACCCGCGCTATGATGACGTTTTGTCGGACAATATAGTCTCGATGTTTCAGAGCTGTTGCGTTCTCAGCTGTCCGAATACAAAGCGTCCTGTGCAAATCGCCGGCTTTTTGTTTATTATCTCGGTTCTCCGATTACCATTTTGAAACGCGTAATAATGGCGGCATCCGGGTACTTCTGGTCCGAGAGGTCCGACAAAACGTCACAGGGCGAGGCTTATCTGTTCAAAATGGCGACGCCCACGATCGATATAGGACCTTCTAGCAGACGACAAAATTATATTTCTAACTACTTGTTGACGGCGTTAGGGGGCCCAAATGTGTTGAAATTCGACATATATAATCAACAATGTGCCCTTCAACTAAACAGCTAACTAAATCGCCAGGATTTACTTTCCCTTTAAATTCACGAAGGGTAGGATGTAACGTTTGTCAAATACCCCCCCCCCCCCCCCCCCCTCTAATTGACGAAGTGTCGGGTTCGAGACGTGAGTATTCGTAGATTTGCATTACTTTTTAAATAAAGTACACTTCGCCAATGAGAGGGGGATATTTCACAAATTTTACACCCTATCCTTCGTGAGATTAGGGCTAGACTAGTATTCAGGGCTAGTATATGTCGTGTAACGTGACGACGTGACGTGACGTGAACGTCATCGCACGATGGTTCGTAGCAAGCCATGTAGCAGCTACTCCAATCCCCGTCCATCCCTTCAAAGAAATTTCAACCAACGTTCCTCAGAAGCTTCTTTTTTCAGGGGGTAATATGTTATCCCCGCTCTACCTCTTCTGTTTTCACTTTTCTTCCAACATTTGATAATATGCCCAATTTTCCATCTTGTCACGTTGAACGATTCCTCATCTGTTTGGCATTTGTTCCCCCTCTGTCACATCCCTCGGTTTTTCTCTGCTTTTCCATTGTTTTGTTGAAACTTGGAAACATTCAGGCAATGATTCATCGAGAAGTTGCACGAACTCTAGCACCAATGGTGTTCCAAAATGTAGGCACCGCCTTCCTGTGTGCCATAATGCCTCTGATTCAAGCTTTGTTTGTCATTATACCCTGGGCTTCCTCTGAGAAAATCAAAGCCAAAGCATTGTGTAATCCCTTTGCCCTGTCATGTACGTTTTTCATGTAATGATGTACAGATATGAACCAGTTACACGGGAAATCAAAATCAGTACATCAATTACCTGTCAGACAAGCACATCAGTAATTATAATCATTTTTCTTGGAATGATTTACATCGTTATGCACGTAAGTTTGAAAGACAATGTAATTCACTTTAAAGATGACTAGATGTTTTATGATTTCATCAGGAGAATTATTGATCAATATTACAATATAAGCTTAAATTCACTTGTAACTTAGGATGAGATATGAACAAAATATATAAACAAATATTAGCGAGATCCTTTCAAGGGCAGATGGGGAAGATGTTTAAGTAAACTTTTCAATACTGTCTAGTCACTGAAGATAGCAAGAGAAGTAGCAACAGTTGTCCAGATTTTGACTTAACACGTCCAGTCACCTGTACACTAATTTCTAAAGCAATTTACAGGACCGCCTACTTTCTTGGCTAGTTTGGACTAACAAGTTAGTTCGATTTCTTCCTGATTGGATATCCGGTCTGGCAAGAGAAAAATGACTTCGCTGACAGACCCAAACGTGGATTACACGCAAGAAAATAGGATTGTGATTTGGCTATGACAGAATACCGCCAGAATGTCTCTGGGTGTGTGAAGATTGCCCTTCAGGATCACGAGGGAGCTAATGATAATGGCCTTGATTTTGATGTCTCATTTTCGATGATTTTCATGTAATTTTCTATAGGCATCTTGTTCGTGATAAGTTCCATCATCTGACGCATGTAGGAGAAGTGAAAAACAAGTGAAATGATTTTGTTTTTGTTTGTTTTTCACTTGATATGAATTTTCATAGCCTAATCATAATAAAAAATTATATAGAATTATATGCATTTAATTATCACAACATGATTACAGTGTGTAAACAATTTTTTTAGGCATTGCTCCCAGTGTTAAAGTCACGATGAACTGGAATCAAATACCCAAGATCCTCTTCTTTCTGACTCATTAATATTCAACGGTCCGCCGTGGACAATAGTTCATCGTGACTTGGCCGTGAACCAGAATAGCCTGGTGGTTAAGTCGCTGCCTGGCAAGCAGTAGATGACAGGTTCGAATCGCGCTGGTTTCAATTTTTTTCTGACTTGTGATTTTCATTATAGATCGAGCATACGATCTTTAACACTGGGAGTAACGCCTAAAAATTTTTGTTTACAAATTAAAATTCCTCCCATAAAGCTTCTTCATTTACTAATGATTGCAGTGATGATGATTGTGACGGTGATGATGATTGTGACGATGATGATAATAATAATGATACTCATTTATTGTTTCGGATAGAGTGATGGATGGTGGAATATTTACCAATGAAGTATTACTTGTGCAAATGTGTGGCTAGTCATGATGATTATGAGGTTGAAAAAGAAGAAGAAAAACACAAGCCAGTGGATCTCGAATAAGTAACAACATTGCCCTAAAAATAGTAGGTTTTCGGCTGCACAAGAAGAAAAAGGAGGAAATGCGAGGAAAAAAAAGAACAGATGAGAAAGAAAAGTAAGACAAGGGCCTTGTTTCATAAAACTTGCCCCCATTTCTACGACAAATCAGCTTTCAACCAATCAGATTCAAGGATTTCAGTAGCTGATAACAATTATTTGTAACTTGTCATTGACAACAAGTTTTATGAAACGGGGCCCTGTCCTTACCGACTCGACTTGTCGCCCAGACATGAAGAAAAACGATGATAGAACGCAGACAATCACAATGGCTGAATCAAATGTCAAACAAACAATCTTAGTTTATACGCTAACTAAACTCCGCTAGACACTTCTTCCCACTGCATCAAGTGGGTTTGTCATAACTGTCTATATGCACCCCCTGTGTCTTCGTTCTTGTATGTTTGATTTCATTTTCTAATATGATATCTGGGGGATGAAAAAGGAAGGAGCCGAAGAGTTTTTAGACTGTTCAGGGGTATCCCGTCAATGACTAAACAATTTTTAGTGTCAAAGGTGAAACATTGTTAGCCTTCATTGTGATGAATGTCGAGCAAATGTTTCTGAATGTAAAGGTATGGTGGTTGTTTCAAGCCGATGGCATAGAAATTCATCGAAACGTTTACACCAACACTTCAACGATAGATAGTTGGCAAAATTTGACAAACAGAAATTAATCATGTTCCCCGTCGTTAAATATATGACAAGGCGCTGTGATACTGGTCTTAACCGCCATTTTAATCCGTTGAAAAAGGGGATTATCATCATTTTTTCATGTTACATTGTTTTGAATAACATAAGGCACTCTCTCTAGTAATTCCACGTTGTAAGCATTGAGCATTTATGGAAACATGTTCACTTTCATATATACAAGTGAAAATAGGGGTAGGCATAAACACCTGTTGGGTGCTTTTTACTAAGATATATTTATGGTTTGTACTGTGCCATTTTGACCTTTAGGTCTGTTCTTAAGTTCAACTCTAAACAAACTATGCAGAAAATGAGATATGTTTATATTGGATAACTTGTGCAGTGAAAAAAATTGCGATAAATATTAATACATATCTTTCTACATCCTTTTACATTCTAAATTTTTATATCATGGATCGTAAAGTGGATTATTGAAGAGTTCAAAATCGTATTTACGCCAGAAATATTCAAACCCTCACGATCATGACCTTGCGGTATGCTTGCAATTATGCGAACTTTAACATGTTTTCATGATCTGAACTGTCATTCAAGTCGGAATTATAGAGAAATTGTATGTAATATAATGACATTTTGTAAGTCTTGAATTCAACTACAATTTATTTCATGTAAATAACAAAAATTATCACTAAAAGTACCCCCCCCCCCTAAAAAAATAAAATAATAATAAATAAATAAATTAAATAAATAAATAAATAAAAATAAAATAAATTAGATAAATACATTTTAAAAAATTAAAAAATGGTATATAAATCATTAATCAATATTCATTTTGTACATTTTTGTGATGAGAGAAATGTATTTATATTTCCTATTTGTAGAATTGAAGGCGTGCTCACAGCGGCCATGTTTCCCAAGAGTTACATGCACGACACAAGAGCTGATATCAACTGATATTCCTTACCCTGAGGATGGGGTGGTCAAGCTATACGAATGTGGGCCATGTCCTAGAGGATATATAGGTGACGGCGAGACCTGTGAAGGTGAGATTCCATCAAATTTCTTGTATTGATACTTAAACTCTGCTTTCACAATAGCTTCTGATTCTATTTCTACACCGGTTCTTACTTCTGCTGCTCCTCTACCTCTACTCCTATTGGTATACTTCCTCTAATCTAGCTCTTCTGCGGGGTCCGCTCGCGATTCATAACGACCGCTATTCATAGAAAACCGCTATTCATTTAACAGGCGTTATGAATAGCGGTCCTTATAAGTAGTTATGAATAGTGGTCCTTAGGAATAGAGATCCTTATGAATAGCGAGGTAATTTGTCTATGATTTGCTCGCTATTTCGAAGGACCGCTATTCATTTAGTCACGCGTTATGGATAGCGGTCCTTATGAATAATTGGTTCTTATGAATAGTGGTCCTTATGACTAGCGAGGTTACCCCCTGACATAAGTGTAGGTGAAGAGGTACATGTTAACACAGAAGTAGATGTTAAATTACATGTAGATGTAGATATAGAAGTGGAAGTAGAAATATAAGCAGAAGCGAAAATAGAAGTAGAAGTAGCGGTAAAAGTAGAAGTAATTGTAAAAGAAGATGTAAAAGTCTCATGTTGCAGAAGAGGGGTAACCTCGCTAGTTATGTCAGATTTACTTTTAGATGTGCATCTAGGTCTAGCCGTCTTCTATTCTGCACGTCTTCTTTTACTTAATGTACCCTCGCTTCTACTTCTTCAACCTCAAGGCCTTCTCCTCATTTATTTTTCTTCTTATGATTCCCGTATGTATGAAGTCTACTGTTGAGAACGATGATTGTAACTGTTATAGACAGTATTCCGTTCTAATTCTGTAATAACCTTTAAAATTCACCTGTGTACGACATTTCACCGTCGTTTGACAGACAACCTGTTTATGAATTTCTTAGTTATTCGACCATTAATGCAAATCTGCTGATCAAACAAAGCTAAGTGTTACTATTGCCTGTCCGGAGTGCGAAAAAATATTAAAAATAAATCCAAACTTTGAACACTTCTCGTTGGATCATTGATCTGCAGTCATACGAGTCATTAAGCAGTCCCTAATAGATAGACATTTTGTCGCTATTCGGTATCTGTTATAGAATACAACCATTGTTAGGTGTTATCGCTAGATAGTATCTTGTTTCATGCTTGATCAATAGTAGCATACCAGGTTTTAGGAATGCTTATCAGTCCTTTGAATTCGAACCTCTTTTTAAAGGCACTTTTTAACCTTGAAAACACATAATTATAAAGAATTCAGACCAAAAGGTTTTAGGAAGTGCGATTATATGGGTGATAATGATGATATGTAACTCCTTTAAAAATCATTGCTCTAGTTATATACGATGAAATGATGAATGATTTCAGATTTATTTATACCTCAGCATGAACTGAATTCTTTTTTCTTTTTTTTCAAATCAAGTCTTTATTCAATATTTCTCCATAAACAATATACACAAATGTAAATGATACATAAAACTTTATAATATACACAGAAAATGTAGAATTCAAATTACTATTTTTACTGGAACTGAACAGACGTTTTCTTTTTAGACTTTTACAGACGTTTTTCCTTTATTCGAGTACAAGTTTATAAACATTTCACCTATTTTTACGATGACGTAAATTGTGCTTCTTTTCAATGATGTTAAACAACTAATATAAGATTAAATGTATGGAGTTTTGAATTTCCATATCAAATCTTTGATCTGTTTTATATTTTTAAATTCCAGATATCGACGAGTGTGCAGAGGGTACAGACTTATGTCACGATGAAGCAGTATGTACAAACACTCCAGGATTTTACCGCTGTGTTTGTAAAGAAGGATTTACTGGAGACGGATTCTCATGTTCTGCCCTAGGTAAGAATTGTTGATCATTGAGCTGGTTTTTCAATCGGTACTTCTCTGGTTGAATGTTGAACAAAACAAACCATTTATTTCAGATATGTTGATTAATCATTACGAGATTGTATTATTAGCTATATCACTATCTTTCTTTGCATGTCTTGTCTAGTTTTCATCTCCCGTTGGCTCTTACTTCCTTAATGATCGATACGCCCAGACATCAGCAGTTTGCGGCTGTTTGGAGTAGTTCTCCATCTTCCCCTTTCTCTTTTGGTCATTGTTTATGCCTTCTCTTGTCTACGAGATTCAGCTGTCTTATACATTCAAAGACCAACTGTTATTATGTGAGGCTCATATACCTCAATCTTTATTGTTTTATCCGTTTCTCCCTTCTTCATCATCTTTTTTTCCCCATTGTCTTGTTCTCGCCATATTTTGAGCTATTTAGAGCTCTGCCAAACGTCTGTTCTTGTATTTGATATCTGTAAAACCTCACAAGCTGACAACAAGAATGCTTCGACTGTTCCTTAATGTCAACTTCTATGAAATTATGGTGGGGAGCATATTTAAAGAAGGATTGATACTGGTTACATTTTACTGAGTGTGTGTGTTTAATATTCTGAAATGTTGGTAGGATAATGGAAGATGTTTATATAATTATGTGTTAGAGATTAGTTCCTACATCGTTCGATTCACTGTTAAAGCGAAAAGTTAACAATTCGAATTCCTTCAAACATGTAAAATACTTTGCTAGTCGATACCGGGGATCGATAATTTTAGATAAGGGAAAGTTCATACAGACGTCCAATTAGTGTACCCAAACTCAGACATTGCTTTGATAGGTGTGGCTAAATATCTGGAACCAACATCAGGAAAGTGGAATGTATGTGTCTAGCTCCATGTTGATAACCAAAAGTCCATCAACAAATCCCCCCCCCCCCAATTTCCCCGCTGATTCAACATCAACAAGGTTTTTATTAGTATCCCACCAATGTGTATCCACCCATTTCTTCAAGTGAAGTAGAGCATTCAAAGAAGATGAGTCAAGAGGGATCTCTCTCACCACATTGCTCTCAATTGGCTATGCATCATGAATAGATACACATGAATGAAGAGAAAGTGACAAGCGATGGTTTTGGGTTACCCCTCAAACCACTGCACACCGGAGATGGAACTGGAGTAAGGGGGTTGAAAGGACACCGGATGCAGCGCGGTCTGTATGGTGAATGGGTCCGAGGTATTAGGAGGAGGGGACCAGCCCACGTACAGGAGTTAGAGCCATTTTTGTTCAGTCCTTGAAATAACATCCATCACAGGTAGAAATTATCTTGTAACTCATCATCGATGACACAGTTACCGCCCACACAAATGTCACCAAGAACTATACAAGTGGGTTTCTGATTCATGTGTGTCTTGAAACGACTCCAAGAAATTGCATGCCAACAGGTATCAAGTCCAACAGAGAAAGAAATGCAGACAGTCGTGAACATCAACGACTTCTTCAGGAGGTAGTAAAGGGTCATCCTAATCATCGAAATTTCAAGAATCGATTGGTCCGTTTTGGGGGTTGAAAATGAGTCTACTGTTTTATTACTGCACGTGTCTTTAAGTGACAGGGGAATTATTTCAAATGAGTATTTTTTGCTCTCATCAAGATCGCGTTGAAACAGTTGCTAGCAGGAACTGGATGATTAAGAAACGTACTTTTTGACATGACCCTCGAAACGGAGTTAACCAGAAACTGGGTTGAAAATAGACAAAGTCGCTGCAAAAGCAGACCTTCAGATGTAATCGAAATCACGCTGGTAATGACTACAGTTGTATTTATACATCATTTCGATTCGACTGGTATAAGATGGTCTTTGACAAATGTTTCCCCAGGGTCTTGTGATGATATTAGAGATGGCTTTAAAGCTTGTGCATATTAATAACCCATCAATGTCAAAATACCATTACCGTCACCTGTCCCTACTCCTTCATAGTGGCGACACAACTGTTCTCCAGGCAGATACAATGGCCACATTGCAGACTTTCTGGAAATGAAGCCTATTCGGAAATGACTTGAAGAACTTGAACATAAAGTCTAATTTGATCGTGACCTTGACGCCCATGCATTCACTCCTGTCCCTCGTATCGGTAGTGATAGATAATTATGATAGATGCAGTTGTTTCAAAATCGTGTGATCATGTGATCATGATCACGATGATCACAACGATTAATCGAATCTAGTTCACAGAGATTAAAGTTCAGGACTAGCAGTTATGTTAATGAATTGAACGTTAATGCTTTTAAATTAGTGTTGTTGTTTTTATTGTCTCTGTCATATCAATCCTTTGGTTATACCTCTATTTGTGAATCACATCAATATTAAGTTCCATTCCCAAATTCATCAGCCGATCCGGGGAAACCGCTGCTTCATCACCCTTGAATATGTTGAACAGCTTTCCCGGAACATTATTTCGTCATTCGATGGTCTACGAGAAAATCCACTTGTTCCGAAACAGCTTTACCACATGTCATCTGCATAGGCATAATTGTTTATCTGTAGGAGAGTAAGATCTGTTACAATGTGTGAAGAGAAGAGTAAGATACGTTACAATATGTGGAGATATTATGTCAATATCTGTATTGAATGACATTAATGAATCATGATTGCGAAATACGTCCTTTAGTCTCACTGTTGTAATTCGTCGGTCTGTTTCTCAGTCTTGATAGCGTCTGTCTATTTGCTTGTCAGTCGGTCTGTTTCTCTCCACCCCTCTTTTTGTATCTATACTTGTATTTCTGTATCACCCCCCCCCCTCTCCCTTGCCCATCACGAATTTGTGTCGTTCCATGCGTGCATCCAACAATAATAGTATGTTATGACGGGAGCTGTAGGCGTAGACCCCGGGAGAAGTTTGATGGATGCAGGAAACGGCCGCAGGGAAAGCGTAGAAGGAGTTCATAGTGAAAGGAAATCAGCTGGATATGACATTTAGACTGGCCAGGAATCATTGGATTGATGAATTTGTCTTTGTAAGGGGAAGGAGAGGGGCAGTCTTGAACGGAAAAGGGTACAAGGGCGCATGGAACGTGCTGAGGTGAAACCGAGATGTCCTATTTAATGCTTAAAATTATATTTTATCAGATGATTTCACTAGCCGGGAATGTGTAAAATGTTTGATAGTATAAGGTATCGGGGTATGAAATTTAAAGTCTTAAGGTTATTTGTTTCGTTCCTACTAGACTATTTGGAGTGAAATTGAACAGTTAAATAATACCAATACATTCTGTTTGTGAAAGACACTGTAAGTTCTTTTTAAGTCAGTGGTGAATAAAAAAACGGATTAAAAGAATAGAAATAAGAAAGGTTATGTGAGACAGAGACTCGGAGAGAGCTGAAAGGTCAACCAAGTGATTCTTCTCAGGCGCGTTCCATTGCTCTTTTATATGATTTAAAATCATTCATCCAACTTCTGTACATAAGAGTCTGTCGCCCGTTTTGCAGTCTCTGAAATCATCTTGTACGTCCTGTCAATTTCCATGCCAACACTTCCTCCGATTGGAAACGCTTTCAGTCCCACAAGCATTAAACCGTGTAATGAATCAAGACAATGCTAAATACACTGGTACTGAATGTAATCCAAGTATTAAGTTCCTTGTCTTTTCCTTTCTGAATATCTCAAGGATGTCCAACGTGACGGGCACAGGACGTTCATCTTGGCCGCGATTCAGCTCATGTCACTCATCAGTGGAAACACATCAAATGACCATCACATACAATAATAGTTTATCCATTTATTTCTTGCTAATTCACATGAGGCTTGTGTAATCCATATACCTCTTCTCTCGTCTTCCATCTTCATCCGGTCAGCTGTAATTTGTGTTCTAAAGAAAGTCGAGAGAAGTTTGAGAAGGCAAAGTGAGATGTTTATATCCTACAGAAATCGCTTTGAAAACAAGTTTACATTCATTGACGTCTGCTGAGAGAAATTAGTGCTTATTGAATATTTTTTTATCTAAAGTAGTATGTTGAATTTCATTTAATCTCTATTCATTTCATTGTTACTTACCTTCTTCCACTTATTCTATCATTAATTTGTGTGATTCTTATCCGCAGTCGCAGTCGCATTTTAATATGTATTTAAATCAACTCGTTTTGTTGCTATTCTCGCCCAATTTACCTTAGGATGCAACTATCCAGGTATCGTTGCCAATGGTCTGATAACACCTGACCCTACCGGACAGAATGGTCAGTATACCGACCGCACCATCATCAGCTTCCAGTGTCAAACTGGCTACAACTTACAGGGATCCTCTCTTAGCACTTGTCTCCAAGGGATGTGGACTGCCGAACTCCCCATATGCGCTGGTAAGTTTAACCATCCCTTTTATACCAATCCATCCTCCCAACTTAGCGCCCCTCCTGTCATAGTATACACCTCCAACAAAGTATCGCTCATCCCGTACTGATCATATCCATTCCATCATGCTGTCCCTCCAACTATAACCCCCCCCCCCCCCCCCCCCACTTCCTCAATCTCTTCCTTTATCTAGGGTTTAAGACGTTAAACTTTGGGTAGATACAAAAAAAAATATGAACATTTAACTTCGACCAAAAATCAAAGGTAGTTTAGTCTATAATCAAATAAGTAACCCGGACTCTTGTTGTTTTTTTTACGATGGTCGTGCTTATATATTGTAATGGAAATCAACCTCAGAGATGATGATAGTAGAAGCTAAACGTAAGCTTCGTGTCCTGTTTCAGATTTACACTGACGTTAAAACTATATTCCATTGCAAAGCCAAACCATACTTAAGAAGAAAGCAAATGAGATGGTTTCACGATGTGATAAATGGCAAGTCTTTATGAATGCATTATAGGGTTAATGAAGAGTCAAGGAGGGATAAATGGTCCCTAGCTTAAATTCTCATTAGAAGGCCCCTCAGGGGGCATAACAGTTTTGAAGAGCTATATTAACCTGACAGTGAACAAAGCTTTATAAAACCTGCCTTCTATAGCACCAAGTTTATCATGTTTAAGAAAATACCATATCACTACTATTTACTGATTTATATTAATGAATACATCATTAATTCACAAATATATATTAACGAATATGTAAATTTAATAATTAAGCATATAGTTTATTTCCACTTCCAGGGGGGCCGAATCGGCCGCGCCCCCCTTTTGAAACCAAACTGGCATAACTTAAGTACACAATAAAACAAATTGCTTCCTTGTGTACTTTTCTGGCTCCGCAGCTCCCCCCCCCCCCCCCCCCCCTTTACAAAATCCAGGATCCACCCCTGAAATATTTTGTATTTTAATAACTTTTTGACAGTTGTATATTTTCCGAATGTAAACCTCACGTCAAGCTGAGGCAAATACCACTTCCTTCTGTAAACTGATCTGTCATTAACGTAAAATGTTTTTATGATCTACCAGAGAGTTATCCCTCTTTGGGTGTATATACTACATTTACTGTTATGTTGGTTTGACCGTCTGTCTGTCAGTAACCTACAATTACTAGGTGGGGTTCCCATCATGTTCAGTGCCTGTCAGTGGTGTTTAGCAATACAAAGCTGCCATGACATTACTACAGAGTGCCAAGAAAAAAGAATCATCGTGCAGGAAAAGAATGTTTACGCTTATTCACATACCTGATAGTAAACAGGTAAATGTATACCGGTAAACACATTCCCCCATTTCTCAGCGTTTCTCGTTTTAAACTACACTCATGTCCAGAATAATCCTTTTTGTATATGCCACATATATAGGGGTCATTCTTTAACTCCTATCTTTTACAGTTGTTTATGATACACCCTAAACTCAAATGATCTCCACAGACTATCGTTTATTGCTTCCACACATGATCCGTATGATATTCATACTGAGTTGAAAGATAAGTCATTTCCCCGTTCCTGTACACCACGCGAGAAAAGTGACATCAGTTATTTCAACTACAGTATAGTGTTTTCTCTGCAAATGAATGTCACCAGAGAAATATTCCTAATTAGCCGAATTTATTAATATATATTTAATGAGGATTGATCATATGATTCGGTGATTTAGAGAATGTTTTTCACACTCTCCCCTTCGCAGCATAGCCTAAGACCCTCCTACGCGATCTCGCGTGTCTGGCACAACAATATGCTCTGTCTTGATGAAAATTAATCATCATTATTTTGTTACCCACAACCTTTATCTTTTTCGCAGGAATAGTAACAGGATTAAAATTTTAGGATGATCATGTGATACTGAAGAAAGCAGAGCAGGAAGTTGATAGTTTGTTGCTAGGCTTGCGTGTCTTTTGATTCGCTCAGTTTCTTTTAAGCATCTGTGTCACTTGTTGTATTGTGTCTGGCTAGTGGCTCACACTACGGACACATCGACGTCATTGCCAATTAAAGTAAATGCCGATGATACACGGATTGGCAGGAGCACGGAAAAGGCTCAAAACTTTAAGTTATCAATTACCATTACCATTCCCCTTAAATATCTCCCACCCAACCCCCCCCCCCCCCCCCCACCCCTCTCTCTCCCTTCCACTCACTCCATCTCTCGCTCTCTCTCTCTCTCTCTCTCTATATATATTTTCTCTCTGTCGATCTGTCTTATTCTGCTCTCTGCTTTATCTTAGAGTCTGTCTTTATGTATTTCTTTATATCTTTTTGTCGTCTCTCTCTCTCTTTCTCCCTCACCCTTTCTCTTACTCCCTCTCCCTCTTATTTTCTTTTGTCTTTTCCGTTCACTCTATTTCTTTTCCTATGATTATTTTACTTATTTATCCTATTATTTATCGCTTTTAGTTATTTAGCATTGGGGATTACAAGGTTTCGTAAATACGTATTTACTCTTTGCTGCAGACTTCTGACCTTTATTGAGATTGGAACCTATTTCATTTCGTTAGGTCTAGTAGTAAGCCGATCAAAAGATAGCAACAATGTTGAACTCGACTTTTAGTTGACCTACACCTGTAAACCGACTTTACATCCATCGTCGGGATTAACTTTAAAGTAGAATTTGGGTCGTCTTGTTTTTCAAATAATAGTATTTGTGCAACTTAGCGCCAAAACTCATTAAAAAAAATATTTCGTGTTTTTCTTTCCCAGATATTGATGAGTGTCAAACGGGAGGTGCTGTGTGCCACGAGCACGCTACCTGTCTCAACGTACCAGGTTCTTATAGATGTACCTGTAACTCTGGATTCACTGGCAGTGGTATCATGTGCTTCCCATTGTGTAAGTGACATTTTATTTCTACCTCAGGTGATTAGACTGTTTCCTAACTGGCTTGGAGCCAAAGATGAAAGAATTTCTCACCTGTTATGTCACTGATCCATGATCCTATCAGTAACCTAAAATAGCCGAAATATGACATATATGCTGTTATGAAAGGGGCCATTTTTAGTAAAGATAGGTCATGACTGTTCCCAGTCCTTGTGGTATGGTCTTTATTAATCATAGGTCATATTTATGCATTTTTTTCATATTTATGAAGGGGTACAGACAATTCGTTTTGTTCCACTTTCTTCAAAATATTACATAATAAGGAATGGTATCTATACTTGACGTTTTCCAGTGATATACAGTTCCCAAGTCCATGAAATTTGAACATCGTGAGACGAAATATCCCAGCAAGTTTGTTGGTAATTTCAAGTTACATTTATGTAAACCATGCTAGCGTTTGTATTTCCTATTCTTGTTAGTATCTATCAAACAATATAATATGGGAGGTTTGTAACTATTTTTCTTCTGTTTTGTTTGGTTTAAAGATTGCGCAGTTGAGGAACCACTGGTAAATGGTCAGGTGATACCACCACCTCTAGTCGGGGATGAGTACAATGATGGTGATCTTGTCTCCTTCATATGTGATGATGGCTTCTTAATGGTTGGCTCACTCAACAGTGTGTGTGAATTGGGAGAGTGGTCGAATCCTTTCCCTCAGTGTGTTGGTAAGTATTAATAAAACAAAGCCATTCTGAGCTCTTTTTCTACTGCTTCATCCACCACTGACACATTGTTTAATTGTATCACGTCAGATTAAAGAAACTGTAGTGAGATATTAGTAGATGACTAGTGGTAGCTGTTTTGTCGTTGTAGTAGTATTAGTACATTAGTCATAGTATTCACTGCTGCAGTAATGAAAATAGTAATTAGTCTTCAGTTAGATGTTTTCATCTTGTCAGGACAAATTTGCTGCAACTGTATAGGTAAACGTGTATCTGTTGTCTTGGAAGCCTACTGCTCACTGAGATGTCACACAAAAAAAAGATGAGCTACTACATCACGCAGGCCCTGAATATAAGGGTACACACTTAATTTGAATTTCAAAATACTTTGAATTTCTTACGTCTGGTCTCACTAACGAGCACCTATGAATATTCTAACCCTCTGAAGACTTGTACAAATGTTATGTAATAGAATCTTATATATGTTTCCTCGAGAGGGTATCAGTGGAGTGAGTAAACCTCATCTTATCTTACCAGGAAAACTCCCATCTCCCTGATCTTACCATGCATACGTATGTTTTTTACCACCAAACTACAAATGTACCATGTAATAAGTTTTCCATTATTTGTCGATAGGAACGATTATTAATATACATTTATATATTTTTCCATCCCAGATGTTGATGAATGTGCCACTTCTTTAACAAATGATTGTGATGTGAACGCGTTCTGCATCAACAGTCCAGGATCATACAGATGCGAGTGCAATCCTGGCTTTTTCGGCAACGGACAAGTTTGTATTGAAATCGGTGAGGAAGGTGGAATTTTAAACTATAGAGTTTTGAACATCACTGATAAAATTTGTAATGCACACTATGAATGAACATGAAAGCCGATTGGATTGCAAAATAGCTAAATGTAATGAAAATTAGAAATGCAATCAGGGGCGTATCCAGGATTTCCCAATAGGGGGGGGGGGGGGGCGCCAGGAATTATTGATCGCCTCATGGAGGAGAAATTTTTGCTTTTGAAGAAGGGCTGAGATGCAAAATAGTGCTATATAGTGCTATATTTTTTTTTACGACGGCCAATAGGGGGGGGGCGCGCGCCTGTTGCGCCCCCTGGATACGCCACTGATGCAATGATGATGCTAATGATATTAGTCATCTTCTGGATATAGGCAAATTACATATTTCGGACGTCATTAGTAACCTTATTTCAATGATTTATGAATACGCAGTTTTGAAAATACATATTTCCTGACCATCTTTTTCATGTGTGTGTTGTTTGTAGATCCCACATCGTGCGCCGATGGACCCTGTGCGGATGGTGTCGTGTGTACCGACCTCGATCGAGAGGTCGTTCTTGCTACCATTGACCTCAAGAATCCTACCACTGACGTCATCTCATTGTATAAATGTGGTGATTGTCCAGAGGGTTACCATGGTGATGGAGAGAATTGTGTTGGTAGGTTGGAATTATGTCAACCATATTTTCATCTCATTTTGAAAAAGTTTAATGTTTAGGTATCTTTTGCGATGGGGAATGTTTGGGAATCCCAGTTAAGCAGTATTAATAAGCAATTGTTTTCATATGAAGAAGTTACGATACTACACTGACAAGAATTTGAATGAGGCGTTTACATAATAAACTATCGCTTATGATGATAGCTACACTATACTATACTATAATATATCCATCCCAGGGGATGCTCAAGGTGCACACAATGTTCTATTATTACCCTAGTTTATATAAAAGGACATTAACTGCATGAATTAGTTTTGTCAGGAATTAAATAATAAATTAAAGAATGATTAAAAAATTATAAAAGAATTACAAAATACCCTTTCAATTTCCTTTATTTATATAATATTTTTGTAGAATTAAACATTTTATTTCTACATTCACGGTGCTGTTAAATACGTTATTACTCTTTATTGAAGTTTTGTTAATTGATATGAATCTAAAACTGATGTCATTATGATGGGGTCTATGTTTTAGATAATGATATAATATAATGAATATATATTTGTTTTATAAAGTAATATAAAAATGGTTGTCTCTATAATATTCTTCTTTTCAGATATTGATGAATGTACTGAAAATCTATTTGAATGTGACACCAATGCACAGTGCATCAATCTACCGGGCACATACATGTGTACATGTAACGAGGGATATTACGGGGATGGCAAAGTCTGTATACCAATCGGTGAGTTGCTTGTTGGATATATGAAAATCTCTCTCTCTCTGGGGAAAATCGAATGCATTTCTACTTCTCGACAATGTGGAACATATAAATTTTTATTTTTGTTTGTTCAAAATAATAATTTCTGCTAACTCGACGAAAATAGGCGACGAAAATAGGCAACGCTATACAGATAATGAGTATATTCATATTTACGATGTTAGTTATGAAAAAGAGATAAGAGCAGAGTGCGAACGAGAGAGTTGATGCATCTCCAGTGTTTTGTTTCATAATGTTTTTAAAGCTCTCATTATCCAATACGATAATTTCCCCCGATAGTTTTTTACCTTACCTAAGCCACATTAGAAATTAACTGCGAGTGAATCCTACCAATAATTCTGTATGATAACATTTTCCTATTTGTAGATCCCACAAGATGTTCTGACTTACCATGCTTCCCTGGTACAAGTTGTAACGAGTTGGATCGTGCGGTGGTTTTAGCTGCCGTGGACATCACATCTCCTCCAGCAGTCATCAGACTCTACGAATGTGGCGACTGTCCTCAAGGATTTGTTGGCAACGGATCGTTTTGCGAAGGTATGTGAAAGTTTTGATTCTGAAATTAATCCAATCTTACTGCTTCACCATTACATAAGTTCTTATTTTTCTCTCTATGCTGCTCTATTAGTTTTTTTTTTAATTCTAATGTATTCACTTTTATGAATTGTTGTAAGCGATCGAAGGCCAAATAAGATTCCTTAATTTCTTTTTCTTTTCAGATGTCAATGAATGTTTGCAGGAAACCGACAATTGTGACGAGAATGCCGATTGTACCAACGAAATCGGAACGTATAATTGTGTCTGTAACAGAGGTTTCTATGGCAATGGAACAGTTTGTATTCCTATTGGTAAGTTTGAACAGGAAAGGGATTCCCCTTCAGATACCAAAATGAATAGAAAAGGCAAAAATGTGATGATAGATGAAGATTTGTACCGGGTATATTTTGTAGTCTTCTTCCCATTATAATGTGCTGTAACTGCCGTAATTCACTGTTTTACACTCTGAAAACGTGAACCAGCAGAATTGCATTTATTCCCTTGAATGTTTGAAATGTAATTGATAATTGAGACTATGGGTGTATCACAGAAGCCCAGTGCTAACTCATTCATTATAAAATTAACACGAGCATTTCTGATTTGCTTTAGACCCAACACGGTGCAGTGATACCCCATGCTTCCCTGGTGTTCAGTGTACTGATATATTAAACCGTCGTGAAGTCGTTGAAGGGGTAGATCTGTCCAATCCACCTGAATCCATTCTGCAGTATACCTGTGGAGAATGTCCACCAGGTTACCGAGGTGATGGTGTCGAATGCACTGGTAAGTTTTATCACACTCCTCTATCTCCTAGCTCCACCTTTTATTCCACCCCTGCCACTCGTCCTTTTGAGTCCTGTCAAACCTTCCCTGAGGAGGTGCAATAGCTCAGTGGTGGAGCAGTGGTCTCGTAGCTAGGAGGTTCTGTTCAATACCAAGTTGATGTACTAGTGCCATGGGTTATGGCATTAATTTTCAATTATAAAGCACTTTAAATCTGTAGGCCCTCTACTTGCTTGTCTGCTAGTTTATCTGGTTCCTTAGAATTTAAGTAAAATAACTAACTCATATACGTCTTCTCACTTTTAATTTCTGCTTCACAGCTCATAATGCCTTTTCCTGTCTTACATGCAACCATTTCTCAATTAAATTCATCTTGTGTTACATTGTTTTCATTCCTGAATGTTCCCTCTTGATCCTTGATTGGTTTCAAAATGATTTCCCTAATGATTATAATGTGCTAAATAAAAGTTCCCCTCTCTTGTTTTGCAGACATTGACGAATGCACTGAAGACTTGTATGAATGTCATCCTTTTGCCATGTGCATTAATCTTCCTGGAGCTTTTGAATGTATTTGTATGGACGGTCACCATGGAGACGGCAAGACTTGCATTCCAATGGGTGAGAGAATTAAATAATTTACATATATTTAATCAATAAGACTTATTTCCATCAAGGTTTATTGTTTGTTTGATACTTGTATTTGATTATATCCCGAGCAAATAATCTTAATTAAATGTGTATTAAAGAATCATCTGCTTTTACCAAAGAGAAAGTAAAAAGACGCTAATAACATTATTATAAAAGTGTCGTCGTGCTGCCTCGTTTCATATGACCGTGATTAAAATTATATAAGCAGATGTTCAGTGAATATTTTCATTTGACCATCCTGTTTTCCAGACCAAACCGTTTGCACAGTTGATGGCCCATGCTTCCAGGGTGTAGATTGTACCAACCTCAGTCGATCTGATGTCCTGAATAAGATTGATCTAGGAGCTGCTACCCCAGAGGACATCATCAAGTTTTATCTTTGTGGAGACTGCCCGGGTGGATACCTAGGTGATGGTGAAGTTTGTCTGGGTAAGTCCCAGGAGTTCATGATTCCTCATGATTATGAGGATTTTTTTTAGTATTTGTATCAATTATCCATGCTTGTTTTAAGAAATTCTTCTTTCAAAGGTGTTACAATTAATATCTACATTTTTAATAATCATGTGATTGCTCTCGCCCTCGTTTTTCCTTCCTGAGTTAAAGATGAAGAAAAAAAGTTAAAATGTAATGTTTGGCTAAAATAAAGATACAAATAAAGGATTTGCTTTCCTTTAAACAAAAATATATCCATAATTAGCATAGTATTCACAAAGAGAGGTTGTTTACTCATTATACAGCACCAATTTTTGTGTAATTCCCCCCATTTTATTTCTGAATTTCCACTGTGTTTAGATATCGACGAGTGTGATACTGGAGATTATGATTGCCACAGAAACGCATCTTGTGAGAATGAGATTGGTGGCTACACCTGCGTCTGTGTTGACGGCCATTTTGGAAATGGGACTCACTGTGCTCAGCTTGGTAAATGAAAATCTTCACTTTTAAGCCACCAAGAAGTAACACTCGCATCATTAGACTAACGTATGATCTACTTCAATCTACCTGAATATTCATAAAGTTTATAAATCACGGCATGATTTTTATTTGCTCTGATAAATTATTGAAGTAGTTTTTGCACAGTTCAGACATGTCTCCATCCATGATACACCATCGTACACAAGCACACATAAGTTGTATTATATCTCTTGAGTCATGTGGGAATTGCATGAACTATTATATCTCTATCTATATATCTCATAATCATATATATGCAGATGATCGGTCATGTGCAGATGACCCCTGCTTCCCTGGTGTAGAGTGCATGGATATTGACCCCACTATGGTAGACTACACCCAGCCGTTTGTAAGGCTATTTGAATGCGGAGAATGTCCCGAAGACTACTCGGGTGATGGTATCGAATGTATCAGTAAGTACACATATTGTTGGGATTCAGTTCAATTTGGATCGAAAGAACATTTATTTCAATTTCAGATAAAAGTGCTAAAGAACATTTTACTCTCGTTAGTCTGGCATTGTTTTATTTGATATGAACATAACTGTCATCACTTAATTTAGGAGAGTTGAGAATGTTTTTTTGTTTACCGGTAACTTATTTGCAATAACTTTTTCATACACTCTTGCCAAGTGTTCATTACTGCAGTTTTATTCAGTACATGATTAAAAAAAAATAGAATTCAAAGATGTAAGTATCATCAGCAAAAATAACAAAAGTCGAAGTAAGACGTCGAATGTCATTAATATACTATATGAATAATAACGTTCCTAACAAAAATCCTTGAGGTACCACAATGATAATTGCCTGAAGATCTTAGTTTGTAGAAAGGATATATTTATAGATGGATTGGATGAATGAATCAATGGATGAATGAAATATGAAGAAGGAAAAAAAGGTGAAAATGATTACCAAACATTTGCAAATAAATTATATGAACGATGAAAAGAAATAATGAATATTTAATCAATTTAAGAATGGATAGCATATCATACTAGATGAATCCTTGAACATAATTTTTTAGTAAGAGAGAAATTTAGACAATATTCATTCCATGCCATTACACATTTATGTATATGGAGATAAATCTAAGTTATTGTATCTACAATTCATGTAGTGTACAAATAAGAGAATCGTATGAATCCTAATCTACCCACTCTTCCTATCCCTTTTACTTTGGTGATGCAGAAGATTACGTACCACCATTCATCAATCTCACAGTCATTGCCATCAGCCACGAAGAACCAGCTGTGGATGCTGTATTACCAGATACAGAAATCTCGGCATTCGTCGCCGATCCGTTCTCAGCATCTGGTACCGCAAAGATAGCTTCGGCGTTCACTGGACCCGATGGTATCGCCATTTTGTCGGTTCCTCACAACCAGACGTTAATAATTGCAGCACGTCAGGATGGCTATCTTGATAACTCAGTCACTACTAAGGCTAACATCAAACAAAGTACGTGGAAATGATGCATTCAAAGTCAAGTTTAAGTTTATTTTTTTTTCTTATCGATGCTCTCTGGGGAGGGTGAGGGGGCTTACTTCGAACCATCGTGTGATCACGTTCACGTCACGTCGTCACGTTACACGACCTTTCGTGAATACTGCCCCTAAATTCACATTTGTGAAATGTCCCCCTCTTATTGGCGAAGTGTCGGGACCAGTTTACAAATCTACGAATACTCGAACCCGACACTTCGTCAATAAGGGGGGGGTATTTCATAAACGTTACACCTACCCTTCCTGAATTAAGGGCTACATATTCACGAAAGGTCCTGTAACGTGACGACGTGACGTGAACGTGATCACACGATGGTTCGAAGTAAGCCGGGCGAGGGCACAGGTGGAATTTGCAACAATAACAACATTGTATCTTGATAACATTGTGTATCATACTTTAAAATGTGTGAGAGGTGTTTGTCTGTTTGTTTGTTGTTGTTTTGTTTGTTTGTTGTTGTTGTGTTTGTTTGTTTGTTTGTCTTTGTTTTTTTCGGGGGGGGGGGGGGGGGAATGAAGTATGAGAACGATTTGAATAGTCCTGGGAACTTGCATAGCATTGTTAACTGAAAAATGTCTGGTAAAATACTGTACTGAATAAGATCATGGTGTAAATTATTGTAATGAGTGATAATATAGGGTTAAATATTGTATCGAATAATGTCATCGGATAAACTATTGCACTAAATAGAATCATAAATATAATTGGAAAAGGGTGCAGGAAAAAGTTGTGTAATTGAATAGGCTTTTATTTGTTTTTATTTAATTGTTTTTGATCAGTGTTCACTAATATATTAAGCAGTTCATTTATTCATTTCCCGTCAAAATAAATATTGTATTAAATACGTATTCATTTGTAGGATATTATATATTACAGTGAATTGATTTCTTCTTTCCCCTTCAACTCCCCTTCTCTGTAGACAATATCGTTACCATACCTTTAGCAGTCTTCGAGGAACTGAATGCCTTCCGTTGGTTGACGAGGAGTTCTAATGCCTTTGCATTTGGAGGACAGGAAGGCACCGCGCAATACAAAGTATCAATTCCTGCTGGTAAATAAACCTATTTAGTTTGCTTTAAATGTTTAACAACTTATTCAGTGTGTGAAACAGGAGGATTATCATTTTATATGTTAGAACACGATTTTGTCCACCATTACAAAACTACCTTGCTTTCTTCTTCGCTTTGGCAAACGCCTTACGAAACTGCGGCATGAAAACTGAAGTAATTACTCATTCATTCATTCATTCATTTCTTTTGTGTTTCTGTGAAACATTACACTCGAAGTGTATTTCCATAATTACCCTGCTTCTCAGATCACTGTGAAAGGTCATTTAAATTTAATGTCATGTCATTTTGCATGGTTTAACAAAAAATTCAATTCAGTTCATTTCAAAGTTCATTTTGAGGAAAACTGTTCTACTAGTCTCCTAGCACAGACCCTACTTTCACACTTTATTATTAACTCAATTGTGTCTTGAGAGAAGCTTATTAAGTACAGGACCTATGGTAGTCTTACAGTTCAGTCTTACTGTTATGCGTTTTGACTGACGTGAGTTTGTGCCTGCAAACTACCGTTCCAGCATAAATAGAATGACAATTCAGGTTCCTGGAGTGGAGTTTAAGCGAGGTCCCTATTAATGACATGTAAGTTTTTTAAACACCTGCCTATTGAATATGGATTGTATATGCTGTTTTTCAGGTGGTCTAGATGTCAGAAACCGACGCAATGTACAAGTCGAGTTCTACGGTGTCAATATCACCATCCCAGAACAGGTTGAACATGCCCCGGAACCAATTGCTGTGGTCAAAACCGGTGAGTACTTCTGATAATACACAACTGCATTACTGGATAAGATTTTTTTTTACTATTGATACACATAACTGGTGTGAATGTTTACGCTACCAACAAAAAACATTAGCATAATGAATAAATAACTTTGATAAGTCTCAGTTCTTATTCTTAATCTTATTTTTTCTATATGCATCTGTAAATGTAGTGTACACTGCTGTTCCACAATGTGCTTCCAAAGTACTAAGTTATTATTTTTCCCCTTTTCATTCATTTCAGGTTCTGGTCCGCGCGGAGATATCGGAACAACCATAAATGGAGAACCAGGTAAATTTCAGAGAAAAAAATATAATCTTCAAATTTCATTTTTTTTTTGCCGTTGTGCTTCTTTGTTGATTTTTCTTCTTCACAATTTCTTTATTCATCAAGACAATCGATATCTAGTGAGTTAATTGGTCGCTGTCTTTTACAATTTTGAAAGGACCATAATCATTTATAATTTTTCTTAAAAGTACTGCAATCCGGTCAAAATGGACTATGGATAACTATTTCAGTATTTTTTGTCTTTAATAATTTCAGCAAGAGCAGATTTGGTGGCACTGGATGTAGTTGGCATGATGGAGCTCAATATCTTCGAGGCTGGTCGTCGTGGACCTGTGAATATCCGGCTTCCATGTACACTTAACATTCCCATCTCGAGTCCTTCAAACGAGTATAGCGTTGGTGATTTCTTGGATGCTTGGTATTACGAAGGAGATGATGGTAAATTTTTACTCCTTTATAGTACCTTTTTACAAACAAGTAATAATATACATTGTACTTCGATAATTATTGTGATGTTGTCCTTCTGTCGTGAGGCACAAAATTTGAATATTTTTTTGGTTTCTTTTCTTTGATTATGTAACTTCAGGTCAATTTCAATTTTTAGCATTATTTTTCTCTGTAATTTACTATGACTTACACTGTCGTAAAGTGATAAGTTGAGATATTCATGTGATAAGTTTTCCGGAACTTTTATCTTCGAAATCTTCCTTATACACATTCTCTAATGTTTTGATTAGCTCCGTACAATTTCAGGAATAATGATCAGATGTATCAATTAGCACAGTTCATAACAATTATAGCAACTGTTTTTAATATGGTTATAAAGTCACATGTTGCCGCAAAGAGTTTTATAAAGTTGTCACCTTCTTCATTTTGCTTTACTTGTACAGGTGTATGGGTTAAAGATGGTACTGGTGTCATTGAACAAGATCGTGATTCTGAAATGCTGGTATGGAAGTATGACGCAACTCATTTTACTTGGTGGGCAGCAGGAAAACCTCAAGGTCAAACCAGTTGTGTCAAGGTCAAGACTTGTCTGGACGCAGATTGCAATATCCCCCTGTACCTGGTATCAGAATAAAGTAAATCTTCAACCAATTTTCCATCTCCAGTTTGATAGCATTATTAATATTTCAAAACAGGAAATAGTATTTTCAGATATACTTCAGAATGTAATCATTTTCGGATCGAATTTGACATTTCAAAATATGTTTTGATGTCGCGAATCATTTAAACGTTCAATTTTAGAGAGTAGAGTTTCCACCTCTTCCCCTTTTTACACTATAATTATAATTATAATTACATTATGATTATGCACATACTGATAGGCAGTCCCTCGCATAATAGTAAGTTTGAAACAATTAAAAGAAATCCAACAGCCAGGCAAAAATAGTAAACCTTCAGTTTTTTGTAGCGCTGGTTTATCGTTTATTCACTCTGGCAGTAGTAAACCTAGGCCATTACTAACTATCATCTTGCTTATTACCATTTGCCTGCAGACTTACTGGTGAGGATTATGGTTTCTCAAGCTCAAGAACAACTGACCGGTATGCAGAGGCCTACTTCAACTTCAGACATGGGAGATCTGTCACCCTCGAAGCGGTGTGCGCCATGGAGACAGTTACGTTGGCCAGTACCGTACTACCAGCTGCATTCGACACCGCCGACACCGACATACCATCGATCAGCCTCAATCCCGTTCTCCCATCTGACGTCTGTAGGGAAGTCACTCTAATGCTTCCACCTCTAGCAAGTAAGTGGTCAAATTATCTATAATATACACAAACAATGATTAAATTCATGCATGTATGTTTGTAAATACTGTACTTAAAAGAAGACGCTTAGACACACCAACCTGTACATGTATGTAGCCACCTCCCTTGCAAAGAGACAGGAAGATAGCCTAATGATAGTCTGATAAAACATTAATTTAGGTCTTGTAAGTGTTAGGTCTGTTTATATATCTCAGCCCACCGAAGATGCTATAGGCATTATGTTTTCGGGCTGTCCGTCTATCCCCGCTTTCTCGATTTCACGATATCTAAAAAAAAAAATAGGTATGAACGCCAAACATCGTACGAACTGATTAGATTTTGAGTATTTAGTTGCACTCATATAAATCGCTGTATCACAAAAACCTCTGAACGTGTCCAAATCAACTGGTGTTGATTTTGGGAGGTAAAGTCAGCAGAATTCGGAGAAAGGTCATATTAAAGATTAACGATTTGAAAATTAATGAAAGTAAAACTAATACATATGTAGTAGAGAATGGTAATGATTAAATAAAATAGTTGGAAGCATATTGGAGACACAGCTGCATTCATCTTTTTCTTTTATTCTAAAGTCGTGACTGGCTTGAATACATGATAATTTTGTTGAAAATACATTTTTCTGAAGGAATTCGATCAATTGTTCTTTAACTTTCGAAGAAATTTATTCTTGCTGGAAATATTCCGCGTGGTAGTTTTATGGTCACATTGTTCAATCACAAACGAGTTGATATGATTATATGTCTGAAAGATAATTTATTTGGAGTTTTCATTAATATCGATCATATTTTCTTTGTTTTTATTTTTGTTCGTATAGGTAATATGACATGCCCAGACCCCGGTGAGGCTGAATTTTCTACTCGTTCTCTGGGCGGTATAGAGTACTCCAACGTTGTGCAATATACCTGTGAAATGGGTCGAGTGCCTGATATTGGAGATGGGTATAGGACATGTCTTGAGTGCGGGTTGTGGTCCGATCAACCTGTAGAATGCACAAATTTAGGCGGCACGCAAAAAAAGAGGCGGCGACGTCGTTCAACAAATCAAAGGAAACATGATCAGGTTGCTGGCTTTTAAAATTCGGTCGCCTGAGATAATTATAGAGAGAATTATACAATCAAATCATGATTAGATTAACGTATTTGAAAACCATTTATGTAAAGTACATTTTGGTGCTAAACTACTTCTCCGCTGAACCAAGTATTGCTCAAAATTTCTTTTGTAAAAATATATAGGTGGTGATAATGTGTATTCAATGGTACAATGAGCTCAGTCAAGAACTATTCCTTCTTTCTAGATACACATGGTATATTTCGTACGCTTGGTAAATGTGATAAATGTCTATTTCCATGCATGGGCTCTTCATCAAAGCTAATATCAAGATGTCAGACATCCAATTTAGATACGAGTTGTACGAAATACTGTTATGCTAAATATAGAGCTCTCATTAATCCTATGTAGATTCGAAAGATATCAAAATAGCTGGAAATCTGGAATTATGCAAAAGAAACTGTCACGGTAAAAATAAAGAAAATAAAAGATTATTCCAACACTAAAGAAAGAATCTTGGAGTTATACAATAAAGTAAGACTTTATATTCTCTTATTAAATTAGATATTTCTTTACTAAATGTTAAAGATTTGACAGTTTGTGGGCAGTAATTGGTACAAGTCTCTACCTGCTACTGTGTATAGACATGTTAAGTGTATAATGGTGTATCAAATACTATCAAATACGGAGTAAAAAAAATCGGTGCTTGTTATTTTTTTCATTTAATTTTGTGGTTGTCGGCTTATTAAAGTATTTGTAACAAAACAAAACATCAATAATATCTGTCATGCTGCAATGATTAAAACGGCTTTTTTGGTCTAATAAAAGGTTTATTTATGTTTTCATATCTAAAAGAATATGAAGATATATGAATGAATGCTATTCATTTTTAGCAATTGCCTTGTATAATACCCCATCATAATATAATATTTATTATTTTATACTAATCAATCACAAATGCATTATGAATGGCTTTGGCAGCTTAACAGAGGTACGGTGCAAGGAGCGATCAAATCGAATAATAAAAAATAAAGAATCTGTGCGTGTTCAGCAACCAGTGGTTTAAAAATGTAGTTTATGAGAATCAATATTTTAGGAGGAGGGTCCTTTTTTAATTGTGTCTTACTTTTGATTTAAAACATAATTGACCTTTCCCCTGTTTTGTTCAAGAAATCCAGGGTCATATTACTGTTTTATAATAAAATTTTAATAATTGTTCTTATGTATGAAAACTAAAACCCTAACCAATCACCATGCACCACCACCACCATCATCATAATCATCATCACCGTCATAATCAACAACGTTATTATCATCATCATCATTATCAACGTCATGAAACATTTTGTCATTTAAAGTTAACCATTTCACTCATGTTGTGCTCCCAAAGAGCTGG
The DNA here is from genome assembly GCA_025617745.1 of Heliocidaris erythrogramma. Lineage (NCBI taxonomy): Eukaryota > Metazoa > Echinodermata > Echinoidea > Camarodonta > Echinometridae > Heliocidaris > Heliocidaris erythrogramma. Next base: position 16,013,546 of record CM046853.1, on the reverse strand, counting down.
GGAGGAGTTACTCTCTTCTTCCCCATCATGTGCAAAAACTCGTTAATATCTTCTGCAACACAAATGCAGGCAAAAACCCTTCCCTCTTTTCTTGTGTGAAGTTTGTTGCGTGAATCAGCATTATTGCAATGTATATATTAAGTTATAAATATTGGTTTTGTAAGCGTGCTCTATTTCTACAATGTGGGATTTATGTAACTATATTGTCTATATTTTTTATCTATCATAATGCAATTTCTTGCAATCTTAAGCGTGCTACATGGTAATGATTCGTTCACATTAATCTATGCATTAAGATGTTAATTTGTGATTAGAAATATTTCGTTTCCAACCCTAACATCCAACCATACATTCATGTCCTTTGACCGTGATTTCATATAAAAAGCACTTTCTTATTAACGCTAGATACACTGGAATGTATTTCCTTTTATGTTTATATTACTATAGTATAGTAGTATGTAAATGTTACCTTTTAATATTATTGTCTGTCAATAAATATCTAAAATAAAATAAATCGGTCAAAAAAGTTCAAATATATGATTACTTTTTAGTGACTGAAAGGTATGATAATGTCCTTGTTGAGGTTTTACTAGTGCATTGAGTCTCCCGTTTAACAGTTATGAAAACTGCACAATGAATTTGCTCATCTTGATATCGCATTTTACAATCAGCACTACATAAATTGCTGGACTACCCTATTATGATATGACTGTTTTATTTTTGTTTGTTTTTCAAAAAATGACAAATTACATCCAGCCGTCTGTAAGGCCATTCAAAGGCGAAGAATGTCCCGAAGGTTACTCGGGTGATGGTGTTACATGTATCAGTAAGTATACACTGCCGTGTATGGAGTGATGGGTATTTCATGGATTGGAAAACAGATCGATAGATCAAGGGAGAACTGATACGTGAATAAAAGGATAAACGAAGAAATAAAAAAAATGAAGTAATATTGCGGAATATAATTCACAAATGCACTCTAAAAATTGCCTGGTTAAAACGCAACCATACAGTGCTCATTTGCCTAATTCATATGCTGTATATTTTAAGGGGGGCTTTTTTTTGGGGGGGGGGGGCATCCACGACGATTTAGTCAATTCTGAGTGACTCGGAATGCGTGTTTAACTCTGTAATGTTGTTGTAGTAGGTACATATAGGGGATCTAAGTGGTCAATTTTCACCCCGTTTTGCTTGGTCATCCGCATACATGTACCTGTAGGGACCAACTTGATCTGGTGCTGTTCTTGCTCAATTGAAACAAATTACTCATCTTTGAACTGAATTATTAAGAAGGGCGGTTGATGCCTCTTTTCAATATGTGCGAGCGAAGCTCGCAATAAATGACCATTTCTTATGATTGTTCAAAGTGTTATGTCGTGAAGAGGTGACATTTTGGAAATAAGCTGAGCCCCGCGACCCACACCTATTGTACGCCTATGAGCGTAATACTCATTTACATCTCAGCCTGCAACTCTGACTTATCCCTCTTGGCATCTGAAGTTGTTCACTAAAACATTTATAGATGTAGCATATGCCCTTTGCACATGAGTGGTCATCCTCGATTGTGTTATTACCTGCGCTAACTCAAGCCTATGAAGGAAATTGGTGCATGCCCCAGGAATTCAACGCAATATTGTACTGTACTGTTTGACATTTATTTGTATTTATTTGTTCATTTTTTGTGAAGCCTGGTGCACACGGAGTGTAATTTCACTACGTCGTGACGCAAACTGCATTGTTTAATTCAATTGAATTGATGATGCAGTAAGCAGTGAACAATAGGCACCTACAGATAGAGACGGGTGTTCTTGAACGCGTACAGTAGACTCTGTCCGCATTCATTGAGTTTGTGTAGATTGCTACTCTAGTGCCGGCTCTAGTGGTGCACTGAAGCTCGTGGCAATCTACACAAACAAATGAGTCCATGCTGAAATTCTTTTATTTGATATGTGAGCGCAGCCAAGAGCATCCGTCAATATTTGTAGGGGCATATTTGTCAGTGCTTACTGCTACATGAATTCTCCTGAAAATTGAACAATATTCAGCGAATCGACGGTAGTGAAATGGCGCCTCATGTACACTGAACACCGTGAGTGACCCTGCCAGTCGCTGAAGCAGCTTTATGTCGGGAAACGGACGCCTCGTGTGCATGGGGCATAACTTCACTTCCCCCAAGAACTGTAGAAACATACAGTCTATTCAGATGAAGATTAGAAATCCATGGGAAAATTGATAAAATCCTGTTGAATGAAAGAATGATGAATACCGTTAAACCATTAAAATTTTTCTCTGTATTACATGATATCATCCTTAAGGTAGTAATGAACTGGTGATACAATATATTCTCTACGGGATACAATTATACAAATACATTTTACTCGTGCCCTGGGCCATACCTGTCATTTATCATTCATCCCATTTGGCTGTCTATCTTGACTAATGTGTTGGAAAAAACTCATGTTCTGTATTATTTTGTAGTGTAATCTTATTGAATTATTGTCAATGATTTATTGAAATAAATACTACTATAAGATTATTTATATACTATAATATTACTTCTATTTCATTATTGCACGCTAATGTTATTTCTCGGGTTTTATATATATATTACGATACTTTATGATAACCTTTTCTGAACCGGAATAGGTTCATGGATCTGGTGATGATTTTTGTTAATGTGCATGTGCAAATTTGTATATTGCTATACTTTTCTTTGACATAAAGAAATGATTTTACAACAACAATAAAATAAATACTGATAAGCCCATCTGCCCTATCCTGCTTTTTATGCTTGCTTAAAAAAAGAAAATCATAGGAATATATGAATTTAGGTAGGATAGGTTAATGATAATAAAATCATTGGTATTGACATTAGCAATGTTGGCAATGATAATTCATGATGATGATGTTAAAAGTAATAAATACAATAATAATAATAATGATGATAATATAATTATAATAATAATAACAATAATAATAATAATAATAATAATAATAATAATAATAATAATAATAATAATAATAATAATATTAATGATGATAATTACAACATTAATTTTCCGAGCTCAAGCTCTGTTTCTTCTCTCCCTCTCTGTTGTGATCTTTCCCTTTCCCTTTTTTTTTCAATTTGAGGGGGGAACGGCTTGTGCATTCAATGATCACACACTTATTTGAAGCTACTGCACTGGACCAAACATGATGAAGATGGGGGAAAAAATAGCATTTTCTTCTCTTTCTTTCATACATATAAATCAAATTTTGGCAGGTTGGGAGAGGACCTATCTACAGTACAGGGCTGGTCAGGATGGAAAATGTGAACTATGTTGAGGAATTAAATTTCTAATAAATCGGATGGTAGTGAATATTATGACACACCCCCTTTGCTCATGCCCGCAAGCACACACATATACATACTCACACCCAATTTAACTTACACACATACACACACACACCCCCTCACACCCTCCCCACACACAAAAACACACATCATACCCACACTCACCCACGGTATTGACCACTGTATCGTTCGGAAATCATATTATACATATTTTCTTAAACCGATTTGTAAATATCTTTACATTCGATTCAGTTAGTTACAATCAATTTTATTATAAGTAGTTTATAGAAATTTGTTCTATAGCCTGAAGATTTTAGTTTAAAAAAAAAATCTAATTTCACACAATTACATCGAGAAATACAGCTACTGATACTCCTTTACATTATAGTTTTGTCGGAATGTTACTTTGGGTTAAAAAGCATTGGAGCATTTCTAAGGCCAGTGTAGGGCTGATCTACTTACATTTTGCAAATAGCAGTTTAAACTAAACATGATTTTACTTTCAAGTGACGAAGGTGTTGTGGCCGGTCACTTTACTTTTTGTCGACTACTCGTTTAGCCATGATATTTGAATTTTTTTCTTAAAGTATAGTATAATTCTGCAACACAAAAAAATGCCTACAATTGCCTTTAAGGTTCGAGAAAATGAAATGCATTTCATTCAACCTCTACACTTTGCAAAATTTTGGCGCTTGTCCAGGATTTTTAAAAATTGTTTGCGAAAGTGTGAACTGTTTTGTTTAAAAGATATCAAATGGGAAGGTTAAAGTTTTGACACAAAGACAATAAGTTCATTTCTTATTTTGTACTGCTTCTCCATTTCATACACATATCGTCATCTACGTTAACATGGTTAAAAATATATATTTCGATACGAAATCAAGAATTCTTGAAATAAAACAAGTCAACTCATTCATAAAATAAATTTGAAAGTGATTATAACATAATTACTGACTTTCATTTGATCGGAAGGTTGAAAATGTCTGATCCACATATCATATGACTAAAACCAAACCCACTTAATCGGGTTGTCAACCTGGTCTTTAAGTTAGTCAATACCAGGACCAGACTTGCCAGGTTAGCCGGGGGGGGGGGGCAAACCTTGTCAAAAAAGGAGAAATAATAAGTCATTTGGATAAAATTCTAAAACCACCATACTATCATGGGGAGGAGATTGTAAATTAAATATTTTAATCTACGTTGGGAGGGCCCAAATATGTAACCGGGATCACCACATAAGGGAGCGTATATAACCTTTTACTTATTGTTAGGAACCACCATATAATAATATATCTAGATCAACAAAACCAATAGCGAAAAAGCAGGCGAAGTGAGAGATGAAAGCCTAAAAAGGCGTTACGAGCCGTTATCTTTCTCTCAAAATTTGCTAAAACGTCAACGTTTTCGCGCTTAGCGCGGAAAGGGGGAAATAACCCCTGCCCCTCCCTGCACCCACCCCTGTTACATACAATCCAGTATTGCCTCCAAATAATTGAAAAGCAATCAGGGCGTCGAACTAACTTTCCACCTAAAAAACTGTTTCTTACGAGCCGCCATCTTTCTCTCAAATTTGCTAAAACGTCAGAGCTTTCGAGCTACGCTCGGGAATGGGGAAACTCCCCCTCCCTACACCCACCCCTTTTACATACAATGCAGTATTGCGTCCAAATAATCAAAAAGCAGTCCGGTTGTGGAACTAACTTTCCGCCTAAAAAAGGGTGCTACGAGTCGTTATCTTTCAAATTTGCTATAAACATCAGAGCTTTCGCGCTTCGCGCAAGATGCGGCCCCCCCCCCCCCCCATGGGGAGCACGCTTCTCGTGCCCATCACCAATTTCGCACGATTCACGTGCTCACAACCGTCCCCTAAAATGAAATCCTCGCTCCGCGGTTGGATCCGTCACGTCTGTCTCCCCTATTGAAAAATCCTGCCTACGGCTGTGGTAATATAAAGAATTGACTTTATCATCAAAGTACACAAAAGATGTGTCATTAGAATAAAGAACAAATGAGAGCAATTTAGGTGATTTGTTATGGGTCAATGATACGTAAAATAAATAAAAAGGGTCCTAAGTATGAACCCTGGGCACTCCACAAGTTATAATATAAAGAATTGATTTTATCATCACGGTACACAAAAGATGTGTCATTAGAATAGAGAACAAATGAGAGCAATTTAGATGATTTGTTATGGGTCAATGATACGTAAAATAAATAAAAAGGGTCCTAAGTATGAACCCTGGGCACTCCACAAGTTATTATCTGTCCATTCGACACTGTTGAAGATTATCCGGTTAACTGAAGACAGATTTATAGTCACTACCATGAATTTCATAATTTTTCAATTTTAATTGCAGAATTTTATGGTTAATTGTGTCAAAGGACGTGGATACTTCAATGAAAGGCCCATCACAATCATACTGTATTTATAAATCTCCAACAATTCTGTTTGAGAGATCGATAAGTGCCACTGATGTGGGGATTTTTCTTTCTTTTTTTGTGGCAAAAGCCATGTTCTTTTCAAGAAATGCATAAGTGCGTCAACACACAATATTTTTGAGAAAATTGAGAGAAAAGAAATATGTCTATGACTATTCAGATCAAATATATCCCCCTTTGCCTCAGCTATTTTCAATTCTATCAGGACTTTGTCATCACTCAGAGACAAATTGAAAAATGTGGAATAGTGGACCATTAATCAAGCTAATGACAGATTTCACCACCTCTGATGAAAATTTACAAGTCTAGAAGGCTCCTTATTTCTAAATGTCTGTACAATATTGTACATTTCTATTTAAGAAAATGGTTAAAAATATAAATACAAATACAGTGTCAGGTAAATAGTGTTTGAAATCAACATCACTTTCGGTATATAAAAAAGGCAATCTTTTCAGAATCATTTACAATCGTCAACAGTTCATCTTAATATTTATATTATCAAAAACATTGTTCTTTATCAAAGAATTAATAACATTCCAAGTACCTTTGATGTTTTCCTGATCTTTTAAAAATCGTTTTCCGGAATATTAGTTTATTTTCATTAGTACGAAATTTCAATACTTCAATATTTTTTGAACAAGAGAGAGAGAGTAAAGCGACAGAGCCTTCAAAGAAATCTTTACGCCCACTTTATTTTACTTTTATAAATTAATTTCCGTAAGAATCGTCCTTCTTTTCATAAGGTTGTGTAACATATTACGAAACTGTTATACTTAAATATAGATGAGGAAATAAAGCGGCCGAGTCTTAGAAAACATAAATTTCGACCTATTGATAGAGATTTACAAAAATGCATATTACATTGGACTGGGGGGGGGGGCCAACTTGAACACATTCTAAAAGATACAATGAGGCAAACTTTGGCCTGTGAAGTAACCATTCATTTAATATTATTTTCTCTTGTCCTTTTTCGTTTTAGCATTTTGCTCCCTCTTTAAATTCCATATTTTGCCTCCCTTTAATAAACAAGCAACTACTGTGCAGTATGACACTAAACTAGATTGGCCTGTGAAAGCTAAGTATCCTACATTTTTTCCATGAACAAATTAAAAGTGAAGCCAATGTATGGGAAATTATCAGGGAATACAGATGACAGGATCGTTGGATTTTCCCAAGAATATCTGAGGACCGGGTTCGTGCTATCGTGTTTTGTTTTTCCTTAACGTCATTATCATTACAACCATAGCGTCGTTAAGAAACAGATTGCAGAAAATTGGTTGAAATTTTTTACCACGCAGTTTTAGGAGTGTGCTTTTTATTGATTTTCATAACTGAGAATTGATTAAGAGAGTAGTGAAGAATGCATCTATGACATTATGATGTATATCATTTTTTGAAATAATCGAGAATAAAAATAACTCCAAAATAGTTTGTAGTAAACATTACGCATCAAGTTTATGATTTTTAATCATATTTCCCCTTCCTCCATTCCTTTTTCTCTCAGTTCACCAACCCTACCACTCTTTTTGTCTGTAATAATTCTATAAGGTTCTTTTCAATATTCTGGCGTATTGTAAAACATGATAGGGGTGCATGTCTATCATCATCTCCTGCACTGCCTGAGGTATTACACCTTCTTACCTTCACAAGTCAGTTATGTTACTTGTTTCTTGATTTTGTTCAGATTATTTTCTTTGAGTGTACACAAATGAATAACTTGAAGAAAATAAAACTGTCTTTGAATTGAATTGGATCGGATGTTATGAAAATCAGCATTTACATACAAGAATATCCTAACCTATATATTTTCCCGATTATTTTTACCTCGATGACACAGGAGACGACATACCACCATTCGTCAATCTAACAGTCATTGCCATCAGCCACGAGGAACCTGGTGTAGATGCTGTATTACCAGATACAGAAATCTCGGCATTCGTCGCTGATCCTTTGTCACAATATGGCACCACTAAGATAGCTTCGGCCTTCACTGGATCCGATGGTATCGCCATCTTGTCGGTACTTCACAACCAAACACTGATTATTACAGCGGGTCTTGATGGTTTCCTTATTAACTCGGTCACTACTAAGGCTAACATCACACAGGGTATGTGGAGAGGACGTTTTCAATTGATAAGAGTGTGGGGGTGGTTATCATTTATAAAAGGGGGCACGAACTATAATTGCCCCCCAACTCCGCCACTGATTGGTCCTACGTGGCGCCTATACTGATATTATGTACGCGAAAGTGTGACTGCAGCCTTATTACAGTTTTATTCAAAGTAAATTAGTTTGTTAACTGCTTTACAATGTAGTCCTTTAGTGATCTCCACATCAACTATTTAACTAAACACAATACAAAAAGTAAGTTCCCCCTAAAACAAATCTCTGTAATTTCTGAATCAGGAACCTTTGAGGACATCTGAATATAGAGACATGTAGCTGTACTTCTCAGCTACCTTTCATGTGACATTTAGGGGAAATCATTTAGTCACGCTTCAGTGAGCACGCCCTAAAGGCAAATTGGCCACTTTTTAAAGTTCACAAGCCAAATGTCATAACTTTGATTCAATAATATCGGAACAAATTTCAAATTTTCAGCATCAGAAGGCATGCAACAAAAGTGTTATGTCCTTCCTAACATACAAAACGAATTGTCTGCAAAATTTCACGGTTGAGTGAGCGCGGGGTGAAAATTGCCCAAAGTGCACTTTTGACATCTTTCCCGTGGTAAATTTTATCTTATGCGATTGAATTCATGTTTTGGACATTGTTGGAAAGGTGTTTTCGACTGTTGCAAACATTATCCATTAATTCAAGGTTAGATGAGCACATAATAACAACAAAACAATTATCATATTAAAATTAAGCAGTAATTATTGCTTTGATTTTGTGCGTTAAAAATCATTTGAATACTATTTATTCATTATGTTTATGACCGGTGTACATCATGTACATCATGTATCAATGATCCTATATCATTCCATTTACGCTTCACTTATGATACAATTCAACAGAAAGAAAAAGGGTCGTGTTCTTGCATTATTGCAAGCAGTATCGATTGAATTTTATTTAATTTTATCATAAGTTAATTAAAATTTAGGTTTTTATATGGTATACAAGAAAAATTGTGCTGACTCAATATTTAACAGAAGTGAAATTTGGCATTTTTTCACTGATGATTTAATGTGTTCATTCTACCTTGAGTTATTGCATGAACTTGTCGACATATCAGGAGGTCACCATAAGCAGGAACTTAACTCCAAATTAATATCCAATAGCAAGATCAAAACGGATTAAAGCCCTAAACTTTCTTCTAATTTGCATAATTTGCTCATCTCTTGTGCTCACTGAAGCATAACACATCGGGATTTTTATCAAAATAAAATTAGACGAACTCCCCAAGAAGACTTGTGAAAGTTAACCAAAGGAAGCAATTGAATTTTAGTCCATTAGCGTAAAAAGGGCTTTTCCAGACCCATGTGCTCATTGAAGCGTAAAATATTGAATGAAATGCCATTGATACATGTACACCGGTCATAAACATAATGAATAAATGTTATTCAAATGATATTTAGTGCATGAGAATCAAAGCAATACTTACTCTATAATTTTCATATGGTAATTTTTTGTTTTTTATTATGTGCTCATTGAACCTTGAATTAATGGATATTGTTTGCAAAAGTCGAAAACACCAAGGAGGTTCAAATAGGTGGAGTCTCAACTAACGATAATTAATGCAAACACCTGGCAGATTATAAAGGATACAATTGAATTAATAAACTGCCTTGATCCTTTGACGTGGATGTCTGATGCCGACAAAGTAAACGGGAAAGATTTAGAGATGTTTTGACATTTGAATGTTTACGATGCGCAGTTAAATTCATAAATCGACAAACACAGAAAGTGAATGTGCAGTTTTAATGTAAATAATTTCAATTTCATTCTGAAATTCCCCTCCCTCAGGGTGAACAATCTTTTGAGATATAGCCTTAAAAGTGTCACAAATGTATGCCTCTTTAAGGGCAATTTTAACACCTTTCCCCTTAATTCCGTTTATTGAATTTCATATATTACTATCGTGAAAGATGGCTCTAGGAAATATAGCAAACCAAAGTAGTGGGCACACGCGGCCAGTCAAGAAATTGTCATCGCAGTTCTGATATGTTTGGCACTAAATATGTTCGCTTGAACCTTGTTATATCATTCATGTGCACTTTTCGAAGTTACATTTGGGTCTGCGAAAACTAATTATCATTATAACAGAATATCCTCCATTTTTTCTGCGTATCCATGGTTATGCAATAAACGAAATTTGATTTCCTCGTTTCCTCGTTTGGAAGAATCGGAGAGCGCATATTTGTTTATATATGTTTGCATATATGTTTGTTGTGGCGGCATCGAAGCTTGCTTCAAATGGAAGCTGTATGTTATGACTCCATCTGTTCGAACCTTCTTGAAAACACCTTTCCAAAACATGAATTCAATCGCATTTGATAAAATTTACCACGGGAAAGATGTTTGGGCAATTTTCACCCCGTGCTCACTCAACCCTGAAATTTTGTGCCTAAGTCATTTGGTATGTTAGGAAGGACATCAAATGTTGGTTGCATGCCTTCTGATGCTGAAAATTTGAAATTTGTTCCGATATCATTGAGTCAAAGTTATGACATTGGGCTTGTGAACTTTAAAAAGTGGTCATTTTGCCTTTAGGGCGTGCTCACTGAAGCGTGACCAAATAGTTTCCCCTAAATTTCACATGAAAGGTAGTTGAGAAGTACAGCTACATGGCTCTGTCTTCAGATTTCCTCAAAGGTTCCTGATTCAGAAATTAGAGAGATTTGTTTTAGGGGGAAATTACTTTTTGTGATGTGTTTAGTTTGATATACTGCATAGTACTGATGTATGCTAAATATGATAATTTTCTCTACCCCATCTGTATATAGGGAGTGTCGTGACAATACCTTTAGCAGTCTTCCAGGAACTGAATGCCTTCCGTTGGTTGACGAGGAGTTCTAATACCTTTGCATTTGGAGGACAGGAGGGCACAGCTCAGTACGAACTATCCATTCCAGCTGGTAAATAATGTTAGCATTTTCAAACATCCTTTTTAAATAATGGAAATACCTAATTATTGGTTTTTAAAAAATGTCTTAAGGGTTTTCAAATTTCCAAGTTTTCTTAGCGTTGGACGGGATCCCCTCACACACCTATCCCGGATGTATCCATCATTTTTCTTTCACAACCTTCATGTACATGGTTCATAATACATCTGAGGGATTTCAAATCTTTAAACTTTTCTCCTACTCCCACCCTAAAGATGATTTCAGGGTGTAGCGATGGCGGCTAAAAGAAAAAAATAAGAGAGAAGAAAAAATACCAAAAGGGAATGGAAAATCGAGGAGAAAAAGAAGAAAGAAGAATGAGTGGAGAGGAGCAGAAAAAAAAGAAAAAAAAAAACACGAGAGAAAGGAGGAATGAAAAGAAAGAAAAAAAAAGGGATAATAATAATAATAATAAAATAATAATAAAATAATACTAATAATGGATATTTATATAGCGCTCATATCCACTACGCAAGGTGCTCAAAGGGCTCCAATAATTATTACTCGGGCTCTAGATAGGCTACCGCTTTCAACGCTCACATCTTTTTAGGCATTGCTTCCTGCCAGTATCCATTTAACACCTGGGTGGAGAGTGGCAAATGTAGATAAATGTCTTGCCAATGGACAGCAGTGCCGTGTCGGGTTTCGAACCCACAACCTTTCCAGTCAGGTGTTTAAACCACTCGAATTTAACACCTCTGTAGTGAAGGAGTTCTGGGAGAAGGCACTCTTTTTTCCGAAGGTTATTTTTACCTAAGGTTCATAATACAAAAATATAAATTTCCCATAGCAGGAGGCTTATAATTCCGAAAATGAAATAAGATTGATGATTCCGAATAATAATTTGTTGCATTACTCCGAAGGTAAATTATTCCGAAGATTCTACAGGTAGAGATTATTATAAATGGATAATTTTCTACGTCAAATTCTTCAATAAAAATGTTTAGTAAGAAAATGTAGGGTTCAGGCTGAAAGAACGGATGCAGGAGAGACCGAGAAACTAGGAATCAGTTCAACTTGGTCTAATCATTAAGTGTATTTTTTTACATACTTCATAAAGATGTTTTGAAGAGAGACTACCCTTAATGAATAGTTTATAAATAGAATAAATGAACAAATGAATATTTGTTTTGTCTAAAACATAATTAAATTTCTTCATGAACATATTAATTCACGGCATTTTATATTGTTTCAGTCTTGGGGTTCTCCGACAGAGCCGGATTATTTAGCCCTGCCTTGTGTAAGATGTCCTAGTTGTATCTTTGAATATTTTGTTTGCCAGGTGGCCTAGATGTCAGAAACCGACGCAATATACAAATCGAGTTCTATGATGTCAATCTCACCATCCCAGAACAGTTTGAACATGCCCCGGAACCAATTGCTGTGATCATAACAGGTCAGTATACACGATTGTGTTTAACGGAAAGAGTTTTTGCTTAAAATTATTTCTTTAAAAATTATTTATTTTGAACACAAACGAAATGTTAGCATAATGATTATCTCTATGACCTGTCGAAGTTCATCATGAATTGTTTTGTGTGTATACCTGACATATGTACCACTGTCAGCAACACTGATGAACAAAATTGGTTTTGTATGTGTCATGGTAATTCAATGTCTTTTTTTATCACCTATAGGTCCTGGCCCGGAAGGAGATACTGGGACAACCACTGATGGTAAGTTTCGGAGGAGAAATCGCTTAGTGGATTCTTTAAACAATTTGTTTATTCGTTTCCTTGCTACTTTGTTTCTTTATAATTACTCTTTCTCATTGTCCATTATAAAAAGGGATCTAGATCTAATTAGGTCACACTGTTTCATATTACTTTCTCAACTCTCTCATTTCTACAAAGGGTATCAAAATATGATGAAAGTGGGCAGTGGAATTGTTGATATTTCATTCAATAATCTTTCTGTCTGTAATCGTTTCAGCAAGAGCAGAGTTGGTGGCACTTGACATAGCTGGGATGATGGAACTCACTCTCTTTGACATGAGAAGCACTGAACCTGTGGGAACTCTACGACCATTTACAATCAGTATCCCCATCTCAAATCCTTCCAACGAATATCGCTTAGGCGATTCGTTGGATGCCTGGTATTATGAAGGAGATCACGGTAAATACGTTTTTGTTATTCCTATAATTACACACAAGTCATGTTATCATGCTTCAACAATATCATTAATATGGTTCTTCTTTGTGAAAAATTGTATTAATTTGTTTGCATTTGCTTTCTTTTCTTTGCATCAAGTAATTTTATGTCAATTCAAGGATATATTTAATCAGGAGAAGGTCATATATGTGACTTGCACTGTTGGCATTCATATGAATATCTAGAATATTTGTTTTCTAAATCTTCCTTTTACACATTCTTTAAAAACTTCGATGAGCTCCATTCGATATTATGAATCATAAGCAGATGAGCAGGTCACAATCAAAACAACTACGACAATGAAAATAAATATAGGGATATTCTTATATTTTGTCCCAAGGGTCCTATAATCCCTCTTAATTTTGCTTCACTTGTACAGGTGTTTGGGTTAAAGACGGGACAGGTATCGTTGAACAAGATCGTGATTCTGAAATGTTGGTATGGAAGTATGAAGCAACTCATTTTACTTGGTGGGCAGCCGGAAAACCTCGGGATCCAGCAATGTGTGTTATGGTCAAGATTTGCCTGGACGCAGATTGCACTATACCTGTACCAGGTATCCGTATAAAGTGAGTATTTAACCCATTTGTCAGTATCAAAATTGAGTTTAATATTTCACAAAAAGAATCGGCATGTCGTCAGATTTCATACTCTGAATTGTCTCATTTTCTACTTAAATGGAAATGTTGTTTATCTGTTAATAGGTCACCTTGACCCAATTCTGAATGGATACAACATTCATTTTAGAGTGTACCTCTTTTCCCTTATTTTTGTAATTTGCAATAAATCTATAATTTTAAATATTCTAAGATAAGTGCATATCATTTTCTTGCAATTATAGGTAGCCTATTAGGGGTTATTTTTACGGCTTTTTACATGGTCATTTTAAATTTAATCACGTTCCGATTCACATGAAATACAAATGGATGTAAATTACGTTTCATTTTCCTGATAATCTTGGTCAAAGCGAACATTATTCTTTTCACAGAAAAAGTCTTATTTCAATTACTGTACCTAAAAGTACATTATTTTATGATTAAATAATCCAGTACATCCCATTTTCGTAAGGGAGAAGCGAGTTGGTGCAGTAAGCAGCCCGGAGTTCAAAACTGAGTCGCGTCTCTCCAATGGTGGCATTAAAGGTCGGTCATCAAGACGTAAATAATCGTATCTGACTGATCCACTTCCGTAAAACATAAATACCCACTTCTTCTTCTTCTTCTTCTTCTTCTTCTTCTTCTCATTCTTCTTCTTCTTCTACTCATTCTTCTTCTTCTTCTTCTTCTTCTTCTTCTCCTCCTCCTTCTTCTTTTCCTTCTCCTTCTTCTTCTTCTTCTTCTCCTTCTCCTTCTTCTTCTTCTTCTTTTTTGTTTCTTCTTCTTCTAGATGAGTTCAGTCCACCATCTGGTGTATTTTCGTTCTGGTTTTGTGGATCTGGGTTTGTGTATGCACCATGCCAGACTACATTATAAAACTATGTCCACTTAAAACAGTATTCTCCTTCTAATGGAGATAAATATTCTGTACATCCTGCTTGCAGAGGTACACTTGACGAGGTCTCATGTTTCGCTGGAGAAAGGCGCCGATGTTGGTTGCATTCTTGATAACAGCTTTGATGTGCTAGGCCAAGTTGATGTTGTTCTTGAGATGGATACCAAGATACATTGCAGTCTCTGCTTTCTCGAGAACCTGCCTATGGAGGTTGTATGACCACTCAACAGGTCTCTTTTTTGTATTTGATGTTGAGAGCCTGGCAGTTTGGCGGATTGAATTCCCAAAGCAAGTCTCTCTCCTATTCTTGTAGGGCATACAAGTCCTGTTTGAGTCATAGGTCAGAGAAAGGGCTGGACGAGCGAGCCTATTAAACCAAGGAGTTATCACAGGTCTGTGATAACTCCTTGATTAAACACACTGCTTTGCAGTACGCCAGAAGTAGATGTTGATCCTTCAAATACTACTTGCACACATTCTCACTGGAATTACAGGGCACTATTGATCCCGATTGTAGTTGGTGCAAAGTTTGTAACATATTAAATCACATCGTCTTCTTTAGAGGTGTATCACTTCGGTGGAAGATAAAAGGATCACAACAATAGATCACAACAGATTGTGATTCTTTTTGAATTTTGTAACCCGATTCGAGTGGCCAACTTTGCATCTACCAGAGCCGGGGTCATTGGAAGGAGCTTATCTTCCCATAAGCAGGGAGGTACTCTTTTAGAATGATATTATATACATTTCAGAAATAGTCCGGTCAGTGGTAAACGCGACGGTTATGTAGGCCTTCACAATTTTGTTTGTTTGGTTTTGATTACTTGCAATTTTTTGTATTGGGCTGAATATTCTTTACTTTTCTTTCACGTTGTTATTTGCAAAAACAGACTTGCCAGTAAAACTTTTGATAAGGCTAAAAGTGGCGAAATGAATATGGGCGCCTTTCATCCGTGTCAGTCAAATCTTTGTTTAACAGTTGCGTATCCAGGGGGGCGGAACAGGCGCGCCCCCCCCCCCCTATTGGGAAATCCTGGATACGCCCCTGTTTAAGGACTGTTAATTTGATTTCCCCTTTGGCTATAGATTCAAATTAATAGGACTATTTGAAAGGCAAACTAAATTATAGTCATCAGACTTTGCATTTTGATCATCTTGCTTATTGCCATTTGCTTTTAGACTTACTGGTGAGGATTATGGTTTCACAAGCTCAAGAATATCTGACCGGTATGCAGCAGCCTTCTTTAACTTTAAAAATGGGAGATCTACAAACCTTGACGCGGTGTGCGCCACAGACAGAGTTACGGTGGCCAGTACCGTACTACCAGCTGTATTCGGCACCGCCGACACCGACATGCCATCGATCAGCCTCGATCCCGTTCTCCCATCGGACGTCTGTAGGGAAGTAACTCTGGTGCTTCCACCTCTAGCAAGTGTTGATATTGGTAAGGCTACCTAACAGTCACAGCAACAAGTCTGACACCTGGGGCCTGTTTCATAAAGCTTGTTATAAATAACAACTACCTCATTTCTATGACAAATTCGATCACAGATTGACATCAGTAGATTGTAACTTGTTATCTATAACAAGTTTTATGAAAGGGGTCCCAGACCGATAGCAGACCGATAAAACAACACATTTACACTGCCTCGAATGGCCAAGATTTGATCGGTTTGTAGTCGGTGTGGAGTCGGTTTGGCGGTGTGACTAAGGTATTATAGACCATCATATCATTACTGTATTCCTATTATGGTATATAAGACGGTAGTAAATAAGTCAGGGCGGCGATTTATTGTCATGGCCGGGGGAACAGGATGATAGCGACCTGGGGGAAGTCTTTGAAGGTTCATTACCCCCCCCCCCCCCAAAAAAAAAAAAAGGGGTAGAAGAGGATTTTGCATTTTGCAGCATAAAAACTTTCGCAAATGGAGGATTTCTCAGTAATTTTTAAAAATCATTTTGCAGTTTGGAGCAGCTTTTTAAAGCACTTTCGATCACCCAGATAAATCCAAGCGTTAAATCACCATTTACACGAAAATCGGATATTTCTTATTTTCGGGGACGGGGACAAAACCTCAAATAATTCTAGGGAGAGGCTTTTCCCTTATCCTCTGATTTGCTGGCCCAGCAATTATAGGTCCTACTTCTGTACCCGAAGTTTGGATTGTCTATTGTAAAACACAGGGGAATCTCTGCCTAAATAATACCTACGGTTTAGAGACCTTCTGCAATATTGTTCACTTTAAAGTACTAGTACGCGAGGGAGCATAGCGACCGAGCAAGAAAATCCCCCATTTTGAATAGTGACAGTTTACATTTTAGAGCACTTTAGAGCCTAAACAGGGATTTTCAACCTTTACTCTTTATTACCTATACTTTTTTCTCAGTCTTTAAAATTTCCGCGGCGGGGGAACTGTCTCGGAATACATTTATTAAATAATTATATGCCAGCTGTGACATGATCTAGATAAACGATTATGTCATGCAATTGTTTTGTAAAAGAAACTGTTATAAATAGTTGATTATGTAGTAAAAAGAATAATTGTGCTTTGGTGGGTTGTATAATGACAACCACCTTTTGAAAACAAGTAGGTCTTCCAAGTAGGTCTTGAAGACAGTGAAAGATTTGGGCTTTTCTAATGACAAGTAGAAGATTGCTACAAAGCTGTGGAAGATTACAGCGCTATTTGTCTCTGTCTTTGTCTATATTTCCCTCTCATTTTCTCTCTTTCCCCCTTCCTTCACGTTCTTAGCTCTGTTATCTTATTTTCATAACTCCTATGATTACTTTACGCCTTTTTATTTTCAGTTACTAGTAGTTTGGTATCGGATATTATAATAATAATATAAATCTGTCCTCTTTGCTGTAGACTTCTGACGTCAGTTGAGAAGTATATTGTCGATCAAAAGAAAGCGACGACGTGTACACCGACCGGCCTATCACCCATCACCGGGGTTGACTTTAAAGTAGAATTTGAATCGTCATGTTTTTAGATAACATTATTTGTGTAAATCATTTGGTTTTCTTTTCTTTCTTTTTTTGTAAGATACTGATGAGTGTCAAACGGGACATGCTGTGTGCCACGAGCACGCTACCTGTCTCAACGTACCAGGATCTTATAGATGCACCTGTAACTCTGGATTCACTGGGAACGGTACAATGTGCTTCCATCTCTGTAAGTGACATTTTACCTTGTCCTTATTAGGTGGTGTTTCTGGTTCCTTACTCGCTTGAACTCAAATGTGACAGAATTTCTCACCTGTCATGTTACTGATTCATCGTATACGTGGTATACTATTGGACCTAAAATAGCCAAAATATGCCATACATGGAACGAAAGAGGCCAGTGATGGGAGGTTTGTAACTAGTTTCTTCTGTTTTGTTTGGTTGTAAAGATTGCGCAGTTGAGGAACCACTGGTAAATGGCCAGGTGATACCACCACCTCTAGTCGGGGATGAGTACAATGATGGTGATCTTGTCTCCTTCATATGTGATGATGGCTTCTTAATGGTTGGCTCACTCAACAGTGTGTGTGAATTGGGAGAGTGGTCGAATCCTTTCCCTCAGTGTGTTGGTAAGTATTAATGAAACAAAGCCATTTTAAGCTCTTTTTCTACTACTTCATCCGCCACTTACACATGACTGTTGGGATCCGGTTCAATTCAAATCGAAAGAATATTTATTTCAATTTCAGATACAAGTACCAAGGAACTTGGTGGAATCAAATCTCCTTAGTATGGCATTGTTTTTTTCACATGAACAGAATTTTAGGAGAGTTGAGAATGAGGAAGTAATTATATGTCTTTGTGTTTACCGGTAACTTATTTGCTATAAACAGTTTTACACTGTTGCCAATTGTTCATTGCTACAGTTTATTCAATACCTGAAGATCTTTATTAGAATTCAGCGATTTAGATATCATCAGCATAGAGAATAAATAAAATTAAAAGTAAGATAAATATCGTTCATATACTATATGAACAGTAAAAAAAAATCCTTGAGTTACCCCAGAGATAATTGGCTGAAGATTTAAGTTTGTAAAAAGGGATGGATTTATAGACATGATAGATGGATGAATGAATTAATGGATGAAGGAAATATGAAAACATGGAAATGTTTACCAAATATTTGCAAATATGGTATTTACAAGTGGAACTACTACTCTACAAGCATATTATACAAGATGAATCCTTAAACATAAATCTTTGATATGAATTCGATAGAGAGAAATTTAGACAATATGCATCCAATGCCATTATAGTCCAGCAGATTGGTACAGAAAATCGATGGAATTGTGCACTTTTTCATAAAACCATAAAACTTGGCATGTATGTAGAGGGGTTTTGTTCCCATTTTTCAAATAAAGGTCCATCCTTCATGTATGTATCAAACTATTATGAAGTCACTGATTTGTTGAACATAAGTAAAAATGCTTCTAATTGTGATCAGTCAACATAACATCTTTGAAATCAACAACATAGGTGTGACAGGTGCCCATTATAACAATAAAGGCCCATAAAGGCCCCGAAATTTTATCTGCCAAATAAGATATATCAAAACCCTTGGTTTAAATCTGAAATGGTAGACATTAATCTGGAAATGAAGGTCATATAAAAACCCCACTTTAGGAATCACATGGGCCCATTGATGGCCCATTAAAGGCAATTCTTTCCATCACGAGAAGGTTGCCTAGTTCAACACGGCCCCCAAAGTTGTTGAATATGCATACTTTGAAGTATAACTATTGACAAGGCAGTATGTTCTCTGAGCACTTCATTTAATTAAGATGGCCATCATATTGAAAAAGAACACTGGTCTGTTTCAAGATGTGGTTATTTGCATTAAGTTTATGCTGTGTCTTGAAGCTTATATCGTACATATACGATAGGGAGAAAGTTTATGGATATTGCAACTTTTTTGCCTAAGAATAGACATAGGCATGTTACAATGGTGTATTTGGTTGAGACGCAATGAAACCAAGGTAAAGGTATTATGCTGAGTAATTTAAATAGTGGGAAATTTCATTTCCAAGATTGCCATCAAATTGAAAAATACTGCATAAGTGTTGAAATGAATTTTGCATCTGATAATTTTGCATTGAGACAAAAAGCACCAAAATTCAAAATGGTTTAAATGCTTAAGAATTATGTATTCAGGCCCTCTTTCTGTAAAGGGACATCCAATCGTAATGGCAAGTTGCTCTCAAAGAAAGCAGAAAATCAGAGAAGCAGATTGTAAAAGTTTGAACCAAATCGGACAAGCAAATTGGCCGAACCGGTAATGTCACTGTGATGTAGTGCCGGATAACTCTCCCATTTGTTCCAACACACAGAATGACTAAAATGTAAATTTTTCAAAAAGTACTGCTAAAATATGTATTTTAGTAATGCCCCGAGGAAAGAGGGGCTTATGAGAAAAATGAAAATTGATGACGGTGTATTACAAAATCTAGAACTGACCGGGAATACTTCACAATCGACTGACCCGACTGCCAATTTGAGATTCACATTAGTGATTTCTCAAACATTGATAACTTTCTTATTTTTGGTCCGATTTCTTTCAAACTTTCATCAATATGTTTTCTCTTTTTTCTGATTTTACACACATCAACATATTGCAAAATATGGATTGCCTTTAAGAGGTGTTGCCGATGTTTAAGAATACAGCTATTAATTGACATCTTTATAAATCTTAAGACGTCTATCATAGGTCGTTTCTTAAGGACATATCAGGGTTTTTTTCTAATATGGCCACGAAGATGAAAACAGAGGAAAGTACAGTTTTATCACTTAGTTGTTCTGATTATAGTTTATTTTGACATAATAACATTTGTTTGCAGAAGAAGAGTATTATTTTGTTGCTTCATCGGGATATTAATGTATATTGTTCATGAATAAGAAGAGAAACATATCAATGTTAGACTGATATTTTCTGTTTATAGAAATTTCCAGCATCAGTACTAAATTCCACACTTTTATTCCAAGTTGTAAGCTTCCTGATATAACATAAACTTTAAAATGCCAGTAGTCACATAATTCACAACGGAGGCCATTTTGAATGTGACTTCCATCTTGATGAAATGGAGTGACCCAACGATTCTGCATAGTATATAATAACCAGCTTGCAAACAGATTTACATGCAAGTAGGCATTTTAACACTTTAGCAGCTATTTTGAATTTGGCCAACCTCTGTGAGGGAATTAATCAAACATTTAATTGTATCGAATGGGCCATCGATGGGCCTATGTGGCCTGCTAAATTGGGATTTTTATATAACCTTGATTTCAAAATTGTTGTCTATACCATTAAAAATTAGTTACAAAGATTTTTAAAAATATCATGTTGCAGATAGATTATTTGGGCCTTTGGGGGCCTTTTTTGTCACCAGCGCCACATATCTCATTGATTTCAAAGACGCAATGTCAACTGATCATAATTTGAGGCATTTTTAATTATATTCAACAAATCAGTGACTTTATAATATTTTGATACATAGGATGGCCCTTTATTTGAAAAATGGACACCTAAAGCATTTGTCCGATTTTAGAGGCCAGGAAATATTACATGATATTTCATATAATATCAAACTACACTGTAAAAAATAACTGTAGATTAACAGGTTTTTTTGACTTGTAAAATTACAAGTTTGGCCGTTTTCCTGTTAATACATCGCATAATCAGTTCTTGTGAAATGGCAAGGAAAATTGCTAATTTTCCTGCCATTTCACAAGAAAAATACCGTATTAACAGAAAAACGGCCAAAACCTGTAATTTTACAAGTCAAAAAACCTGTTAATCTACAGTTACAAGTAAAAAAAAAACTGTTAATCTACAGTTATTTTTTAGAGTGTAGATTTTATTACATCAACTTTGGAGGGAAAACACCATGAGAGAGCCATTAGAAAAAAATGGGCACAACGGGCCCCAGGGCCAGAAGTTTAGGTGGCCCCATATCCAGAATTATTCGGCATCAAAAACTCTACCTACATGCCAAATTTCATGCTTTTATGAAAAACAGTGCACAATTATTTCACCAATATGCCGGACTATTACATATTATTTAGTTGGAGATAAATGTAAATTGTTGTTGTATGTACAATTCATTTAGTTTACAAATTTGAGTATCGTATGAATCCTACACACTCTACCTTTTCTTTTCTTTTTACTTTGATGATGAAGAAGACTACGTACCACCATTCATCAATCTCACAGTCATTGCCATCGGCCACGAAGAACCCGTTGTAGATGCTGTATTACCAGATACAGAAATCTCGGCATTCGTCGCGGATCCGTTCTCAGCATCTGGCACCACAAAGATAGCTTCAGCGTTCACTGGACCCGACGGTATCGCCATTTTGTCGGTTCCTCACAACCAGACGTTAATAATTACAGCGCGTCAGGACGGCTATCTTGATAACTCAGTCACTACTAAGGCTAACATCAAACAAAGTAGGTGGAAATGATGCATTCAAAGTCAAGTTTGGGTTCTGATCGACGCTCTCTGGGGAGGGTGAGGGCATTAGTGGCACTGACAACAGTAACAACTTTCACAAATATCTTTTTTTTTTCAATGTATGATTTATTATTCCCGTGAAGTATAATCTAATCACTTCACCTTTATCGACTCATTGTATCTTGATAACATTGTATATCATGCTTCAAAATGTGTGAGAGTTTGTTGTTGTTGTTGGTTTTTCTTTTATTTAGTTGTTTTTAATCAGTGTTCACTGATATATTAAACAATTTATTCATTCATTACCCCCCCCCCCAAAAAAAAAGGGGGATTTTGTATTAAATACTTATATTCATATATAGGATATTTCATGTTAGAGATGATAGATTTCTTCTTTCCCCCGATTTACTCCCCTTCTCTGTAGACAATGTGGTAACAATACCTTTCGCTTTTATACGGATTTTAGGCTTTTAGGCTTTTATTTGTTTTTATTTAATTGTTTTTAATCAGTGTTCATTAATATATCAAGCAGTTCATTTATTCATTACCCATCAAGATGAATCTTGTATTAAATACGTATTCATTTGTAGGATATTATATATTAGAGAGAATTGATTTCTTCTTTCCCCCGATCTACTCCCCTTCTCTGTAGACAATATGGTAACAATACCTTTCGCAGTCTTCAAGGAACTGAATGCCTTCCGTTGGTTGACGAGGAGTTCTAATAGATTTGCATTTGGAGGACATGGTGGCACCGCGCAGTACAAAGTATCCATTCCTGCTGGTAAATAAACCTATTTAGTTTGCTTTAAATGAATCATTTAGAACATGATTTTGTCCACCATTATGAAACTACATTGCCTTCTTTTTCGGTTTGGTAAAGGGGCTTTTACACTTTCACGGATCATCCCGGATCTTAATCCGGGGTGATCCGGCGTGCGACACCACGATTTCCTCTCAATGCCGGTGTGGATACGTTCTGAACTGGGTGAATACACGGACAAGTGCGGTGTCTATACCAACAGACAAGGTAGCAACACGGACCATACCGGAAACACGTACGGAGCTAACACGGAGTACAAGGAAGAGCTCGGAGGCCACTGGGTCCTTATACGGTCCTTACACGGAGGTGTACGTTGTCTATTGAGATATCCCGGGAATGTTGACGGGTGAGTTGAGCTTGTAGGCGCTCATATCTTATAGGCAAAATATAAGGAATTTCAAACCCGGGTGAAACCGGTATTAGTACGGACCTCCCGGTGTCTACACGGAGTGTCCAGGATGTATTCGGCAGCTACACGGAGGTACACGGTGCCTACAAGGAAGAGTACGGGATATGCCGGTACGCCAAGGATCACGCCGGATGCCTCCACGGTGTATACACGGTAATGCCGGTGATAATACGGATGATCCCGGAGTGACGATCCGGGATGATCCGGGATGCGATCCGTGAAAGTGTAAAAGCCCCTTAAACGCCTTACAAAATTGCGGCATGAATATTTCTTTTGTGTTTTTTGAAATATTTCACTCGATGTGTATTTCCATAATTACCCTGCTTCCCAGATCACCGTGAAAAGGTCATTTAGATGTAACGTCATGTCATCTTACATTGTTAAAAAGAATTTTCAATTCAGTTCAATTCAAAATTCATTTTGAGGAAAACTGTTCTACTAATCTGCTAGCACAGACACCAATTTGACACTTTATTAGTAACTCAATTGTGTCTTGAGAGAAGCTAATTAAACCTAACTCCGTACTGGTTATTAGTTTGCAGGCACAAACCCTAGGCTAAGACTAACATAGGCCATGTGCGACGGTATAACTGCTCCTGACACAGGATAGCTTGCAGGCACAAATCCTGGCTAGTCGTAAAAGTGAGTCTGCGCTGTAAGACTACAATAGGTAATGTACTTTAGCTGCTCCAAACACGGGTCAGTAGGTGCTAGTAGCTGTTTTAGGCTTTCTCAAGACACAATGATTTTTCTGATAAAGTGTCAAATTAGGGTCTGTGCTTGCAGACTAGACACAGGACATGACCAGCTAGTAGCTGTTTTAGGCTTTCTCAAGACACAATGATTTTTCTGATAAAGTGTCAAATTAGGGTCTGTGCTTGCAGACTAACTGGTTATGTCAATGTGTCAGGAGCAGCTAAAGTACAGAACCTATGGTAGTCTTAGAGTTCAGACACTCTGTTATGCGGTTCGACTGACGAGGGTTCGCGCCTGCAAACAGGTTTCTGGAGTTGAGTTGAAGTGAGGTCCCTATTAATGACATGAAAGTGTTTTTTAAACACCTGCCTATTGGATATGGGTTGTATATGCTGTTTTTTCAGGTGGTCTAGATGTCAGAAACCGACGCAATGTACAAGTCGAGTTCTACGGTGTCAATATCACCATTCCAGAACAGTTTGAACATGCCCCGGAACCAATTGCTGTGCTCAAAACAGGTGAGTACTTCCAAGCCATACATGTAGCATTGTCGGCCTTTCGTTTGTCGGGTCTATGTCGGCCTCACTGGTGTGTCTTGGGCTGGTTTTCTTTCGCCTCCTTGGTGCCTTCATGGGTCGAATTTGTTGTTGATTTTTGTCCATTCCATAATCACCTTGTAATCATATGTAAATGATATGATTGCTTTGCTTAATAAAATACATTAAAAAATACTCAACGGCATTTACTTGATAAGAGGTTTTTGTGTATTAAATTGTTACTATTTATACAATAACTGTTGTGAATGTTTATTTGCACTACAAAGATTTTAAAAAATGTACTGCAATCCGCTCAAAGTGGACTTTGGATATCTCTTTCAGTATTTTTTGTCTTTCCTCATTTCAGCAAGAGCAGAATTGGTGGCACTGGACGTAGTTGGCATGATGGAGCTCAATATCTTTGAGGCTGGTCGTCGTGGACCTGTGAATATCCGACTACCATGTACACTTAAGATCCCCATCTCAAGTCCTTCCGACGAGTATAGCGTTGGCGATTCCTTAGATGCCTGGTATTATGAAGGAGATCATGGTAAAATAAAAAAACTACAGTATCTTTTTACAAACAAGATATCATACTTCGACAATGATTGCAATGTCATCCTTCTTTAATTTGTAATTTTATGATGTAATGCAAGTATTAAATATGACTTGTACTGTTGCAGTGTGATAAGTTGAGATATTCATGTGATAAGTTTTCCGGAACTTTTATCTTCTAAATCTTCCTTATACACATTCTCTAATGTTTTGATTAGCTCCGTACAATTTCAGGAATACTGATCAGATGTATCAGTTAGCACAGTCCATAAAAATTAAAGCAACTGTATTTAATGTGGTTATAAATTCACTTGTTGTCCCGAAGGGTTTTATAAACTTTTCACCTTCTTCAAATTGGTTCACTTGTACAGGTGTATGGGTTAAAGATGGTACTGGTGTCATTGAACAAGATCGTGATTCTGAAATGTTGGTATGGACGTACGAAGCAACTCATTTTACTTGGTGGGCAGCGGGAAAACCTCAAGGTCAAACCAGTTGTGTCAAGGTCAAGACTTGTCTGGACGCAGATTGCAATATCCCTGTACCTGGTATCAGAATAAAGTAAGTCTTCAACATATTTTCCATTTCAAGATCGATAGAAGTATTAATAGGTCAAGAATCCCCTATCATCAAGTTTACTACAAATCGTTTCCTTTTCTATAAAAACTGAAATATTTGTATATCTATGATACAGTAAATGTCCCTGTTTATTATGACCCGATTCTAAATGGAAATAACATTTACTTTTTAAAAAAATAGAGCTTCCTATCTCTTCTTCCTTATTGTGATTACCCTGGAAAAGTATGAAGCATTTTTTTCCAGGTGCATGTTAATTCTACATAAATATAAATAGTCGGCTGCACAGATCGCGATAGGATGATCGCACTATTAATCGGTGTCATTTCTAGTAGACTACCACGAATCATAATGCAGATTTTAAAGTTCATAACTGGAAACGTATCAAGAATCAGTCTTAACGTCGTCTCTGGAGTAAATATAATGACTGGCATAATTTTAGTGGAAATAAAAGCCATTTCATCGATTTTACTGATAAGAAGGGAGATACCCTTTGAAAATGATTTCTCAAAATGTCAAAATTAGAAACAGGCTCGTGATAATTTCATTCATTCTTTCTTTCTTTAAAGTATTATAATACTTATTTGGCAGTAGCAAATCTATTTCAGGCTTGGTCCCTACTAAATATCATCTTGCTTATTGCCATTTACTTTTAGACTTACTGGTGAGGATTATGGTTTCTTGAGCTCAAGAATAACTGGCAGGTATGCAGAGGCCTACTTTAACTTCAAACATGGGAGATCTATAAAGCTTGAGGCGGTGTGCGCCAAGGAGAGAGTTACGGTGGCCAGTACCGTACTACCAGCTGCATTCGACACCGCCGACACCGACATACCATCGATCAGCCTCGATAGTGTTCTCCCATCGGACGTCTGTAGGGAAGTCACTCTGGTGCTTCCACCTCTAGCAAGTAAGTGGTTAACACGCATGCTTGTGTGTAATGATTCACCGCATGTTCTGTAAATGCCATACTTTGACATAGAGATTGCCACCCTCTTAAGGGCAATTCCACTGGTTGGTGGACAGGGACCTTGAACTTTAAATTTGGTATTTCACTGAAGGCCCGGTCCCACTGCACTTACGGATGCAAAGAGGATGTAAAACGTAAAAAAATCTTGCCATCCGTTTGGAAAACGCTATGCATCCGTTGTGTACTCATTGCATACGTGTTTCATACACTCTATCCATCGAGCATCCGTCCACTGTGATTTCATCCGCGCAAAAAGTTTTGAGCTGCACAAAACTTTTAGAACGGACATGACGGATGAACTTTCCGCCGTGTACGATGTAAATCCGCGACATATACGAGCAACAAACGTTCTATGTCCGTTATCATCCGTTAAACGTCCGCTGTATCCTCTCTGCATCCTCTGGGCATCCTCGCAACTCACATCCGCTGCAGCTGAAAACGGAAAGAGGGAGGAAAGATAAGGTACATGGAACGTCTATACATCGTTAGTAGCACGGAAATAGAAAGGATGTAACCGTATGCATCTCGTATATAAAGTATTCAAAACGGACAAAGCATTTGTATCTGGGATGTATCTCGTATATTTAGGATGTCATCCACTTCCATCCGCTTTCATCAGCTAGGCTTCCGATGAACATCCGTTTAACATCCCCACTACATACTACCCACGTCCGTTCTTTTCCGTTCTGTTTTCGCAAATTTTCGCCAATTTTGTTCATTTCTGGAGCGGATGAAAACGGATGGAGCCATCCCCGAAATTTTGCTCGTCCGCTGTGTCCTTTTTGCATACGTTTTGTGTCCATCTGCCAGTGGGACCGGGCCTTTAGCTTTGAATCTTTTTTTGGTGTGCTACATAATTGCAGAAACTTGTGCAAACATTGGTTAACCTATCATTAGTGGTTTAGAAAACATTATTAAAAGTTAGAAAATGGTTTTTCAAAAAGAATCATCTATAATACACATTTTAGTGATATTTTGCCTATATGTTGTGCATTTTTAGATTGCTTATCTAGACGTAAAATATCCCAAGTTTTTTTCCAGGGTTTATATAAAAATTAAATTTAAAAGGTCTTTTGATGATTTTCATTGAAAAAACGCATAGAAGAATTTAAGTCCTGCTAGTTAGAATGAAACCAAAGCACATTTTATGACAATTTGCATACTTCCGTGCCCCATTGATCCCTCCACCACACAACCAAACCCACTTCAAACAGACACCAAACCGGCTGACCATTTGTTGGTAATGTAATTTGTTGTTTGGTCTAATGCCACTCTGCTGAGTGAATGCATCCAAACTTATTCCTGTAATTTTCGCGTACTACTAAATAAAAGAACGTTTTAAATTGTGAATGGGATGAGGAAAAAATCAAAGTAAATTTATCGAAACAGTATCCGATACTTTAAACTTTAAACTTTAATGGAAATACACAATTCTGAGTGAGAATATAATGTGGTCACATTGTTCAGTCGGAAAGGGATGGATATCATCAATCATTTGAACGTTTCATGTTTGTCATTATTCATATTTGTCTAGGTAATAAGACATGCCCAGATCCCGGTGAGGTTGAATATTCTACTCGTTCTCTGAGCGGTATTGAGTACTCAAACGTCGTGCAATACACCTGTGCAATAGGTCGAGTGCCTGAATTTGGAGAGGGGTATAGGACATGTCTTGAGTGCGGGTTGTGGTCCGATCAACCTGTAGAATGCAGAGACTTAGGCAAATAAATCAAGAAGAGGAGGCAACGTCGTTCACCAAATCAAAAGAAACAGCCATGATCATGTTG
This sequence comes from Heliocidaris erythrogramma, assembly GCA_025617745.1. Taxonomy (NCBI): domain Eukaryota; kingdom Metazoa; phylum Echinodermata; class Echinoidea; order Camarodonta; family Echinometridae; genus Heliocidaris; species Heliocidaris erythrogramma. The sequence goes on along the minus strand of CM046853.1, from coordinate 15,985,215 downwards.
TTGACATTTACAAGACGGTCGTTGGAGATTTGAAGAATTATCCGAACAGAATTCATGATTAGATTAAGTATTTGAAAATCATTTATGCAAAAGTACATTTCGATGCCTAACTTCTTTGCTGAATTAATTATTTAATGCTAAAAAACCTTCCTTGTAGAATTACGTATGGGATATGATTGCGCATCCATTTTAGGACCTTGTTCATTCTTTCTAGACCCACATGAAGTGAACTTTGTATCAATGTGATGAACATCTAATTGGTCATTCTTTTTACAATGTGTTTAAAAAAAAATTATCAACAGATTAATGTTATAATATGATAGATATCAAACATCCAGTCGTCATCTTCACCATCACCGTCTACATCAAGAAACAAAGGATGCGCCCCTCCCTTATTCCCTTTCTCCACTTACGTAATTTAAAGTAGTCCCACTCCAATTGTAATCCTAAAATGCCGTTTTTTGTTGATATTTGAATTTTGATGATTGTACTTATTTGATATCTTTTATTTAATAATTTAGTTTGTAATGATGATATGATTGTATTTTCTTCTTGTAATCGCTTATTAACTGCTACTAGCCATCTATTTTGTGTCACTGACTTTGAATGTATAATTATTCCGTTGTATGGATTCCTTCTGCATAGAATGCGAGAGACTGTGTTAAATATTGTCCGTATATTATATGACATATCATATCATCTTATGCTCATCTACAATGGCTGTGTAAAATTTATAATGTAGAATGTTTAATCCTAGATTTTAAATTGTTATCCTTTTGTAAATTGCCATGATAAGCATATTGTTTACTTCTGTCATGTACGCGCTGTGAATTATTTTATTAATATTATTACATTATTATTAGTAGTAGTATCATAATTAGTGCATTATATATAACTATTAATTATATGCATAACTCTTGTTTAAGATGAGTTGCTGTCAATATCTATCTCTATTTTAATGATACCTGCGAAGAGTGTACAAACTGATTTGCTGTTGCTTGATTTTCACAACAAACGAATGAAGTTAGCATGTTGGACTTCAATATTTGACATGTTATATTTTCCGAATCTTACCCCTTCTTTCCATCTCTATCTATGTCTCTCTCTCTCTTCCTCTTTTTCTCATTCGCCACCTCTTTCTGTTCCTCTCTTCACTGTTATGTCTACGAAACTGAACTGTATACAGTCATATTACACGATTGCATACGAGTAATTCGGCCTCATAAAGACGTCGTCTAGTATTTCATGACCCAATCAGTCCCAACATGTTAAATGTGAATTACCAACGAGCTTTTTATATAGAATATTAGCTCCACCTATGATCGATTATGTAAAGGATGTGTAAAGAGCCCCCCCCCCCTTTTTTTTGGGGGGGGGGGGGGAATCACAGAACTTAAAGAGAACAATGCATATCATTAACCCTAAAAGTACCCCCTCCCCTCCTTCGCCCGCGACGCGCGCCGCGATATGTACGAACATGATTTTTTCCCCGTCGCTAGCTTTCACGGCTTTATAGCCTCGAGTCCTACGAATTTTTGTATACCTTTTCTCTCTTTTTAATTTCCACTAAAAGAAAAATTTTCTACATGTATCGTAAACATTGCAAAATTGTTATTACGTGAATATCTGATAATTATTTGGCGATAATTGCTAACCGCTTGAGATTATAGATACAAAATTTCATGGGCTTCTTCATTATTAGATGCTCGTATTTGTTAATTTTAGATTCAGACATGTCAGAAGTTTTCATCACTTTATGACTGAGATCCCGGGGAGAGGGGCGCATAATATGCCCCCCCCCCCCCTTCCAGATGAGAGAGCACCAAAATAACCCGGTATTTCTGGATTAAGATCCTTTGAGAATGTGAAATGTAGTGTGTTGATATTACCTTATATATATATATATATATATATATATATAAAACGTTGAAGATGCTTACGGTTCACCATGTGGTTAGTCCTGAATAAGGACTGTTGAATTAGAAGAAGAAAGTGGAGACAGTTGAGAGGAGAAGAAATGGAAAGGCGAGATAGAAAGTAAGAAAATGTAGAAGTAATCTTTCTTGAAAGTGTGAATTCCTGAAAAGGACTGTAAACCAGATGAGAAGGCTGAGAGTGGAGAAGACTCGACGTTTCGGACAGGTTGACTGTCCGTCATCACTCCTGATGACGGACAGTCAACACTTTCAAGAAAGATTACTTCTACATTCTCTCTTACTTCCTATCTCGCCTTTCCATTTCTTCTCCTCTCAACTTTCTCCACTTTCTTCTTCTAACTCAACAGTCCTTTTCAGGACTAACCACATGGTGAACAGTAAGCCTCCTCAATGTTTTATATATAATGAAGATGTGAATTCACTACTGCTATGCTCATGATGTTAATATAATATGTTGAGAAACGGTGTTTCATTCTTTCATATTTTCTCGAAATAAATATATGCTGCTAAAAATTGGCTCCTTTTTTTTTCTCTGGTGAAATCTCGCTGGATTTTATATGCATGTATATTACTTCTTAGCGATTATTCATTATATCGCTTTTATCTCCATCAAATTCAATCACACACTCTGTTCGATACCGATTTTCTATTAAAAAAACACATGTATCTATTAAAAAATTGTATAAATCTGAATAATATTCATTTATCTCATTATAATTTCATTACAGGAATTAAATTAGTCATTTTGACGTAAATACAGCATAACAATGTTCCTCATATCAAATTAAATTTGTAATATAAATTATGGAAGTCAATTATAAATAGTTCCTCGCCTCTTCGTGCCTGAATTAGATAGAAATAAGACTTACACAACAATAAAACTAAATTTATGTGGAATTCCATAGGGATGAAGGATAAGAAATCATTCAGAAAAATAGACATTGTTTAACTGATTAATTGTACTGGAAAATTAATATAGAAATACGGAGTGGACAAGAAAAGGTAAGATGGAGTAAACATAATTATATTCTCATATAGAAAAAGATAGGGCGTATGGTAGAGGGAGGAAGAGAGTTCTGAGAGGAAGGAAAAAGGAAAGAGAGGGTGTAGAGCAGAAGAAGAACAAGATCAAGAACAAGAACGAGGAGAAAAGAAAAAAGAAGTAAAATACATGTAAAATATTCAGAAATTATTAAACCCCCATGCAGGGGGTGTTTCATAAAACTGTTCGTATGTTACGCACGACTTTACGCACGACTGGTGACCAGTTCTTGTGCTAAATGAATTGAGAATAGAATAGCACCCGGGAACATGTTCCAGTCGTTCATAAAGTCATTCGTAACTTTACGAACAGCTTTATGAAACACCCCCTGGCCTATGAAGTTTCTAACTGCATGATTAACCTCATTACTATCCCTGATTAGCTTTACCAGCTAGACCCTAAGTTTCTCGAAGGGTACAATTTTATGCCTACCGTTTTGGGTTTTTTTTTTGCAAAAGAGATTAACAAGAAAAATATGTAGACATACATGTGATATATAGTGTTTAAATACTAATATTCGAATGCGCTATGAGAAATGGTAAAAAAAGGTCGAGGTATCAGTGAATGAATTTAGTAATGTAAAATTGTATAGATTGTACTAAACCACCAGGTTCGAAGACACCCTTGGCTATAATATATAGAGTAAGCATCTATACATCTTAAGTAACAATGGCCATACTTGGAAAAGTTACAATTAAGTAAGGGGGAGCGGTTCTATAAGAAATAAGATAGTTATGATTTTTTGGAAGTTGTAATCAATAAAACACAAATTGGCAACTTTGTGACGTATCTTGCGAGCTCATCTCCGATTTTCACTCTAAAAAATATTTTATCATACATGCACCCCAGATATAATCACTTCACTTATGCTTTTACACAAACCATGTATGATAAAAAATTATTCCCTAATGAAAAGAAAAAAAAAATGAAAATTGATGAATTTTTGTGTACGGAGCAAATGGGAGGAGCTCACAAGATACGTCACGGAGTTGTCAATTTGTGTTTGATTGATTACAGCTTCAAAAATTAATAACTTTCTTATTCCTTATCGGATTTTGCCCAAACTTTTATTGATATGTTTCTTTAATTTTGTGCTTCTGTCGAAACCAACTTAATATCAGGGTGCACTTCCCCTTTAACCCGGTCCCATTTGCTTCCCCCCTCGACCCCAAACATGAAAAACTGTCTACGCTTAAAACTGAATACATAATATTGAAAATTCCATGAAGGAATGATTTATAATACGGTGCATGAAATAGTAAATATATAAACAATAACACAGTGGCGTTACTACGAGGAGGGGGCACGGGGACACATGCTTTTCAATTAAATCGTGAAAGAGAGAGAAAGAGAGAGAGGGGGAGCGAAAAGGAGAATGGGAGTGGAGAATGGGGGCACGTACATGCTACGCCACTGAAGTATAATTTACTTAATGAAATAAGCAGCCTAATTATATATCCATAACAAGTCGAGTGAAGGTACATGGAAGTATTATGGGATTAACACCACCATGATAGCTCGTTAGATGAAGAAGAAGCGAATTAAAAAAAAACCAACATTGATAGAATGTGGACATCTCTGCATCATGCTATGGATTACCAATTTAGAGAAGAGTAAAAATCAAAATAGAAAGCAAGAGGGATATTTGGCAGAATTCAAGTCGATGTCCACTTCCTTCATCTCCTCCTACAACTCTCTTAGGATTAGACCTTGTAGCCTCTTTGGAGCGTTCTTCCATCCCTTCCTTTGTTGTCGTTGTAGGCACCATGTCGAGGACTTCAACATCACTTGCAACCGAGCACTTCCTCGACTTCATTCGGTAACCCGTATGAGATCCGGAGATCATCGCCGTCGAAAATTCAGCTATGATGGATGTCGTGGCATTAACGACTGCCGGCTGTGCGTTTATCTCCTGCGGTCGCATATCACCACCGCTCCAGTCTCCGATCACCGTGAGAATATACTCCAAGTTGACTGCGATTTCGACCCTCGTGGAAGGGCACCGCACCATACGGGGATTGAATCCGACTACGTACACGACACCGTTGTTATCAAAGATGCTTCTAGCTATGGAACTTGCGTCTGCCTGTACGCCAAACACGCATGATACGTCGACCTCTGCTGTGTAGAATAATGGAGACGTATCATTCTCTTGGTTTTGGTACATGGGGTAGAACCCGATAACCGTTCCGAAGATGACGGTATCTGCTTGCTGGGTTCTTCGAGTGATGTTCCATGGCTCCCAGTCAGCCGTCATCGAACAGGCTGTTGTACACCGGACGATGTAGCAAAAGACCACGAGCACTGTGAAAAATGAAATCGTCATCTTGATGCTCCTCTGCTTTATCAGGCAGCCGAAACAAGAGCTGTTGATAGTAAGTAATAAAATTAAAATGTGACCATACTGGTATAGCATCAAATTCGGATTTCAATGACAGAAATTCAAGAAAACACAACTCTTTCCGGCGCGTACAAATTATGTTAATGATGTAGAAGCAACTTTGTATTGGGTTATAAATCGTCTGTTTTACTATAATTCTTCTGCTGAATATTGAACTTTTCACGTTGACTTTTTATCATTTTCGACACTAAAAAGTATATCAATGATGACGTAACACGATAACGAAATTAAATGATTACCGCTAATTAATTGATGACGTCCCCATTGGAATCCAACTTCCTGAAATGATAACGTTATGCCCATTTGAATTATCATCAAATTCAAACTGACTTTTAATCGCACCCATGGGCATTTTACAAAACACTAGGAAGACTCATCAGAGAAGGTTGACAGGATGTGAAAATCATTCATAAAATTATCACAGAATGAAAGTTTGACCCAAGTAACAATTTTAATGACAGACGCGGAGACTTCATTCTCAAACCTTGGCAAGTCAGTTTGATATTGAATATACTGCTGTGGGTCGTATTGTAAGCACCAAGCAAGGATTTTATTGCGGCGCCGACATACCGAGTATAGCTTATAGGTAGCATTGAAATTGAGTTAATATTTTTTGTCGATTAAGTTTGACCTCAATATCGAAAGGTGTATCCTTGAGATCCAGTAAAGTTAATCAATTTTTGATGCTCTTGTATATGTGTAATTATACTGGAATCTCTCATCAACTGATTCCTTCCGAAGTTAAGGGCCGGTCACATTATTTTGTCCGATAACGCGATTTTTTCATTAAAAGTACACCCTACTCCATGGTGTGTACGTGTGAGTAGAGTATGCTTTTGTCTGTTACCAGTACGAGTAGAGCAGGATGTACCTTTAATGAAAAATCTCGTTATTGTTACCGTTATTGGGCAAATGTGACCAGCCCTTTACACGTTTAATCATCGTATAGTGTGTCCTTCGGTTGCTGAAAAATGCAGATTTTATATGAATACATAAATTATATCAGTTTACGATCTTAACAAAATAAAAATTACTAAGTATTCTCCGCAGAGCATAAAGAGGGGAAATATTTCACGTCGGGATGACATATTATTCTTTCGTTGCTGGTTTACAGATTGTGACCGGGAGATAATACTAAGCATAATGTCTATACAGACGTTATTGTTATTGTTATTGTCATCACTATTATTATTCCTGGGGCCTGTAACATAAAAAGATACAATCAATCTTACTATCAATTGTAACTCTTCAGTACATGGTTTGCCATAGACTTACGATTGATATCAATTTATCTCTTTATGTCACAGGCCCCTGATATCATTTATTGATATCAATAAAAACACAAAGATAAACATGTAAGTCTATAGTGCATACGTTAACCCTTAAAGTGCCACATACAGGTATTTAAAACTGTCTAATTATATATATATATATATATATATATATATATATATATATATATATATATTACAAGGAAAGGTTCATAATGTTTCTTTTAGAAACTCACAATGGGTTCATAACTTTTCTATCAAGAATGAAAAAGTACATTAGATTACATTAAATTAAACTTTTTTCCCCACAAAATCGCATTGATAATGAATTTTTGTGAACTTAATGGCACCTTAAAGGTTACTTTCAATGAAAAAAACATGACTGCCAAATTTCTTTGAAAAATCATTGTTAACAGAATACTTAACCTACTTACCAAGTCTGTGAATTTCTAAGTTTGTCCTATAGATCCAGTTGACTAAGTGAATATTCTGAAGATGATTATATCAACTTAGTGATACTTCTTTGAAAAAATAATTATCCCCAATAACATGAAATCAAAGCCACAAAGTGTGAGGTGATTGTCATACTTTTCAGGATAACAAAGTTAGTCCAAATTTCCAGTACTGTATGAGCTGCCAAAGAAACTTTTTCCACCGCAAACAGGTCACAGATTGTAAGATTATATTCAATATCCTGTAGCCACGGCCACGTTTGGTAATATGATGTCAGGTTCAACAACTGCTACAGCATGAACTTCAGAAAATGTCGTCCATTCGAATGTGATGGAACACAAAAATATATCTTGGAAGTGGTTGCTCAAAAGATATATTACTCATCTATAACAGCCGCAATTTGTTCCTAGATTTTTGTTAAAGCGCCGACGTATCTCGACAACGTGGGTGACAACTCGGGTCAGGAGCCGAAAGAGTACAGAGTAGGCAGAAATCACACCCTTCTATTAGTACCACAGCACGCGCGTTTGTTTGGCTCTATATCTTTGATCAGTATTAGCATGATTGGTCAGTGGAGTTTGTTATGACTGACCATTGATACCCCAAGTCTGATAATAGAGGTTTTGAGCAGTCATTTTTTGGCTTTGACCGTTGACCATCCCGCAGGGCGAAAAGTAGAGTAAGCAAAGGGTATGACAAGGCGACACTGGATGTGGAGTACAAGGAGATGAGGGGGGGGGGGGGGGTGTATGAATGGAGATGGAAAAATGAGAGGATGGGGAGGAAAAGGTGAACGAGGAAAACAGGGGGAAAGAGTGGAAGGAAATGCGAGATGGAGTAAGTTCAGGAGAAACGACAAAATTGCTGAAGAGAAAGAAATAGGAAAAAAATAAAGAAAGTCTAAAATGTTTGAAAAGAAAATGCATATAATGAATAAATCAACAATAAAAGTAAGCACCAAAAAATGAAGAGGAAGCCGAATAGAGAGGAAATGATTAACAATTGCAAAAGTGAGAAATAGAATGCGACAGGGAAAATAAAACGGCGCAGAACCATATTGAAATTTAGATTCTACATGCACATGGCATATTTACGCATAAGTGGAAATTCATAATAGAAATATACTAATGCTGTATTGTTGTGAATTGTAGGCAATTACACTCTTAGAAATGTTGGGTAAATGCCACTGGGTAAATGAAGATTGGGCATAGGTTGGTTAAATCTTGCTCAACTTTTACATGCATTTACCCAACATTGGTCAAAAATAAGAATGAAATTGGTAAAGTTTACCCAAAAGTTGGTCGGACTCATAAGGACCCTCATGTTGGGTAAAATTTGGGTAAAATTTTGCCCAATATTTCTAAGAGTGTATGTGAAATGTTTAAAGTAATTTCTCCAACAGTCAATTTATTACTTTTTCATCATGGGTACTAAAGAATATATTTACACAGTAAATAAGCAAACCCCACCCTGGGTAATCTTCGCATTGTCTAATTAACTTTTCAGCACTTGAGTCATATCACCTTACTCTAGTCCGTGTTCCTTGCCAATTATGATGTATTATTACTTTATCCGTTATTTCCGTTTACCTTTACCTCCTTTCCAGAACACAAACTTGTTACCCCCAAAAGTATGAGCGCGAATTCCGTCTCGACTCTAGCCCCATAGCCATGTACAAGGTCGTCTGAGGTCCTGCTAATCGCGTGTCATTTTCACTTATTCCGACTTGACCTTCCTCTAGGTCAACAGCCGCCTGCGTTTGTAAACCGGGTTGTTATCCTGATTGTCAACCGACTGTTGTGAAGATGGAGTGGTATCATCGGGGAGACGAGATGGAGGATGACCATGATTTCTTTTCCAAACGATAACACTAATCCAAAGTTTGGCTTGTGACAGGTAACAGTTCTGAAGGAGGATCAAGCGAGCGATGGATGACCCTCGGTAGGTATTCGGAGTTTAGGTCCAAGGTATATCACTATCAAGCGTGCGGGTGTGAGTAACGATGATCATAACATACGATAACTGATACTACCAGGGAGATGAAATTCATCTCTCTGATAGTAAGATGAAGATGACATTAATGCTGAAGAAGAGTCTCACAATTTGTATGTGATTTAAAATCGGCTTTTAGAATTTAGGTGTAGTCATCGAGTGGTTAAAGCACTTGATTGGATATGACAAGGCTGTGGGTTCACGCCCCGGAATGGCTTTTATGTCCTTTGGTAAAGCTTTAATCTACATTTTGCCACCGTCGATCCAGGTGTATGTCTTACCAATACTTATTCCCTGTGATATATTTAGTAAAACACTTTGTCATACTATTGGGGATAAAGCCTGCTAGGTAATATTTTTTTAAAATGTTGTTTCAGTTTATTATGCGCTTCACAAAGAAGTCAGTGGCGTAGCTAATGGGCACTTGCCTCAATCGAATTGCAAAAAAAAGTAGACTATACAGAGAGAGAGAGAGAGAGAGAAAGAAAGAGAGGGGAGTGAAAGCAAAGGCAAAATTATATTTAAAAAATATGAGTATATATTCTTTATTTTGATTTGATTTATTCACCAACAATAACATCATGTGTACAAGATTTGTCACACAGTAAATATTGTTACAGGATTGAAACTTAAATGATAATAGTTGGTAAATGGGACCAGAAAATAGCACAAGTGCTAGTCGAGCCTGGCCCCTCTTCAAACACACTACCCTCTCACTCTTTACCTATCTTCTCTTGCATTCCATCCAACTAAATACTTCCGCTGCACATGCACCCCTCACCCGCCCCTCCCTGACACCGGTGCCCCCTCAATGGCTTGACCCACGCTTCACCACTGACTACAGTATTCACTGAGAAAAATGCTTATTCACCTTCTATTTTTAGTGTAGCTACATATTTTGTTGACAGAATGGCATTTATCGCTTTCTGCCTCTATCACGTTTCATATTTTGTGGTATCGGAAGGTTAATCGTAAAATAACTCGTTGCGGTCAGCGTCTTTAATTCTTCCCCGTTTTGAGAAATATCCGGTAATTTCCTACTAGAACGTCTCTATTGAGCAAAAATTTCACGCGTTTTTCATCATGTTAATGAAAGTGAATTATTACGTTCAATAAACCTATGAAATAGTCCAAGGAACCCAGGCATTGTGTACAGTGGAAGCCCTTGACTTCTGCCTTGATACACTTACGAGTCAGGTTCGAGAATCTTGGAAAAAATGACAGTGTCAGTCAATAACACAGACAGCTGATGAAAATTCAAAACGTCAAATGCAAGGAAATTGCTTCAGATAGAAGAAAAAAAATTATAATGAAATATTTAAGAGGTTATATGTTTTGTTGCGTCAATATACTACAAACAAGAGGAATATCATATACATATTAGATAAAGGAAAAATGATTAGATAATGGGAAATATTACATATTTTGGAAAAGGACCATAGTTATTCGGCTATACTCTTAATTTATTTCAATTTTGAAACGTTTGTCATTTCTCTCCACTAATGTATATCATCACACTATGTAAAACGCCTAATCTATCCATCTTTTTACGCATACCTTTTCGTCTCTCACTCTCAGAGCAAGGAGTTCCTTGCTCAGAGTGAGGAAAATAATAAGTAACAGGGAAAAAAGCGAATCCGAGAGGAAGTCTTTGTTATCTAAATAGATAAAACTAAATCTATTTTGGAATCATATTTCATTCAAGGCCAGTCATCCAAAAGGGCATCGCCCTCTCTCTATCTAACATGTCTAAAGTCAAGTAAAACAAATTGGAACTTGTTTAGAAGAATAATCTTGTTACGACCTATTGGCTCTCAAAGTGAATTAGAGAGTTGTCGCCTTATAAGTGATGAATTATTGTTTTTCTTGTTCTGAATAAGTGGAAAAGAACTAAAACAGCGCCAACAAAGGCACGGGGCCAGCCTTTTCATTGACTTTTCGCAGCCAAACAAAAACTGGGGTGGAAATCGACCAGGCATTGTCTAAACACATAAAGCGATTATTGATTATTCTGAAGTCTGTCGATATGATCGCAGAATGACAATGGAGCACTGCCACGTTCTTCACTAATTCACAGTGTAAACGAATCTTTTGTCTGCTGTAGTTAAAATAGTGCAACAAGATAATGTAACCAATACAAAACGTGTTGCTTGAAGCCACAGATCAAATATCGTCGTTATCATGTTTGGAATTGTGCAGTTCAGCATTCTATTGTCTTAACACCAACCTAATTTGTAATAACACTGAAAAACATTTTGACATTTTATACCACCATTTGAAGAATGGATGTACCGTAACTAAGTAAGTTGGACAATTTGACGAATGAAGCTACCCCGGAAAGTACGTACAAACAAGGTAAGAAGTTGAAAATGGCTTTATGCTTGATAGGAAAGGAATGAGATTTAATACAGACATTCGTATGATTATTAAATATAACATTTAAGGCACATTTTATAAGCTTTATATTAAGCAAATGCATGTGTTAGAAAAAACTGTTTTGTTGCTTAATTTTACATACAATTTTCTAGTGGTAGTATTAAAATATAATATGTTATTGCGCATGCCTAAATGAATTCAGGTTAATTCACATGTATAGCTTAAGGCACAGGCTTGTATGAATGATCGAAAGCTACTAAATCTAGTGATTTAATCTATGAATATGATATGTTATATTTGCACTAACTTAGTATTTTACTCTGTATTTCACTTTGTAAATGGGAATTTGATAAATTTATTCAGTCAGTACTTTTTTTCAGAGTGAATCTCTTTATAAACTCGGAATATAATTTAAAAAAATATTTGATTAAGTTTTTTCACTCGGGTTGAGCCAACTTTACTTTTTCTCTCAATCAGCTTTGACCCAATATTTCTCTCTACTTTTTGCATTGAAAAGAACATTACAGCCAAATACCATGATGGCCTCGGAATTACCCCGCGGTCGATTCAGACACCGCGGTCTAAAACAAAGAAAGGACCCAGCGATCACCTCGATAAAGACGACGACGACAACGGGGGTTAAATCGTCAATGGATCTCCCATCCCTGGTTCGAACTGGACCACCACCGGTCGGACTCCATCATGTACGGGTAACACTGGGCGGTGTTTCTAAGTTCCGACAGGCTGCAAGGTCGATGCCGGAACCGGTGGTCAATGACTTCGAGACGAAAAGGAGACAGAAGCTGAGAGGAGCGATCGCCATGATGGAGATGAGTAAGAGACACGTGAAGAGAAAGAACGATGTCGAAACACATCTGAATGAGGTAATTTTTATACTTAAATTCAAAACTACATTGCATGGCAACCCGGGATGGCAACCTATATATTGTGGTGAAATTTTGCCAGTATCGATTATTAGATGTATTTAAAAATATATTTCAGGGTTTTTTAAAGCCAAATTTGCAAGAAGGTGGAGTTGCTTCTTCATCTAAATACCGGGTTTTCGAAGACTATTAGCAGAGGGAGAAAGGGTATTTAATCATTGTCATCTTAACCATCTTATCATTTTCAAATAAACTTGAATTTTTTTACGCAGACGATTTCAGAGAATGTTATTAAACATCAACAACCAACAAATCTCAAGGTAAAATAGCTGTTTAAATGTCACCTATACCCCATGGTCACATGACGTATGATAAACACTTTGTTTAACATCATGCAATGCAAGCATTTTCACCCATCATTATTTACACACATCATGTACACCCCTTTCAATAAATTAGAGCAAAATCGACAATGATGAAAGGGAAAACGTATAAAACGGATAATGTATCGTCAGAACGAGTTGAACAGAACATTCCGTTATAGTTCGGTTATAACTTATGTTACTTATTTTTGGTTAAATACATATAGCACCAAAAGAAAATTGTGCACGCTTTTCATTAAATTGTATTCATCAGTACGACCATCTTCACTCACTACCATAAATTCGAGGAAGGTCCTTCCTTATACTGCAACTATGCATAACATTTTCAATACTGTCACGACCGTAAACTACTTTATTCATCCGCCTATTCTCTCTCTCTCTCTCTTTATATATATATATATCTTGCCACTTTCTCTTTCTTTGGCTTTCTTTTCTTATCTTCTTCTATCATGCTACCAATTTCAAGATTCAAATCCATTTTATTTTGATTTTTCAATCCTTCACTCTCTTTGTTTTTCTGCTCCTTCTTTCTTGCGTTAATTAAAGTGCAACTGTTAGATTACGCATTTATAATCAAGTGGATAAATTAGTAGACCAGCCAAGAAGATTTTTTTTACTTTGGACGGCATTTTTGGGTAATGCTCTGCGTTTATGGTTAAAGTCTTGCAAAAATACTGACGAATAACCTACGGGCGGATGCCACGCGAATTTTTGCCTAAAAATGCCATTTTTGGTTCAAATTTTGAAAGAATGTCAAAAATCACGATTTTTAATTTTTTGACCTAATATGTAGTACCTGTTTAAGACTTTTCAAGTGATATCAGATTTATTTTGAGTTTCAAGTTATAAATCCTATTAATATATAATTGAAAGTTGGATATTAGACACACATGTATGACGTAATGAAACATAAAACTGTGATTTACTCAAAATAATAGGTTGTGAAAATTACCAATATTTCAAAGTTTTTTACCCAACGTAAATTTGTCATTTTAAACACTTTTTCTTGATTAAACATATCATGTATATTGTCATGTCACACACAGAAAAGAAATTATCCGATAAGGTGATAGATAACTCATTTTATGTTATCCCAAATGGAACGATGTGTTTTTACTGGATGCGCATTTTGACTGAAAAACACTATTTGAAGGCACATCTAGAGTGTATATGTACATAAGGCAATTATCCCATGTCTATCAGTATAGTCTATGGGCCAAAAACTGAACTGTCTCCACCCCCTTAGAAATAATCTTAAATGATTTTTTTTTTGCTTTTAGATGGGACCATTAACTATCAGAATATGCTTCTTTGCCCTAAAATAAGAGGTGGGCGTGGCCGCAAGGGCTATTACCATGGCAACGGATCAAAAACAGTAGAATTTAAGAAAATGTCATGTATTCGTGATTAAGAAAGGACAGAAACACATTGTAACATTTTATAATAATGTATCAAAAGTTTCTCACTTGATAAAAACTCAAATAAGAGTTACAAAAGGTGTCCATCATGTTTGAAAATGGCTGTTGCTATGGAAACAGTAAGAAAAAACCCACATTTGAGCAACAACAAAAAAACCCACGATGCTACCGAAAAAAAGTAAATATTAATACATTTGTATTGTACATGATTATCTTCTCTTTTACAGGTCACTCACTTATCAAAATTTGTTTAAGTAAAGGGATGATGGAGGAGACCACTAAATGTGTAGGCTGTTACCATGGTAACAAATAAATTTATTGCATTTCTGATGAAATACAGAACTATATTTGTTTTCAACATGAAATACTGGTAAATATCTAATAATTGTTACCGCCTGTTTGATTATAATTCAAAAGTTTAGTTTGGAATAGAGTTTGGAATTTGATTTATTAAAAAAAATCTGTTGCCATGGAAACAGAAATAATGAAGATGACATCTTTCAACTAAAGAAGGAAATGTAACTAACCAATACAAAATATATAGCAATTAGATTAACAAACGCCGTCAGCGATTAGAATCTGCTCGTTGGCTGTGAATGTGACCACTATCATAATAGCTGTTACCAAAATTTGGTAGCTGATACAAAAAGTGGTGTTGTCTTTCTACCAAATTTTCTGTTTACTTGATTCCAATCTAGATCCAGAAGATTTGTGTCCCTTATTAAATGGGTGATACCAAAATTTTCACATTGAACATGATGACAAGACCTGCTACTTGATTCATTGAAAATTTTGTTTTATATAAAGTGCGTATCAGAAAAAAGTATACCCAACTTAAGTAGCTTCTAATTACAAAGTTATAACCTCTATGAACTTGAAATTTATTTCATAGTAAAGAACAACTTATATTCTGTGCAATGATACCTTATTCATAACTTTGTTGCCACGGATGACTGAGCAGCAGGCTTTTCAAACAGTATTGTCAAACTCCTCTTGTACCAAGTTTGGGCTGAAGTAGCGAGTGTGGGTCAAACCAACTATGTACATGTATTAGTTACTTCAGTTGGAAAACAATAAATTGCTGAGTTATTTTCAATTGATTTTGTGCATTTAATAGAAAAGGTTTAAAGTGAACTCAAAGTCAAGAAAGGGCTCATTACAAGCTAAGTTTAAGATTTTTTTTGCCATTTGATAACACAATGTTGGCTTCATCTGCATCCTTCTTTTAAGGAAAGCCTTTTTGCCGAGTCATTAAAAATGGACATTGTTAATTCTCAACGCGTATCCTTACTTTTCTTCTTTTTAGTATTTAGGTCAGTAAACCTTTCAGTCCATGTGTTATTCACGGGACAAGAAGATAATTATAAGGATATTGAAATAAATTAAATATTGTCATGTGGATTGAAACAAGGTCATATGGAGCTTAGATCACTTTAAATAATGAAGCATTGAAGCACAAAGGAGAATTTTACTTTTTTAAAATTATTTTAGACTAAAGTAGCAACATTTGTTGCATCAGCGTCAGCCCACACTTGGAACAAGGAGATTTTGATTGTTTGACTCTTTTTAAAAAACCCGGTGCTCAGTCATCCATGGCAAAAATGTCATTATTGAGGTACCACTAGATAGACAATAAGCTATTCTTCTTTTTGGCGGAGCTTCTTAAACTTATCCCTGAATGACATCTAGGACTTCGGCCCCCTATTTTGGCCTTTCATTTGTCTTTCGTTTTTTCGCATATCTCTCTTTCACATCGAGACTCCCCCCACTTTGAAAAATCCTGGATCCGCCGGTGACATCAGATTCTTATGAAGAGGAAAAAAAGTCATCCTAATGGGGTTCAAAGTACAATTATGTTATCATGAAAGACTGGATAGACCCGTGGGCGTCGCTAGGCCTTTCTGAGTTCGGGGGGGGGGGGGGGGGGGGAGTGACGAGATCACTAATTTACCGACGAACCTAAGTCTGTGAGCCACCGATAACCGATAAACCTTTGTTTGTGAACAACATTATTATTTTTTGGGGGGGGGGGCATGTGCAGAAGCAAGTAATAGAATGATTTGTTCTCAACCTATATCAACCGTGAGTCTATTTTCATTTAATGATGAATAATAATACATAACATTTATATTGCGCTGAATATGTTTCTAAGCGCCGAAGTAGTATTATTAACCTGGCTTTAGCCCAGGTGCCCTATAAGGCGCTGAAAGCAGTCAAGGAATAAATTCCTACCATGTACCCATTTACTACTCCTGGATGGAGAATGGCGAATGTAGATGAATGTCTTGCCAAAGGACATTCGTGCCGTGGCAGGACTTGAACCGCGAACCATGAGATCCACCATGAGATCCACAGTCCGGTGACGTATTCACTCGACCCCACCACAACTCTAAAATTTTGATAAATCTAATTCGAATAATATTTTTTCCTTGCCAATTTCTAATTAAAGCACTACCTACAGTCACTTGTTCCACATCAAATGGGTGTTAATTTCATATTCGCGAGCGAGCCCCTTCCTAATGTTCGATTTTAATAATTATCATATTTAAGGGAATGTTAAGTTTTGACTGGGCGAGCGAGTGTAGAGAACGAGCGGAAAAAATAGTAATAACTCTCATTGAAAGAAATTGGCAGCATAAACGGAATTTTCTTGGCAAGGGGCGGGGCGGGCGGGCACAATCGTATTGAAGGGAATGTTAATTTTGATTAGGCGAGCGAGCGTAGCGACCGATCAAACTTTGTTGACACTTGTCTTTTGATAATAATGTATAGCATAAACGGGATCCTCTTTCTACGAAGTGGGGGGGGGGGCACAATCGTATTTAAGGGAATGTTAATTTTGATTAGGCGAGCGAGCGTAGCGACCGATCAAACTTTGTTGACACTTGTCTTTTGATAATGATGTATAGCATAAACGGGATCTTCTTTCTCCGAAGCGGGGCGGGCACAATCGTATTCAGTAAGGCAAAGTTGATATTATTTACAAGGGAATGTTTATATAGTTTTTATGTTGTTTTTTTTTAACGGAAGTTTTAAGTTCTGACGACATAAAATGCCTTATGACCGATTCTAAAACAACTACCCCCTGGAAAACTACCCCCGGATAACTAGTGCACTTATTAAAAGGATAAGATATTTTATAAAATAAATGATTCTATTTAAGGGTGGTCAAAAGGGCAATTAATGGAAGGAAAACGCCATGTATCAGAATGAAAGGGGCAATAATATTGAGGATAAATATGGCACTCAACAGAGATGAAAAGGAGCACCTATGAGAAAGAAAGGATCACTTTATTGAAAAAAAATGAATAGGGTTACTTGTCTAAGTAAAACAGGTAACTCTCAGAATTAATAGGGGAATAATAGATGAAGGGGTACTTATCAGCTTATGAGAATGAAAAAAAAATGTTGTTGCAAAGGAAAAGAAGCACTTATCGAAGGAAAAGGGGCACGTATCCGATCTGAATAGGGGTTTTATCAAAAAGGAACATATATTTACAAAAGGGACATTTTTAGGGGTGAAAAGGGAACATTTATTAATAATTAGATCAATTTATATAGCTACTACCTTCTTGATTTGTTTACTATATTAGTTATTCTGCTGTGCTGTGATGTACTGTAACAGAACAATTCTGCTGAATAAACACACATTATAAAGAAACTATTGGGGGGAAGGGATACTTGCAAGAGTAAATGTAGCACCTGTTTGATTTGAATAGGGTAATAATCCCAGTTAAGTGTGCCTTTTATCATAGGTGGTAAGGGAGACTTTGATAATAATGTGGAACTGGCATCGGTTAGAAAGAAAAGGTGACACTTCTCTGAAGTAAAAGGGTTCATTTTTCCTAACTAAAAGGGGTACTTTGGGGATATTTTTAAGATGAGAAACTGTTCACGCCCAGAACGTACAACTTTTGCATGTCTCCGACTGTCAGATGTACAACATAGAACAATTTTCAGGGATTTTCATGTAAAGGGAAGAGATAGCTAAGTGGTATCGAGATTTCTAAATATGGGTGTCGATCCCAGGCGGGTGGGGGGGGGGGGGGAGTTTGGGCTGGGGGTTATATATTCCCCCTGAAATTTGAGGTGGGGGATGGCCTGTATAATCCCCCCAATATTTTTGGATGTGAGAATTACGATACATTAACTTAAAACTAATAATTATTCAAATTCATTATTTAACAACATTTAATCATACAGAAAGCCATTTCGGGATGCTCTAAAATGCAAGTTTTATAGACAGATATTTGAAAAAGTCCCTGGTCATCCCCCAATCATGAACACAGATCCACACCCCTGTTCCCAAGGAAATTTATAAGAAATGACCTTAAATTAAATTCCATGTATACAACTAAGGATTTATTTTGTAATATATACGATCTATTATAAGATAAAAATCATCCATTATGAAAATATAAAATCATATCCCATCAAAGATTAAATGTGCTGACTGTGTGGTAATTTTTATTTGCACAGATTTGCACATTCATTGACTTGCATATTAGAATAAATGTACATTACTCCACTGGAGTCCCGGTTGTTTTACTGTCTTTACATCATACAATACACAATATCATATAGAGTATTGTCTTCACAGAACCCTCTTAATACTTAAGTTTGCTCTTCCCAAAATATAATTCCATTATCTCTGTATGGATACAGGACACATCATCACTGAATATTGTTGTTTATTTCTCTCACTTTCTGATATGATGTTCCACCTCCTGGAGATTAACCCATTGCATTCACATGACTTTATATTATTTTAAAAGGAAAATCCTATTTGGACCGCACAGTGAATTTATAATGAACCATAATGATTTGTATTAATGTTATAATGTTCATATAACATATATCATTTTTTCCAGTTATAGTTAACGATAACTTATATTATAAAAATAAACTAAAGTTTGGCTTTTGCACGACAAATTAAAAGAAAAACGAGATATCAAATAATTTTTCAACCATTGATTTAGTATGCAATATCACAAATTGTAACCTACGATTTTGGACTAAATATGATTCAGCATTATTTAAATAATTACAAGTTATAATGTTGATGATTAATCCTTGAATAATTTCGCCTAATGCGTATAATCATTTCATTTGTAGATTTTAATTTATTATTTATTCATTTATTTTTTGAACTTGATGTATTAGTGTACTTCGATAGTATTTTGTTGCTCTGATAATAAGCTTCACATTAGCATCAAACTGCATACATATCATGTTAGAAGAGAGGGGTTTTATCATCCATAAGTTCTGTGTCTCTGACAGTAGGCCCGATCAGACTTCACTGATTTGCACTACAATAAAATAGTTGGACACTGCTAGGGGCAGATTTGGGAGTGCAATTCGGTTATAGGGAACTGCTATGTGACCGGCCCATCCATCCTACAACGTGTATGCAGGCAAGTTTTCTTACATATTCAATATGATTTTGATACATTATCAGTATACCTTGGCGAGACCGACTTCTGAGTGGTCGACCAAATTCTGAGTGGTCGACCAAATGATGGAAGCCATGCAGACGTAATTTTGACGGGGTGGGTGCTAATATTCTGTATATCTCAAAATCAGCTTTACAGTTTTTGAAGTTTGTGAGCGAGCAACAATTTTGACACTGTTTAGTCAAAACACTTCTTTCTGATATCTAGAAAGATTTGAATTGAATGCTCAGAATATATATATTAAGAATGGGCATTTGCTTGCATGTTGTTCAATTAGGAATGTGTGATAATCTTCAAATTCCATTAGTTTCGTGATGTGTAACTCATTATTGACCATGACAACGTCCATGAGGAACACATCCGCAACCAACTTTAAAGGCCAAGTTCACCCCCCAAAATTGAGTTAAATCAATAAAATAAAATTAAACAAAAAAAAGTTAAAATATTAATGTTAATGTTTTGCATTGTTTCATGAAACAATGATATGCATAACATGGGCTATATTCAAATTGAGCCGATAATGTCATAAGCTCACTTTTCCTTTTGTATTTTATTATATGAAATTTCAAATATTTCAGTTTTCTTCTCCAAGAATGTAAAACAAAGTTTGACTCCTCGTAGAATGTGTACGATCATCATTATTATAACTTATTGTGATACAATGAAGAGAATCTTTATAGACATCTATGAAATAAATGAAATATTTGAAATTTCATATAATAAAATACACAAGGAAAAGTGAGCTCATGACATCATCGGATCACTAATTTGCATACAGCCCATGTTATGCATATCACTATTTTACAAAACAATGCAAAACTTCAAAATGCCCTCAATTTCTTATTTTTATCCGATTTTGATATTTGTTTACTGTTTCGTTTATTTAATTTAACTCTACTGATTCCACTCAACTCATTATTTGGGTGGACTTGGTCTTTAATACAAATAAGCTGATTCTGATAGCTACGGTGAAAAATAATATAAGATTCATTTGATATTGTTCAAATTCAGTTTATTTTGTATTGGTAGGTCACATTTCTTTCTTTGAAAGATTTCATCGTCAATAACATTCTGCTTCCATGGCAACAGTTTTTATAAATCAAATTTAGCTCTACTCCAATTAACTAAAAATTTTAATATAATCAAACAGACGGCAAAAGTTATTAGATGTTTACCATTATTTCATGTTGAAAACAACCATAGTATTTTGTTAGAAATACAACACAATAATATATTTGTTACCATGGTAACGTCCTACACATGTAGTAGTCACATATATCACCCATTTACTATAATAAGTTATAAGTGAGTGTCCTGTAAAAGAGAAAATAATAATGGTCAATATCAATACTTACCTCTTTTTAAGGTAGCATCAAGGGATTTTGCTCAAATATCAGTTTTGTTCTTACTGTTTCCATGGAAACAGCCATTTTCAAACACGATGGACACCTTTTGTAACTCTTATGTGAGTTTTTATCAAGTGAGAAACTTTTGATACATTATTTTAAAATGTTACAATGTGTTTTTGTCCTTTCTTAATCACGAATACATGACATTTTCTAAAATTCTACTGTTTTTGATCCGTTGCCATGGTAATAGCCCTTGCGGCCACGCCCACCTCTTATTTTAGGGCAAAGAAGCATATTCTGATAGTTAATGGTCCCATCTAACAGTAAAAAAAAAAATTAAGATTATTTCTAAGGGGGTGGAGACATTTCAGTTTTTAGCCCATAGACTATACTGATAAACATGGGATAATTGCCTTATGTACATATACACTCTAGGCTAGATGTACCTTCAAATAGTGTTTTCCAGTCAAAATGCGCATCCAGTAAAAACACATCGTTCCATTTGGGATAACATAAAATGAGTTATCTATCACCTTATCGGATAATTTCTTTTCTGTGTGTGACATGACAATATACATGATATGTTTAATCAAGAAAAAGTGTTTAAAATGACAAATTTACGTTAGGTAAAAAACTTTGAAATATTGGTAGTTTTCACAACCTTTTATTTTGAGTAAATCAAAGTTTTATGTTTCATTACGCCATACATGTGTGTGTAATATCCAGTTTTCAATTGTATATTAATAGGGTTTATAACTTGAAACTCCAAATAAATCTGATATCACTTGAAAAGTCTTAATCAGTTATTACATATTAGGTCAAAAAATTAAAAATTGTGATTTTTGACATTCTTTCAAATTTTGAGCCAAAAATGGCATTTTTAGGCAAAAATGCGCGTGGCATCCGCCCGTACGTTATTCGTCAGTATTTTTGCAAGACTTTAAGCATGGATGCCGAGCATTACCCAAAAATGCCGTCGAATCTTTTTCTAGAGCGTTTTTGGATGTTTGGCTGGTCTACTACTACATCTTTAATAAAAAAGTCGGGTATAAAGTTATTTTGTAGCAAGATGTATTTACAACATGTGCATTGGAGGATCCGGGGGGGGGGGTACTTCCGGCCCGTGCCCTCCCCCACCCCCCTTTTGGAAGGAAAGTATACATTTTGACCATAGACGATCCGCCCTTTTGTCAATTATGCCCCCGCCCCCTTTTAGAATGAAACATTCTTTTTTTTTTGCTTGTCAGAGAATTATAGAGGGACCCCCATAACCACCCCCTCCTGAGCGAATTTTGGAGGTGTGACGAAAAAAAAAATTCTCGGATGCAAAAATGAGAAAAAAAAGAATTTGTCATTTTATTTTCAGGGGGATTATGGCCCCCTTATATGGGTCTTGGGAGGACCGAAGGATTGACTTTTCCCTACTACTCCCCGCTCCCTCCATTCCATTGTCATCCCATCACCCAGCGCGAAGGGAGAAGGGATTAATATAATTATACGTATTCATATTATAGTGGAAATATTTTCGAAGGATTTTTTTTGTTCTTGTTGTTTTTGTTTGTTGTTTTGTTTTATTTTTTTTGTTCTTGTTGTTGGTTTTTATGTTTTGTTTTGTTTTGTTGGGTTTTTTTTTTTTGGGGGGGGGGCTCCTTCTTTACACCGTTGCAACCGATATTCCTAAGTGACGTGATCTCCGACATCTCCCCTCCCCCGAATGATGTGTACATATCGGTTTAGTCTGTCATATGAATTGAGGCGATATACAATAACATCTTTCCAACGGTAAGGCCATTTTCCCCAATCATGTCAATTCAGCTGTTATTCCATAAGTCATTCCTATTATTAAACAGTTATGCGACAACCACCCAAATGTGCCGTTAAGTAAACCCTAAACACTACCTAACCCTAAACTCCAAAGCCTATCCCCCCCTTCCGCGGATCTTATTCTTATCATCTCTGAATTTGATATCCTTTTTCTCGATTTTTGCTTTTTTTGATACCATAAACGCGTAACCCGGGTTGTGCTTCAGCGAGACATAACACGTGTGTTTTGGGGCCGTATACATTGAAGCCATACATGCGCTGTGTGAACGATAATACGTGTGGCGTGTATACTATTGTACATTGAAGCCATCCATGCATGCGGATATGGCCACGCTGTTCTAATTTGGCATACCTCCCCTTCACAGGTAAAGGGTATGGGTTGGACTGCATGAAGCTACAAACCCGCTACGTGGGTTGGCAGAATTATTAGGCCTACTCCCTGCGGAAATTCAATGTTTAAAAATGAATTTATGAAATATGGACGGCACGTCAGCCCTTAAGAAGTGCCTCCCACCACTCTAAGAACCATTCCCCACCCATGGGTACCAAAAAAAAAAAGGGGGGGGGGCGAAAGTGCCAGGGGAGGAGCCTATTTGAACCTAAAAAAGAGCCCCAAATCCTTAGTGTATTATATTAATAGATGGTTCTTATATCACGTTATGTCAGATGATTAAAATTTCGTTGAACCCATAAAATATCCACTTAAATATTTACGTTCGCACTTGTGAATTGTAACAAGAAGAGGAGAAGGTGTAAAATGAACTTATACCATCGTTTTGATGTGCATATCTAGGATTAGACATATTTACATTTTCTCATTTTGATGCTCATTTCACATTCACTTTTACTCTATCATTAACAGGTCAACTTAAATTGAACTTTACTTTTCTTACATGTATTCGAAAAAAATGCGCGAAATATCATTTACTCATAACGAGACAGGAACGCCAGAGTCAGGGGAAGGGATAATGTAAATGGAGGCACCACCAAAAAGGGACATTTTGATAGGAGAAGAAGAGGGTATCTGTATTTGTTGAAACCTTGGAAACCAGTCACAGAGGAACATATTTCTTTACCCACCTCTTAGTTTATCAGTTATTCATCGTGAGACACATGGATCCCGTGCTTTCATTACATCTTCTTTCTTTTCTTTCATGGCTTCACATCCAAAGCTATGGGAGGGACCCGATCAGAAACTTTTAAGAAGCATGTGCATACTTTACGTATAAACCAAGTCCACGTTAGTTTCTTTTGCATAGATTCTTTCAAATAATAATGCTGAATAAATTTCTCATCTTGCAGCGTGCTAAGGCAATGGAAGCAGCCAAAAGACGAACTAAAGCGAAAGGAAATAACCAAGCAACGAAGAGCTATACTAACATGACCAAGGACAACCATAACGAAGGAGACAATGACGACGAAGATGACGATAAAGATAACCATGATGATGGTGATGGAGATGCGAAGAAACGAGCCCTTGCTACGATGGGAAAATGGCAAAGTTTTATAAGGAAGAAGAAAGTCTTGACGAAAGGACGTCGGGCAGGTTTTGCCGGCTTTCTTCCAGTGAGGAAAGGTAGTGGTGCTTCTAAGAAACAGGATGGTCAGAAGGAAAAGCTGGTAAGCTTCTTTAAACGTGGCTATATTTTTCAGATTAAAAAGGGGGAAAATCCCTCTCACTAGAACATCGATATACATCAGGATTGAATAGACCCAGTCCTGCTGTATTCCGTCACATAGTAGTCAGGATTTTTTTCTATTATTCGCGTAGTAAAAGATCTGCAAAAATAACAACATTTAAACAATGGTGATTGCTTGTTTTGTCGTATACTTCTTAGACATATTCATATATGCGCACTGAAAATTAAATATCCATGCTCTTTCTATTCCATGTTTGTTACAGGAACCAAAGACTTTAGGACGATTTCGAACGGTGGTGAAACTCATTATCTATCTTTTGAGGCTGAGCAGAACTTACATTTACAAGTAAGTGCGAATTATATGAATATCAGCCTTTAAAGAGAGCTATGAAATCTGCACTTCCGAGATTAAAGGGCAACCAACCTTTGTAATAATTTGATTTGTGTAAAAGCAGAAAAATTACAGAAGCAGATTGGTGAAAGTTTGAACGAAATCGGGCAAGCACTAAGAAAGTTATGATATTTCAAAAGTTGTAATCTCTATACATATGGGAATTTCAAATTTGTATCGGTACGGTCACTGTGATTTAGCGGCAGTCAACTTTACCATTCGCCCCAATACACAAAATGACTAAAGTGTCATTTTTTGGAATGTATAACTCAGTAAGAACTTTTTTCTTTTTGGAGGACCTATACAAATATGCTATCTCCAATATAAAATTTTGAGTACTAACCCGAGGGAAAGTGTGCTCAGGAGAAAACTGGAATTAATTATATTTTGGTGTACGAGAAATGGGAGGCCTCCCCTGAATACGTCATAATCCGATTCACAAAATTGCCAATTTAAGATTCGCATGGATGTAGTGATCTCATTTTTCAAACATTCATAACGTTCTTATTTTTTGTCCGATTATTTTTTCAAACTTTCACCATCCTGTTTCCCTTATTTTTCTCCTTTCACACAAATCAGCTTTAAAAAAAAGTTGAATTGCCTCGTTAAAAATGGACTTTGGACGGCCTAGCTACCCGTATCAGAATAAGAACACATTTTGATTTATGCATATTTAGTGGAGATCTTCCTTCAAAGCAGTCATCATTCCATCAAGTTACTCAATGAAATCATTCCAATAAATTATCCAATATTATAGATCCGCGCAAACAGGTTCTATCATCATAACAGTACATTTTGGAGTTTAAAAATATGAATCTTCTTCAAAAATGTGACAGTTTTACTGCTTCAATTCTAATTCTTTTAGGGAGAGCGATGCTCGGATGGTATCACTGTTCAGTGATATCGATGCTGCTCAGGCTGGAGATCATTATAAAATACGAGGAGATCTACTATATGATGTCACAGAGTACAAAGCCCTCAAATCGGTAAACCAGCATTACCTTCGATTACAGTCATTTATTTTTTTATTATAAGGAATGCTTGTGCAGGAGTTTTGATTGTGCTGACGATGAAATGACAGGGTAATTACAAATGGGTTCAGTGATGGCGATGGTGACGATGATGGTGATGATAATGGTGATGATAATGATGATGATGATGATGATAATGGTGAGGATGGTGATGATAATGATGATGATGATTATGATAATGGTGAGGAAGGTGATGGGGTTGGTGCTGATGGTGCTGATGGTGATGATCGTTATGATGATAACGAGGACTCATGATGATGATAATAGTGATTATGGTGATGATGATGATGATAGTCGTTAATTGGGGTGATGATTGATGATTTTGATACTGCACGAGTGTGATGAATTTGGGGCAGGAGGCTCTATGCCATGTCATATAATTTAGTTATATAGTACGTATATGGCATTCCAATTGTAATGTAATTCTCATTATGTATAGAACTGTTTTGATCTGTGTAAAAGTAACAATGATGGCTATAATACTTGCTTCAAATTGATAAATAGTTTACATTTCAGATTTTGACGTATTTTCATATTGCTGGGTTCTCTTTCAGCAAAAGATCTCAAAAGACACAAAACGAATCCTGCTCATGGACCCTAAGAAACGATCCAAGAAGAATATCCATCATGTAAGTATATACAGACCATAACAAACTTTGTCCGAAGATTTGTATCTTCTTCAGCTTCCTATTTTTCAGTCGTGTCGGAGAAAATAGGTATACATCGGTAAAATGTGTCATGTTTTCTTTAGGCAAATCAGTATACGAACCTAATATGCTCTCATGAACCACTTTGGATTCTATTCATGAACGTTATGATTGATTTTATACATCATGTTCATTGCAGGTAATGGTGGAACTGCAACAGATGAAGGGTATCACCCAGTACCCAGTAGATATGCAGAGAGGTCTGGTGGCGAACTCTTGGTACGAAGAGTACCCGACGGGTCGGGTCATCATTAGATATGGCAGGAGTCCTCAGGCATTCTATGTCATACTAGGTGGATCGTGTGAGTAGTGATATGGGTGTCACCTAGACCAGTCAAACTAGTTACAAGCAATTGGTCCAGGAAAATATACAATTGTTGGTTGCCCGGTGGCTCCACAACCTGTAGTGTTCCCAGCAAAGTTGTTGACGTGAAATATTTAGATTTCATCCCCCATATCAGTCACAAGTCTTGCAATTGATTGCAAGTTCCATTTAAAATACATGTATCATATTTGCAATCGATTGCAAATGGGGGATTTGCAATTCACCCCCATTTTGTTAAACATGTACGCCTATACATTTCTCGCTCCTTGATTTTTTCAACCCGAAAAAGGGTTTCTGTCTTGTTTTCGGCACATGGAAAATAATTCTCAATTTATTGATTATCCGGACACATATTTTTTTTCAGTGAATATCACATTTTGGAAATACCATGCACGCAGAAGAAGGTAAAGGATGATTTTTTTTTTACTCATGTTAATTTTTTTTCTCCAGCTTTACGTCTTGAAGGTGATCCCAATATTCCAGGTAGACCTGTTTCTTCACTCAACAAAGGAGACATGTTCGGGGTAAGACATTTGTTTAGCAAGATCATTGGAATATAGATATGATTCCAAAAGTAAAATATAAAGATTTGATTCACGATTGACTGCAGAATATTTTCACAAAGTATTTTATAATGAAGCTATATGTCACATTATTTGGAGATGCTTGTTAACTGTATTTAGAATGTTTTATAATGATTACTGTGTAAGAATAAGTCAATTTTACAAAGTTCTTTTTAATTCCTGGTTATTATCTTCATTTCATGCAGGAACAAGCCATTGCCCATCAGGACAAACATGTATACACGGTTATTTCAAAGGAAGCCATACAACTCATGTGTCTAGCACCAGATGTGAGTAGTAATTTTGATAAATACACACGATACATGAGTATCAAAATGATGACAAAATGAAATATATATTTTGGTATAATTCATGATCTACCCATTCATAGTGTTTTTCAGTGTTTGAAAATCAAGATTGTTACGATTGTTAAACTAAAATTAATTCAATCACAAATAATTTCGTAAATACGAGGGCCGCCTTAGTGTTTTAATCTTCTCTATAGGACTAATTTTTTCCTGTAATATAATAGATAATGATAGAAGAGGGCATTCAAATCTTTTATTTCTAAATTTGAAGAACGGATTATTTTGGAAAGAAAGCATAGCATAGTATCAATTCTACTTTTATGTAACATCAGAGAGTCTATTCAGACAAACAAGTGCTCAGATTTACTAATACATTGATATTTTTGTCTTTTTAAGGACTACAGTCGAATATTTCTTGCCGGTGGTCTGGACAACTTTAGCGATCTTGGAGAACATAGTTTTGTTAGGTAAGTTTTAATAATATGTAACCTTCATAATTGCAAAATAAAGAATGTTGGATATTGGTGTTCACGAATCTTTTAACACCAAACAGAGACTTGATTCATTTTTGCAATCAGAAATTGAAGCAGTAAGATAGGAAATTAAAATTAACAGATTATACAGATTATACAGCCTGTGGATAGCACTTCTTTATGATTATTCATTAATGCATGTTTACTACAAAATATTAACTGTATGAACAAAAAAATATATGATACATTTCAGTGTAACGTGAAATAAAATTCATATTATGTATTATTGTATAAATTTATCATTGTGTGACATTAAGGCATATATTACTTGACCAGCTTTGTAAAATTTGTATTTCTCATATTACAGATCCATAAGTCTCTTTAAACATTGGCCGATTCATCTGCTGAAGAATAACCACAAACAAACACGATTTCAATACTTTGTGTAAGTATGAGAGGACTTTATCCTAAACAGGTGGACCACCCTAAACAGGTTGTTACAATCAAAACTTAGTAAAATTTAGTTCAATGATGTCTACTGCTTCGGAGATTTCTTTTGGAGACCACAGTTACATTTCATGTATTATACCCCTTTATTGTGTTCCAAGCCGCTATATTGTTGATGTATATTGTTTGCGATGTCATCTTCTTTGATCGTCTGAAAAATCCACAAATATGTAAAAGTTACGTATATAAACGGTAAACCAATGATTTTGATTAGAGTATTAAAAAGAATAAAATCTGTCAACTGTTCTTTCATAACTACAGTCACGGGACCACGATAGTTGAAGACAGTATGAAGTCAGAATGGATTATCATCGTAAAATCAGTAAGCATGTTTAATCAACACCAACGTGCCTTGAGTTAGCTTGCTCCCTTTTTTCTTTAACATTAACTTATAAACAAAATTACTCTTTCATTTAATACAGTTGGGCTTTTTATTTGGGCCTTTTTTATTTTATTCAGAACTTACATTGTCTAAAATTTTAGTCTAATAATTTCCATGAATTATGTTGTACATGTGGATGGAATGATTGATTTTTCAATCATGCCCCAAAGAAAAAGAATAGGAAAGTTGGCATACATTGGAAGTTAATACTCAAATCACACACTCAAAAATTTATCTTCACTATTTTTTTGTGACTGCAGTTGCACTGTAAAACGGCTCTTATAAGTCTGTAGATTTTCATATATACACTAGGTGAAATATTTATTGGTTACTGCATCATCTCATACAACAACTATACTTTACAATGTATTCACATAATATTTTATGTATAGACAATGCATCATGAGTACAGAAAACACAGCTTAACTAAAAACAAAGTGTATTAAGAGTGATTATGCAGATGGGCTACAGCCTAAGCATATCTTGATTTGCTTGCAGCCCCCAAACATTTAATTTATAACAATGTAGTAAAAAGGGGGTTGACTTGCAGGTGGGAAGGGGGGGGGGTAAGTAACAGGGATGTTCTCTCTTTAATTGTTGCTGACAGCGTCTTCTATTTTTATTTTTATTTTTGTTCATAATTATAGGGAAGCTGTTCAGTTCTGAAGAAGCTGATTGACCCACTACCAAATGGGATACCTGCCATAGCTCCAGTCATCAAGAGCAAGAAAAACATCGTGCCAAGTAAGGTTACAGTGATGTCCTACTTGATAATCTTAACAAGTTTAATCAGGGGTGCAAAATGATACATACATGTATAGACAACTTATGATTGTGGTATGTTAGACTATCCTTCTGTGAGTTATTGAAATTAATTTTTGGTGGACATGGGGGCCAAAAAAAAATCGTAAGGAGATTGTACATTCGCACGGCCTTCGCACAGCTATTGCAAGGTTGCCGCTCGCTGCCCGTGCAGTACCCGTAAAATATGAAATATGTACACATAATCCCTATTGCTGGGGATTGGGATCCCCAAACGTCACGGTGACTGCACAGTCACCGCACCACCTCCGTGAAGCCTCGCCACGGGAGCCGTGCGGGCTCCGTACGATTTCCTCATGGAGGTTGTGGAGACTGTACAGCAACTGCATTGCCATCGCACAATGCCCGTACGGAATTTAGACGGGTTGCCCCCGAGGCCCCGAAGAACAAATTGCACGATGCCCGTAGACAATGTGAACACAAATGCCGTAGCCCTTAGCGACGTACGATGCCCGCAAAATCGCACGGAAAATCGTAGACACTTTTATCGCACCGCGTCCGCGGCAAATGTCAACTAGGCATTAGGCATACATTTTGTAGAATTTCTCCGTTTTGTCATACTATTCTTTAAATATTAGTCACTGCTTTTCCACTTTGATTGACTTATAATCTTTTATCTCCTTGATATCACATCGCAATCGTTCACGTTTAGCTACCAGATACAAGCGTGACTTCGTTCAACCAGCCGAAACTCACCAGGAAATGCTAACTCGCAGGCTGAAAGAACTCCAGAAAAAACGAGCCAAGTCCATTAAGAATAGCAGATGGCAACGGTACATCAAGAAGCCTACCACCCTACTCAAGATACCCCTCCATGATGACCCATTCGAAGAGCCGAACATGTCACAGGACTACCGGGGAGAAAGGGACCCCGTGGCCGCTGATATGTATCAGAGATATGAAGAGAGCCTTAAGGTACAGTTGTGGTATTCACCGTTTGCTCTTTACTTAGACTCCTCGAGGATAAAGAACCAATTTATCATTATAGCATATCCTGTTAATGTAAAAAAAATAATAATAATTAGATATAGATATATATATATGTTGCTGATAGTCTGACCTTGTTCCTGTCCACTTTGTGTTTCTCTTTGAATCAAGATATTTTTTTTAATTGATGATCCTAGGATTCTTATCAATAAGACCGAATTCGAACTTGAATTCTAATCAGCAGGGGTGAAAACCTCCCTACAGTAGGCCTCCTTGAACTTAAAATAAAAATGAAAATGACACAGTATAGGCATGGGATGTTTGCATGGTAATCAGAATACATTATGCAGATATATACCTCATACTCATTTTCTTCTCCTCCTTTGGTTCAAGGCTGTCTGGCTTTTTGCCAATAATAAGTTAGATATTTAAGATCTTTAACTTCATCCCTTTCGGAGAGGCTATATATTCAACTCAATCCAACTGAAATCAACCTTAGAATAACCAAATTAGCAGTTTCCTAATCTGGCTGAACGACTGGTTTACTTCTCCTTTCTGGGAAAGAAGAATATGACGAAAAAACGAAAAATAATTCCGAATCATGGATAATTAGAGTAGTTTTCATTTGATTAACAAAATCAAATTTTTCTTTCTTGGAAAGCAAACTAATTGAAGCAAACTGCCATGATTTTAAACAGGCACCCAGGTTAAACCCTACTGACGCATCGAAGAATAACCTTCTCACAGAAGATAACACCTCAGGTGTTTCCATGACGGAAGAAGGGGGTAATGATGAAGGTGACCAGCGGGATGAGACGGGGGAAGAACCCATGGATACCTTGGATACGTCTCATGAAGAGAAGAAAAAATCAGAAGCGGAGATTGTCATGGGAGGACGGAAGCAATCGTTTGCAAAGGTCAGTGACGTCATGTAATTAATGTCATCAGTACAAATTAATGGTCTTTGACCTAATGTAAATAGTGAAATTGTGAGCTGCTAGAGGGCTTTGTGTATTCCAGTGAAAGAAAAGTTTCGCGATATATCACATATTTGAAAAAATACAACATTATAAAGTAACAGGCATGGATACATGATATCATTAGAACATTCTAGTAATTAAATACGTCCGTTTTCTGCAGTCTTTCAATAAATCGTGCATCCATACATTACAGTAATAGCAAAGTCAAAAACATAATATTATACTTCCTATATCTATAGCTCTGACAAAAGAATAACATCCCCAAACCACTAGAATGTTTACCAGATACTTACTCTCCACCACCCTGTCAAGATGAACACTTTTTAATATCCGAAATTATATTTTACTTCCCTCTCAACAGGGACCCTTTATGACACATCGCTCTGCTCTAACATATCCAGTCCGCGAATCGAGCAGGATAAACGACTCCATTACGGCAAGTACGCGCAATAACAATGGTGCGCGCAGAGACAGTGTGACGGAATCTGAAGGGGATATTCCTCGAAAGAATAACGTTGCACGGAGAGATAGTGTTATCCAGAGACGAGCGAGTGTGAATAGAAGGAATAGCAATGTTCTGATGGAGACCAGTGGTGATGGGAGAGAAAGTGTTACGCAAGACAGTGGGATGACCGATCTTACAGAAGCATCAACTTATGACCAAGGTGTGTTACAAATGGGGAAAAGGGTAATATCGACTCGTCTAAGGCTTTCAATTAAGAAAAAAAAATAATATGAATTTATTAGTTATTAGTCGTATCCATGCGAATTTGTAGACCGACCGCATCTCACATCTTAAAATTTCCAAACTTGGTGCACAAAGGTGATATTCACCTTTGGATACCGGCCTCGGTGAATTATAAAGTCACTAGGGGAATGGTATTATTATATTTGTTACACAGAACAGCGGAGCATGTAATATCTATATAATATAGACGAGACTTCATTTTCTTCGTTAATAGTTTCGAAAAAGTTTACCAGCCGATTTTTTTTTTGGCCTCCAATGAAAAATGTATTTGTCAGTCTCAACAAAACTCTGATTTTTCCTCTTTCGTTAATACCAAAGTACAAACGTATTATTTAATAAATGTTAGTTTCC
Organism: Heliocidaris erythrogramma; assembly: GCA_025617745.1. Classification (NCBI taxonomy): domain Eukaryota; kingdom Metazoa; phylum Echinodermata; class Echinoidea; order Camarodonta; family Echinometridae; genus Heliocidaris; species Heliocidaris erythrogramma. The sequence goes on along the minus strand of CM046853.1, from coordinate 15,952,277 downwards.
TTTATAAGTCAAATGATCTCCCTATTTAATATTTCCTTCCATGATCAAACGAGATCACCTCTTAAATATCACATCTATATCTATTCACTTGTGAGAAGGCCTATGCTATTTTGACCATTTAGCATATGGATAATTGAACGAGATTTCTTCCATTAGGAGAGTCTTCTGTGGCTGGGAGAGGAGACGAAGAGGATTATGAAAGCGATGATCATGACGAAGCTGGACAGGCTGAGGCACCCCCAGAAGCCGTCCATAAGTTTATCATGATAGACACCCTAGAAAAGGGAGGAGTTTTCGTAAGTACTGACTCATTGTTAAAAATTCGTCAGATTTAGGTCAATGTGATTAATTAGTGATATTTGTTCCGTATATAGGAGAAGCAAGCATTTTTCTTTTCCCAGGACAAAGCTGAGTGTTGTCGATTCTGTACAGAGCAATCAGTATATAATCTGTCCAATTTGCATTTCTGGGGTCACTTTTTGAACATGTTTGATGAATGGTGAATAAATTCATCATTTTATTTTCTTTATGCTAGGGTGTTCTGGACATGGCGTTCGGTTCCCAGCCGAGCTTGAGCTTGGTTAGCAATGGAGCCGAGTGCATCATGGTGAAAAAGAAGTTCTTCAAGAAACATTCCAATGACAAGACCATCTGGAACATCAGTCAAATGGTAGGTTTGCGATTGGTATAATGCTTCTAATGTTCCTAGTAGAGGTGTCGTAGTCGAGTGGTTAAAAAACTTGACTGGAAATGGGCAGATAGTGGGTTCAATCCCCAATGCGGCACTAATGCCCTTGAGCAACGAATTTTTATCTATATTGCTCTTTTCTCGTTCGTTAAATAAACGATCTATGGCATATTAATACATGTGTGAGTGTGTTTCTTTTTTTTAAATGCTCCTAATTATGTAGGAGAAATATTTCATGGACGGAAAATCATCCGGATTAAATACCATAATCGTAATTTATTATATAAAAACTGTTAATTTACCACCGTCCTAAAGGGTTGTAAGGTTTAGTAATAATTTGTCAGTAGGATTTTTCTATGATTACATGCATTTTTCTGTGAGATATTATAAGCCTAACTATTGAATCTTGTCCTGCCTGTAGAGTGAATAATGATTATGGGCATTGAATCTTGTAATTATGGAATTATATCACCGGAAACATTATGGCTAGATTGTGTTCCTTCTAATTATGGACCATGCAGTTAAATAATGAATCATTCAAATTTCAATTTCTTGATCTAGTTCCGTCCGTATCCTGATGAGGATACATTGATTAAAGATCTGAAAGAGAAGTTGACTTGGAAAGATCATCGTGATGTAACGCTGAAGGAAACTGCTGTCAAGTTTAAGAAGATGAGGAAACGATTGGCAGATCCGCGTCTCCAACTACCAAACGCCATTGTTTAATCATTCTCTTGAGCAGATTGTAAGATACCGGCAAAATTATACAGAGGACAATGCGAACACTATCACAAAAATCTACTTAAAGTCAATTTCAATACCCTGTTGTATTGCATAGAGTAATCGTGTTTTGTAATGTTCGCACATTTCAAAAGTGACGCGAAAAGTTAATGAAATGCTGTCGGTTGATTTCTTGAAAGTTTTTGCCATTGTGTTTCTGGTGTATTTGTAACGATACTGAGCCAAAATTAATCCGTAAAGAAAGATTTTCCACCCTGTGCTTGTAAGTCCTAATTCAGATACTCTGAGTAGGGTGACTCTTCCGTTTTCCAGTTTATTGTCGTTTTCGTACGGTATTTGATTCGTCTTTCGACGTTTCTCAAGAGACAATGTGGACATCGTATAAACAGCTAGAAGTATCCATGACTGAATCCACGGTTACACCCCCTCCCCACTATTATCATAGGTAAATAAGCTGTCTGTTGAGAGAAGTCTCTTGAATGACTACTCTTCAAGATAACTGATATAGCATTCAAGCATTTTAACCGCGGTTGGAAAGTCTATCAACATTTAATCATGGCAACTTGTGTGTTTAGAGAGAAGAAATCCTTAGTTCCAAGGTGGAATCCTCTTATTACATGTAGTTATTGGGATTTTGCTTTGTTCATCACAAGAATTCTTCATTTAGGACGAATAACTTCTTGTATTCATGTTTAATAAGAAGTCATTTGAGAGACGGAAAGCAATGCGCGTTTGGATAGACAACCTCTTATTTTCGAAAGACGAATGTTAAATTCTTAAAGTTGCATTCGAGAGATTGACTATAAAATGAGTAAGTAATGATGGTAATCAGAACATCTTTGACAAGTCTTCTGACTTTTTAGGATTCGTTTAACAACGTCAATGAACCCAGTTTAAAGACCAAATAGTAATTCATGTATGGCAGTACTGTTGAAATACAGTATGCTCCATTTCATCTTTTCACAGTTGGAACGAAATCAACGAAATTCAGAATTATGTGTATCAAAAGCAATGAAGAGTGCACGATACTTCTAAACATTTACATCACAACTATTGAGAGATATTATACACATATTCGTGCGCCTCATATTATTTCATTTTTGCGAATTTCCTTTTTCAGTCTTCTCCAAACGCAATATATATATGCAGATTAATGTTCTTAATATTTTTATTTACGTTTGTCTGATGCAAATGGAAAGACGATAAACTTTAATCGCTGAGCAACATTTCTTCTGTTCTAAGTTGTAGGTTCTGTTCTTGTACTCGAGGTCATGCCTATGTTTTATTTATGTCAGTGATGAAGGGTGGCCCAGAAAGAATGTAGCACTTGAGATCTGCAATTTCAACGACATTATTGACATAAACGAAGAAGCTTGACTGGGGAGGAATTTTTAATTTGTAAACAAAATCTTTCGGCATATTACTCCCAGTGTTAAAGATCGTATGCTCGATCTATAATGAAAAACACAAGTCAGAAAAAATTGGAACCAGCGGGATTCGAACCTGTCATCTACTGCTTGCCGGGCAGCGACTTAACCACCAGGCTATTCTGGTTCACGGCCAAGTCACGACGAACTAGAATCAAATACCCAAGATCCTCTTCTTTCTGACTCATTAATATTCAAACGGTCCGCCGTAGACAATGGTTAGTAAACGAAGAAGCTTGACTGGGGAGGAATTTTTAATTTGTAAACAAAATCTTTCGGCATATTACTCCCAGTGTTAAAGATCGTATGCTCGATCTGTAATGAAAAACACAAGTCAGAAAAAATTGGAACCAGCGGGATTCGAACCTGTCATCTACTGCTTGCCGGGCAGCGACTTAATTATTGACATAATTATATACCATAAGAATTTTTGATTTTATTGGATAGGAATTCTATTCCGAGTAAAATGTCACCAAGACCATCAATTTGGGCTAAGGCATTTTGATTCTAGGGCTATTTTGTGAGGCAATGTCATTTTTAAACTTTGCTACTTTTGCAACTGTATAGTCATGCTTGAAGCAGCGATAAATTTGCGTATGACAGCTTTTCATACAGTCAGCTTTGATGAAAAGCGAAAAGCGCATGACCACTGATCTCTACGGAAAAAAATTTTCCGTATAGATCAGTGTGGATGACTGCTTTTGCTTTAAAAAAGATAATATGAATGGAATGGAGATTGTATGGAAAGCCGTCATAAGCAAATTTATTCACAGCCTCAAGCATGACTACGGTTGCAAAAATAGCAAATTCTTAAAAGTGGCATTGCCTCACAAAAACAGCCGTATAATCAAACGCCTTATCCAAAATTGATGTTCCTTCAGTCATTTTACTCGCTAAAGAATTTTCTACCCAATAAAACCAAAATCTTATGATATTGTGTCAATGATGTCGTTGAAATTTGAAGATCTCAGGTGTACGTTGCATTCTTTCTGGGCCACCCTGTATAGCGCAAACTTATGAAAGGTGATAATACCTTCCAGGTAAAAGTAATTATTCATATTTATGCGCATATTCTTGCCACTCTAGACGTTGCAGACGTAAGCACTGCACATTGCTTTGACTTGTATATCGAACTTGTTAAAATTAAAAATTTTATATAGAGATACATGTATATTTCCGTTTGCAATTTGTGCTGTTTTTGTGTTCTATAATATTCCTTCGTTATTTTTCCTCTACAGTATAGCCCTATAAACTAGCCTTCCCGGTAAAGGAATATTTTGATAAAATTAGGTGACAAATGAGATCACAGTTACGACGATGATGAAAAAAATACGAGTGGTATACATGACGTGTGTATCAGTTTGATTTCCAGTAGGCATGTAAATACAAATTTTGAAAAATTCCATTTCCCCCAAAAAACAAAAGACTTAATTGTGAAAAGTTTACACAAGAAGGAAACCTATTTTATTAATCTTTTTCATTTTTGCACTATATCCATATTGTTAGATAATTTTATACACATATACAAATTGTTTACACATAAATATTATACCGATCAAGATACAAATATCTATACATGCAATATTCATAATTTCCTTCTATGTCGGGTTATAATAAACAATCTCATGCTATTAATAGTCCTGATGATTTTGAATTTTTCACTTAAGTCCCCCTCCCCCAACAAACCAAAAAACTTTCCAGGAAATTTCAGGAATTGTTGATCTGATGTAAAAGATACCGACTCATCCACTTTCAAGGTCTTCTAACTAATACACTACTATAAACCTCATACTAAGCAGACATTCCAAACTGCTTCGTGAAATCGCATGATTCAAAATACGTCGAATTAAGAATGAAGAAGACTGTAGTTTGACAAATGGACTTTTCGATCAGACATTCAGAAAAATCAAATAAAATGCATCACAAATCAACATATAGTTGGGCTATTGTCTCAGGATTCTTGTCTCACTTTCCAAATTTGAGATTGTTATATTCGATGACAAAATTAAATAATTGTATATGTCACCTTATAGAAATTAAAAATCTAGCGTCCTGCATCACTCAATAATGTTCTCGTTGTGACATGACTGTCAATCGCAATGTCAACGTCACGTCATCCGAATCTTGTTGCACGGTCTCTCGATTTGCTCTCTCGCAGTGTACCTTGTAAAGGTCCCATTTGAGCTTGACCTCTAAACCATTCTGGAGTTCCTCTTCCTATGGATATACCTTTGTTACTGTAAAACAAGCATAATATCATTTCAATATTTACAAAATTATATAAAGGTCTACTGGATAAGAAATATCTTAATATACCTTTTCTAACGACCACCAATCAGGGGATATAGAATAAGGACACGAAAGAAGGAAAATGTACGGTTCAAGCACAGAGTGCCCCTTGATAAAATTGCCCCATTTACGACTCCTCTCCATAGATGGAAACCTACCAAAAAGTGCCAAAAAATTCCACCTGCCAAAAGTGGTACCATACTAAATGTCTTAAAATCTCTCTCTCTCTGAGTATACCAGGTTATATCATAACCCCAGTGAAAATTGGGTCTGTTTGACGTGCTCATTACCACCTTTTTGTGACTCCCTTTTACTCATTCCTGTGAAGATATTCAACCCTCTCAACCAATTTTACCTCATATCCCTGAAGTTAGAATACAGAATACTGTTGATGAAAGCGCTTTATATGAATCATTTAATGATACTTTTAATGGTAAAGGGTTGCATTTTATTCATTTGAATGTTAGATCAATTCTGTTTAAAATACCTGAACTACGACTCCTTTTCTCCCAAAATAGAATCTCTGTAATTGCAATCACTGAAACGTGGTTAAACTCTTCCGTGAACGATGAAGAAGTTTGTATCGATGGATATTGTATTTTAAGACGAGACCGTGTAGGAGAACATGGTGGTGGAGTCTGTCTTTATATTAGAAATGATATTTATTTATTTATTTATTTTATTTATTTATTTATTTGATTCCTGCATGTTTCACAATAATCAGTTTCATACATACAAACTTTGAAAATAGAAACACACAGAGGTCTGGCAATATAAGCTGCACGCTTGAAGTTTTGCCATACCTAACATCTTACATATTTCATACATTCTTAAAAGTAAACATAGATTAATAGATTAAATACAACAACAAAAAAAGTGCAAATATAATACACTATATACAGATACAAATACAGATAAAGAATAAGATTGAAATCTCTACAGTACGTTCTAGAGCAAGAAAATGTAGTAGACATGATAAAGGTGCAGTCCATCCATACTGAAGGAGAAACAGAGAGAAAAGAGAGAGAGAAGAAAACGTAAGACAAGCAAGAGAGAGGGGGAGGGAGAGAGAGAGGGAGAGGGGGGTGGTGGGAAGATGCCCTAATTAACAATACCACTGCGCATAATTACATATCATGGCAAATTATACATGTATACATATATAGAATATATACAATCATAATATAATTAAGTACACGCTGTGTTATGGGGAATTGCATTTAACGTACGAGAAGATCTTACACAAAATGATATTGAATCGTTATGGATTGACATTCTATTACCCCATACAAAACCCATTACTCTAGGTGTTGTGTACAGACCCCCTACAGATCATTTTTTATTGAATATCTCACTGACACCTTGGATAAATTAACAAAAGATGATGAGGTTATAATTTTAGGGGACATGAATATCTGCCTTTTGCAGCAGTCTTCATTATCAAAAAAATACAAGAATATTTTGAATTTAAATGGTTTGAGTCAACTTATAACTAAACCCACTCGAACAACATCGGCCACTTCATCATTAATAGACCATGTAATCAGCAGTAAAGAAGAAAATATTTGTCAAAGTGGTGTTATTGAAATTAGCCTAAGTGATCATTTTTTAACCTATAATATAAATATTCGGTGTATGAGAAACTATTGTATAGATGATTTTAATAATATTTTATCTCGAGTCAATTGGTCTGACATATTAGAATATAAAGAAGTAAATACTGCGTGGTCAATTTTCAAAAATATTTTCATGTCTATAGTTGATAAATGTGCTCCATTAAAACAAGTAAGAATTAAGCAAAGAACCGATAAGTGGATGAATGCTGAAATTATTTCGTTAATAAGACAAAGAAATATAGCTTTTAAAAGAATGAAAAAGGATTGTGGTAATTTAGAATTAGAAAAGAAATATAAACTTTTACGTAATTTGGTGCAAAGAAAAGTGAGACAGGCTAAAGATGAATACTTCCAAAATCAAATTGATGAGCATAAAAATGATTCTAAAAAGTTGTGGAAGAATCTGAAAGATTTAGGTTGTAAAAGCAAACAAAAGAATGTTAAAGAGAATGTTATTAATATCCAAGGGGAGTTATGTCATGATAATATGAGGATAGCGAACGAATTTAACAATTATTTCACAACTGTGGCAGAAAAATTAGCTAGTAATCTGCCAGATAGCAACGCAAATGAATTTGGAACGGACAGTGTTAAATTACAAAAATTACACTAAGGGTGTGTCGAAAGGTTGTTTTCTTTTTTCTCCTGTCAAAGAAAAGTTTGTTTTAGATGAATTAAATAAGTTGAAAATATCAAAAAGTACCGGGCTTGACTTGGTACCTGCCAGATTTTTGAAGGATGGAGCTAAATATTTGTATAAACCTTTAACTTACATTATTAACTTATCTATCTCAACTTCCACCTTCCCTGATGAAATGAAAATTGCAAAAGTAACACCCCTTTATAAAAAGAAAGATAAAACTAATGTTAGCAATTATAGACCGATTAGCGTTTTAAGTATAGTCTCGAAGGTCCTAGAGAAATGTGTGTATGCCCAATTAGAGAACTACTTTCAAGAAAACAAAATAATATACGAATTTCAATCTGGTTTTAGAAATGGTTATTCCACTTAAACTTGTCTTATTCACCTGTTAGATTTTATCAGGAACGAAATTTCCCAAGGACGTTTTGTCGGGATGGTTCTTCTTGACTTGCAAAAAGTAAATTAGAAGTAATGGGTTTAAATTCTGCATGTGTGCAATGGTTTAGGTCTTACTTGACCAATCGTCATCAAGTTGTCTCGTTGCAAAATGTACTCTCCGATTCTATGCCCATAAGATGCGGAGTTCCCCAGGGGAGCATATTAGGTCCTATTCTTTTCATGTGCTACATTAATGATATGTGTGTTTGTGTCAACGACAGTAAATTACTTTTATATGCGGATGATAGTGTGTTACTATATTCTGGTACTGATCCTAAGCTGATCGGGGAAAAACTTAGCTCAGAATTATCAAACTGTGTTAATTGGATGACAGCAAATAAGCTTAGCTTACATATTGGTAAAACCGAAAGTATTTTGTTTTGTTCGCGGGGTAGGCTGAAGTATACTGATGATTTCAATATAAGTTATGACAATCAACTCATTAAGAGACAGGGTTCTGTGAAGTATTTAGGACAAAATATAGCTAGTGATCTTTCTTGCTCAAGTTTGGTTGACAGTATTGTCAAAAAAGCTAATGCTCGTCTAAAATTCTTGTATCGTTATCAAAATTGCATGAACTTAAAATCAAGACGCATTTTAAGTTTTTCCTTAATACAATGTTTATTTGATTATGCTAATGCGGCATGGTACTGCAGTCTAGGCAAGGTGGATCAAAACAAGTTAAAAATAATTCAAAATAAGATTGTAAGATTTATCAATCACTTACCACCAAGAACACACATTGGGAAGAGTGAACTTGAAACAGCTGGTCTTCTTCATGTAAACCTTAGATCAAAACAACTTTTAATTCACCATGTACATAAGATTTTTTACTCTAATGCAGATCACTATATTTCAAATAATTTTACTCGCTCTTCAAGTGTTCATGGGCATGACACTAGAAATAGTCAATTTAATTTCGTAGTGCCTAAGCGGAAAGGTAAAATTGGAAATTCCTTTTATTTTAACGGTATTCTTTTCTGGAATTCCCTCCCAAATCATGTTAAGTCAGTTAAGAATTTTTTACATTTTAAAAGGGTGTTGAAGCATCATCTGAAAAATGTGTCTACTCCATAACTATATTTCTCCTCTCCTTTTTGTAGCTCAGATGGTTTTTTCCTATATTATATGACTTATGTAACCAACGTTTATTATCGATAGTTTCATTATGATTTTATGTATATAGTTTTTTTCCGTTGAGTAAGTCTTGTTTTCACATTTATGTAATCTTCGCCCACTTTATAAAAATGTTATTATGTTTTATTTTGCTACTTTAGTACATTCTTATTACCTGTCGTACGTGTACGATAGTCTTGTAGCCGTACTAATGTGTTTTCTTAGTGTATTTTTTAATCAGTTATTTAGGTATAAGGACCCCATTGGAAATAAGCCATTTCGGCTTTCATGGACTATCCTGTCATGGTACCTGGTTATGTTTGTATTGCAATATACCTGACGAATAAAATCAAATCAAATCAAACCCTTTATCGATCCTTGAGATTTTCATTTCTCTCCTTTCTGTAGAAATTGTGACTTTTTTGGTCATTTATCGCTATATCTGAATGTTCTTTACAATATAATTTGTTTTTCCTAATGAATAAGGGGTATTGCTTGTATCATATTTAAATTGAAAGAAATCATTGTGCTAACCGGCGTACGTAGTTTACTCATCATGCGCATACTGGCGTGTTCCATGTAGAGCTTCTTGGAGAGTAGAATACATTCGGCTCCGTTGCTGATGACGGCAAAGCTTGGTTGGGAATCGTAAGCCATGTCAGCCATTGAAAAATCAATTTATAAAAGTAAAAATCGATAATGATTATTTGTTAAAGCTGGAGCCAATCTTTAATGGATCTTTTTTCAGCATTGACCGTCTAAGAATTAAAAAAAATGCATACTACCTTATAAAGCGACATAATTCATCAGAAATATATGATATAAAGACCATCAACGTTTCCCTTTTTATTTTTTAGAATGACCATAATTAGATGATTAGCCCTCGATAATTTTAAGCTTAAGTATGACGTAGAAACACAACAGCAAAGCCAAAAAGGTTTGCTATTAGCTATAGTTATGCAATGCAAATTCCTCTCAACGACTCAACGACATGATTATTCTGCTTAACATCACGCATTTGCACGAAAGAATGTCCGCAACTTGCAACCCATTGCTGTTTGAATACATAACTCTTATATACGCGTGATCAGCTATTGATTGACTTTCCACTGTGGCGTCTCGCCCTTTTACCATTCAAACAAGGCACTGGATATTGCTATTGCGGTTAAGGATAATGAATTAACAACTTACGAATACAGATCCTTTGATTAGTGTCTGAACCCGAACCCATATTGGCTCTGTATTTTCATCCACCTGAGAATAGAGAAAACAAAACAAAACGGATTTGTTAAAGATTAAGCAAACCTCAGTATTACCATAATTATGAAGCAACATAATCCGTACAGCAGCAATACCATGCCTCGTTTATTTCCATCATTATGAATTCTTTCTTTACTTTTTTACGGTGTTCTAAATTTCTCATCACGATTTGAGAGTTGCTTAAAATATTAATCCACATCTAATGAAAACGGTAGCTATGTTATATTTCCAATGGAGCTGTAAAGCTTAACTACCACTGATAAGAAAAACTAACTTATAATCAGGAATGCCCTATATACTCATGCAGCGGAAGTTTATCAAAAATTAAAAGATATGATCATTTTACAGCATACATCATTCTAAACTTGTGTGCATGATGCTTTCTTTAAGAAAAATCGATATAACTATATAGTTCTACGGCATATAAGAATTTTCCTCATTATATTCCAGATTATTTATTTCTTGAAGGTATATTTACATCTATCGCCTCGAAGTCAGACCCGCCGATATCGTCGAGTAGTGTAATTTTCTTGCCAACGTTCGACTTCTGCTTATCAGCTTTCTGCTGCACGTTATGTAGAAACAAAATGTCCGCTTCAATTTGATACATATGTAAAAGAGAAAATTCGGGAATTGCTGGTGGGGGGAATTGAAAGCCGGGCACCGTTGTAGCAAACCGATAAATGATAATCATGACCTGATAACTCTAACAAAATATCCGTCCAAAGCGATTGGAAATTTGAAATCATAAAACACTTATAGAGATAATCAACTAATAATGATAAAATAAAAATATGGGAGGATAATTTTGTTCCCTTCTCCTTCCCAGTGCTCTGAAACGCACTGAGAAAACAAAGAAATATGAAGGAACAAATTTCTCTATAAACAAAACAATTTGTGTTTACTATAAACCCAGAATAAATGATTTATAGAGAGATATTTTACAGTTGGGTGGTGCTGTTTTCCCAACCTAGGTCACTTTAACTCTAATTTGTTCTGCATAATGACAATGAGATATGTTATCGATGGAAATACTTAAGGTATTCTAATACGTTATGCATATGCGCATGCACACACCCACACACGTTTGCAAATAATATATAAACAGCAAGCTTTAAAACGGGTCGGCAATATAATTATGAAGTCAATAAAAATGGTTACGAACCCCATAGAAACGCCACGAGTCGCACAGTCATGGAGGCTGCCATTTGCTTTCCTGGATGACATCACAGAAGCGCAGCCAACAATTGTCATTTTAGCGCAGGGATTACATGCGCGCACTGAAACGCGCATGAAATCCCTGCGCTAAAATGACAATTAAACTACGCGATTTCATTGCGTTTTAATTTTGCACGCACCAGAGGTACGCGAACGCGCAGCTCAGCCGTGCTTTAGAACCTTATTGCCGTGTGTTATCACTTTTTTTGCACGGTCACGTGGTGTTATTTGTCCAATCAGGATGGCTACATTCTTGAACCCGTTTTATAATGTATCTTACCTATAGGGTTAGTTCCTTTCTCTGCTCCATTATCTTCTTCGTCCTCGAACAATGCACTTGGTATGCACATAATAGATTCCATCTCAAATATAACTTGCAATGTGATTAACAGAAGATTTTAATATTTTTTTTAATTTTTAAAAAAATTTTTTATACATTGAAATATAATTATATTCAAGACACATTACTTTAAATGGTCTTTAGTACAAGAATCTTCAAAATATTGTAACTTAATCAAATTTGGAATATTGGGAGGGGGATCGAGATCAGTGGTATAGGCCTATTGAACATGGATGTCAGACGTCTTCATGTTTTCATTGAGCGAAAAAAAAGGATTGCTAAGCCAGTATTCATTTTGGAGCTCTGTCAAAACAAACTACAATGTGTATGTTGAAATAGTATACTTACTGGCTTATGTTTAGTTGGCGTGTTTTGATTACCGACTGGACTATGTGGGTTGGACAGGTTCGTTGGTTCCTGGTCGTTTTCACCACAATTGATTATCTTATCGGCCCACTCGTCGTCAGTATCGTTGTCCCGATCGTCCTTTCTGTCCGAGTTGTCTGATAATGTGCGTTGTTCTATGACAATGAGATATGTTATCTATGAAAACGTTTAAGGTATTCTAATATATACGTTATGTATAACGCAGGGGCGGAACCAGGATTGAGTAAAAGAGGGGGCACAAAAATGAAAGTTTGTGAAAAGGTAGACCCGTATTTTTTTGGTCTCGCCAGCTTCTCGAACAAAAAAAAAATTTTCACCAAACCTTCCAAAACCTTCAAAAATCGCACAGTAAGGGGGTATGGGCTCCAGTTTCCCTCCATAATTCCCAAACAAGCAAAAAAAAAAGGTCTTCACTCTAAAAGGGGGAGGGGGGCACAATCCAGAAAATGGAGGATCGTCTATGGTAAAAATTCATACTTCTCTTCCAAAAGGGGGGGGGGCACGGGCCGGCTGTGCCCCCCCCCCCCCTGGATCCGCCACTGGTATAACGCATCTGTGCATACATACACCGACGTGAGTTTGAACATGAGCACCAACTTATAGTACTACCTGTGTCTCCATCCGTGTATGTGCTATTTTAAGATGTAGGTCTGCCTTTATATAAGAACATCATTATTGTCTAACAACGGGCGATGAGAATAATGTAAATGTGACTTCCGTGGAAATGGCAACGAATTGTATGACATCATCACATGCATTAAAAATATCATTCACCTTTTTGATCACCTGACTTGGCAGAACCACCTTCGTTCACGTTGAGATCTTTCATGAAGTTCTCGAACTCTTCTCGTTTATTACGCTGTTCGAAGTTTTCGATGAGGGAGCCATCCACGCTCTTTGATGTAAGACGTTGTGACCACCTCTTCTGTTGTTTGCTTGCTTCATCGACTGGAAAAAAAAGAGCAGGCATAGATTTATTAGAAAGATTATTAGAAAGAAGGAGAATACAATCGGAAAAAAATGATGACTTACATTCCTAGAAAGGGCAGGGGGAAATTTAGATTTTTTGTAGAATGGGGGGGGGGAGCACAATTTCGAAAATCTAGACAAGAACCCCCCCCCCCACACACACACACACACACACAAACAAAAAGCAAACATGCAGGAAACAGATTTTCAGGGGTTTTTAAGGGGTCAGAATTTGAAAAGAAGGGGGAAAGGGAGAGCTCATTTTTTTGTATGTGTGTGTGGGTGAGTGTGCGTTTGTTTAGCATTATGTCCGAGGACATTTTCGGACAGAGAAAAAAAAATCATGACAACAATGGTCCTCGGAAGCCGGACAATAGTCCTCGAACGTCGAACAATGAATTTATGCCTTATTCCGTCGACTGTCCGAGGACGAGTAACAATAGAGGAACAATAGTTGTCCTCGGAAGTAAAGCCATGTAAACGTGTGTGTGTGTGAGTATGTGGGTGTGTGTGTGTGTGTGTTAAAGGTAAGCCACATTGGTTTTAAAAGGGGCACATGCCATTTGTGCCCATAATATCAGCCAGTCTGTGATAACAACATGAAAGTGTCACAACATCTTTAGAAATCCAAGTCTGGAAATGGTAAAATGACGCAGTGTCATCGTTTCAAAGTTGCTATCTCATCGCAATAATGTTAATCTTCTTGAATTATATTAATAGAATTCAGGGGCGGATTCAGGATATTGTAAATGTTATCATTCATTCTTTACTCTCTTCGTCGTTCAAAATCTCTTTTAAGTATTAATCCCAATTGCTCTCCCTGATAATGATACACCTTCGATCCATACATGCGAACCCTTTTAAAAAAGTCTAGTCATCACAATGATTTTGCAAGTTATCATACACGTTGCGATATGCCCCAGAACGTGTAAATCTTTGATGGTTAGGGTATGGAATATCATTTAAAAAGAATGAATACAACAGCAGACACTACACAGTACACACCATCTTGATCTGCAGTGCTGTTTCTCCGTGATTTAGGCCTTGCTTTCCTTAACAATTTCATGACCTGACAGCTTCCCTGATAAAGAAACAAAAATCATGTTATCAATATTTTATTAAAATATAAAAATGTAAACTTTTGCAATAATTATAATCAAAAGATTTTCATAAAAGAAAAACAAATGTAGTCATAAAATCGATAGATAGAGAGAGAGAGGGGGGGGGGGGTCCTCGCAGAGAAAGGGCGAGGATTTTACTAGTGAACGATACTCAAGGAACTTACGTTTGATAGTCTTGTAAAATTGACAATTTGGTAAAAAAAATTGCCTTATTGATGAATAAATTTTGCTCCTTACCTGTAGTGTTTTGCAACAATCCGGCATAACATCTTGCCAATCGTGCAGAGTTTGGAAGGTGTGTTTTGTATTATTGTATACATGTATTTGCATGACGGACATTGTTTATTTTTGTGGGTTTTTTTTTAATAATCATTGGCAAATATAAAAAAGAAACTTGATTTAACTTGAAATGAAATTATTGGGGGAAATTGAATATTTCAGAGAATTTTAAAAAAAAAGGGGGGAGAAGCTGCCCGCAGCCCGTTCTCATGTGAGTTACTCCTAACCGTAAAAGAGACTAGAGACATGTTAATACTGGTATATAATGGTACTATAGTTTTGATATTTATAGTTTAGAAAAAAAACAGCACAAAATCAATGGTTAGTGCATGTCCGTTGCACTCAAATAGTCACATAAGGTTTTTTTATTTCCCTCTCAAATGCATGAACCTATAATAGAACAAAGAATATTATTCGTAATTAATCAAAAAGCTAAGTCCGTTTTGAAGTCTGAAGCTACGGTCACAAAGGTTCGTATATACGAACAATGCGTTCGTACGAATCTCACTGTTCGTAAGAATTCTGGAGTTCGTAGAGATTCGTAGATGGGGCAGAGCTTCTTACCCTTCTTAAGAAGTTCGTACGAACGCCGTTTAATTCGCCTTACGAGCAACTTACGAACGCCTTACAAACGCCAAGAATGGTTCGTAAGAGGGCCGTACGGATCTCCATTCGCCGCAAGAGCCCTCTGTGAACAAGTTAAGGCGTTCTCGCGATTATCGTAAGACTTTAATGCTTCTAGAATTGTCTCTGGACCCTATAAAATCTTCTGTGGTTCAAAGCCTCGGTCACAAATCCATTAAGAACTGCTACGAACGCCGTATGAACGATTTTTAGACCATTTCGTAAGATCTTCCCGAGAAGGCTGTACGAAACCAGCGTTCCTAGACCGTTCCTATAGACCGTTGAAAGTTCGCAGCCTGGTCGATGGTCTTGTCCAAGATTTTTTTCAACGTCGTACGAAACCCCCTCTTCGTAAGGCGGCCGTACTAACGTCGTAAGAACATCGCAAGAACCACGGAAGATTCTGTAGGGTCCAGAGACAATTCTAGAAGCCGTGAGAACGCCTTAAGTTGTTCATAGAGGGTTCTTGCTTACGAACAGAGATCCGTACGGCGCTCTTACGAACGATTCTTGGCGTTTGTAAGGCGTTCATAAGGTGCTCGTGAATGCGTTCGTAAGGTGCTCGTATGGCATACGTACACAATTTGTGTCAATGTCGAGTTTTAGGGGGTATAAAGCCAAACGCACGAAGTTCAAATCCTCAAACTTTCAACAGTCACATAATTTTCGACAGGCAAATTTTTTTGCAACCCAACAACATACAAAAATTCATAAGATCTTCTTGCGAATGACTTGAGAGTGACGTGAGTTGCACGTACGACCATCTTGCGACAACAAAATTCGTAAGATGGCCGTAAGTCTGACGAAAGAATAAATCAAGGCATTCTTACGGAAAACGTACAAACTCTAGGGCCACTGTATAACCGAAAATCACTTCGTTTCTCAAGAAGGTCTTAAGTTGTTCTTGCGAATTAATGGCGTTCATACGAACTTTGTAAGAAGGCCGTAAGAATCTATGCCCCATCTACGATTCTCTACGAACTCTGGAATTCGTACGAACAGTGAGATTCGTACGAACCTTTGTGACCGTAGCTTTACGATGTTCTTATGACGTTCGTACGGCCGCCTTACGAAGAGGGGGTTTCGTACGACGTTTAAAAAAATCTTGGACAAGACCATCGACCAGGCTGCGAACTTACGAACGGTCTAGGAACGGTCTAGGAACGGTCTCGGAACGCTGGTTTCGTACGGCCTTCTTGAGAAGATCTTATGAAATGGTCTAAAAATCGTTCGTACCGCGTTCGTAGCAGTTCTTTATGGTAATTGTGACCGAGGCTTAAGATTGAAAAAAAAACCCAGGTAAACATGATTTTCCACATCAACTTAGATTACAATGTGCTTGACTCTCATACATATTCACAACATCAATATGATAATTAAACTAAAAATAATCATGTTGCTCCCTCCTGGTGGGGAAACCCAAAATGCCAATTGTCAGGGTCGTTTTGAGCCAAAATCATAGAGATCCTGTATATTAGCATAGCGATCCTATATTCTCTATGTGTAGCATAGAGATCCTATAATAATGTGTAGTTATTGCGACCTCTTATACATGAATTAGACAACTCCGGTAAAGCTCATTGAATTCACTTAACTCACTACGTAGAGTTCAGTGATCGAACTGCCTCCTATAGTGTCACTAGAACTGAGAATAATTCATTCGATAAATGATCTTTTTTACATCTAGATCAGCTCCCTTTAAACAAAAACAACACACAATTAGGTACGTTCACACGTAGAGCGATAGCATCGATGCTATCTAGGTTTCGAGACTATTTTGGTCATGACCAAAGAGGTTCTTGCGATTGGATATAAGCAGCTTCCAGAAAGCGTAAATGCGCTGAGCTTCTGGCCCGGGACATAATTGAGAATTGATCGTCGGCATAGCTTTGTGCGCAAGCTGGATTGTTCAGCAAGTGGAGACCAATCGCTGAATCGCATTTGGCTATCTTTGGTCTGTTAGCGTGCGTTTCAGATTTGCAGGCACGGACGGGCTGCGTGCGCTGATTGGTTGTACGGTTCCGAATAATCGAGGGAATGTGTTGTTTAATGCGATCAGCCAACCGCTGAGAAGTACGGCCCACGTACCTGGCATCGCACCGGCACTGAAATTGGTAACATTACTCAAGTGGGGGGTGGTAGTACATCCTTGCTAGTTGACGGTAGCATCCTGTGTGTAGAAAACACAATGCGTGTCGAAACCGCGTAATAGCAACGTGACACTGCGTGTTTGATCTGACTGGCGTATTTGTCAGATACCTTACCCCTCCAGGGTAGTTTGAGATACACGGGGCATTTGGCAGGTCCAAATCTGGTGTCAGATTTGGATTGTGCCTCCAGCGTCCGTGTTATGGTGCGAGATATAACATGCTCAGGGTAACCATTGTCAAGGAGGATAGTTTTGATTTTCGCGATTTCGGGAGCTAATTTGCACGCAGAGCAAATCCTAATGGCGCGGCACACTAAGTTTCTAATGAGCCCAATCTTGTATGAAGTTGCACTGTACGAGTCCCATCTCGTGTATTGCCCGGTGAATGTGGGCTTGCGGTAGACGGAAGTGATGAATTTCCCATCACTTCTCTCAACGAGAACGTCGAGAAATGGGAGCGCATTGGACAGTTCAATTTCACATGTGAATTTTAGCGCGGGATGGAGCCGGTTCAGTTGTGTAAGGAACACCTCACACGCTACGCGGTTATCAAAAATTTCGAACGTATCATCAACATACCGACAATACACATGTGGGACTATATTAAGATCGGTGGCGTTCTGTAGCAGGCGCATTTCATGAAAGCCAACAAAGATGTTAGCAAGCGCGGGGCCTAATGGGGATCCCATAGCCACACCATCTATCTGTGAATACATCGTATCATTGAAACTAAACTCAACCGCGCGAGTGGCAAAGTTCATGAGATCAATGAATACGGGCTCAGGAACAGGTGGTGAGTCTAAGTCGCCATGATAGAGATAAGAAGCACAGATGTCAATAGCTTCTTTCAGTGGCACGTTGGTAAATAGGCTAGAGATATCGAATGAACACATAACACAATTACTATTATCAAGGGGCAGATCGCGGACGAGTTTAGCAAACGTAAACGAATCTCTAACAGTATGAACAGACAAACAATCTAAGACTGGCTGAAGTTGCTTGCTTAGCCATTTTGCCAGTTCATGCTGCGCTGACCCAACCATCGATAGAATAGGACGAAGCGGAACGTTTGTTTTGTGAGTTTTGGGGAGGCCGTACATGCGGGGTCTTAGCGAGCCATGTGGTCGAATTCTATCATAAACTGGCTTAGACAAATCGCCGCGTTTACATAAATCTAATAAATGTCGTTGGAGCTTGGTTTCCAAAGTGGCTGTGCGATCATGTTCTGGGGCAGCACCTATGCGACAAAACTTTGATTCATCATGAAGAATGTCAGACATTTTGTTAACATAGTCACTTTTATTCAGAATGACAACACCGGTGCCCTTATCGGGTTTGCATATATGAATATCAGGATTGGCTTTAAGTCCGCGCAGTGCCACCAAGCATTCGCGAGTCATGTGAAAATCTGACATATCATTGGGAATGCCACAATACGCATGCGCAAGATCTGATAAGCGCGCTTTGAGTGACTCTCCGTCTTCCTTGGAAGTAGGAATGTGTCTAAACAGCTGAGAGTACAACAACTCAAATTCTGCGAATACCTCTTCTCGATTGATTTTGGACTTGGGCACGCCGAAATTAAAGCCATGTGCTAACACAAATGCCTCTGTGTCGGAAAGCACGTGATCAGAGAGGTTGGTGATATGTACTCTCTTATCCTGGATTGTACTGCCGAACCGATATCGTTTCAACGATGCAATAGTATTGGCATGCTTATTGCGCGTTTTCCTTTCCATTTGCTCATCGATGGAAGCTATGTAGCGCGTGAGCCGAAACAAATCGAAGAACGAAATAAATTCTCGAACTTTGCGCCAGGCGCGACGGAGATTGCGGTGCACACACGATACGTGGATCTGTAGTTTGTTAATTTCATCCGTCATGAAGGCACGTTCCATTGTAGGACTATGTGTGACCTTAGCATTGCTGATGCGCTCAGAAATGAACTTAGGTACAACTTTAGAGTTAATGCAATCATGAAGATATTGGATAAAAAACTTACCTGTTCTAAGCTTACCATTCATTCTGACAACATTGTTGATTTCTTGAATTTGATCCTTGGAGTACCTCGTCCGGAACCGTCCGGAACCGTACCCGTACCCGTCCGGAACCGTACAACCAATCAGCGCACGCAGCCCGTCCGTGCCTGCAAATCTGAAACGCACGCTAACAGACCAAAGATAGCCAAATGCGATTCAGCGATTGGTCTCCACTTGCTGAACAATCCAGCTTGCGCACAAAGCTATGCCGACGATCAATTCTCAATTATGTCCCGGGCCAGAAGCTCAGCGCATTTACGCTTTCTGGAAGTTGCTTATATCCAATCGCAAGAACCTCTTCTGTGCAGACAAAAGGAGTTCGTCCAAGCTTTGCGATTGTTCTGAAATTACGGCGTCTAGGTTGCGTCCGGGTTCACCGAGTATAATATAGTTGATTTCAAGTAATTTGTTATATACCTGCGTGATAACCTGATGAGTGCAGGTCGAAAAGCTTCGTTATCATGTCTCTTTTTCGTGCCATATTGAAATTTTGCAGTACCAAGAAATTATTTGAGAATTTAAATTACTTCTCCGTGACTGAATTCAGTTCATGTATTTATAATCATATCCAAGATTTATAATCATATCCAAGATTTATAATCATATCCAAGAGATTTCAAATACTTATAAGAGACAAATCTATGAATGCATCTTTGCCTTTCCTACAACTCTCCCCTTCTCTTTCTCTCTCTCTCTCTTTTGCTTCTTTATTTCTCCTGTCTTTTCTCTCTAGATTTGTCCCCTCTCCCTGCGGTTCTCTCTCTCTCTCCCTCTCTCTCTCTTTGTCTCTCTTGCTCCGGATTTCTCCCTTTCTCTTTTAATTTGTCCTCTTTTGGCCCCCTCCCTCTTCAGTTTTTTTTCTCACATAGGGGCCTTATAATGGTCATTTATGCATTGTTACTGAAGCTTGCTCTTGTCATTATTTACAAAATGGATGCAATTTTATCTCTAACATTTTTATGCTGGATGTATCAAAGTTCCATAATATTACTACAATATGGGACTACAAGCCGCAATTGCTTTTAATTTTAATTTTTTTAAATCAATATATCGTTTTTAATAAATAGATAAATCAGATAAAAGATACATAATTTCCATAACAGATGACTTTGCTGTCTATTTCATAAAAGTTTAAGAAAATTGAAGTCTGTGATGTCACTCAAAATATGAAATTTATGAATGTTTCTGACCATCCCATTAGTCAAGTTTAGTCACCCATCCATATACGCTCTTTGTCATGTTTATCAACGTATGTCGCTTCGACGACTAATCACTTTCGACATATATTTCTGTGACCATGATCATGCAGGGCGGTTCTTACAAAATAGGCCACGGAACATTTTTTTATCTTCGTGTGAAATATGGCATAATACACGGACTATACAGCGCATATACATGTACTAAGATGAAATAAACACGATAAAAACTACTTTCGAAAATCAACTCAAGGGCAATTTCAAAGACAAAGGTCTATTGTACTGCCCATAGAAATCTTGTTCGGATCACGTAAGACCCATTGTAATGTTCGCACGTTTCTAATGGTGATAGACAAGGCTTAGCCTATTGAAATTTCCTTAAATTGATTTTTCGAAAGTAGTTTTTACCGCGTCAATTGATTAGATAACATATAAATACATGAGAAAAAGACAAGCAAAAGATATTAAAACATAACAATATTTGACCATGTGAGTTTAAGGTTGCATAAAGCTATACATACCGAGGAAAAATAGTACAGAAAAGTGATTGGTCTAACTCTATCCCATAGCATTATTCGTTACGTCTATGGGTAATCCGGTCAGGGAGCGGAGTTTATGCCCGGATTAAGGTGGCGCGCGGCCTGTTCCGCACAGCGATCCGAGGGAGTACGCCCCCTAGTGTCTATAATAGGATCTATATGGACACAGAGCCATCCATACACAGAGTTTGGCTAACTCGGTTTCAGTTGGGCACAACATGGCGTATATTCCTTGTTACATGCTTGCATAACAAAGCAACAGGCCGCCATATTGTTACCCGCTGGAGCAGAGTTGGCCAAATTCTATGTATGGATGGAACTGTATGAATAGGATTTATTGCGTCTTACTTGATGTTAGTACGGTCAAACTCAGCCATATACGGTCCATGACGGTCTAGTATGGTCATGTGACGGTCACTACTACGGTCCATGACGGTTAGTTTTTGGCCGAGTCCAACCGTGGGGGTTATTTATAATTATGTTTGAGACGGTCCATGATTGTCGTGATACTGTTTGTTACTGTCCATGACGGTCGAACTTCGGTCTTGCTACGGTCTACGACGGTCTAGTACGGTAGTACTTCGGTTCACTACGGCTCAATACGGTCAATCAATTTGCATGTAATTACATATGTGTGCGTCGGCCTACTGAGACTTCGCTACGACTTTGTAAAGCTAAGTACACAAAGATCTACGTATTTTACACAACACTGAAAATGCCAAGACCAAGGAGAAAGCCAACCCAAGGGGAGGAGAAGGAGAAATCCCGAAGCCCTCACCTCCTGCTGAATGCCCCGAACACAGTGAGGCAGATAAATGGGAAGTGCAGGCCACCAATACTAACCCTGCATGGGCCTGCTGAGCCTGAGCTAACACAGGCTGATTCTGACCTAGAAGAGGATGACCAGGAAGTGGAGGAAGAGGCGGAGGAAGAGGAGGAGGAAGAGGAGGAGGATTGGGAGCTGCTGCTGCTGCGTCTGGTTCTGCTTCCAGTAAGGGGAAGGCAAACGCCTTTCCTTTTACACAGAATCAGGAGATGATTAATTTGCTAACTGGTTGGAGGAAAGTCCCTGCCTCTACTTCAGGAGACACCACGATTACAAGAATAACACAAAGAAAACAAGACTGTGGGCTGAGAAGGCTGCAACATATGCTTGCACATTCAAGCAGCTTCTCAACTTCTGAAACTTCATGTTTTGGAAACTGATTGATGTGACCAAGCAGGGAGATAAGGGCTTAAAAGGCCATGATAAAATATTAAAGTTGTGCTGAAGGTTTGCAAAAGCGTAGGGTGGTAGCGTCTCTTCGAAAATGGCGTACGAGACTGTCGTAGACCGTTGTAGACTGTATTAACGACCGTTACAAACCGTTACAGACCGTAGTAAAGGACCGTAACAGACCGTTGCTGTAACGTTGTATAACCGTTACAAACACCCGACCGTCAATGTCTGGGACGGTCATGTAACCGACTTCAACCGTCATAACCGTAGGTCGGCCGTAGCTGTCGTGTGAGAGCACCTTAACTCATAATGAGGACAACTACTTCTAAGGGCACCCCTACGGATAGAACTTTCAGAACAACTAACAGAATGTAATTCTTGATGTTATTGCTAACTCTCCTCAGGGATATTCTCCAGGGGGTAGGGGTTTTGAAAAAAATGTCCTGACAGAAGTGGTCTGGGGACAATTGTCCATGAGGTATGTCTGATTGTCTCGTAAAGCCATGTCCACTCCTCTGGAGGCAGTTTGTTCAGTACTTGGTGGAAAATTGCTAACAGCTACGTCAGCAGATGTACTCCTTTTGTTGCCTCTATATAATTAGCACCCGAGTACACTACCCCACCGTGTTAAAGAGTGTGAGCCAATTGTTGCTCTTATAAATATATATATATATATATATATATATATATATATACATGTATAGTGTGAGAGATGTCTCCTGACTTGAACGTAGTCGGTGTCTCATGATGTGTATAATATAAGCGTGAGAGATATAAATGAGACGGGACGTAGCTCTCGGTTAACCTCGATTTTAATACCAAGCTTTCGGCCTCATTTGGCCTTCTACAGGGTCTTCTATACTTGGATGCTGCGCTTCCAACTCTTTGCGTTCGTAAATCGAGGTTAACCGAGAGCTACGTCCCGTCTCATTTATATCTCTCACGCTTATATATACATGTATATATATATATATATATATATATATATGATAAACAAACAATATTACTGAAACATTAAGACAAAAATCTACCGGAGGAATTGTTAAATTATCAGTGTATTGAATTGATAGCAATGTACTGAATAGGCCTAAATAAATTAATTCATATTATACTTTTGATTGATGAGAAATCGATAATAATCTGGCGATCATGAACTGAATATTAAACTACATTGTCTTATGTTGAAATGTAAGAGCAGTGTTCTAATTTACACGATAATTCTTTAGTCCTTTTGTTTTCTCTTTGCAGTTTGTGAAAATGACTGCGGAACCTACTTGTGTCTTAATCTTCACGCTTTTTTGTTAATGAAAGTAGAAAAAAGTTTCTTGATTTTTTTCAAATAAAAATATTTATGAACTAGTTTCTCAGCTGTTTTCAACTCTTATAGCAGCTTTGTAGATTTTCATTTTGCCTATTGAAAGTATCAAAAAGACATTCGAGAAGGTTACACGTAGCATGATGAATTCCTCTGACATAATTGTCATGCTTCTCCGAACGTTACTCACAAGCGCCCCTTCATCGTAAACGCAAAGAGTTGGAAGCGCAGCATCCAAGTATAAAAGACCCTGAAGAAGGCCAAATGAGGCCGAAAGCTTGGTATTAAAATCGAGGTTAACCGAGAGCTACGTCCCGTCTCATTTATATCTCTCACGCTTATAATTATATACATGTATATATATATATATATATATACAGAAGGTTACACGTAGCATTCACCCCAACAAACACGAAGTCAAATTGATAAAGCCCTCTCCATTCCCCGTAATGATCTTTTGAATAAGAAAGAACGGCCCACGATAGAAAGAACTCCGTTCGTCATAACATATAGCCCCGCAACGGTTAAACTACCTACAGCACTAAAGAGATGTCAAACAATCTTAAACGAGTCGGATTCATTATCAGAAATACTTTCCGACCCCCCTATGGTCGCGTACCGACGCCCCCGTACCCTCCGTGACCTACTAACATTCTCTGGCGACCCCAAAACGGCTCATTTAAATGATACTAATGAAAATGGGTTTTTTAAATGTGAAGCGAAACGCTGTATGCTTCACAACTTTGTAATGGAGGGTAAAAAATTCAAGAGTACTGTCACGGGAGAAGATTTCCCAATCACATCTAAAATACACTGTAAATCGGATTGGATCATTTATTTGATAACCTGCACAAAATGCGACAAACAATATGTGGGCAAGACCGAAACATCTCTGTACACTAGATTTAGCAACACGAAGTTAGAAATACTCAATAAACGTAAAACCCTGCCCTATACAACCCATTTTAACCAATCTGACCATTCAATCAATAATGTGAAGATTACTGGCATCGAGACAATTAGGACAAAATCCCGCCAGATTATCCTACATCGAGAGTCTTTCTGGATTAAAAAGTTAAGAACACTCTCCCCCTTTGGCATTAATGTTGATCAATGAACCATAACCATGACCATACCCCACATCACCATTTCTCATTTACGAACGCAAAGAGTTGGAAGCGCAGCATCCAAGTATAGAAGGTAAATAACCATGACATATATCTGTTATATATAATAACATTATTATAATAACATTATTATGTATCGCTATAGAGAACATCCAATGTGTACTAAGCATATATGTGTGTAGTTATTGATGTATGGAGTTTGTTCGCAAGAATTGTTTTATAATACGATTGCGCCGGATGGCGTTAAGTGAAGCGGGTACTATCTTATGTATATTTGAACATTATTTATGTTCGCATTGTCATGCTATATTCATTTTGTTTTCATTTAATTTTGACTTGTCTTGGTAGACCCTGAAGAAGGCCAAATGAGGCCGAAAGCTTGGAATTAAAATCGAGGTTAACTGAGAGCTACGTCCCGTCTCATTTATATCTCTCACGCTTATATTATACACATCATGAGACACCGACTACGTTCAAGTCAGGAGACATCTCTCACACTATATATATATATATATATATATATATATATATATATATATATATATATGATAAACAAACAATATTACTGAAACATTAAGACAAAAATCTACCGGAGGAATTGTTAAATTATCAGTGTATTGAATTGATAGCAATGTACTGAATAGGCCTAAATAAATTAATTCATATTATACTTTTGATTGATGAGAAATCGATAATAATCTGGCGATCATGAACTGAATATTAAACTACATTGTCTTATGTTGAAATGTAAGAGCAGTGTTCTAATTTACACGATAATTCTTTAGTCCTTTAGCTTTCTCTTTGCAGTTTGTGAAAATGACTGCGGAACCTACTTGTGTCTTAATCTTCACGCTTTTTTGTTAATGAAAGTAGAAAATAGTTTCTTGATCTTTTTCAAATAAAAATATTTATGAACTAGTTTCTCAGCTGTTTTCAACTCTTATAGCAGCTTTGTAGATTTTCATTTTGCCTATTGAAAGTATCAAAAAGACATTCGAGAAGGTTACACGTAGCATGATGAATTCCTCTGACATAATTGTCATGCTTCTCCGAACGTTACTCACAAGCGCCCCTTCATCGAGGGTCTCCTCCTGGACATCATATAGGGCCCTTGTTCTTTTAAAGTGCGGCCAAATGGGCCACTTGCGACGATTTCACGCGGCCCGCCAAAAATATCTAGTAAGAAAAAAAATTGTTTTAAGTACATGTTGTGCATAATATAATATCATCTTAACTATTGTTATGAATAAAAATATCAATATTTATCCGTTCGCTGTTCTACGACTTACATATAGTATTTAAAAAAAAACATGAAACGAAGAAAAAATAAGGACACGGGAGGAGTCTTTTAAAATTGTTCAAGATGATTGTCCTTAGACGAGCCATTCGGGTATGTATATGCATTAACATCTGAGGCGGGGGATGGGACCTGAAGCCCTCTCCGCCGAGAATATTTTCCTGCATGCTGGCATCGCTTTCAAAGGCATGTACATTACTTTGTTCATTTATTACTTTGTACAATATTTGAAAGTTGGAAATAAAATGAAACTGAAATTGAAATTGAATTGTTTTGTTCTCAACTGTCTTTCTTCAATGCCCCTGAATGGGCCGTTTAATAAAATCACTGTAACCACTGTAAGAAAAAAAAATCACTGTAGGCCTATATAATAAAATGCATTAATAACTACACCATATAGGATAAAGGCAAGAATGTCGGCCATATATGAAAATATAACCACTAGTATAAATCATATGTATGTATTTTGTCTTGTTTGTCTTTTCGGCCTGAAGGAGACACTCCCACTGACGGGCACTGCACAGCCCTGACCGGTACATGTTAGAGGTTATATACATGTGCATTAATGTCATGCCAGCTGAGAAGTCTGTTCGATGTACCGAATCGGGCTGGCCAGAAAAATACATGGAAAGAAGGCAACGGTTTGTGCCGAAAGCCTGTCAAAATTTCTCTCCAAAGTTAAAATCGCGCACAAGTAACGCAAAGTATATGTAGCCTAGCGCGCTTATAAAGCAACGAGATGTATATTGGCGTAAATATTCACAATTGAATTTACATGCGCCGTTAAAACCAATCCACAAAAACAACAACGACAATAAATGCAATGTAAATTATCGCTATCAATTATTTACTGATAGGGATGTATTGAATAGGCCTAAAAAAATTCAAATTAATATGATCTTTATCATTTCTATGGATGAGAAATTGATATTACACTGGCGAATCATGAATTTAAAAATCTGTCTTATGTTGACGATTCTTTAGTCATGTAGTTTTGTTGTTGTTTTTTTTGTCATTTTGCGAAACATTTAGCAGGACTGCGAATTCATCCTGTCTTAATCTTCACTCTATAGGATGGTACCTGATTTTTTTTCTTCAAAAATTGTTATTCAAAACAACATATCTTTGTAGATTGTTTACATGTTGAAAGTATCAAAAAGACGGTCGAGAAGGTTACACACAGCGTGATGACATCTCCGTCATACTTGTGTTATGCCGCTTCGCAGATGCTCACAATCGTCCTTTTTGCAACTAAGTCGGTGTGAGTACCAGAATCGACATGAATCGAATATGACACGGATGCCCCAGCTGGATATCAACACTACATGGCCTCTAACCGCCAAATAATGTGTACAGTAAAAGACAGTTATATATTCCAAGTCCATGGAACAAATTTGCTTCACCGTTACAAAATGTCGAGAAATCCTTTTTTCTTCTCCAAATTCGCAAACGATAATTCATTTAATTTGGAGAACACTGCATGATGCAGATAACAATAGAACAAGTATATTTTCGCAATGTTCTTTTGTTAGAGCTGTAATAATGACGTGTAAAATGAATTCAAGGTGAAAAAAATTGAATTTTCTATAATCGATTCGATTGGTGACAGTAGTATTCATGAACTTAAATGTTATCGTGTAAACATTGAAGGGACAAAGTTTCTGTTTACAATTACAGTCAAACCGTAGGCCCCCCCCCCCCCAAAGTGCTCTATTTTATTTCCAGTTTTGCTTGACTGGATCAGTCTCTGAAGACATAATGAGCAGGAATCACCAGCAACATCTAATTTCCAAATTATTGAATGGACTAGTTCACATTTACTGATTGTCATGATTTACACATCATAAAAGAGGATGAATTAGAGATGCATGAAATACCCTTTTTGTCTATGAAAAACATGACCGAAAATGGAAATGAAACGAAAAGTAAACATGTAAAAAACAAACATAGTTTTATTATGAGCCGGGTTGAATTTGACATAAGTATCTATACTTAGCAAATATTAAAATAATGTGAATGTACACTGAACAAGATCAGGATCCAGCAAAATGTAACCACATTGTGTCCTTCAAACAGTTGATCCCAGCACTCTGATTGGTTACTCCACAAATATCATTCATGTATTATTTCTTTGTATGATTCTTTGATTCTGCAAATTATTTTGTAATACCTCACATAACAATTGTAACTTGTATCGCATAAATTAGCCTACATTTATCATGTACATCTGTAAATTATATATGCAATTTACTGACAGTGTTACACCAATTATTTGAATCAACAAAGTGTGAATTTAATTTGTTTATATGACAATTGATTTGTTATTTCTGTTATTATAATTTGAGAATTGATTGAAATGCAGAAAACAAAATCTTTTCAAACAAACAAACAAAACATTCACATTCTTCAAACATTCTTCAACCCTAATCCATACCCCTGAACACAAATTCAACCTAAAACCCAAGCGATGCTATCCCTAAAGTTTGACAAACTCAGACTAATAAATTATCAAACCGGTATCATTACCGCCACCTCAGCTTTATCTAAGTTTATTCTTGCGTGTGTATTGACATCGTATATAACCTTCAAAATTATTATTATAATATTGCAATTTAGTATCTATTGGAATGTTCCTTAATAACGAGACTGCCTCATATTGGTTGCATATACGATACGCCATTTGCCTGACGTATAACTGCGTCAGCGCCTCGTTTCCATCGGGCATAACTCTGGGACTATATGAGCTGATTAAAATGTTAAAACATGATTGTGGCAGCTAGGTTCATACGGGACTTGTCATTTCGAAAGTTAAAAACTGAGCACATGCCAAGTACACAATCTTGCATGCACCTCATGGTTCCAACTGTCCAACAGAAGGAAAATACCGTCGAAAATGTGCATGAACCGGCCAGTTATCAACGCTATTCGCCGAGAATTTTTTGCAAATGGCAGAAATTCGATTCACGATTACAGAATATCAAGAAATTATCTTGTCCAGGGTAGAGAAATTAGAATAATTTGGGGAATGTCGTAATGACACAGACAGCAACAGAAAAGGTTGATTTTTTTATTTGATTTTGATTTGATTTAATTATTAATATTATTTTTATTTTTTTTTAAATTTTTTTTAATTTTTTTTTTTTTTTTTTTTTGGGGGGGGGGGGAATGTTCCTTTCGGAGTTGCAATAAGGAAAGTTTAATTTCTGAATTAAGGTGAAGAAAAAACAAAGAATTCTCTAACAGTCAGGCCCGTAACTAGGGGGTTCATTGGGTTCGAACGACCCCCCCCCCCCCCCCCAGTTGGCGAGGGGGGGGGGGTAACGGGGGGGGGGGGGTTTCCGTATCTTCCTAATCTGGCAATTCTATAATAATCAATGTCGTCTTCCACCATTCATTTTCGAATTGTGTACGTTATACCAATATACCATGTTGCAATCGATTTTTTCAAAGCGTCATTCAAAGAATTATTTGTAGTAGGTCCATAGGGGTTCAGGGGGTTCGAATATTAAAAACAAATCCAAAGTGACATCAGAATAGTGATGTTTAGGTTAAAATTTTAAAAATATTTCCATACCAACTGGCTTAGATAGAGGAGGGGCGCACAAGGGGTCACGTGAAACGGGAGAGCGGAAAGAATGTGGAAAATAATGTGAGATAATAGAGTTTCCAGTCAATTTTTATTTGCTTTTGTCCTGCAACTTCATAACATTGCACATCCATTTATAAGGCCTAGTCAATATACGTCCTTGGCCATTCTTTTTCGGAATTTATTTTTTATTTTGCTATCGATTTTGACAAAGACTGAAAGAGGTATTCAAAATCGTCACCCGGTCGTTGTAAGGTCTTGTCTAAGTGACGAATTTGGAATGACAATTTCTTGAAATCGACCTCCCAAAGACGGATTTGATGATAAAATGTCGCAGCTGATTGCCAGGTCGGACGAATTCGAATGAAATCTGACGAAAAAAAAATGAACCTTTTGAATGACATTTTAATAAACTATCTTTGACATCTGACATTTGGATGATTATTGATTCCTATCAGACTATAGGACGAAACTTAAGTGCTTAATGATGCATTTTGATCTTTAAAAAGTGTTAGATTGGACAGGAAATCCTTACAATATAAAGGAGATAGATTGCTTAAAACACAATACAACGATAACATGGGAAGATAAGCAGTGATAAGCATGATAAGACTCAAATTAAATCTGTGGTAATGGAATATAATAGTGAAATATAGAAACCATACTGGAAAAGAGAGAGATGGGTATTTTTTATTGTGTCTGTTCACTTCAAAATTGAAATTTTTCCCGCTCTCAAGTTGCATTGAGTACTCCAGGCGGACCCGGTCAAGTCATTCAGGCCCTTTAATTATGGACCTATAATATAGCCTGTTCAACCGAAGTGCCATGTGAGTATTTTATAAAACATCGACTTCTTGGAAACTATAATGAGAAATAACAAGATACCCCAACATAACACTTGGGGTGTTTTGGAAATATTATTTGGGAGATAGTAAAATACGTTTTCCGTCGCTCGCTTCGCTTTTATCACAAAACTTTGAAATAGTTTCAGGCAGCGAGGACCATAAATATATTTCCACAGTATTTACTGTAATATGTCCATGAATGTTCAATGTTATGACAATTTTCGGGCACGTCACTGCCTTATTATCGCCATGGCGCCCAGATATTATGGTTAACTTACTTTCTGTATTAATAATAATAATATAATAAACAAGCATTTGTAAAGCGCCATCAATCTAGTAAACTATTCCGAGGCGCTGTGAGATAAGAGAAAAAAAAAAGAGAAAAAGGAATAAAAGAAGAAAGTCAAAATAATCATTAATTGCCAAAAGCTTGAGAAAATAAGTATGTTTTAAGTTGCTTTTTAAAAGACTCCAATGAATCAATAGATTTTAGTTTAAGAGGCAAATCATTCCACAGAACTGGTGCTGCAACTGAAAAAGATCTATCCCCATATTGAACCCTGGTTCTTTGAACGTCCAATAAATTTTGACCAGATGATCTCAAAGATCGCTGAGGGTATACTCATTCAATAACTCTTTCAGATAGACAGGAGACAGGTTATGTACAATTTTCCATGTCATTAAGATTATTTTATAGTGAATTCGTTGTTTTACAGGAAGCCAGTGAATTTGTTCCAAAATTGGAGTAATTATGGTTCTATTTGGATGATTTAGTCAAAACCCGTGCTGCAGCATTCAAAGCAAGTTGAAGCTTAGCAATGAGACGATCTGGAATATTATACAGGAGTGAATTGCACATATCAAGTAGAGAAAATACAAAGGCATGAACCAGCGTAGCAGTAGACTTTTCGTCTAAAACTTTTTGCATGGTACTTACATTGTGAATATTGAAAAAACATAGATTTACAGATACTCTTCACATGATTCTCCATACACATGGATTCATAAAAAATTACGCCAAGGTTACGCACAGACGTGGAAGGAGTAATACATTCTTTAGCAATAGTGATTCTTTGAGTGTGAATAAGGGGCTTTTGAAACTTAGCAAATATAACAAGAAAATCAGATTTACATTCATTCAGTTTCAGCTTGTTTGTCGCCATCCAAGCTGCCATGTCCGCTTTGCATGCTTCAAGACAGGATAAAGCTGACATTTCGCTATTCGGACTGCTTGGATCAAACGAGATGTACAATTGAGTATCATCAGCGTATAAATGAACTGAAATGCCAAACCTTCCTGCTATATCTGCTAGGGGAGCTGTATAAATACTAAATAGAATCGGCCCGAGGACCGAGCCCTGGGGCACGCTGCAATCTAAAGGAAATTAGCAACAGCAAATTAAAATTCATTTTTCTTCGCTCGTTTCGCTCGCTCGCAAATCTTAGAAATTAGTTTCAGGTAGCGAGGTGCATGAATATTTCCATAGCAATACTGCAATATTTAGGTACGTCGCTGCCCTATCGCCATGGCATCCGAATACTCGTTAGGTCCACTTTCTATATTGAAATTAGCAGCAGCAAAGTAAACAGCATTTTTCCTCGCTCGCTTCGCCCGCTCGCAAACCTTATGAGGTAGGCACCCGTGCTTAAATAAAAAAAAATAAATGAAATGAAATGAAATGTGTGTCGTCCAAGCCAAATGCACAGAGGGAAGGGTGACGTATCCGAAGTCATTTGAAAGGCTATAGCGTTTTCCCACAATCGGTAGTAACATTTTCTTGTCGTGCAGTTTTGAAAGTGTATTTTTTATCGTTGTATGAGGAAGATATACAATGTATTGTGTTATTGTTGAGAGAAAAAAATCTCGTTTTATAATCCTTTGCAATATAAAAGAATAAAAGAGAGAAAGTTTTTTAAAACTTGAAATGAAATAATTGGGGGAAATAATATTTCAAAGAACAAAAAAGCAAAAGAGGGACTGCTCCCAGCACGGAAGCAGTTCCTGATGAGAGGAACCCCCAACCGCACAAGAGACTAGTGTTACTACTGGTCTACAATGGCATTAGTTTTAGCATTTATAGTATTATAGACATTATAGCAAAATATTAATGGTCAGTGAATATCCGTGGCACTAATATCATCAAAATAAGGTTTCTTTATTGCTCTCTCAATTGCATGAAACTATCATGGGACAAAAACACATTTATTCGAAATTCAAAGTCCATTTGGAACTCTTAGATTTTAAAAAAAGAAAATCAAAAAGCAGAATTTTCTACATCAACTTAGATGAGAATGTACTTGGCTGTCATACATATTCATAGCATCAATATGATAATTGAACTAAAATCATGTTGCTCTTTGACTGTGGGGAAAACCCACATGCCCATGGTGATGATTGTCACCATCGCTTTGCATTGAGCCAAAATCATACAGATAAGATTTCTTTATTGCGCCCCCTTCGATTTTAATTAGACAAATCGGATAAAGCTCATTGAGCTCCTCGATCTATATCGATGACTGAACTGCCTCCAAGCTCGACTCAGTAGAATTTAGTGAATAAATCATATTTATTACATGTACATTTCACCAAAATCCTGCCGATTTTAATTGTAAGCTTGCTACCCGTTTCATTGAAAGTAACATACTACATTGTATGTAGCGCACTCTCTTTGTCCAGCTACATATATACGATGCCGTGATCATTATTGTGCGCGACTGGTCGGCTATGCCGCTATCTCGAGACAGAGTTTTTATTTATCTATACCTGATGTATATCAGGGGAGCGTTTCATCAATCGTTTTGTCAGTGATTTTTACAGACAACTGTTATAAGCTACTGAAATCCTTGGATCTGATTGGCTGAGAGCAAATTTGTCAGTAAAAATCACCGACAAAACGCTTGATGAAACGCTCCCCAGGTTTGCATATTCAGACCCGTAACTACACTGTAAAAAATTACTGTAGGAAGTACAGTAAATTAGTGGCAACCCGGCTGCACAGTAAAATACTGTATCATTTACAGTTAAATAATTTTTTGTTACAGTTATATACTGCTTTTTACAGTTTAACTGTAGAATAAACAGTACAATACCGTGAAAACTACAGTAATTTACTGTGCAGCGGGTTGCCAGTAATTTAGTGTAAATTCCTAGAGCAATTTTTGACAGTGTAGGAATTTTGCAGGGGTTCAACATTGGAAAAAGTGGACCTTTCTGAGGGAGCAAAGCGTCCAAGTAGGGTTGGCGGGTGGGGGTCAGGGGGCGTGCCCTTCAAAGGGTATGGTCACGAGCGTAGTCAGAATTATGTGACAGGGGGTGGGCCAAATGTGAAACCCGGACATATGCTACCAACCGTGCACTGTAGGATTCTAAATACTGCGGCAACAACAGAAATAGTTGATTTTTTTTTTGGGGGGGGTGGATTTTTTTTCTTTATGTTTTTGTGGGGGATGTTCCTTTCAGAGCTGCAATAAGGACGGTTTAAATTCTGAATTAAGGTGAAGAAAAAAAAAATCTGTAATCTATTGCTGACAGTAGCATGGTATGAATATACATGTAGATGTCTGTATATAATGCATGATCATCCGCACTTTATGTTTAAACTTGTTATGTATTATGATTATTATTCTCTATTATCTTTTAAACAATCTATTCGTTATTATTGTTTTGTATATATATGTCTATGCCCATTGCCTGACGAAGACTAGCAGTAGCGGTCGAAACGTCGTAGCTTTCCTCGTTTGGACATCGTGAAATAACTGATCAACTTTTCATCTTCATCTTTCACCACGATGAACCTCTTCCTAACCATTATTATTATATTGTATTTTTTGTGTATATAACGTTCTATGTTTTTATGTATGCACGGACCTACGGAAGAACAGTCTTCGGGCTGAGGTAGGCACCCGTGCTTAAATAAAATAAATGAAATGAAGTGAAATGAAATGTGTGTCGTCCAAGCCAAATGCACATAGGGAAGGGTGACGTATCCGAAGTTATTTGAAAGGCTATAATGTACGCAGAGAAGAAAAATGTGAAATGTTGCTACGTGCAACAGGAGCTTATTTCAGTAGCCTTTGTAAAGTTGACACTTTGGTAAAAACAAGAAAGTGTCTTATTAATGAATAAATTTTGCTGGTTACTTGTAGCGTTTTCCCACAATCTGTAGTAACATTTTCTCGTCGTGCAGTTTTGAAAGTGTATTTTTTATTGTTGTATGAGTAAGATATATTGTGTTATTGTTGAAATGAAATAATTGGGGGGAAAATAATATTTCAAAGAAGAAAAAAGCAAAAGAGGGACTGCTCCCAGCCGCCAGCACGGAAGCAGTTCCTCATGAGAGGAACCCCCAACCGCACAAGAGACTAGATTCATGTTACTACTGGTCTACATTGGCATTAGTTTCCGTATTTATAGTATTATAGACATTATAGCAAAATATTAATGGTTAGTAAATATGCGTGGCACTAATATCATCAAAATAAGGTTTCTTTATCGCTCTCTCAATTGCATGAAACTATCATGGGACAAAAATACATTATTCGAAATTCAAAGTCCATTTGGAACTCTTAGATTCTTAAAAAATCAGAAAAACAGAATTTTCTACATCAACTTAGATGAGAATGTACTTGGCTCTCATACATATTCATAGCATCAATATGATAATTGAACTAAAATCATGTTGCTCTTTGACTTTGGGGAAAACCCACATGCCCATGGTGATGATTGTCACCATCGTTTTGCATTGAGCCAAAATCATACAGATAAGATTTCTTTATTGCGCCCTCTTCGATTTTAATTAGACAAATCGGATAAAGCTCATTGAGCTCCTCGATCTATATCGATGACTGAACTGCCTCCAAGCTCGACTCAGTAGAATTTAGTGAATAAATCATATTTATTACATGTACATTTCACCAAAACCCTGCCTGAGTAAAAAACAAGGATATACCTGGTAAAAATGATAGAGATGCTATTTTTACCATAAAGAACCATAATATGATACCTCGGCGCAATGATAATGCACAAAAAAGTTCACATACATGTATAAGCGTGTAGGAGTAATCCTGGACACCACCTATATCAATGATAACGTATCACATTTGGTAAGAGTGTCTCGTCGTTCACAACATTTCAAAGGATTGCGCATCTCCGGCGGCAAGTTGGTCCGAGGCCAAATTTTAACACTAACCGAATTCTGAGTAATTATCAACCCTTATGGACCACCCGTCCACTACGCATAACCCTAACCTGAAACCCAATCGCCGCAATCTAAGCCCTATTTAAAAGATGCAATAGATATGATAAACAAACGTTTACTGAAACATTCAGGCAAAAAGCTTCCGGAGGAATTTTTGAATACTCTCGAAATTATCGCTATCAATATTGATAGCAATGTACTGAGTAGGCCTAAATAAATTAATTTAAATTATGATCCTTATACATTTTATTGATGAGAAATCGATAAGAAACTGGCGAATCATAAACTAAATAATAGTCTTATGTTGAAATTTAAGAGCATTAATTGTTTTAATTTACATGATAATTCTTTAGTCTTTTAGTTTTCTCTTTGTAGTTTGTGAAAATGACTGCGAAACCTACTTGTGACTTAATCTTCACGCTTTTTTTTTGGGTGTGGTAGGTAGAAAACCGTTCTTGATCTTTTTCAAATAAAAATATTTATGAACTAGTTTCTCAGCTGTTTTCAACTCTTATGGCAGCTTTGTGGATTTTCATTTTGCATATTGAAAGTATGAATGACATTCGAGAAGGTTACACGTAGCATGATGAATTCCTCTGACATAACTGTCATGCTTCTCTGAACGATATTCACAAGCGCCCCTTCATCGAGGGTCTCCTCCTGGACATCCCAGGGTGTGGTCCAGAAGGTCCAGGAGGCAGACGAGAAGCATGGTAGATATGTCAGAGCTTGACCTGGCGCCGGCTACCAGCGCTACATGGCCTCTAACCGTCAAATATACTTTGTACAGGAAAGACATTTATATGTACTACGTCCATGGAACAAATCTGATTAACATGTTACAAAAACGTCGAGAAAGTTCCCTTTTTTCCCCTCCAAATTCGCAAACGGTAGTTCATGTAATAATGCTGTGATGATGCAGACAGCAACATAATGAAGTTGTTAGCTCGGGGGGGGGGGGGCACAATGTCCACTTTTCTATAAAAGGGGGGGTAGAGGGCACGGGCCGGAAGTGCCCCTCCTCCTAAATCTGCCACTGGCTGTGATGATGCAAACATCAACAGAACAAGTTTATTTTTACAATGCTCTTTTTGTAAAAACTGCAATTAGGGCAGATAAATTTAATTCCATGTGAAAAAAAGTTGAATTTTCTACAATCAGTTGACGATATGAATACTCATGAACTCAAATGGCATGATCGTGTAAACACTGAGGGTACAAAGTTTTCTGTTTATCTTAAACATGATTAAGCAAATATCAATTTTAAAGTCCACCACGCAATAATTCAGCCAACAAAAAGTATAAGCTATCAAAGAAGAAGGGCGGCAAAAATATTTTTTCTAAAACAAACATGTTCACTTCTTACCCTTTTTGTCAAAAACTAATGTTCACCTACTAAATTCTCAACCTTCTGATTTTTGTTTAAAAAAACTCGATATCAGGCTGGAGTTATGGCGAATGTAACAAATAGACGGTCAAGAAGGTTACTCATAGCGGATGAATTCCTCCAACCGTCTAAATGTACGATTCTGTATGTAGCGACCATCCCACGGGCCCCACGGGTCAACTAAACAAAGTGAGAATGTGCGAACAATTCAAAAGGTAAAAACCATAACCCGGCCAGTTACCAATTACGCTATGACCTTTAACCACCGAGCATACCTTGCAGTGAAAAGATTTATATACATCAAGTTCATGGCAAAAATTGATTCACGGTTGTATCCAAAACATCGAGAAATTATTTTTGTTCAGGTTCAGATATAACAAGAAGAATAATTTAGAGAATGTTGTAATGACACAGACAAACAACAGAATAATTTCATTTTTGGCAATTTTTTTTATTTAGAATTGCTATATAGACGGTAACATTTTTTATTTAAGGTGGAAAAGGGTTAATTTTCTATAATCGATTGCTGACAGTAGTATGTTATGAATATACATGTCGGTAATGAATGATCGTCCTCTCTTGCGTGTCATCCAAGCCAAATGCGTTTGTGTGTGTGTGTAATTGGATTTTTACAGACGTGTATCAATCAGATATGATTATTTACGTCTGGGACCGACCTTTAACGTCACCATCCGAAAGACGTGACTCAGTCTCGAACCTGGGTCCGCTGAATCAGTTTATAACTTCCACTGGTAGCTGGATTACAGGCGCACGCCACAACGCCCATGCAGTACATGGGATGACATATGGCCGACAACATTACGTTTACGGGGTTTCAGGCACAAAAGAGTCACATTAAAAAAAAGCATTTACATGGTTTTAGCAAAGGTATTTTGCTGCTAAATATGGAATATATTGACATAAATGACTATTATTACTATTATTACTATTACAATGCGTCCGAGTAGGGTTGGCGGGTGGGGTAGGGGGGGGGTCAGGGGGCGTGCCCCTCGAAGGGTAGGATTCTAAATACTGCGACAACAGCAGAAATAGTTGATTTTGGGGGGTGGATTTTTTTTTTGTTTATGTTTTTGTGGGGGATGTTCCTTTCAGAGCTGCAATAAGGACGGTTTAAATTCTGAATTATTGTGAAGAAAAAAAAATTTGTAATCTATTGCTGATAGTAGCATGGTATGAATATACATGTAGATGTCTGTAATGCATGATCATGCGCTCTTTATTTTTATACTTGTATATTATTCTCTATTATTTTTAAACAATCTATTCGTTATTATTGTTTTCTATATATATTATTATATTGTATTTGTGTGTATATAACGTTCTATGTTTTTATGTATGCACGGACCTACGGAAGAACAGTCTTCGGGCTGAGGTAGGCACCCGTGCTTAAATAAAATAAATGAAATGAAGTGAAATGAAATGTGTGTCGTCCAAACCAAATGCACATAGGGAAGGGTGACGTATCCGAAGTTATTTGAAAGGCTATATTGTACGCAGAGAAGAAAAATGTGAAATGTTGCTACGTGTAACAGGAGCTTATTTCAGTAGCCTTTGTAAAGTTGACACTTTGGTAAAA
The DNA here is from genome assembly GCA_025617745.1 of Heliocidaris erythrogramma. Classification (NCBI taxonomy): domain Eukaryota; kingdom Metazoa; phylum Echinodermata; class Echinoidea; order Camarodonta; family Echinometridae; genus Heliocidaris; species Heliocidaris erythrogramma. The sequence continues at coordinate 15,913,627 of CM046853.1, read as the reverse complement.
ACACGAAAGTGTCTTATTAATGAATAGATTTTGCTGGTTACTTGTAGCGTTTTCCCACAATCTGTAGTAACATTTTCTCGTCGTGCAGTTTTGAAAGTGTATTTTTTATCGTTGTATGAGGAAGATATATTGTGTTATTGTTGAGAGAAAAAAATCTCGTTTTATAATCCTTTGCAATATAAAAGAACAAAAGAGAGAAACCTTTTTAAAAGTTGAAATGAAATAATTGGGGGAAAATAATATTTCAAAGAAGAAAAAAGCAAAAGAGGGACTGCTCCCAGCCGCCAGCACGGAAGCAGTTCCTCATGAGAGGAACCCCCAACCGCACAAGAGACTAGATTCATGTTACTACTGGTCTACATTGGCATTAGTTTCAGTATTTATAGTATTATAGACATTATAGCAAAATATTAATGGTTAGTAAATATGCGTGGCACTAATATCATCAAAATAAGGTTTCTTTATCGCTCTCTCAATTGCATGAAACTATCATGGGACAAAAATACATTATTCGAAATTCAAAGTCCATTTGGAACTCTTAGATTCTTAAAAAATCAGAAAAACAGAATTTTCTACACAATTTAGATGAGAATGTACTTGGCTCTCATACATATTCATAGCATCAACATGATAATTGAACTAAAATCATGTTGCTCCTTGACTGTGGGGAAAACCCACATGCCCAGGCCATGGTGATGATTGTCACGATCGCTTTGCATTGAGCCAAAATCATACAGATAAGATTTCTTTATTGCGCCCTCTTCGATTTTAATCAGAAAAATAGGATAAAGCTCAGTAAACTCATCGATCTGTATTGATGACTGAACTGCCTCCAAGCTTGACTCAGTAGAATTTACTGGATAAATAATATTTATTACATGTACATTTCACCATATCTAAAATTCCACCAAAGAAAATGAGAGAATAATGGTTGCGTAACTTAAATCAAAGTTCCCCAGAGATGTTCTCCCTTTTTGAAATTTTGAAATTTATTTCCACGAGAGTTGCCAAAGCCGTTGTATAGGGATATCATTATTGGTGTGAAAAAATGCATTTTATGTCAATGTATTGATAGCAATGTACTGAATAGGCCTAAATAAATTCATTTAAATTATAATCCTTATACTTTTCATTGATGAGAAATCGATAAGAAACTGGCGAATCATAAACTAAATAATAGTCTTATGTTGAAATTTAAGAGTATTAATTGTTTTAATTTACATGATAATTCTTTAGTCTTTTAGTTTTCTCTTTGTAGTTTGTGAAAATGACTGCGAAACCTACTTGTGAATTAATCTTCACGCTCTTTTTTTGGGTAATGTAGGTAGAAAACTCTTTCAAAATAAAAATATTTATGAACTAGTTTCTCAGCTGTTTTCATCTCTTATGGCAGCTTTGTGGATTTTCATTTTGCATATTGAAAGTATCAAAAAGACGGTCGAGAAGGTTACACGTAGCATGATGAATTCCTCTGACATAATTGTCATGCTTCTCCGAACGATAGTCACAAGCGCCCCTTCATCGAGGTTCTCCTCCTCTGTGTGTGTGGAATTGGGTTTTTACAGACGTGTATCAATCAGATATGATTATTTACGTCTGGGGACCGACCTTTAACGTCACCATCCGAAAGAAGTGACTCAGTCTCGAACCTGGGTCCGCTGAATCAGTTGAACTTCCACTGTTAGCTGGATTACAGGCGCGACGCCACAACGCCCTGGACATCCCAGGGTGTGGTCCAGAAGGTGGCGACATTTTTTTTCGCCAGACATCCAAAATTAATTAGTTCAGTGGGGAGGGGGGAGGGTTATGGGGGTCCAGTTTCCCTCCATAATTCTCTGACAAGCAAGCAAAAAAAAAAGGGGGGCACAATAGACAGAGGGGATGATCCGTTATGGTCAAAATGCATACTTTTCTTCCAAACGGGGGGGGGGGGGCGGCACGGGCCGCAAGTGCCCCCCCCCCCCTGGATCCGCCACTAACTGTGCCTGTAAGTGTAAGCGTGCTACCCGTTTTATTAAAAGTAACACACTACATCTATATAGCGCACTCTGTTTGTCCAGTTACATACGATGCCGTGATCATTATTTGTGCACGACTGGTCGGCTATGCCGCTATCTCGAGACAGAGTTTTGTTTATCTATACCTGTTGTATATCAGGTTTGCATATATTACTTAACCTGGAAAACAAACATCCACAAAAATATTCATCACGCAGGATTTCAGAAAATGATTTGTAACGAGCGTGTGGTCATACAGTATAATATTCAATATATATGACAGGCAAATACAATGTATCAAAGAAGTATTACCATCAAGGTCTACGTTTGGATGATACAAGCGTGCTTATTGGCACACAAAGATTCGAAATTTTATTTGCGGCTAGAAACAACGATTCGTAGGAATCTAGACACTTTCAAAAATCTGTATGAAGGCCGGCCCCTTGTCTATATCCCTGCACTCGCAACAATTCCTCAACGCTCCTCAATATCACGCGCTCAGCTTCACAACCCCCCCCCCCCCCCCCTCCCCCTTTTGCGGGGTCAATATTGTGCGACAGTGCACTGTTGAGTAAAAGCTAATGACTCACTGATTTCACTGCACTATGACAATCCAGTCAGACCTCCTACTCTCCCGAATAAGAACGTCTCCACGTCTCAATGGAAGAACAACAACAACAAAAAATGAATACAAATAAGAAAAATATCTCCTGCCATTAAACAATTCTGTACTCACCTATAAACTACGAGATTCAATTCACTTTTGGTAACAATAAAAAAACTTATATAGTTGCACCTTTCTTGGTCATCGATCTGCTTCCAAGCAAAATGTAATTCATACATTTAGGCATGCGTGGTTCTTAACAAGAAAGTTGTTACCCAAGGGGAATAGTCAGAGGATTTTTTTTTTAATTTAAAGGGGAGGGGGTTAATGAAGGGGTAATTGATGAAACAAAGTCCAATTCAAATCTATCAAGCCATGGATTAACGATACTAACAAGAAATGTATTGTAGAAGTAATGGCATGTCGTGCATGGGCGCAAAAAGTTTAAGAAACTCTAGACTGTGTTTCGTAATTTCAGTACAATTTTGATTTCAAGATTGCTCTTTTGTAAAATAAAAAAATACAGTTACACGGTAGGAATAAATCATAGTGGTGACAGAGATAAAAATATGACCAATTTTAAGATTGGTCATGATAAGTGGCATTTGGCATGTTTAGAAGTTAAAACGAATAATTTTTCATTTTACAGAATAAATCCACAATAAAAAATAACTGAAGTGATATCGCCCGATTTTATTTTGGATATTATGTATGCTCTACATGCTCTACAAGACAACAGAATCGATCTGAATGGAATTCAATTCTATGAATATATTTTTGCTTTTGCCTTTTATTTTATTTTTTATTTTATTTTAAATGAATTTAATTCGGAGGCAGCAAGGAAAGGAATCGGCGAAGATCATGAAATGGAGTAATACAAATCAAGGCAAAATCAAGATACAAAATAAAAAAATTAATATTGCAACTTTAAGTTCGTTATTCCATAATCTGCATCTGATTTACATTCATACAGTAGTATAACGTACTTCAGTTTAGTATGAAAAATAGAAATTCAATCGAACCTATAACGTTATTATTACTTTTGGCTGAAAGAATCCTTTTAAAGAAAGAACTTATAGGGAACATTAACAAAATTCAACCAGAGTTTTTGAATAACTGACCTTACAAAAGCATTGTCGTTTTGCTGTGGATTGAGTAGAGTTGACAACCCAAAAGCCATGAAGATTCGGGTATAGTCCTAAGAGATATTATTTTATTTCATATTTATTTTGAGTTCATCACAACATCACCATAGAGCAAATTAAAAGGATAGTGCAGGAGAAAAAACACCTTAAAATTTTGATGAAAACAGCAATGAAAACTCTAACAGCTGTCCGGTACGAATTAAAGCCTAAAGATATCAATATAAACTGATTACCATTTTGTCTGATAGACCCATTGCAGTCAGTTAGTTTTTATTTCAGTTTCTTCTTTTTTGTGTGCTAATTTCGTCCTTCATTCCTAGTGCCCTTTCTTTCTTTCTCTCTCTCTCTCTCTCTCTCTCCTTCTCTTACTGTCTCTCTCTCTCTTTCCTCTCCTTTCTCTTCTCTATCTCTCATCTCTATCCCTTTCTTTCTATCACTCTTTCCTTCTCTCTTTATCTTTCTCTCTCTCTCTCTCTCTCCTCTCTTTCTTTTAGAAGACCAGTAAGACACTATGAGGGTACAGAGATTCTTCCTTTCTGCCTTTCTGACGAGAAACAGCAGGCCATCATCACGACCATGTTGCAGGGGTAAACTCATTTTGCTCTAGATTTTCGTGGTATGACGTAACAATAGAATAAATTTCAGTGAAAAGTATAAATCGGTTATTGATACATTATTGTATCAATATAATGATACGTAAAAATTAAACTTACATTGCCGTTGATACAGATCATCTCAATCCGCACCCTATAGCAATAACTGTAGCTTGTCTCTTGGCTCTATATACTAGATCATCTGATGTTTTGTCTATCGGGGCATAAAATTACGTTTTTGTTAAATTAATAGCATCATGTTTTTATCGGAAATAGACTATTTATAATAATTATAGAACAGTTTTAAAAATGATCAAGAACTTTCCTTAAAGTAGTCAATCAGAAATTACTGTAATGAATAATTATTCAAAATTTAACTCCAGTGTGAGAGAGGCCACTTTTAGCCCTTGCCTACTGTAACAGCCCCCCCCCCAAAAAAAAAAACAACAACAACAACAACAACAACAAACACACACACACACACACACACAACAACAACAACAACAGCAAACAAACAAAAAACAAGCAAACAAACAAACGTTAAGATCTTCGGAAACCAATGTTAATAGCTATCAATAATTAGATTCCGTAATCATGAATAAAAACCAACGAGAAAGCCACTTTGAACTTTCCCGATCTCTGACTTACCCCGAAGGTTTCCCCTCTGTTTAGATAGACTACTGTTCTGTTTTGATGGGTCACTTCATCCAGCACACTCACCACGACTGTAAGATATTAATGATAATAATGCAATAAACTTCCTTACTATGATCGTTGAATGTAGATCAATACTCTAAACTAGGATATAAACGATAATCTCATTCTTTTGTGGATTACTCACTCGATCCTTTTGGTATCATGAATAGAACACTCCACAAGGCAAACCCTTCAAACAATATCTTTGACCAATGATTAAAAAAAATCACTTTTAAGCTCTTTGATCAGGATAAGTACAACTTAAAAATAGTATCCTTTTCATCACCAGTGGCTCAATTCATCTCTAGAATTATTTCACCATTCCATAATGCAATAATTATGATAAGCATTTAAATACATAAATACAAATATATACACAAACTACTCAAAATAATGTGTCCACTTTCAAACATAACTTTGGTTTAATGTATATGCAGAAAGAAAGTCGATAGGAGATGAGCCTCATAAACAACGGTTAAGCTTACCCGATCCAGAGAGAATGAAGTAGAAGTTTTGTGCCCAATGGCCTTGTCTGAGGATGATTCTTTGGGGTTGATAGGAGACATACCAACCTACTCCTACGATCTGTTGCTGCATGGCTAGAGGATACTCAAAGAACGTTGGGTAGTTCCTCATTGATATCAGTACCTTGATGGAAAGATAATATTAATAATCATTAACAAGGCACATACAGACGGATGGGGTCGTCACAAAAAGAAACCGGATATTATAACATTTTATACCACAGTCATATCGATGAGACCGATACCAGAACGATAATGTACTCAAACCGTTGACTACTGAAGTTTCTAATACCCATAGGCTAAATTCAAGGATGACCCGGTGCTCGTAGGCAATGAGTTAATAGAGAGATCGTCGGTTATCGGTCGCTTGGCAGTCGCATTACTGAAATAATTGTAATCCGGAAGACCATTTCACACACAAAATAAATGTATAGAGCAACTGAGTGCATTTAAAAGCATGAAAATAAACTTGAAATGGCGAGATAGAAAGACTATAAAAACTCAAATATACTGAACTACAAAAGAAACGTCGCACATGTATGTGTTTGAAACTGAGAAAATGTTTTGCTTTATTTTGATTAACAAGTACAGATGTGCAATAACGACTCTCGTCGTTGATAGTGCCAGTTCTGACGTTGTTGGGCCCACAGGAGACGTTCCCGACGATGTCGAACGGTGAGGATATGGCCCTGAGAAGGACGCCGACAAGACAAGTTGAAGCTTCTCAGCCGACGACGAACAGTTGCTGCAGAAATTGGTCTGTTGTGTGTGCCAATAGTCTGTAGAGCCGATTCTGTTGCTCTGCGGAAGCGATCCTGCAAGTGGTCCCGGTGAAGATGGCGATCTTGACGTGCTGTTGTCACCCTGGGACGACCACTGCGCTGACGATCGTTGGTGCTGTTTGTTTGCATTGTATCGCTCCCGCAGTCTCTCTACTGTCCGAACGCTGCATTGAAGTCGTTGGCAATGACTCTAGGACGTTGGCCAGCATGAAGACGTCCGATGGCTTGTTCCCTCTGGTTTCGAGTCAGACGTGGCATGGTGACAGCGCTCAGGAAACGAATGACAGGATGAAGGTTTTGGGTCCCTTTTAAACCCACTGGATAGAGGATGTGCATGTGCCTCATGCTTTTCAAAAAGCTGCGCTCGAGTGCACTACCATATTCACGGAAAGGATATGAGTTTTAATCCTACACAGAAATCACATTTTGTTATGATGATGTGTTATGGACGGTCAATGCCATATCTGTGATGTTAAAAAAACATAAAATGTGATTTTACGTATCAAATTCCAATATCATGTGTAAAAGATATCAATTTGAAAAGTGCGACGTTTCTTTTGTAGTTCAGTATATTAGATCAACATAATTATGGAGGAGTGACAACACTTTCAAAATGGTAGATTTACACTTTTAACATGCTGGATCCAACATTATAAAGGTTGGATCAGGCATTTTAAAATTTGAAATTTTGCCATTTAGAAATTGTTGTCATCCTTATAGAAGATGATTTAATATTTGATTTTTAGAGTGTAGAAAGAGAAAACGTGACAGAAAGTGATGGGAACAGGAAAAGGCACAATCTAATCAATTCGCTGCACTGTACGGCAGATTTGGCTAATATATTCATTATTTAATCTATTGATTCGGTCATAAAATACTTTTCATGTTTGAATTTTCTTAAATTTGAAGGAAAAGAATAGGCCTAACAATTACAAATCATATGATCCCAATTATTGATGATAAACTTACATGGTATTTATCTTTCTCCGTTCTGTTCGCGGGTCTCGTTGACTGAATCCTTCTAGCGTCCGCTGAAATTCCAGACTGAAACATTCAATACAATATTTCATATTTATGATCTTGGAGTTTAAAAGCAGTAAATGTAACATTGACACAAAAATATTGGCTGAGAATGGAAGATTTTTTTTCTCTGGATCTTCCTATCTGTACTTGTTCCACTCCCTCGAATAAACAAAAATAAATTAAGAAATTAATGATAACGTAACGACTATAATGCTTTAGACATTAGACACATAATAATTAATTTGAATGAAACGACAGGATTCACATCATTCAGAAAAATAACAATACATTTTGTTGTTGTTTTTTGTTAGAAATTGACCCTTTGAAGCGATGAATGAATAATAATGATAGTAATTATCATTAAAGGAAATGGAATGGAATCACGACACTTAATTGTGTTTTCTTACAATGTTTCTTTTTAAGCATTAAATACACTCACTTCTTTATTGGCTCTGAATTTCCTGACATCGAAAAGCAGCGCCTGCTCGGGTTCATCCAGTAATCCATGGATGCCTTGAAAGTCGGAACTGTCTGTGTTTACACTGTCAACGATTAATGACAGAAAATATAAACCTTTTCTTATCTATGCGCTTTGTATGATTTTGGCCAACTTTGAATACAAAATACAATGACTGCCCGAGTTACCAATTACAAAAGTTCTTGCCCAAATTGGTCTTTTCGATAATCCGTCTCATTATGATAGACATATAGCCAGAAAATTCCTTGAAAATGGAACCCCAATTTGCAAAAATCCTTCCCAACTTACCCACTGGCATAGACAGGGGGGCACAAGGGGGCCATGGGCCCCTATTCAGCCACTAAAAAAAACTAAAAAAACTGAGAGCGAAAAAGCGGGGAAGTGAGAGAAAAAGGCCTAAAAAGGCGCAATACAAGCCGTTATCTTTCTCTAGAAATTTTGCTAAAACGTCAAAGTTTTCGCGCTTCGCTCGGGAAGGGGGAAATAACTCTCCTCTCCCTGCACCCACTGTTACATACAGTGAAATGTTGAGTGCACATAATTGAAAAGCAGTCCAGGCGTCGAACTATATACTTTCCACCTGAATTTTTTTTTTGCTACTAGCCGTTTTCTTTCTCTCCAATTTGCTAAAACGTCAGAGCTTTCGCGCTTCGCGCGGGAGGGGGAAAACTCCCCCTCCCAACTCCCCCTCCCTGCACCCATCCCTGTTACAGTGCAGTATTACGTCCAAAATAACTGAAAAGGAGCCAGGGCGTCAAACTAACTTTCCGCCTAAAAAAATTGTTTGCTACGAGCCGTTTATCTTTCTCTCAAATTTGACAAAACGTCTGAACGTCCTGCACCCACCTCTGTTACATACAATGCAGTATTGCGTCCAAATAACTGAAAAGCAGCCAGGGATTAACTTTCCGCCTAAAAAATGTATTACGAGCCGTTTTCTTTCTCTCAAATTTGCTGTAAAACGTAGAGCATTCGCGCTTCACGCGGGAAGGGGGAAACTCCCCACTTCATACAGTGCAATATTGCGTCCAAGTATTAAATTGAAAAGCAGTGGGGGAGTTAACTCCCCCAACTTATGTCTACGCCAGTGGGTAAGTTGGGGAGGATTTTTTGAAACTATAACTTTCAGAACTTTCGCGCTTCGCGCGGGAAGGGGGGAAATTCCTCCTTCCCTGCACCCATCCCTGTTACAGTGCAGTATTACGTCCAAATAACTGAAAAGCAGTCCGGACCTCGAAATAACTTTCCGCCTAAAAAAAGGTGCTACGAGCCGTTAACTTTCTCCCAAATTTGCTATAAAACGTCAGAGCTTCAGGGAAAACTTCCCCCTCCCTGCACCCACCCCCTGGGGAGCTTTGCGTGCTCATCACCAATTTCGCACGTTGGATCCTTCACTTCTGGCCCCCCATGGGTGTCGATCCCGGGGGGGGGGATGGTCTGTATTATCATTCCCCCAATATAATTATGATACATTAACTTAAAACTAATAATTATCCAAACTCATTATGTTTGATCTTGAAATATCATCACATTCTGTAATTAGAAGTAAGGAAAGAAATGCCATAATTTCAATGCGAAAATATGGAAGAAAATTCGTTCGCTCGGTATTGTCATTCTCAATTGAGGGGTTCCGTCCATTGGCGTAGATCCGTGCATTCCTTTTATTCATTAAAAACCATTTTGGGATGCTCTAATATAGACAGATTTTCGAAGTCCCTGATGTGGGAGGGGGATACCCCATCCCACACCCTCCCCCGCTCGGTTGCTTCGCTCAGTGGCGTATCTAGGGGAGAGGGGCAGAAAGAAAAATCATAATCTTTATACGGATTACGCACCCTAAAATATAATGCACTAGAAATCTAGTTTTTGAAGGTTTGAAATGTGAAAATTTTCAAAAGCTCGGTCGCTTTGCTCCCTCGCATAATTATTATCTTTCATGATCTCGTAGTTTCGCGCCCCCAGTAGGCCCATAATAGTTCTTAAATAGCTTAAAGGGTTCAAAAATTGAAAAAATAAAGATGTAATTGCTTTGCTCACTATATCATATATGTTTCATATGAATCCTGCTACATATTGCGCCCCCGATGTAGGATAAAGTATATAAAACAGCATTTGCAAAGGTTCAACTTATGAAAGAAATCTCAACTTCAATTATAGCCTTGCTGAATTTCTCGTCTCTTTCTCAAGCCTTTCAGGGTTCTCGTTAGCTTTGCTCCCGATTGTAGAAGTGAGTAAATATAAAACCGCTTATTAATGTATAAAATTCGAGCTTCTCTGCCGCTCAATTGCGGTGGTCAACTGCATAATTTCCTAGATAAAATGCACAAGAAATTGCGTTTTTTTTTTAGGGTTAAAAATTGAAAAATTTGCCGCTCGGTCGCTTTGCTCCTCCGCTGACGAAGATAAGCTTGGGCACTCAGGGGGTGGGGGGGGACTTCATTTTTTGCCCCGGATGCCATAATCCCTAGTATCATGAACACATGCAGATCGACACCCCTGTGCCCCCCCCCCCCCTCCATTGAAAAATCCTGGCTACGCCTGTGAACTTACCTGATAATATACGCCTGGCAAAGTCTATGGAATGAGGTAATCAGTTTGCAGTAGATCTTGAATTTTTTAATCAGCCGCTTCTAGAATAGGGGAAAATGAAAGATTTTTGACCAACATCAAATTCGATGTTTAAGCATTTCTCTTACTGTACAACCCGGTAAACAAAAAAAAACAATGGATATCGTCCATATGGGGGCATCTCGTTTTTCCGAAGGTTCGTTTTTCCGAAGGTTCGTATTTCCGAAGGTTCGTATTTCCGAAACACTAATTTCCCATGCCTGGGGGTTCATAATTCCGAAAATGAAAAAGGGTTCGTAATTCCGAACATTTGTTGCATTATTCCGAAGGTTCGTTATTCCGAAGGTTCGTTTATCCGACGGTTCGTTTATCCGAAGGTTCATAATTCCGAAAATGAAATAGGGTTCATATTTCCGAAGGTTCGTATTTCCGAAAATGAAAAAGGGCTCATAATTCCGAAGGTTCGTATTTCCGAAAATGAAAAAGGGTTCGTATTTCCGAAAATGAAAAAGGGTTCGTATTTCCGAAAATGAAATAAGGTTCGTATTTCCGAAAATGAAAAAGGGTTCGTATTTCCGAAAATGAAATAGGGTTCGTATTTCCGAAAATGAAATAAGGTTCGTATTTCCGAAAATGAAAAAGGGTTCGTATTTCCGAAAATGAAATAGGGTTCGTATTTCCGAAAATGAAAAAGGGTTCGTATTTCCGAAAATGAAATAGGGTTCGTATTTCCGAAAAATGAAATAGGGTTCATAATTCCTGGAAAAACAAGCAAATTCATCAGGAGCAGAGGTGTAGCAATGGGGGGGGGGGGGGGGAGAGAGGGAACGCCCCCACCCCTCCCTCATCGGATGGCGAAAAAATAAGAAAAAAAGAAAGAAAATGGAATAGGAAAGAAGACGGTTGGACTGTACAAATGATTAATGGTTTTACTCATAAATACGAACCTACCATTTTTCATTGACATTTATTATATGACATTCAAATGTTACGTAACACCATACCCGGGAATACACACACATTTTGTATCAAAAGATACATTACACTCTAAAGAAAAAGTCATAAGGTCGCGCGGCAAGCCCTTTAAAACTATCAGCGGTGGGGGGGGGGGGGGGGGGGGCGCTAATTGCCCTCCAGTCCTATTTGGATTAAAAGAATGTGAAAGAAAGATGAGTCTCGTCCGGGTCTGAGATACAAAACTGTATTTGGGCAGCCATGTTCATCGTTAATCTCATCTCAAAGTTCTTCTTTCTTCATCCTGTCGCTTTCTTCTTTGTTTTCCTTTCGTTTTTTTCTTATAATCTATTTATTCCCATATGCATATACGAATTTCAGTGTTGAAAAAATCGGAATTAGGTTTTCTGTTTTCTTTCCTTTTTTCTTCTTTTTCTCTCTTTTTTCCCTTCTAACCTCTAATGAATCTTTTCACCTTTTTCTTTTCTCCTTTCTCTTCCCTCTCCCTCCTTTTTGCCCACATAGTGGCGCATATATTATATACTGACAGCAATGTTGAATATGAAAGGGGGAGTGACATCCCAACACCCCACCCCTGCCCCAACCCATTTTAGCAAGGCCCATGATAGGGGTGGGGTAGGAAAATTTATATATCTTATCATAAGTCATAAGCCTGATCATGTGATCTCACATTGTGCAGTACGCAGTTATCTTTATAAAGTTCATATAATGGAACTTAATACAATAACTACGTGTATTTGAGGGCCTCGTGTTTCAAACCAAGTGGATGCGGTCACCATGCCCCTCGAAGTGACTTAAAACCGTCGTTCCACTGTTTGCTTACTTTATACAAACATAAATTATCGAGTAATCGCAGATATAGGTTAACTATAATTTTTATAATTACAGGGGCCGCATAACTCCCTTTTTTAAGTAGGGGGGGGGGGGGCTGACACATCTTTCCCGAAAATCCACCATTATGTTTCTACATTTTCTAAATTTTATGAGCGAGCGAAGAGAGCGGGGAAAGAATTAACCTACAATTTTATTTTGTCAAAGAAATACACGAGAAAAGTTTATGTACATGATCACCTCCTATACTTGATAATTATGTCGGATTTCGGGCAGTTTGCAACACGAATATGTGTATATTTGCTGAACGAGGCATCCAAGAAAAGTTTAAGTTTTACGAACGAACGAGAAAAAAGGACACTTTATCATCTTTAAATGCTATCAACAAAAGACACTTACAAACATTATTCTAAGAAGTATATATGTGCTCCTTAATATTTTACCTGAAATGATATATCTTAACACTCTCATTTTTACGTATAAGTTACCCAGTTTATTTGATGACAGTCATGTTCACTCTTAATTCATCTGTGTATTCATATAATACCCGTCAATCTGTCAATCTACAATGTTTCACCAACCTAAGGTTTTCTCTACTTTAAATTCATTTGGCATTAAAGCTATGGTCACAACCCACAAAATTAGCCTGCAATGGGAGTAAAATATGATGTTATGTTTTGCATAATGAATTTATATAGTCAAATAATTTTACACATTCATGCATACTAAATGAAAAAAATTACGTGTTAAAAAATTGCCTTATTTTAGTAGCCAGCCTTAGCATAATATGCTTTGGACACTATAATTTTCATTATGGATATGTAGAAATTTGGATCCACTGGATATGTGTTTTGAGGTTGACAGATAGAAATAGGCCCATGGTTACAAAACTTTAGTAATCATTAGGATCATTTGAATGTAATTAAGATTCTATCATCATCTGAAAAGGAAAGTGAGTTCAGCATTATCACATTATATTACTTGTGAATAATAGACGTCATTAATAGACGTCCATATGCACTCGTCAATGTTCATCAAAAGATAATTCTTGTATGAAATGTAAATCATATCACAATATATAACTAAAAAGAGCAAAATAGGAGGTAAAGATCAGAATCCAGAACTTTAGTAACTCCCAGTGTGGGTGATAGCAGGGGCGGTGGAGCGTCTTTCAAAATGGGTGGGGGCACCAACAAAAGGGGCACTTTGGGGGCAAAGGGCACCTACAAAGGGTGAAAAAATTGCGGGAAACGCCACTTTGAGCTGAGACAATAGTATATTGCTTTTGTTGGTGTCCCACCCATTAATACACTATCGAATATCATTTTCGACACATTATTGTTTATGTCTTAGCATGGTTCTAGATGAAAAAGAAAAAAAAAGAAAAAAAAAATATTTTACAGTTGAGTGCAATGATCTGATTATTCATATTGAAGATATTTTGAATAACAGCGATTTTCCTAATAATTATGATAAAAAGACAATGGGAAATGCGAGCGAGCGTAGCCAGCGAGCTTAAAAAAATTTAGAAAGAAATTGTCGTTCTTCCTGTTTTGATGTAAGGGCACTGCTCATTCTTGTATAACTGCCCCCTGCTCCACTGCCTCTCATTATGCTGATATCAGTAGGGGATCGGAATCTATTATAAGGGAAGCCTCTCTGAGCTAGGTAGGCCTATCTGGTTCTTTTGTGGACTTTATGGCTCAATTTGTAAGCGACATCGGAGTATATACGAACAATATATTAAATATATATATAGGTATATAGGTATAGGGCACTTATCACAAGACAAAGCGGGCACTTATCAATAGCAGTGACTCCTTTATGAACTCTCTGTAATATTATGTTGTTGTTTTTATTGCTGTTGTTGTTTTGGGGACCGGAGGGGAGGGCTTGTAGAGTCATCTACAGAGCCATATTACAGACTTCGGCCAACTCGGTTTATTTGGGCACAACATGGCGTATATTCCTTTGTTTAGTGCTTGCCTAACAAAGCAACAAGCGCCATATTGCTACCTACATGGAGCCGAGTTGGCCAAACTCTGTAATAGATGGCTCTGAGGGCTAGGGAAGCAGGACGCCCCCACCTTATTTTTAGTTTACACTTTTCATAGTATACTTTTTTAATCACAATTTATGTTCACGAAGTAATTACATCTTAAAGATAATAAAGTGTCAATGTTTGGCTCGCTGGAATCCAGCAGCGTGGTGCCCGAACATCCTTTTATTTTGGGAAGCGAGATGGTCGGCTAAAATCATTATTCTATAGACAATATCTCCTTTTTTTTACTTGCTCACTAGCGCGTAAGATTTAGAAACGGAATAGTTTGGGACAGGGAACGCCCTTCATTAGGGCGAGTGAAGTGCCCAAATATTCCATATTCGGCAGTAGGGTTCAGTTATATTATTCATGGCTCATTATTACATGTTCTATATCTGTCTTTTGATGGCGAAATTGCACTTCCATTACAATAAAAAAGGGTTTTATGTTTTTTCTAACTCGCTTCGCTCGCTTGCAAATTGTACGAACGGGGAGTATGATATTCTGCCAAGAGGCATCAGCTCCCCCTTTCAAAAACATTACGTGACCATTTTCTGCTTGTAAAGATCTACTTGGAACTTTGGTGTGTCTCATTTTCCAAAGCGGTATATACATTATATAAATAACTTCAAGCCAATTTCGTTGTAGGAAATTTAATCCGGAATCCGATCATTCACTTTCTTCAATACATCAATATGTATTTTAATCACCGAAGTAATATCATTTTATGAGAAATGAAACATTTATTCCTGAGGCGCTCGCTCTCCACGCTCGCTCACAAATATTGGTTATTATAATAGGAACAATTATAATAATGATAATGATATTAATAATAATAACAATAATGATGATAATAATAATAATTATAATAATAATAATCATAATAATAATGATAATATTGATAGGAATTACGATAATAATGGCTATTTCTCTGGATTTTATTATAATAATTGTTATCATCATTGTTATGATTATTGAGTACGAAATGAATATCTTTACACTTGGCAGTCTTTCCCCTCCTCCCTATCCAAAATACGGATTGACGCCGTATTCTCTGAATTTAAACCCTTTTTCATTTTCGGAAATACGAACCCTTTTTCATTTTCGGAAATACGAACCCTATTTCATTTTCGGAAATACGAACCCTTTTTCATTTTCGGAAATACGAACCCTATTTCATTTTCGGAAATACGAACCTTTTTTCATTTTCGGAAATACGAACCCTTTTTCATTTTCGGAAATACGAACCCTTTTTCATTTTCGGAAATACGAACCTTCGGAATTATGAACCCTATTTCATTTTCGGAAAAAAGAACCTTCGGAAAAACGAACCTTCGGAAAAACGAACCTTCGGAGTAACGAACCTTCGGAATAACGAACCTTCGGAATTATGAACCTTCGGAAAAACGAACCTTCGGAAATACGAACCTTCGGAAAAACGACATGTAACCGTCCATATACCATGATATACGATTCAAAGAGATTATGATGCTATGATCATCTCATAAATGATCGTTATGACCAGTGGGTTAAATTAGGTTCATATACCAGGACAAAAGGGAATTTTGAAAAAAGAAATGATAACACCAAATTATTTCAAATAATCCATTAGCTGTTCAACGATACTTAGAGCAATTTCTCCACAGAATTATCAAAATGGCGCAATATTATTGAACGACCCAATGTTAATTAAGTTATATAGGTTTCTGGACATGTAATACAAAAGCTTTGCTTTTAAACATGTCCAACTGTTTTCAACATCACTTAATATGTCAATATTTGTGCATCATATATTTTACTTATTGGTATCTAATTATTTGCCCATATATATGGAGAAACATAATTGTTATTGTTGTTATTATATACATTTTATGCTATACACGACAGTATTATGTTAATATGATTGAAAACAGTCAATAAAATCTGAATCAGATTTTTTCTACCAACTGAAAAAGAGTTGGCCAAAACCCAAATGAGTCTGGTTTGCTGGTTTCCAGATTGCATATGGCTGTCATTATATCGACTGAGTAATGATGCATCTAGCGCAGCTAGCAGCCTTCTGTAAGCTCACTGTGCAAATGAACATTAACCGTTTGGTACAAAATGACTTTCTATGCTGATAATAATGATAATAATAATTATAATAATAATAATGATAATTATTATTATTATTATTATTATTATTATAATAATAATAATAATAATAATAATAATAATAATAAAAAAAAAAATAATAATTTTGTTTACACGAGGAAGAGCCTCATCAGCTGTTCTTCCAGAGGGCCCTGAAATTATTATTACCCCAGTAATTGCCAGGTACCATTTACATCTGGGTGAAGACAGACAAACCAGACCTGCTAATGAATGATACATTTACAGCTGTAGGTCAGGGAGCATCTGAATAACGTATGAAAATCTTCATGTTAAACAAAATGTTTAACTTTTGTATGTAACTTTTATATCAGGCTCATTTAAAAATTTTGATGACAGTCCTATACGTTTATATGTGTGATAATCAGTGGCCCGCGACGTATTATATTTTGAGCCCGCCTGACAAAATAATTAAGAACCCAGGCAATAAGCAATGATAAGGCCTCTTCATCTGGCTGAATTCATATTTTGCACTCACTGCCGATAGATGGCGTTCACTCTTGTATTGACACTGTCAACTACGAGTAACATTATGACGATGATGAATATCCGTGTTGTAGTTGTACATCTGAGTTGGGAATTCCCACTTAATGCACAGTCAGTATACATTCAATACATGCATAATATGCACATGAACTTGAATATTCATTGCTTGTCACAAGCTTGTAAGAAATATCAAGTTTAATGTGTAAATGTATGATTTAAAATAATCAGAAGAAATCGATCGCAATTTTTTCTTCAAAATTTTGTTGATTAATTTGTAATCTTTGCGATAAATGCAGCAGGATCGTAGTTGGTGTAAGATTTTGTAATTAAACTCATGGCAATTACTTACTAACCAGGTAAATTGCATTCAGTATTTGCAATACTATTTATATGACTATTTGTACATATTCCCTCGGCCGTGGTGCGTGAGTCTGTGGCAGACACCGCCGTCCACCCACCGCCGACCACCTATCGTCTCGTTTTGCTCACTTTTTTTTCCTTCATTTTAACCGAAGACCATTCAACCTTTTGTGTTTATGTATAATAATAATATATTATGTATTATCTTTAGATTTTCTAGATACTTAATAAAATTATAGATTTAAGAAAACCTGATGAACATTCAATAAAATATAGTTCGAATAACATATATTTATTTAATTAAAGAGAATAGGACAGATTCGTCTTTTCATATACTCGCAATTCATCCCCCCCCCCCCCCCTCCTCAAGCCTGACACATGCTCCATCATTATCCACAACTGAAATGCAAAGGATCTAGATATTAATTGTATAAGTTGTATTCGTGCATAATAATAATAATAATAATAATATTAATAATAATATTCTTAACACGATAAAAACTACTTTCGAAAAATAAACTCAAGGGCAATTTCAAAGGCCTATTGTAGTGCCCATAGAAATCAGGTTCGGATTATGTAATACGCGATTGTAATGTTCGCACATTTCTAAAGGTGACAGACAGCGCTACTGAAATTGTTTTGAGTTTATTTTTCGAAAGTAGTTTTTATCGTGTTTCTGATTTATATAGCGCCTAATACATCTATGATGTTTCTAAGCGCTTTACAGACATATTATTACCCCCGTCATCGTATTCGTAGACCATTGAACATTACTTGAAGAAGAAGAAGAAGAAGAAGAAGAAGAAGAAGAAGAAGAAGAAGCAGAAGAAGAAAGAGAAGAAAAAGAAATATATGTATTATAATATTGAAGGAGAATGAAACTTAACAAACATTAGCTGACAATCATGTGAAAAATTGTTAGCCTGTTCTACATACATGTATATTGAAAATATTCCTATTTGATTACCCAGTAAGGAGAACAATCTCTATAAAGCTTGCAACTTCCATGCTAGATATTATTCTATGGGGGCTGCCATTTTGAAAAACTGTGATGTCATAGTCGTACATGGCACAGAACTCTGTGGTTCATGGCCATTTTTACCTGTACACAATGAATATGATGTTGCATAATGCATAGCTATTGTACAACTAAAGCCACCAATGCAAAATGGCAGCCACCTTGGTACCCCATTGTCTCGAACAGGTGATATCTAAGAGCAGTTGTAGGTCTTTGTCACTTCTTTGAAGAATTGACAAACCTTTGTCTGACCAAGCAACAACTTGTGCATGCCAAATCCTGCTTAACAAATATCTTGACACAAATAGATTATATGGCAGGATAAAAGTATCTTCGTTTCAAGGTACATGACTACAAAACTGATTTTTTTTTTAATGAGAAAATCCATGTGTCATGCATTCCACAAGTGATCATAAGTGGATGGCAGCCCCCATGGGATAATGTCTAGCAAGGAAACTGCAAGGCTTTGAGACACTGCTCTCCTTCTTAAATATTGAAATGGAGTAATTTCAAGATACAGTGTATTTGTAATAGACTGACAACACTATGAACATGGCAAACAAAGGAGCGGACAAAATATACAGCTCATCATTGTACCTTCCACACTGGTTCTGGTAGATAAAAGAACATCCCTTCATTGGGATGTTCTTTTGTCTACCAGAACAATTGTGGAAGGTACAATGAGGAGCTGTATATTTTGTCCGCTCTCTTTTGTCAACGTGTTCAGAGTGCAATTATCTACATGATTTACAGGCTGTTTGTTGCCTTTCATTCCCCCTTTCATTCAGTGTCGATAGATGGCGTGTGCACCATATAGAAATCAGTGCCGTATATATACGGCACTGATAGAAATTAGTGTCCCTGTATTAGAGAGTTGCGACAACTGGGGATTTGAACGCCATTTTGTTTCCACTATTACGTAACATTTCTATTCAATTCCGATGAGCACCTGGGTGTTCTCAATAGAAAGAATTCGAACGCCATTTTGTTTCCAGAAAAGTGGGACGTCCATGTCGCAACTCTTTAATACAGGTAGAGATCATAGGATCTTTATGAGAAACCACCATGTAGCTATTATTGATTCTTTGTAATGGCAGTGAAACTGGGATTTCCCATTTGATGTTTTTACGTATTCATGAGTTTGCTCATGAATATTCATTTGTTAATTTATTTATATCATAAAATCGAAAATGATCAAGTTTGAAGTGTAGACGTATGATTTGAATCCTCATATATCGACTGTAAATTTCCCTTAAAAATTGTTGATTTATTAGTAAAACCTTTGTGATAAATGTAAGATCATAGTTGGTGTAAGATTTTTTGATTAAGTCGATACAAGTTGTCATTAACCAGGTAACTTGTACACACCATCTGCAGTGCTAGTCATATTAATATTTGTATATCTGTGCTTGGCCTGGTGCGGGACTCAGTGGCAGACGCCGCCGTCCACCCATCCCCGATCACCTATCGTTTCCTAACTTTTTTTTTAACGGATGGCCTTTCAATCTTCGTGTCTAAATGTTTATACTATATTATATATTTTCTTTACATTTTGTAGGTACTATAATTAAATCACCACGAATCCGTATAGAGTGAGACACTGCCGTATACCGGCCGCCAAGGGGTGATCTTTCCGTTTTGGAAAATTTGTATGGGTACGCAAATCTTACTCATATTAAATATGAAATATCGCGAATGCTTTTTAAAACCAATACGAGATGATATGTCTTTGCTTCTCGGAGAATGATTCTAAATAGATTTTAACAAACATTTTCAAGGAGGCATGTATTCCTGTCGATTATAATTACGTAATTTCTAACGAATGAACCAGTAAGTTTGTAACATTTTATTTTCTGTATTGTATAGATTGTGTGATTTGCTAATCAGATTGAATCATTATTGAATAAACAATAAAGATTGTTTTGTAGAATTTTAACTTTTTTTTTACTTCGGTTGAATGTTTATAATATAGGCCAAACTTCTCCTCGATCGTAATATAGCTTATTAAAAATCTCAAATTAATCTATCAATTAAAAATGAACTTTGTAAATCATTTAAACAGCATCAAATTAATGAAGCTGTTTTAGCAGAGAGAAGTTGCATTTTGACAAATCTTGGACAAAATAGATGTCACTTTGATCACCATAAGCTTTATCTCCGTATAAAGGACAACATGATGAATTTTTTTACTGGCAAATGTCTTCTACATACACTGGAAAGCACATTCTTTAAAAATGAATTTCTTTTTAATACAATAGCAAACGTTGTAAGAGAAAATAAACACAATGGAATTAAATTAAATTAAACACTTACACGAGACCTTTTATATATATATTTTTATTTTCGGTTAATTTAATTTCATTCCATTATCATCTCTTACTTTTCTTTCCTTTCCTTTTACTTTTCCTAAAATTCCTGTAAACGCATCACCAATGCGTTCTTTTTCACGAAAGAATATCAACAACCTTTCCCAGAAGCTCCCACATAATACCGAAAGCATTCCGTTGTGAATACTCACTCACCATGGTAACCTACAGAGAACATCTACATTCAGGTTTACATTAGAACACTTAATTCCGTTCGATTTAATAAAGCGCACTGTAGTGCATAAAGCTGATTCTAAGTATATAGAGATGGAGACTACTTATCCCCGCCTCGGGCAAGGTTAGTGTTCACTATTTGTATTGAGTACTATAGCCATCCGAGCGAATTTTGTAGGGTTGGCGAAAAAAATCTTTGATGGCTACCCCCCCCCCCCCCCCCCCCCCCCACACTGAACGACTTTTGAAGGGCTGGCGAAAAGAAAATACGGATCTCCCTCCAAGCAGTTTCCGCTCATCATTTCCTCGCAAGTTTTGCCCCTCTTGGCGCCAAGGTCCGGTCCAGGTATACGCCACTGATACTATTGCATGGTAGGATAAAACGGGCTGGTGCATTTTTGGATCATCAGTTCTTTTAATGTAGATTTAATTCTTCTCTCGGTTAATGTATTGTAGCTCCCTCGTTTTAAATGCTGAAAATGCGTATTGAAAAGTGTCTATCAAAATTGATTCTTCTTCAGTGTCTTGAAAAGGGATTTTATGTTGCACGGAGAAAAGGCAATATGAAACTTGTAGTATTTTTCTTTAATAATGGGAACAAAAATCACTTCGTGTTGTTTAGTTAGGTTGTCTGGCTACCCGTAAGTACCTATTTGGAATAAAGTGTTAATATTTCATATTAGTCTGGTCATGTTGATGAAGTATGGTGCAGGACCTATATGTAACTGTATTCTAACCGAGACCCCGTATAAAATGTCAGTTTCCTCTATCTTCACTTTTCTTGGTTATCTTACTGTCCATAACACATGGGACTGATTTGTGTCACAGCCAAAATCAGTGCCGTAGCCTGGGTCCATACATATCGAGGGGCATCATTGAGGGGGGCTACGGTCCTACTCGGTGGATGAAATGCAAATTAACAAAACCATTGATTGGAAGAAGGGCAGGGAGGGGTCGTATAAGCGTCTTCTGTCATATTTTCCTCTTCCCTTCCCCCTTTTTGCGTCTCTCTCTCTCTCTCTTTCCTTTTTCCTTCCCCCCCCCTGTCATTTGATTGGAGGAGCACGCCCACGCGCGTGTCCCCGTAGTTTTGTAACTGACCCATAAAATTCCATATTACATTTATTAATTATTTGTAAATTATAGCTTCCCATGAATCTACAGAATGTTCTTACTATAAAATGTCTAATGATTTCTTATTGAGAATATGCAACGTATGTGATATCATGTACATTGTATTTCTCACATGAAGTCAGTGTCAAGACCCCTTTCCTCCTCTTTCATATTACTAAACTCCAGGAAGAAACAGGTGAATTTGATTGATCGTTTCTGTTATTATCTCTTTCTATCCATTCGCTTAAGAAAGAACCAAACATATCTTACATGCAACCGCGTAGCCAAGATTTCATTTTAGGGGGGGCGGTTGTGAGCACGCGAAGTGTGCGAAATTGGTGAAGAGCACGCTTGCTCTTCACGGGGGTGGGTGCAGGAGGAGGAGTTTCCCCCTTCTCGCGCAAAGCGCGAAAGCTCTGACGTTTTAACGAAATTGAGAGAAAGATAACGGCTCGCAGCAACATTTTTGTAGGCGGAGAGTTATAGTTCGACGCCCTGCTTGCTTTTCAATAATTTGGATGCAAACTGCACAATATATAACAGAGGTGGGTGCAGGGGAGGGGAGTTTTCCCCACGCTGGGGACCTTTTTTTTCTTTTTTTTTCTTTTTGCTTGTTAGAAAAATTTATGAATATTGAGCCCCCTCCCGCACAAAATCCGGGATCCTGGTTTCCCGCTACCCGCGCAAGTTTTGAGAGAAAGATAACGGCTCGTATCGCCTTTTTAGGTTTTTTTCTTCCCCCGCTTTTCACTCTTGCTTTTGTTTTTGTTTTTTTAGTTGGCGTTTTTGGGGGGAGTCCCAGTCCTCAGCTTCCTCTGGTATCGGTGATTGCTTGGCATTTTCTTCTTCTTTTCTATAATTTCTCCGAGCTGTTGTGTAGACCTTAGTCGTACATTCCCCTTATTTCCCCCGACAGTTACCTTTGGGGTCAGTCCTCCCATTTTCCTCAAAGCATCCAGCATGTTATCTTTTCGACTCTCCATGTCAAATCTTTCATCTCCCGGAACGATTAGAGTCATCCGGTCCTCATCACCGTTATCATTAGCCTCATCGCTAATAGCTTCAATAAAAACTGCCGGAGCCTTTCCTTCAAGAGACGCCATATTTTTAGGCCCAAAGTTTGAGAGTTGTGTTGATCATCTCCAAGAAGGCTAGAACATATTTGATTCTCGATTACCCGACTATCTTTGGACAGTCGGATATAAAGTTGTAAAATGATTAAATGCTCTCATTCCTTTGAGGAAATGTTCTGATGAATTATTCAGTATTATGTAGAATACCTCTCTAAGATCAAGAACACAATGTGTGTACAACCACTTGGTATTTATCGCTGATTATAGAAGTTTTACTTTCACTCAATGAAAGCATGGATACTGTATTTGTTACGTGCCTTTCCCCTGGCGTTACAGGTCTCCTTCGGGAAGACCTAAAAGTGACTTTTGGAACAAAAGATACGCAGCGGACCCACAATCCAACTGTTTGCATTCCTTTTACCATTGCATGTGATGGACTGGTAAATTAGAGGATGGGATTAGATCCTTTTAGGCTATGTTTACGTTGGTATAAAGGAAACGGACAATGGATGTGTCTGTACACATCGAGTCAGGCCTCAAACGGTTTTATTTTTTAAAAATCAGCAAATACTGATTGCCTTGAAATGTAGCCTTCCCGTCACACACCTCATCAATTCAACAAGTTCACGCCAAATAAAAGGAAAATATCAAACAAACTAAAATATTACCCCCTCCCCCTAAAAAAAAAGCGACTGGGGGGCTTACAAACTATCGGAAATAACATTCAATATACATGTATCTTTTCAAACCTAAAATACGTCTAACGTCAGGATGTCAATATGGAAGCAAATGACATTATAATTTGCTTCCATATTGACATCCCGACTTATGAAAACGGCCATTAAAATGGAAATGTGATGTTTACACATTTTATAATTTGAAAGATATTTTCGTGTTAGCTTTCGTTTTCTCATTTTCTTATTTTCTTATTATATTTTGGGGGTGCGAAAATCATTATGTGAATAGGTAGGCCTGGTTCTGGGGCGCGTGCACAATCCACATTGTTTATTTTGCACGTATCATGAATGTATAACATTGTTGATAATATGTTTTTCTCCGCACATACAAAAGCGGCAATATAGTATTAAACAGTTGGATTAGGGCTGATGGCCATTATATCGAGATATCAATGAATATGATGATTTTAATGTTAATTTTGATATTCCTGATAGTACTATCGTAAATGATTTTCTGCCTATCATATAAATGTATCTATAACTGGGATTCATTTACATTTGACTATAAATGGCAATCCAGCCCTGTAAAGTAAAAGCTGATTTGTGTGAAAGGAGAAATATAAGAAAAAGAGGAAGATGAAGTTTGAAAGAAATCCGACACAGAATAAGAAAGTTATGAATGTTTGAAATAAGATCACTACATCTATGCGAATCTCAAATTGGCAATTTGGTGAATCGATTGTGACGTAATCGCGGTCAACTCTCCCATTTGTCGTATACATCAAAATATCATTAAATTTCTGTTTTATCCTGAACGCCATTTCCCTCAGGGTAGTACTCAAATATATTATATAACATTGTTATAGGTCCTCCAAAAGGAAAAAAGATCCTACAAATTTATACATTTTGAAACTTTTACATTTTAGTAATTTTGTGTGCTAAAGCGAGTGGGAAAGTTGACCGCCGCTACATCACTTTCAAGAAATCACTACTTTCCGATTCTGTACAATCGTTCACCAATCGGCTTCTCTAATTTTCCTTCCGTCACTCAACTTAAACTATTTTTTTTTAAATCACTGTAATAATGATTAGCGATGATGGCAGTAGACACATGCATAACAACTTGTATCTGAAAACAACTGACACGATAAAATTTTCAGTTCGTCTCTCACAGGCTTTATTTGAAAAGAAAATGTGGTAGGGCTTGTTTAAGTATGGATAAGCAATGTATCTATTCCTTCTTGCCATCATTCTTCTCATTCCAATGTTTCCCCTTCCTAGTGTTCTTCTCCTGCTCCTGCTCCTTCTCATTTTCTTCCTCCTTGTTCCTTTTCTCCTCCTCCTTCTTCTTCTCCTACCGCTTCTTCTATATGTTCTTCTTCTTCTTTTTCTTCTTCTTCTTCTTCTTCTTCTTCTTCTCCTCCTCTTTTTTCTTCTTCTTTTTCTTTCTTCTTCTTCTCCTTCTCCTCCTCCTAGCTTCTTTCTCTGCGTCTTTTTCTCTTCTTTTCTCTTCTTTTTCTTCTCCTTCTTCATATTCTTCTTCTAATTTTCCTTCCTTTATCTTGTTGCTCTCCTCCTATGGCTTATATTGTTTTCGTATTTATTTTTTTTTTTTTTATTTTTTTGGTTTCATCGTTGAATATAGCCCGAGGTAACCTGGACTAGAGCCTATGGAATATAAAATCACATCGTATCATTTTAATGGAATCTATATTAATTCAATTAGTACAGTGCTGTGCATGGTTTGCATTATTTGCTGTGATCATTTCTATTTATCCAATGATCTTCAATTAGAAGTGCTGAATTACTTAATCAAGAAACATGTTACATAAATTCTTCTTCAATAAAAAGTATCATATTCATAAGATACCATTAAATTGATCACAAGCTATGAGGCAAAATTAATCGAAAAGATTGTAAAATTTGCAACATATCTGCCTCTGTATGTCTTTCTTTTCTTTCACTCAAAGCAAGAAAAATTCCTAAAATTGTACGGAAATTCAACCTCCATTGCAAGTTGCTTTGAAGGAAAAGCAGAAAATAAGAGAAACAGATTAGTGAAGTTTTAGCAAAATCAGATAAAGAAGATTTTTTTTTTAATTTGAGATCGCTATACACTGGAAATTGCAAACTGGTGAATTGTAATGTCACATTGATGTAATGTCGGACAAATCTCCCATTTGCTCCTAAACAGAAATCTTTCTTTTCGAAACTGTATTGCCAAGCAAGTGTTATTTTCATGGGAGGACATAATCAAAATAACATGTCAGTATAGCACCGAGGGGGGAAAAGTTCCAAGAGAAAAGGAAATCCATAATTTCAGTGTACAACAAAAGGGGGGAGTTATCCAAAATCTAGTCACAGTCAAATGATCAATTTACTATTTTAATATTCACAAACATAAATATTCTGTGATCTTATTTATCACACCCGGGGCGTAGATAGCGGGGGGGGGGGGGGTGGGGTATACATCATTGGCGTAAATCCGTACATTCTTTCTTTTGGTCATCCCCCCAGTTGAAAAGAAATTATTGCAGATTTGCGCCCGTGGTATATATCCCCTAACTTTTCAGGTGGGGGATGATGTGTACAAACATCCACCCAGGTTTCACCCCCCCCCCCCCCGAAAAATAAAAAATAAATAAATAAATAAAATAAAGGAAAAACAAATAATTAATTAATAAAAATGAAATAAATAATTTTTTTAAATATGGTTGAAAATATACATTTCTATTAATTGTTGGAGATATGTTATACCTGTATTTATTAATATCATTCAAATCTATATGTTCTTTATTTCAATTTATGTACAATATTGTAGATTTATATGATTTTATTTATATTTATCTTCAATTCTGTAGTTGCTTCTGATTTTTCCCGATATGCTCCTAGAGAGTGAAACCATCTACTTCAAATTATACAACCTCGGTGTTGATCTGGGAGGGATATGGAGGTATAATTTTAAAAATTGAAGTAGAGGCGGTGGTCTGCAGTGGTGTCGATCCGTGTTCATGATGGGGGTGGGGGATGACCGGCGAGGGAGCGAAACCACCGAGTGCGCAGAGCGACCAAGCGGCAAATTTTTCAATTATTAACCCTAAAAAAACCCAATTTCTTGTACATTTTAACCAGGAAATTTTGCAATTGACCACTGCAATTGAGCGGTAGAGAAGCTTGAATTTTATACATTAATCATGTTGATAAACGTTTTTCTATTCACTTACTTCTATAATCGGGAGCAAAACTTATAATAGTCACTCCATTTTTAAAGGTACTTAGACCATCCATGTCATTCACAAAAAAGCTTGTCAGCTCGAGCGAAGCCGCCGGGTTTGGCCCCCAGAGCCCCCCCCCCCCCAAAGGGGCCCCAAAGTCGGCTCAATATTACAAGATCCTGGAAGAAAATAATTATGCGAGGGAGCAAAGCGACCGAGCTTTGGAATATTTTCGCATTTCAAACCTTCAAAAACTACATTTCTAGTGCATTTACCCAACGGATTTGGGGTCGCATAATCCGTAAGGATTATGATTTTTCATCATTTCCCCCTTTTTTTCTCTCTCTCCTTTGCGTTTTTTGCGCCCCTCCAGGTGCCGCCCGAGGCACGTGCCCCTCTGCCCCCTTAGATACGCCACTGAGCAAATTGACCAAGCGGGGGGATGTGAGAGGGGGCTATCCCCCTCCAACACCAGGGACTTTTAAAAAATCTGCCTATAAAACTTGCATTTTAGAGCATCCCAAAATGGTTTTTAATGAAAAAAAGGAATGCATGGATCTACGCCAATGAACGGAACCCCCTGATTGAGAATAACAATGCGAGCGAATGAATTTTCTTCGATATTTTCGCATTGAAATTATGGCATTTCTTATTTCCTTATGGTCTTTCAAGATCAAACATAATGAGTGTGGATAATTATTAGTTTTAAGTTAATGTATCATAATTCTTATTTAATTCATCCAAAAATATTGGGGGGGGGGATAATACAGGCCATCCCCACCACCTCAATTTATTTGGGGGGTACCCCCAAATACCCCCCAAGTGTTAACTCTCTTTTTTCCCCTCTCTCTCTCTTTATACTGTATCATGGGTATCGATCGGGGGGGGGGTATATATCCCCCCAAAAAGGTGGGGGATGGCCTGTATTATCATCCCCTCAATATTTTTGGATAAAAACATAAGAATTATGATACATTAACTCAAAACTAATATAATTATCCAAACTCATTATGTTTGATCTTGAAATACCATCACATTCATTAATTAGAAGTAAGGAAATAAGAAGTGCCATAATTTCAATGCGAAAATGTCGAAGAAATTTCGTTCGCTCGCAATGTTATTCTCAATTAAGGGGTTCCGTCCATTGGCGTAGATCCGTGCATTCCTTGTTTTCATTAAAGGCCATTTAGGATGCTCTAAAATGCAAGTTTTATAGACAGATTTTTGAAAAGTCCCTGGTGTGGGAAGCGGATACAATTCCCCCCCAACAGCTCTCCAAACGTCGCTTGGGGGGGGGGGGGGGAGGTGCAAAAAAAAATTCCCCAAAGGGGGGGGGCACAATCACAAAAAGGGGGGCACGGGCCCGATGTGCCCCCCCCCCCCCAATCCGCCACTGGCTTAAAGGATTCAACATTTGAAAAATAAATATGTAATTGCGTTGCTCGGTGTATCATGTAAGTTTCATATGACTCCTGCTAAATATTGTGCCCCCAATATAGGATAAAGTGCATAAAACTGCATTTCCAAAGGTTCAACTTTTGAAAGAAATCTCAACTTTAGGTAGCTTTGCTTAATTTCTCGACTCTTTCAAAAGCTATTAGAGTTTCGTTAGTTTTGCTCCCCATTGTAGAAGTGAGTGAATAGAAAACCGTTTATCAATGTATAAAATTCGAGCTTCTCTCCCGCTCAATTGCGGTGGTCCATTGCAAAATTTCCTGGGTAAAATGCCCAAGAAATTGCGTTTTTTAAGGTTAAAAATTGAAATATTTGCCACTCAGTCGCTTTGCTCCCTCGCTTGTACAATAATGGAGATAAGTTAGGGCACTCTTGGGGGGGGCGTAACTTCATTGTTTGCCCCGGGCACTATAATTCATAGATACGCCACTGGCTTCGCTCCCTCGCCGGTCATCCCCCCAATCCTGAACACGGATCGACACCCCTGTACTGTATATAATGATTGCAATAATCATTCTCACTTCACAATTGATTCATCTGTCATTATCATGCGCAGTACAATCACAACCACAATCACATGGAAGAAATGTAACGAAACGATATATGCCGAGAAAAAATGAATATTTTTATTGCTTACTAAATTAAACAATAACTGTACAAGAATAATCAAGTAATTAACTACAAATGCAGTATATATCTATTACTTACAAAAATAACTATTAATTATATACAAATAATGAAATTAAAATTAACAATGAATGGTTCCATTAATCCCTTTTAATGTAACAAGTCATTGTGTTTCTTTGTAATATAAGACACTGATTTAATTTTTTCCGTGCTTATAAATGCCCCTTTTCAGGTTTCATTAGTGCTCCTTTTCACCTCTGATAACTGCCCTTTCTACATTTTCTACACATTCATTTATTTTTGTCTAATAAGTGTCCTTTTCCACACGATAAGTACTACGTTTCCCTTTTCCATAACATGTGCCCCTATATATATGGCCATTGAGGGAAATCATACCCCCACATTATGAGGACCAGTCTAAGCCAATGTTTCACACAGTAACAACTTTCTTATTGTCTGATTTCTTTCGAACTTTAACCACCCTTTTTGCAACAACAATAAAAATCATTCATAAGACAAAAATAAAAAGAAAAATCACTCAAAATAACAATATATTAACATTTATGGTGACCACAAAACAAATTTTCATTAATCACTTGCAGAGTCAATAGGTTGGAAAAAAGGTTATTCTACTTCTCTAAAGACACAGCATTGCCCTGAACAAAAAGGAAATAACATAACATTAAGAGCATTAAGAGCAAATGTGTCTATGAATACCAACTGGGGTGAAATGTGGGAATGCGCTGGTCGCACGGTTAGAACTTTTAAAATTTTGAGTAATAAAAACAGGAATTTTTATCGCATAGGGTAAATATGAAGAACATTTTTTAATGCTTAATGTAAAAAGTAGTTTATAGATAATGCTTTTGTTCATGCTTCTGATGTGGGGGATAAATGCTATGATGCCCCCATCCCCCGCCTGTTGACTCCCTTACATATTACTATCGACCTGCTATCTGAAAGGCGTATATGTCAAGGAATTCTCTCCGAGGTGTGGGAAATATGTTCCAGAATATCGATTTTGAACCTTCATGGAACGTAAGAAGAACTCGCGAAGGAGGGCGACGACTTCTTCAGAAATAGAAGGTGGAGGCTTCTGTATAGGAATGGGTTCTACGCAGGATCGAACCGGTGAGTTAAAACAAAACACACCTTTTGGAAGGTCAAAGTCAAAGAAGTCTTGTTTGAAGAATGGTCTTAGTCCAAGGAACCTCTCCACAATGTCCATGATGTCGGCTGGATTCTTAGCAAACCTCTCGGCGTCTAATATTAGAATATTTTGTGTCGGAATTACCTTGGCCCATTGCTTTATTCCGTTCCCGTAAATACTTCTTTGAACCAAAAATTGCACCTCGTCTATCTCAGATGATGATTTCAGCACAGTATCTTGAAAAGTGTCTTCCAAATTGTAACGGATCATACTAGGTCCTACGTCGTGTAAAAGGTAATTATTTTCTCTTCCCATTTTACTCAAAGCAGCCCTCTTGACCCGATGAAGTTTATTTTTCTCTTTGTGCTTTAGTTTCCTTCTGCTTCTTTTGTGATCTCTGCCTTTGTGAGGATGTGTATTTGCATTTCGTTTTACTTTCGTGTGGGTTTCCTGTTTAGTTGTCCCCAGTAACAAATTTGAATATTGTGAAAGGCTTCTGCGATAAATTTGTGAGCTGCTATTAGATTTCAGCACCAGGTATTCCGACATGGCTCTTGCTACTGGATCCCTGATAAGAACGATGATCTTAAGATCTAAAGGAAATACTTCGAACATTTGTCTGGATAAATCACGCATGTAGATCAACTCCTGGCATTCACCTATAGTGATTTGATCAGGGAGGGAATACGGCATCATATTCAGGTACTGGTCATTGTCACTAAAGGGAAGAACGTACTCTGGGACAACTACATCAGGATGAAATGAGAGGGCGCTCTTGAGAGTTGCAGATCCACTCAGAGCAGCACCTACTATCAAAGCGGTAGGAATCTTCTGCGTACATTTACGTTTTGCGAGAAGTTCTTCAGAATGTTGGTGCTGGGTGAAGTTTGAAGCCTGGAGGTAGCAGCCACGATCGAGTGCACGTACCACTTCATGTGGATGATATTTATAATATGGATGTGACTCGAATACAGTGCTTGTGGTGGAAGGGTCACAAACATTTTTGTATCTAGCTATGTAATACCCAAAGAAGAGAAAGATCAACAATGTTACCGCAAACGCTAAAATATCGCGTTTCTTTCGTAGAACCAAATGGCAGAAGTCCATCGTTGCAGAACTCATACCACTGGCAAATCTAATAGTGCTCAGCGTTTCCTTTTCGTGTCTAAATGTATAGATAGATGACCAGTGATGAAATTCCACACAATTCCAAGTCCCTATGTATAAAAATAGGAAAGTATCATAGATAATAGATAAATGTTGAAATTACTATAATTATTCAGGCATAAATAGAAATCATGCAGTTTCCTTTTAAACAAACATTATAATAAATATAGATATATTTACAAAAGCCCCAAATCCGGTAACAGAAATTCTAAGATTACAAATATACAGTGCGTCCCAGGAAACATGAAACCGAGATTTATCGATGTTTAATCATATCTTAATCGCAATTATGATTAATAAATCTTTTTTTTTTCATTTTGATGCCATTATGATACAAACTTCACGCATGAGTGGATACAGACAATATGAAGCAGGGCTACCAAAAAGTCGTTTTGCCAATGATATCTAAATTTCAAAGAGATAATCACATTTCTAGAAAGTTCATTTTTTGCCCTTTCTTATGACACCTCAGTCGGAAAATATGAGCCAGGGATGACAAAGTTCTGTTGGTGTAAATTGATGGTGCATTTCCATGATTTATTAAACGAATCCGTTTGCACTGGCTGCCTGTCCTAGCAATAAACAAACAAGACAAAAGACTTCATGCATGGCTGTTCGTCAACAAAATGGAGTGGTGAGTACAAAATGATAAAAGCTGATTAATAATGGTACATTTTTATTTCACCTACTTGACCATGCACAACAGAGCAATTAGTATTTCTGGTAACAGAATGGGGACGATCTGGGAGCCTTTAAATCGTGCCTCATGGGGGGTATAGTCTCAGACAACTTGACTAGCCGTTTTCGTTGATAAGTGTGGTAAATACTTTTAAAGAATTTGTGTGTATACATGTACTAGTACTACATAAAACTTTACAGTATATATACGCGTTATCTTCCTAATCTGAGGGTTCAATGGCTTTAGTGGAGGTACAAAACAGATAGGTGTATATATACGAGCAGAGCAGGTGAGAGTCTGAGAAAGACTGGTGGTATCTTTAAAGGTTTACTAAATTAGATAGAAAATGGGTGCTCTTTCCATGTAGTTTTGCCTTCTAATCACGAATCTGCCAATCGATTGTCCAAATTATGTCTCGTTTTGGCGAAAAAGGGGGAAAAGTAGAGGTTTTGGGACCGTTCCTTAAAACTCGTGAGCTGATTGGCTAACCCCCAAGTGACGTATGAAAAGTAAGAGGCACAAGATCTGCAGGCTGCAGCATATAATACTGTACACAGAATGCGGTATTTGACCCCTCTGTTCAATGGACAATTTATGAAAAAAGGAAATTAATCAATATAATCTTAGGAGTGAATAATCATTAGCAATATATTTTCTACAAGATCAGAAAACGCTTTTGCCCAAATATACAGCTCTTGTTTTGTTTTTAGCTTTTCTTTTGAACAATGTTCTCATCCATCTGAGCTTGCCGAACGAAAGTTTTGCATTGGTCATAAACGCGTGCACAGCCGTTTTATGCGTCTGTATATAATTATGTACAATGTCCTACACATCTTTAGTACGGCAGTGACTATGTTCCCCTCGTAGATAGCGACTGGTGAACGCTTTTGTTTGTTTATTTCACACGGCTTTTTTTTTTGTACTTCGCTTTACATATATTGACTTAGATTTTGGCTGAATTCGAGTAACTTATATAGAGAGATGAAAAGTGCCCGCGATTCCGAGTTGGAGGACTTTTCTGAGCCATGCAGATACGAAGTCTGATTTATGAAATGATTTATCAGACACCGAAGGCAAAGAAGCTCGAGTGGCAAGGGGAAATTCGACCATATTATATGTTTGAACCCCTCGCAGCGGTGAAGGGCCGGGCTTGTCTCGAATGGGTGGGGTGCGGGAGCGGGATGGGAGCGGGATGGGAGCGGGAACGGGCACACCCTTTCGAGACAAGCCCCCCCCCCCGGTTATCTCGAACGGACGCGTTCCCAGCGAGAAGTTCAATGAACGCGCCACTTCGAGACAACCGGGGGGGCTTTCCTCGAATGAGTGTGTTGAGTAGACTTTTGTAATAGACGTTTTAGAATTTTTTTTGAAAAATGTACTCTTGCTGGTTTTTTCGTTTTTCTTTTGTCTAAGATGTAGAAAATATAACCGGCAGTGGCGGCACCAGGATTTTTAAAGTGGGGTGGGGGGGGGGGGGGGCAAATGGGGGGCAAAAGAAATTGTTGGGGGCAAGGGCGGACAAACAAAATTTTCCACCCTTTTATTTTTTTCACTCCGAAAATTATTGGGGGCAACTGGGGGGCAAAGCTTCTGACTGGGGGGGCAAATGCCCCCCCCCCCATGCCCCCCGGTGCCGTCACTGATAACCGGGGGTTGTCAAATGAATGTATGAGGTTGCATGAATTCATAATGGAATGTTCATTTAAAATTCAAAGGTCTGGTCGGGCAGACAGTCCAGAATAGAATGTTAATTCACTGCGGCGTATTTTTTTACGGGGGGGGGGGGGGAGGCACAAGATGGCCATGCCCCACCCCTTATTGGTGGGTGAGTAAGAAAATAGGAAGATGAATGAGGAAGATGAAAAAATATTCCCGGGAAAATGTAAATAGGGGTCAATTTTCGCAGACTCTGGTGGTTTCCTCCCCGGGGATAGGTGGGGGGGGGGGGGGGGTTAATTTCCTAAATTGCCTGGATAGGGGGTCCAATATCTCAGAAAATTTCCCGGGATAGGGGGTAAAACAAATTCCAACTTCTCCGGAATAGGGGGTCACTTTTGAAAAGGAGTTACGAGCATAGGCCTACCCCTGGTATGGGGAGTTGGGGGCCGGGTACAAACGACCTTTTGATATGAGTTTTGACTTTTGATAGTGGGTATTGATAGAATGATAGTGGCATTAAAAGGTGTTTCTAACTTTGGAAAGATGATAAACACACCTTGGCTTATGTCAGCACATGTCTGTAACACAATTTCACAATATTTAACAGGTCACGCCAAAAAAATAAAAATAAATTAACAATCCTAGCTACGCCACTTGCCCTTTCTTCCCGTGTGTTTTAATGCATAATTATTCAATTCTCCGATTTATTTTGCACAAATAATGATTTCCTTGTCAAAAGCATTTTTAGATACCGTTTTTTTATATTTTCTACATCTTAGACAAAAGAAAAACGAAAAAACCAGCAAGAGTACATTTTTCAAAAAAATTCTAAAACGTCTGTTACAAAAGTCTACTCAACACACTCATTCGAGGAAAGCCCCCCCGGTGGTCTCGAAGTGGCGCGTTCATTGAACTTCTCGCTGGGAACGCGTCTATTCGAGATAACCGGGGGGGGGGGGCTTGTCTCGAAAGGGTGTGCCCGTTCCCGCTCCCATCCCGCTCCCGCACCCCACCCATTCGAGACAAGCCGGCCGGGCCGTGGGTGAAGTAACTCCAGGGAGCTCCAACGTGTTGGAGCTCCCTGGAGTTACGGGTGAAGTAGACCGAAAATTCTGTCTCTCGTTCGTTAGGTCGTCTTAGCTAACGAACGAGAGACAGAATTTTCGGTCTACGGGTGAAGCTGCTGCAGCTGCTGTCGTTGAAAAACAGATTGGAAGACTTGACTGCAAGTCTGATCGTTGGAATAGCTGAATCTTTTAGCTAGCTTATCCTTCTCTTCATGTCAAATTCTGAGTACAGGCCAGGATCCTCAAATCATCTTCAGCAAAGTGATCGCTGCAGATTGTACTCCACTCACTTGGCCGGCCCTTGCCACTCTGCCCGCGTGAACTTTACCTTTGCGACCCACAATTTCCGTAGATTTTCATCTTTAGGAAAATGATGTAGGCTTACACCATCTTTAGGGGTCTTGCTACAGCCCGCAACTATACACCGATTAGGCATTATTGATGAAACTGTGTCCCAAAATCAAAGTTATTGTGAGGAATTAAACACACGAAAATACGCAATGCAAATGGTCGATGCGGTGAATACCATGCTCGGCACCGGGCTGGGCCTACCGGGGGCCTACCGGGGGCCTCCGGGCGCGCACGGTATAGGTTAGTGGAATATTTTCCCTTACTTTTCATGCGTCACAGATCACGTGATCACGATGTCGCTTCGATGAGTTTTTTTAGGGGCGGGGCTTATGACTCTGTAAATCAGCAAAAATGTGTTTTTCAAATGATTATAAAATATGACTGAATGCATCAAAAATTGTGTGATGGATGTTTTTTGGCTCCTGATGACACCTTCCTACGAAAAATGGGCAATTATTTTTTTTATTTTAGTGACCCTTTAACATTCATAAAGCGAAACTTCGAACTGCAGTAGATGTAGATCTACTCAATTTGAAATTACCAATATTCGCGCGCACCTGCCACTTCATATCCGGGCAGTGCAGCGAGTTTTTATATTTTATCTTATGTAATATCAACAACAAATATACATTTTTTCCACTCACAAAATGTCAAAGTTTTTTGTTTTCTTCACTTTGCTCGCTCGCTCGCAGAAGTTCTAAACTGTGAAGTTGATATTCAGGAAAGCGACACTGGCGAAAGTGAGCCTGTACTCCTACATTACATGTCTTATAGTTTACCTCCACTTAAATTGGTGAAAATTAATATACGAGCTTTGCAATGGTGAACTAATTGAGTTTGAGTTTGTTTGTTGTTGTTTTTTGACAGATAAATGGTTGTGAGATAGGGTTAAGAGTAGGGTTAACCGTACTAAGAGTTATCAGCGGAGGGTACAAAATGGAACTCTTCCACTGATAGCTTCCTCTTTTTAGCGAAGATAATATGACAATACGAACCTGCAGCTGGTAGTGGTAGACGTATGAAATAAGTTCTCAAAACATCCGAACGATGCAGAGATTCTCCTCTACGCTTACCATCATGTCCTACATGATACAGGTGACCATAAGACCGGGTGTGGTACGTACGTAGTTCGTGTAACAAGGTATACCATCAACGTCTTCTGTTTAACTGGGCCGTATTCATTGACTTGCAGAAAGAAGGGATTTGTTAAGATTTGAAACTAAATAAATCCGCGCTTTGTTCTCCATGAATGGTCATCCCCAGTTGAAAAGAAATTCTTGCATATTTACGCCCGTGCCTATTATTGAAGCTCACTTTACCATCACTTATCTACTTATCCAGGATTTGATGCAGGCATTTCAGCTACCACTGAGGACCAGAGCGAGCTCGCCTTGAATGGGATACAGTTAGAGCTGAGCTAAATCCCCGCTTGTTCTATCACATTACAAGACACTTTTCACATGCAGTCACGCTGCACTGGTATTTAAAATTTATCTATCTACCTATCTATATATCTATAAATAGATAAATAAATAAATAAATAAATGAATTGAAGAATAAATAGATAAATAAATGGGGACAAAATAAATTTAAAAAAACGAATGAATGAATGAATAAATGAATAAATATATACATAAATAGATAAATAAATGGAAACAAAATGGTCAAAACACACGGTATACGGAACTAAATGGTCAAAACACACGGTATACGGAACTAAATGGTCAAAACACACGGTATACGGAACTAGCATTCTCTCTCGATGCATACATAATCATCACAGTGCACCATGAAGCCGAGGAGCAAGAATGGATACACAAATATCCATATTTTACAAGTTGTTCAACCATGGACCAAACTGATAGGCCTCGAACTGATACATGTACATTTGCCTTGGAGAACTATTAACCTACATTACCTACAAAGTTCACATGTTGAAGGCACATTTATTTATTTGGAATACAAAACAAGATAAATTTTACAAGCCACTATCAGCCTAAAAGGGCAGCTCTATAGAATAAAATCTCGTTGTCGTTATCGTTATCGGACAAAATAATGTGACCAGCACTGTAAAAATTACTGTAGGAATTAGAGTAAATTTCTGGCAACCCGGCTGCACAGTAAAATACTGTATCGTTTATTTTACAGTTATATACCGATGTTTACCGTTTAACTATAGAATAAACAGTACAATATCGTGAAAATACAGTTTACTGTGCAGCGCGTTGCCAGTAATTTACTGTAAATTCCTCCAGTAATTTTTTACAGTGAGCCCAGAAACAGTTTTAATTTCAATTAAACTCTGTGACCTACATTTTCATTTCACCCACGTTTTGATTTGGACAGTAACCCTATGATGGATGACAAGCGTATGATAGAGCGACTGAAATTGCTTTTCGACCGAAAATTGAAACATTAAAAATGATGGATATTTGCAGACTATAAAAATGCAGCAACAACCAAACAGCATCATAGTGACGGAGATTTGACTCGAATGATACAAACAAATCCATGCAACCAAGTACTGGCTGTGAGGTATTACGATCATTTCTTTTGTTTTTCCACGTTGGATAATCTCTGATGAGGTACTATGAACTGATGTGAAATGCGTCAACTCCTCTGCCTAACGCGGTATGGTAAGCAATATTACGTAGATCTTATTACGTAATGAGTGAGGGTGGTGATCCCGGGGGAAACGTCTCCCGGAAAAAAAAATTCAGTGGGAATGTCCCCCCCCCCCTCCCGAAATTTCGAAGAAGACAAATATTCAACAAAGATGTATCGCAAAACAATGGGTAAATCACCAACCCATGTGAGATCACCTTCTGGATTACATTAATAAGATATATAAAGGAGAGAATGGACTATCTGACAGACCTTCTGCCTACCAACAACCCCCATCTAACCTACCCGATCGCCCTTTTTTTTTTTGGGGGGGGGGGGGTTCTTCATACATTCAGGTTAAACTTCAACTTCAACTTCAACTTCCTCTACAACTTGGGATCTATTTTTTAAAACAAAAAGTTAGATTGCAAATGTGCAAATATTGTAAAGACATACCATGGTGCATTTCATGATGTACTCTCACATCTATGTAAATGTGTTTTTTGTTTCCATTGGCCGCAGGACCGGGGGACTATAAGAGGCTGCAATAGACACGTTATAGTAAAAATAATAATGCTCGTTCGCATGCTCCCCCTTTCAAAAACCGTCGGTCCACTGCCCCTGTTTTTAAAACGTGTTTCAGCGAGAAATGGATCCTAAAAAAATTATTTAAGAAATTTATCAACAATTATCTTACCACTATAGCCTTTGGGTCCTTTATAATGGAACAAAGGACAATCTAAGTAGGTATAGGTATTATGTAATTAATATCCTTTTATGCTGATCATACATTTTTAAAAATAGAGAAAAGAGAAAAAAAGTGAGAAAGAACGAAAGAAAACTATAGTGGTCAAAATAACACTGAAGGAAGGGGATGACAAGAAAGAAAAAAATGAGTTGAGCTTCAAATATGCCGCAAGAACATATTTTCGGATCAACTATCATGCATTTATTGCTCCTCCATAATTATACTTCAAAAAGCCTACCAAGTTTGTTTTTGCTATATACATTATAACTGGGAAATCGCAGTCATGTGGACTCACCTTGATCATCGATCATAATTGCAAAAACTAAATTCAATACCTCAAAGCCAGCACTGTTTGTATTATCACCTCATTTGCCGTATCGAGTCTGTCGCCAAGCAAATTGTGTTGTTTTTTGCAAGTTTACAGTTAAGAAAAGGCTGTGTAAGTAAGGTAAAAATCATGAAGCTACAATGTAGCTTCATGTGTAAAATATAGGCCTATCATGCTTGTGCAGAAATTGCATTTCCTCTTTACGCGTGGCAATCAAGAATCACCGGCCGGGTCACTGTACAATTGGAAACGTGGGCGTAATTGGAATTCACAATTCACAAAAATGAAGGTCACAGAGTTTAATTGAAATTAAAACTGTTTATAGCGTGATAGCTCGCTCGGAAAATTGCCTTTTAACCGGAAAAGTCATCTTTAATTTTGTATTCCGCATATCTGCCTTCAACTTTTTACATGAACTTTGTAATAGTAGGCCTAGTACTTGCTAGCCCTTTACATTAGAGAAATTCTTGAGTCATGTTTGCAAATGAGATGAAATGTACCAGAGCTAGGCCTAAACATGCTAAAGATCCATTATTAAAATTACATGTACAGGATGTACACATCTACACGTCGTATGGAGAGACCAGACAGCGCGAACATTTTATGATGAACATGTTACGTGTGCTTTTAATACCACACCGTGCTTGAATCATATTTGAAGCATTTGCTGCCATTTATTTTTAGTACCAGTGCCGTGTGACTGACCATATAGTATCTGGTTATGTCATAATAGCCGCGGCGGGGGCTTTGTGGACAGATTTAATACCGTTAGCTCACTAGCTCCAGCTACATCGCATCGGACGTTATGAATTCCAGGCGAGCTCCTGGAGAGAGGAGCCATGACGGATGCGCAATGCTCGACGTCTATTAAATCAAGGAGTATAACTCCTTGGTCTAATAATGGCTACTGCATGCCACATCATGGTCTGGACGAAATCAACGCCCGACTGAACAAAACAAGCAATGGCTGAGTGAACTTCCATAATAGGTACATTTATCATTTAGTTTCCAATCTTGACAAATCCCTTCTTTCAGCAAGTACATGTATATGGTCGAGGCAAGAAGACATTGATGGTGTCTAAATATACACGCAAAATTCTGCATAATTATACTAAGTTCTAGACAGTTGATCAATATAACATGTAATGTAAGATGGTCAGCTTTTCTTGTCGTCCTGTCAGTGTTACAGCATCTATTTCATCATCGTGCTACCGGCTGCAGGTTCGTATTGCCATCTCTTTGTTAATAATTATGCTAGGAACTGGTTACTTCATGTATTGGCATTCTCAATAAACATAAACATGAACATGTGTAGAAACTATTCGCACCGTGGACGATCGGAATATGCCTACCATACTTACTACAGGCTTTTGCTAAACAGTCGGGTAACGTCGCGTCGCGTTGGTAGAAATTTTCTAACATTTTTCAGGAATTTTATGTATGGTATCTTTTTTTTAGCAGCAAAAAAAAAAAAAAAAAGAAAAGAAAAAGGAAAGGAGAGGGGAAAAAAAGGTGGCCTGATGGCAGCATGAATTCATTATTTGATTTCTTATGCCATGAATAAATCGATTGTTGGATTAATTAATTAATTATTCAATTAATCACTGTTTTATTGAACTTTGGATTGAAAACACAGAGATGTTTAATAATTTTAATAATTTTAGCTGTGTTTACGTTTTCCGGATTCATGGAATGGCCTGAGCTGCGCATGGCCTAGCCTAGCCCAGCTAGTGTCAAATTAGTGTCAAATTAGGGTCTGTGCTTGCAGACTAGGCCTAGCATGCCTATACACGTACGGTACGTGTAGGCTAGTCATGCTCTGGTCTACGCTGCATATCTTTTCATGCGTAAAGTGCTTTGCACTGTGTCACGATCATCGTCATCATCATCATCAGACATCATCCGTGAAAGTACAGGCCACCGGGATGGTGTATCATCGTACGATGGCTTCAAGTTCAAGCTCAGCCTCAGGGTCAGGGGAAGATGGTGACAGGTAAGCATTATATTAGTCTGTTAGTATCTTCAATTAATTTAATCTAGTTTGTTATACCTTTACTTACGTCTACTGACTACCATCGATCGACATCTTCAAGACACGAGTCAAAGATGTCAGCATACATTAACCCAAAATATGAGAACAATTTGTATATAGTGTAGATGCGTTCGTTTTGGGAATTATTATTTTTTAAAATAAGTTTTCGAGCAACACGTTTGATCGGCTGATAGACAACCAACTGCTGTATCCACTTATTTTTACTTTCAAACTTTCCTTTTGTTGCATTCTTTGTTTCCTTTCATCATATTCTCTTCCATCCTCCCTACCCTTCTATTCTCTCTTTATAGTTCGTGTTTTTCTTTGCATTATCCTTCTATTTTTTTCTTTATTCCCTTGTTTGTCGTTTTTAGCCTGAAAACGGGAAAAATCATACTGAGATGGACTCTTTTTCAATTTGTCCCCTCGAAGACACCTTCCTGAAAAATGTTCGAAAATTTCTACCAACGCGACGCGACGTTACCCGACTGTTTAGCAAAAGCCCTTACTACATGTATTCGCAGTACACGTGTATACTGCTCACCAACTGAAGTGAATGCACGTAGGGCCTACGAGATCGAGATATATAGTACAATGTTCATAATTCATTGTGTGTTATACAACTACATGTACATGATGTATCAGGTTTAAATAGCTGGTGCTAAATAAAGTGCTTTAATTCGTACGCCCAGTGGACTGGTTAAAAAGCTTTTGTTTCATTTCTAAACTCATAACACACTGCTAAAAGGCCCTAAGGGGGGGGGGGGGAGGGAGGGGGTTTGAACACCTAAAACACCCCCCCCCCGGCCCGGTAAGCCTATGCGTACGTCATAGGGTTAGGGTTAGCTTCATAGC
Source organism: Heliocidaris erythrogramma (assembly GCA_025617745.1). Lineage (NCBI taxonomy): Eukaryota > Metazoa > Echinodermata > Echinoidea > Camarodonta > Echinometridae > Heliocidaris > Heliocidaris erythrogramma. The sequence continues at coordinate 15,872,015 of CM046853.1, read as the reverse complement.
TGTAGCGTTCAGTCAGTATATGAGAGTCAATATACTGTAATGTATACAAATTTATGCACATAATATTCTCTGAGCACCTAGTGACAAGCTATTCCATAAATAAATGAGCCTCTAAGCTTGGAATCCAGTTTGCATACATTATTTGTTGCTATGCCTTAGTTGTTGCTATGCCTGGCAAGCTTTCAGGTTGTCGAGAACGACCTTTGTTTGAAAGGTATGCATAAAATATGCATACATTACTGAAGCGGTCTATTGCACTTTAAAAGCTCTCTTGTGAAATACATATTTTGTAAAAGGGTGGGGTCTAGTTCCCAAAATGTGACCCTCCCCAAATCTGAAATCCCCCCCCCCCCCGACACTGCCATAGTGTGAATGCGTGTTAGGGTAGCATGTTTCAGCTATACCGAGTCGGAGTATTATGCACTGCCGTTTTATGTATCATATTATACTTGTAGGCCTACTACGGTACTAGATTTTTACCTCAGAATTCGAATTTTAAAAAATCCAGCCAGTTTGGCTCGCTCAGAGCGGGAGTGAGGGAGTTATAACTGCAATTTCTTATATTTTTGTTTTAAATGTTAGTACATGTATTTCTTTAACGGGTGGGGTGGCTCTTGGGACTTTGGCCCACCTGTGAATCCGCCAATGAACCCCCAAAGTCGGGAAATGACCAGCATGTATCGATAAATCTATAGCCAGTACGTGGCATAGTGGTATAGCCATTGAAGGGGCTCTAGCAGTAGGGGGCACCATTATTGCTCGGTAAATCGATTACGGGAAGGGTGCGGGAGGATGTCAAATAATCTTTGTTGGCCATCATTATTCCAACTTTCTCTACTGTCTCTCTCTCAATCTCTCTCCCTCTCTCTTTTTGCAATTCGTTAGGGGATGCAAGTGCCCTCTGTGCCCCCATGGCTACGCCTCTGTACTTATCATACTGAAAACTCTAAATGTAGCCGCAAAATCCACTCGACGAATACAAAAGGCATTATATCCAGAAATAAGTGGGGTTTTTTAAAAATATTTATGTGATATCCAGAAATAAGTTGAAAACCAGTACACATTTTTTTAGTGAATTTAGTACGTCATAATTATACTCGTTTTCGGACAAGACTAATAAACTGTTCCTGCATTGAATTTACAGTGTTCTTCGAAGACCATCCACATTGAGCTCACCTTGACCGTTCTGTGATAACTCCTTACCTCGAGATCGCACTCTCAGTCCCTTCATGCTGACTTGGTGCACGGGTCCCGGGCACGGGTCAACTGGAATCGAATTATTATCGAACAGGTATTCAAAGGAAGGGTGATTAGATTTTAGTTGATGTGATATTGTACTTGAAATATGGATAGAACCTCCTATATATCATTATCAGAGGAATGAATGTACTTTACAATTGCATATGAATCAAATCAATGCAAGACAAATTTACGTGGCTATTTCACGTGGCCTTATCTTTAATAAGCCATTTCATGTCGTTTTTCCCTGAGGTTCATTATTCCGAAGGTTCGGTACTACGAAGGTTCGTAATTTTGCAAATGAATTAGCATTCATAATTCCCTACATCATTTTTTCGAGCCTGCGGAATAATGAATCCTATATCGTTTTGAGAATTATGAACCCTTTTTCATTTTTCGGAATTACGAACCTTATTTCATTTTCAGAATTTTTCATTTCGGAATTTAGATCCTTTGGATAAACGAATATTCGGAATAACGAACTTTAAGAATTATGAAACTTCAGAGTAATGCAACAAATTCAGTGTTCGGAATTATGAACCGTATTTCATTTTCGGAATTATAAACCCGCTGGTATGGATATTTTGTGTTTTGTACCCCTAAAATTGCCTTACGTAACAATTGGTTGAAAACTACCCCCCCCCCCAAAAAAAAAAGGAAAAAAAAGAAAAGATAAATGGAGAACAACAATAGTCCCAATATTTCTTAGCTTGAAATAGTCAGTTACATGTCGTTAAGTTCGTTATTCCGAAGGTTTGTAATACCCTATATCGTGTTTGGTGGGTGTTTTTCGACATTACGAACCTTTGGATATTAAAACGAATCTTCCCTGGAGTAATTCAACAAATGTTCTGAATTATGAACTCTATTTCGGATGATCTTTGAAGGTAGAGGTTTGCATGGTGGTACTGATAACGTTGAGAAGGCTTACGGTTAACCATGTCGTTAGTCCTGAAAAGGACTGTTGAGTAAGAAGAAGAAAGTGGAGAAAAGTTGAGAGGAGAAGAAATGGAAAGGCGAGATAGAAATTCAGAGAATGTAGAAGTAATCTTTCTTGAAAATGTGAAGTCCTGACTCCTGAAAAGGACTGTAAACCAGATGAGAAGGATGAGAGTGGAGAGGGCTCGACGTTTCGGACAGGTTGACTCTCCGTCATCATCAGTCTGTTCTCTTTTTCCGTTTTCAATCTATTACTTTTTCCTCCGTGCTAAACGTTTTATTGGGAGTTAATTGTTCGGTATGACAATGATTGATTTAGTATAGAAAACCATGCTTTCCTCTTTCTTGAAAAAGGAGCAAATTCGCAAACAGATTTCAAACCTCGGTTTGGAATGACTCATTTAAAAGTCAGAACTCCTTGGTCAGACGATTGTTATGAACAAGGGTAAAAAAAATATATACTGTTGAAGTGCTACACAGCTTATTGGGATATCCATCCATAAAATATTGCGGGTTTTTTTAAAGAAAGAAATAAGGAATAACCTATCTATCCCTGTAGCACCTCGAGAAAATGAGTTGCAATATTTTAAACGAATTCAATTTTAACATCTATCTTTTTCATAATTATCCCAATTCTCAATAGGGACTTGGAGTTTGTGTGGAATGTCATCACCGGTCTAGTCATAACCAGTAGACACGAAAAGGGAATGGAGTTCAGGAATGGATTTGTCCATGGTATGAGTTTTGCAATGATGGACTTCTGCCATTTGGTTCTACGAAGGAAGCGCAACATTTTAGCTGTTGCAGTAACGTTGTTGACCTCTCTCTTCTTTGGGTACTACATAGCTAGATACGAAAATGTTTGTGACTCTTCCACCACAAGCACTGTACTCGGGTCACATTCATATTACAAAGATCTTCCACGGGAAGTAGTACGTACACTCGATCGTGGCTGCTACCTCCAGACTTCAAACTTCACCCAGCACCAACATTCTGAAGAGCTTCTCGCAAAACGTAAATGTACGCAGAAAGTTCCTACCGCTTTGATAGTAGGTGCTGCTTTGAGTGGATCTGCAACTCTCAAGAGCGCCCTCTCATTTCATCCTGATGTAGTTGTCCCAGAGTTCGTTGTTCCCTTAGGAGACAATGACCAATACCTGGATATGATGCCGTATTCCCTCCCTGATCAAATCACTATAGGTGAATGCCAGGAGTTTATTTACATGCGTAATTTATCTAATGTCATGTTGGGAGCCTTTCATTCTGACCTCAAAGTCATCTTTCTTCTTAGAGATCCAGTAGCAAGAGCCATGTCGGAATACTTGGTACTGACATCGAATAGCAGCTCACAATTTTATCGCAGAAGTCTTTCACAATATTCAAATTTTTTACTGGGGACAACTAAACAGGAAATCCACTCGAAAGTAAAACGAAATATAAATACACGGTCTCACAAAGACAAAGATCAGAAAGGAATCATAAGGAAAGCAAGAAACATGGACAAAAATAAACTTCATCGGGGGAAGAGGAGTGCGACTGCGAATAAAGTCGGAGAAGGAAAATATGAATACTCTTTGCACATATCGAGACCCAGTGAGATCCATTATAATTTGGAAGACACTTTCGAAGAGACGGTGCTTCAATCTTCGTCTCAGATAGATGCGGTGCACTTTTTGGTTCAAAGAAGTATTTATGCGATTGGAATAAAGAAATGGAACAAGGTGATTCCGAGAACCAATTTTCTAATATTAGACGCCGAGAGGTTTGCCAAGAGTCCAGCCGACACCATGGACATTGTGGAAAGATTCCTTGGACTAAGGCAATTCTTTCAACAAGACTTCTTTGAATTTGACCTTCCAACAGGTGTGTTTTGTTTTAACTCACCGGTTCGATCCTGCGTAGAACCCATTCCTATACAGAAGCCTCCGCATTCTATTTCTGAAGAAGTCATTGCCCTCCTTCGACAGTTCTTTATACCTTCAATGAAGGTTCAAAACCGATTTTCTTACTCATATTTCCCACACCTTGGAGAGAATCCCTTGATATATACTCCTTTCAGATAGCAGGATTACACTAGTTACCATGACATCCCGATTACATCGCATTCCCCCATAAAAGTTCGCTTTAAAAATGAATAATATGAATGATTTATCCCTCATGGGGAATATCTTATCCATTGACTGGTCAAAAGCACTTCACGTGATCAAATATTTCAACCAGAAAAGCAACCCCTGTACGTTTTTTTCATATACATGTATCTGTGACGTCATAGTGAGATGATTTGTAACTATTTTCCCAGCTTGCTCGCGGATTTAACCCGAACCAATGGACTCGGGCTACGCACGCGATACAACGGCAGAGGAGCGTTTTAATTTCCGTTAATTGCTGGATGAAAATGACGTCATTTTAGTGAGGTCAGTCGTTGCTCTCGATGATGAAGTCGTTCCTATTTCTCTTTACAAAATGCAGTAAACTAACTTTTCAGAGGTGAGGGATATAGCACTATAACAGTAGCATAGATTCAATAAGGGTCTCCCAAAGGTAGTGTATAATTATATAATACCTTCTGTGTGTGAAAGGAATTTATGCAACGATATTCATGCTATTCATGCATAGCTTATTTAAAACAATGATGGTCAAATGACGAACTATGAACAAAGATTTTCACGGAAAACTATATTTCTTTCAGGCATTATGTTAACAGCTGTACCATGTGTTTAGGGCTTTTATGTATTTTATTTAACTTATATATTTATATATATATATATATATATATATATAATTCATATATGTACTAGATGTTTAAAGAAACAGATAATGCTCTGAATATTCAATTAGATTTCCACTTTTTTTTTAAATTAAGGCCACAAAATCTGTGTGTATCAGTAATTCAGAGCACAACAATTGTTATTTTGCATTGCGGCTGAGCTCCTCTTTTAACCAGTCATGAATCATTAATAACAATGAATACAAAAAAAAAAAGTTGGCAGAAATGACAGGTGCGATACACAATAGTATTGTTGTGTTCTGAATTTCATTACTGATACAGATTTTGTTGCCTTGGTTTTTCAAAACGCGACAATTTTATTGAATATTCAGAGCATTATGTTACGAATATTAATCAAGGAAATTTCTCAGAACTTATTCCAAATAAATTATATAACTTCACATTTACAATGTGAAAACCTCAGTCTGATATGAGTTATAGCCTTTTGAGTTAATAATGATCAAATGTGTTTTCTTCTAACGCCTATTATGTGTTTATTTCAAATGTGAAAATTCATAACTTATTGCTTATCTGTTTCGTATACACTATCCCCAGTGTACTTCATTGATTTTTCCGTTTCCTTTAGAGCGTCTTTTTTATAAAGATTGGATTTCCCTTTAATTTTCAGGAATTCATGCCACTCGGAGGCACAGAAAAGAAAGACATTGAAAGAATAGATATTTTGTCATTTTTTTAATGTTTTGGAATAATTTTCTGCAGAGCCACAAATAACTTTATGGTTTTTAATGAATGTATTGTAGAAATATTAATGTTACATTATGTTTATTTATTTAGTATTGATCATGATACAATAATGTAGACCAAGGACAGAACTTTACTAATTTCATTGATGAAGATTTCTCTGAAAAAATAATCATCAAAATATGGATTGTGTGCTGTATCACTATAAGTATTTCAAAAACACTGTTATTTTAAACTTATACCAATATACATAAAATAAAATATGTATATCGCGCGTCAGGGTTTCAGATGCAGAATGGTTTTAGATTTAAGGCTAAAGAAAGTGTCAAGTCTGAAAGCACAGTTTACACTCTGATACATTTAAAACTTATGTTGACTTGCACTAAGCCTAGTTCATTTTGATAATGTTTTATTATAAAGTGCAGGGTTTATATTGAGGGATACCGTTTGGTATTACTTGCTTAAATTATTGAATAACATGTGAATTGTTCAATGTACCACTTTGAACAGTCTCACAAACCATGTTCATAATCTCCATAATTATGAAGTTTATATAGGAACCAAGACAGTTCATTTATGGAACATGTCAGTTGCAATTTGCATCACTGAAGTGGTTCCTGCTTTAGACACCCATTACCCATAATCCTCACATTTTTTTGAAAATTTGCTCTAATATATTCTATATTCCTATTTAAATGTTATTAGTACATATTGTGCTCGTGAATAAAGTATTATGGTGGAATCATATCATCTAATATATTGTGCAGTTGAATGAATTATTACGGTGGAATCATGATCTAATATTTCATGATTAAAAGGCCCCATACGTTATATAGTTTTGATTTGTTTATTAAGTGTATTTTTTTGTTCTTGATGGCATTCACATCAGTAAAGTGTTGATATATTCATAGTATATGCCTAAATGAGTAATTTCATTTGAATAAAATGCTGCACAACTACTCGCTAATTTGCATTATAAAGAAAACATCATTAACAACTGTTGGACAAACTATACAAATTATTACTGATCATATTGTTTTGAAACTTGGTGGTCTACTCTATAGAAATTGATGTATTACAGGTGTTTTGAAAATATCCTTTTAAATATGTTATATGAAGTTTTATTCAAATAATAATATGCAAGACAGCCTAATTATGTATTCATGCTTTTATAATCAGAAAACAAAAAGAGATCTTCTAAAATCGTTAAATAGAATTATAGGTTTCATATCACTTATGCTACAGACCAAATGTGAGCAATCTGCACCTTTCCCTTCTGCCTCAATCTTTGTCCCTAATTTGTTCAGGGTTCGGTATGATTTCTTTGTGAAGAAAACACTCAATGTCATTGAATGCCATGATATTCTTGCATTTCTAACCATAATTCAACATACTTGTTGGGCTTTATTCAACATGAAAATTAAGAATATAGTATTTCACACATCCCTTAATTAAGTAAACTTGAAAGCAAAAAATTATTTTGGGGAACCAAAATCTCCCTGATTACTGTATGTACCCCCTTACGTCTGACTTCAATCCATATTCCTCGTTCTAAAACTCCGTCTAGTTTGAAGTTTGAAGTTTTATTCGTTCCACTTTTACATCAAAAACAATTTTTACAATAACGATTTTTATAAGCAAATTTGTCAATTTCAAAACATGTAGGTAAAGAACTCAAATCACGTACAATGTACAGTAAATAGGTAGTAAGTTTCGAGAGATATATGCACGACTGGCAAAAAGAAGAAAAATGTAAAATGTGGGGAGCCTAAATAAAAAGCATTGTTTGTAAATGATAAGGCTCCCTTATAGAGTAATTCTGATTAGGATGCAATAAAAAGCGAAGCGGATTAGAAGTTTCAGATTCACTAAACGTACAAAGAGAGCAAAGCTCGGAATGTGGAGTAAAGAAACGAAAAATACGAACGAGAAGAGAAATAAGGGGAAAAAAGAAAAGGGAGAAGAAAGCAAAAGTATAAGCATATGGAGCACTAAACTATACGATCAGACTGCGATTCGATTTTCGCATTTGGATATATTATTATAAACATGTTAAATATTCTTGGTTGACATTTTTGATAGTCATATCCAATGGGGCATTTCAAGCCTTCCAGTAGATGAAAAATTCCAATTAATCGGCTTCAGATCGGGGACAATCGTGCGGCTGGTCTGACTTTATCAAGAGCTATAGAGAGCCGATTCGCCTCCCAGATCCCACTATAGTATAAAAAGCCTAAAATACCCTTATTAATTTTAATTGTACTATTCCCACGATGAATTTTATTAAGGACTTTGTTTAACATCTTTTGCAGTTTCTTTCAAGTCGGATTGCAGGCTTATAGTGTTTGTTTGGGGTTTATTTTTGATAAAGTCTAAGATAACGTACCGTGCATATAACAACATAATCGAAGATTATAGTGTACCTCCTGATCGCTTTGTGTTAATGCCAGGGCATGAACATACCCAAATAATGTCGAGAAAAGGTATACTTTTGATGTCACTTTTGGATTTACTATTCGATTTGGATGTGTACCCAACAACGCAAGAAACGTAATCAGGGGCGACTCCAGAGTTCGTTTTTTTCTTAGGGGGCACAGGATTAAAACAAGGATTACATTGCTGACTTGCGAAAAGTTAGAAAAAAAAATCACATTTTCACAGTGGGCGGAATAAATCTTTAAAATGAAAACTCTTGACAAGCAAAAAAATATATTTTAAAATTTGTTTTGGCATGTTTCTTGTCCCTCGCCCTACCCTTCCTGAAGCCACATTTGGACATAATCAATATTCATCTAGGACTTGCCTTTAAGACAATGGCTGCCAGATTCTGCGAGAGATCTGCGCTCGATGCCAGATCATTTTCTTCGTCTCTGTCAATAAACATCCTTGGGCATGTTCATAGACCAACTTCTAAAAAGTGGTTTATTTGAATACCCCTTTAAGATGAGGAGTTACACAATTAGAAGAAAAAATAGTTATATCGTTACCATTTATTTTTACTTTTTACCTCTCAGCAACTAAATGAACATACTTAATATCTATATTGTTAGAATGAGTGATTTGTTTTGTAAAAAATGTATTGATTTCCGTCAGTCACGTTTCCTGTTATTGTCCCTTTTAAATATTAGATATTTTGCCAATGTATGTCTTTGAACAAGGTCAGTTTTATTGTGTCGCGGATCTAAAAGCTATATAAGTTATAGAATAACTACGATGTTCCGTATGGTACCCCTTTTCATATTTTCTAGAGCTACATGTATGTATCTCTCCCTCTCAGTCTGTCTGACTGACCGTCTCTCACTCTCGCGCTCTCTCGAATGAGCAGGGACTATTTTTTATTATCTGGCATTGTTGAAACTTTTAAATTTGAGAGCAAAAGAAAACTTATCATGCATGGTCATACATCACAATCAATTTTTCATCCATTTTTTTTTTTGCGAGGGGGCACAATCAATTACCTGAAAAAAAAAAGAAAATTTAGATTATCCCGATTATTGCATGTGGATACCCAATCGTTATACTGCAAAAGCATGGTTTTGTGAAAGGGGGACGATTTCCGTTCCTCTTGAGATAAAGGAAAACATATGCCACCCCCTCACTTTTGGCGCATCTGGTAGGCATGGTTTTAAAATACATTTCTTCTATCTGCATCTTATTATGTATGGAAACATAGAGGCCAAGTGAGAAAAATTAGGTTTTGGAATAATTTTTCCTTCCTTTAATTTTAGAGCACTTGAAAACTGATTGGAAAACTGCAAAATTAATTATTCTATTGTGGGGCGCAAAATCAATTAAACCCTACCACTTGATATATGAAAGCATCTGCTCCTTACTTCCAATACCTATGATAGGCGGAATTTCTACACTGTTTAATAACACATCGTATATTAATATTCGAGGGAGCGTAGATTTAAATGCTGAAAGTTTTCCTTTTAGAGTAAAGAAACCTTATTATAACTTGTTGTTTTGCAGAGTTAGTTACAATAGGGGGCCCATGGAGGTCAAACATAGATTTCGCCGCCCCACCTCACTTGAAATATAGGGGGTGTGACTTTATGCCCCTTCTGTGCCCCTTCTCCCCCCCCCCCCCCCCCCCCCCCTTTCCGGTGCACTTGGTTCAATAATTTCCCATCCCTTTACTCTTCGATCAAACTTGATAACTGTCGAAAATACTAATTCGAGCAAACAACCATGACTATCAGGGTATTGTGAAAAAACATACGTTAGTAGGAAATACATGTATACCATTGTATACCGATCATAAGAGATCCCGAAGAGATCGCAGTATGAGATTCATGTTTTGTATTCATCATTTTCTTTTACTCTCGAAAGAAGTGAGCCATCTACGGCACACATGCTCCTTCACGCATTTGGATTTGCATTAGATTCAGATTTAAAAACAGAAAAGAAAAGAGAAACATAGCCATGGTACAAATAGGTTTTGTTTCTCCCTTCTTTTTCCCCTTCATTTTTGTCAATTTAAATTTTTTAGAAATGTGTAGTTGAGTGAAAATGATTCATACCCATTTTAGTGATGGCATATTTGAGTAATTTGTTTTGGATTTTTGTTATAAACGTGGTTTCTATCGGTCACGTAGACCACATTTCCTGTCTTGGAAAGTCCAATAATGTGCCAACAAAATGCAGCTTTGACGATTTCCAGGGGCTAGGTGAATCCAGTCGTAGCTCTAAGATTCATGTTATACCCCCCCCCCCCCCCTCTCTCTCTCTCTCTCTCCCTCTCGCTCACACAGACACAGACACACACACACCCCCCCCCCCCACTCTCTCTCTCTCTCTCTCCTCCCTCATAATGGGGAATCCCAGTAACAATGACATTATGAATATTCATTATGACGAAACATCCGACGATTACAATACACTGAAACATGTGCTCATGAATGTCGTTGACAAGTTAAAGTTTGTGTAGATTTTACCCTTCAATAATGATTTGAGTTTATCTAAAATTACTTCGTATAATATTATTGCAAATTATGGCTGCTGTAGATAAAATTCATCATTATGTCATATTAATATCTTAATGCTACAAATATGTCTGTCTTTAATTCATTAACTAGGAAATTTTGTACTTTGTATTTAGGTGCTATAAATCCAAAAAATCAACTGAATCTTGCGGCGTTCAGGAAACCATGGGTCACCAACTCCACTCATTTCCAAACAAAAATCAATCAATCAAATCTTCTCACTTTTCGATCTATGGTTTCTATTGACCGTCTTTTACATTTTGTTACATGTGTATTCCCTCTTAAAATAATTATCATGACAAAGCTTGTCATCATAATCATCATAGGCTAGCTGTACAATTACCCCCATGAAAATTACTCCCAGGACAATTAGCCCCCAAAACAATTAGCCCAGAACAACTTATCCCTGGACAAATTACCCCCCCCCCCGAAAGTTACCCCCTAGAACATAATAGTCCCAGGTACCCCCCCCCCCCCCAGGACCGCCTCCCCATTTGATGAAGGACAAAGGCGGTGCTACCGTGGGGCTGGGGCACAGTACCCCGGAAATTTTTCTAGTACACCCAAAAGTGTTGTTTTTTCTTCTGATAAGTGTCCCTTTTCACTTCTCATATTAAGTGTCTGTTTCCTCTTATAAAATTATAAATTGCCTTATCACCTCGAAGTGCCCCTTTGTCCCTCTTTACTTCTGATATGTGCACTTTTCCTTCCTAATAAGTACCCATTTCCCCGTCTGATACGCACCCCTGACACACATCTGACAAGCGCCGCTTTTTATTTCGGATAAGTGCGGTAGCCGAAGCTAAATGTGACTTTTTCGAGAACATCGTAAGCGACATTGCTAAACACATGTAAAAATGGGGGGACTTATCTGAAGAGAAAGGGGGCATTTATCAGAGGGGACAAAGGGCACTCATCAGAAGGTAAGTGGGAAAGGGAAACTAATTAGAAACAAAAGGGGGGACTTACCAGAAGAAAAGGGGTACTTTGGGGTACATGTACTTGAAAATGTGGGGGAGGGGGAGGGTACTGAGCCCCCAATCACGGTAGCTCCCCCTCTGCAATTCTTAAGTTAGGAGGGAGAAGCTGTCTTGCTATGGGGGTACCTGGGGCCGATTGTGCATGCCAGGGGTAGCTTTCCAGGGTGGGGGTATGTATCCTGGGGGTGAAGGGTAATCGTCGGGGGGGGGGGTAACTGCCCTGGGGGTAATCGTCCAGGGCCCAGGGGTAGTTGTAATCCTAGCAAGACCAGTGTCAAAAAGACACCCTTCAGGAAATGGGGGTTCAAACACAATCATTTTAAGGGACCATTTTGTAAGTTGGGGGAATAATAATTTATTTAACATTTTCATGATAAAAAGATCATTCATTCATTTATTCTTTCCATTTTATAATTTTCGGATTACCGGTAAGTTACATCCACACCTCCACCTCTCTTTATTTCTCTCTCTCTCTCTCTCTCTCTCTCTCTTTCTCTGTCTCTGTCTCTCACTCTCTTTCTCTCTAATTGTTCATTATCTGTTACGGCTGAGTAGACCACATTATGGCCGTTCGAGTTCCGGGTGGCAAAATGTTTGAACTACATTCGTGTGACCTTGCTCTAGGCTAATACAGGGTGACCCAGTGCATTTTCCACCATGTTCAGAGCCCAGGTTTAATATTGGTGATTGATCCGAATCGAGCTCAAATCATTAGATTTTCTGATTGATTTGCGATTGGTCGTTAGCAATGAAACCGATATATCAATATTTTTACAATGTAGATCTGGTACATGTTAATACACTATACAAAGAGAAGTTAAATAGGATAAGACTTTGCCTCAAACGTTGCCATTTGAAGGTTTCGTGTGAATAAGTATAGTACGACCTACCATTCACAATAAAAAAACAACGTTGTTGCGAATAACAATCAGAGCAGCCCATGTCCATACAGTCATTATTCGATACCATACAATGAAAACCATGGAGTTTCTATAACAGAACTTGTTGCCGTGATGATTGTGGGGGAGGGGGCGGGGTGTGGGGCGTGGGACTGCAGCCCTAGAGAATATTCGGGCAACCGTCATGTCATTTGTGGCACCAGAGGTATCTTTTCCCAAGTTTTAGATTTTTATCCAGAATAGTATATTATAAGTGTCAAGTTTATCTCGCTTTGTTTCCTCGACAGTTTATAGTAGATTTTTATCCAGAAAAGTATATTGTAAGTGTCAAGTTTATCTCGCTTTGTTTGCTCGACAGTTTATAGTATAACTAGAAAATTGATATTCAGCTTCCCAGGCAAAATTGCGAGTATAACTATCATAAAAAATGATTAGATAATACTCTCTCTCTCTCTCTTAATATTATTGGTAAGTATAGCTGTCATTCCATAACTCATCTTTTGCATTTTGTCCGATCTTGGTGTTAAACAGGAACGCCGGTGTTAGTAGGTTTATACTCGTGGTACTCGTTGCGTTATGTATTGAGTTACCCTGTATTCTCCGAATGCCAGACAGTCTCTAGTAGATCCATGATTACTATACAACAGTCATGAAAATCTTGCTGTTCACGCGACATTAAGTTCATGGTCATAACAGCTAGGACAATTTCCTTCTTTGATATGGCAATTTATATGCCAATCGATGATATCATCAGGGAGGTGTACCTCCCTGCTGTCATGATCAGATTGATACTCGCATTCTTCGTGACATGGCTCTATCTTAATCTGTCAGAGTTATTTATTAAATATGAACCTATAATAAGAAATCCGTGGTCATTCCAAAAAGACCTATACAATGTACATGTTATGGTAAAGCAGCTAGGGCTTTTTCGTATGCTGCGCCAGAACTCTGGAATAATTTCCGTCACTAATTTTAAGTGCAAGACGAGCTAGTTGTGCAATGAAAACATTCCCTTGTATTTTCAGACCAAGGAGGTACTAGGCAAGCCTAGTACAATCTCCTTGTTCAGACAACCGTCACCGGCTCAATAGGGAGTTACGAAACGGGACGGATAGCAACAAGACGGGGGAGAGTTAACCGACCGTGACGGTCTTCGCACTCTCCTGTCTTGTTTTTTAGACGGCGACGCACTGCAGTATTCACGCCCACAATCGCTTTCCGCACGTCCCCAAGGACGCAAAAACGAGCTTACGATTTCAGGACGGGATCGGAGCCTTTGAAGACGGGGAGTCGAGCGAAAAATCCGTGTGCGCATGCGTGACTTCGAGTATCTCTCCTTCCCGTTTGATTTCAAGACTGTTCTCGGATAGTCTGCAAGCACAGACCCTAATTGACACTTTATCAGAAAATGATTGTGTCTGGAGAGAAGCCTAATTCAGCTACCTTCTGGTCGTGTCAACATGGCATATGGTAGTCTTACAGCGCAGACTCTCTTTTACGACTGACTAGGGTTTGTGCCTGCAAACGAGTTCTCGGGCGAAATAACGCCCGGTCTAAAGTGGAGACTGGAAGCCCTATTGTTGTTGTATAACTGACAATTGAGGACGTGAACAGTGTGCAGTGCGTCGCCGTCATCCACTTTTACGTAACTGATTGACTCTCCCGTCCTGTTACTCTCCCGTCCCGTTTCGTAAGCTCCCTAAGAAGATCAGAGATATATTCAAACCAGGGAGATGGGAGTTAGATAAACCAAAATTCGCTCAGTGTGGGGAGGGTGTCGACAAAAAAAATTTCGCCAGACCATCAAAATTCGCTCAGTGGGGGGGGGGGGGAGGGGGGGGGGGGTCGACAAAAAAAAATCGCCAGACCATCAAAATTCGCTCAGTGGGGGGGGGGGGGGGGGGCTGTCGACAAAAAAAAATCGCCAGACCTTCAAAATTCGCTCCCCCCCCCCCCCCGGATCCGCCACTGCATATATATATTAATATCTCTTTTGTTTATCATGTTTATTGCCTTCTATAGAGGCAGCCTCGGGATATTGATATACATGTATATGTGTGTGTGAAGCTTTCCCCTGCGTAGGCACTTACACTGTGTGCACTGAGCAACTGCGAACCGGTTGTTACTGGTTCTGCGTGGATGCCTGTGAACTTTAGCGAGCGGGTTTGTTATGAATGGCGAGACGGTGTGCATGCTGTCGTTGTACCCTGGTAAACATATTATATATACGCCGTCGGAAACGTTATGTGGAGTCTATCAGCTTTTTGCGGCGCTTCTTTTTCAGCACTGGATGTACACATTGATCGATCACAAGGTGACTATGAATCTGTTCGTTTTCTATTCGTAATCATATATTTTTATCATTGCTGAATATTGCATGTTATGGCGTACCAGTACTTGAAAAAAGAGAGATGATGATAATTATGAGCTGTATTGGTAGTGGGCGCGTCACTCCTCCGGTCACTCCCCCCACCCCCCGCCGCACCTTCTTTGTTATTGTTTATGTTATTATTTTATTGTAATAATCGATGAGTGATTGCATTTCCATGTTACTGGATATAGTTTTCAGTTGATTTTACAGCAGCATTTTGTTACAAATATCATGAGCAGGTCCGAATTTGAAGGGGAAATAATATATGATGGTCCATTATATTAATTCAATCTCCTTTAGCCTAGGCTATAGCCTAAAGGATGAACATGTCGAACAGGCCTAAAATGAAAATAATGGTCTGTAGTACTTCAAAGATTTAATAATTATCCCGAGAGTGATACTGTTGGCAGATACGGTATATTTTTCGACAGCCTGGAGAGCTGCCCAAGAGCCCCCCCCCCCCCCCCCACACACACACACGCCGAAAGAGCGCAAGTCCTGTTGGCCCATACAAAATCCTAAAGACTCTATTGTTATATCTTTTTACGCGTTAAGCGATAACTTTTTTGTCTTTTTTCGCTTGTTAGGTTTTTTTAATAGGTTTATAATAGATTTATTAAAAATCAAAGATCCCAGAGATTCTTTAAATCTAAGAGAGATGTTGAACAGTTTAACTTTTTAAAATTAAAATATATTTAATCAGGATAACAAGAATCAGATATAGGTACAAAATCTGTTCAATGGCTGCTCCTGAACAGATAAAAAGAAAATAGGCCTACATAAAAATACAAACAAATCATTCATGCTGACAATCAAACATTAATCAAATATAAATCAGCATTAAAACTAATTCATGTGAGAATAGTAAGCATCATAAATAGCAAATCACAAAAAGTGAATCAGTTTAATAATTCAACTTAAAAAGCTGAAATTTGATAATGAAACAAAATACTTTAAGAGTACAAATATGTTATAAAGAGAATGAAACATGAGAGAAGATAGAAGGGAATTTGGTATAAAGGAGAGAAAGAAACAGAAAGGGAGAACGAGAGAGAGGGAGTGATAATCAGAGAGTAAGGGCATACTCAAATAGAAGGGAAAATGTGAGATGTATATTATGGAAAGTCTATACACTACAAAATAGCATTATGCCATACAGGTTTAAAATATATTTCCTTATAATTACATGCGTTTAAAGATATATCCAAAGATTCCGCATTCTGAAGAGCATAAGGTAAATCTTTCCAAATTTTTACCACCAGCGTATATTTTAAACATTTGAGAGTAGGCTTAGATAAACCATATTCAACGTCTTGGCAAGCATATACAGTATTAACACCCTATCAAAAACCATTTCCACTTCATTGCACATTCGTATATTGGGGCACATCCATGAATACACTACATGCTGAAAGGTACCGACGTCTGTTATCAATGCCATGGATTGCCATTTCATTGATTTGATTATATTCAAGCTATATTTACGTTATATAGCCAAAATTACCTTGAACAATTCGTGCAGCTCTTTAATGTAGCCTTAACACCAAAAGAATGTTTCTGATTTGTAAAGAACAATGTAAAGGAACAAGAATAATCAATGACCGGCTCTATATGGTACATTCGTATATTGTATTCAAGATAGTAGAACTTATAAACTTACTGAGTTTTCTTAAAGTAAAATTCTTAGTTTACCATGTTAACGCTTTGCTAAGAGATTTGATATGACAATATAATACAATTTGATAATCGCATGACAATAAACTGACTTTTTCCTTTCAGAGAAAAAGGCTAGAAACACCATACTTATTTAATTTAAACAACAAAAGCTCATGGTCAATAATTATAAAAATCTATAAATATCAAGAAAACATGCACCAACCTTTTCCTTTTCAGTGATAGATTCATACCAATCATTGCCGACTCTGTGTAGACATGTATTAGTAGTTCAATGATTGGTTACCATTCATCAGATTATTAGTCTGTAAGTAAGACAAAAACTGAGATTGAACTTCTTTTTCAATCAGTTTAGCAATATGGCATACTACTGAAATGGGCCTGTATTAATTTGAAATATCGTTTTTATCACCATCATCACCCTTCCCCTTGTAAACAGGCGTAGTTCTAGCTAGTTTCCTATCTTCCGGCAAAATTCCACATTAATAGTTTTAATTTCATTTATAAAGTTGTTGAGAGAAATACTAATAAAAGGAACTGAAATTTGAAGTAGTTTAGTATCAAAGTTTAAATATCAGGACTGCTCTCTTTCGATATAATAGACATCGAATATCTTCTTTTATACCGTGACAAATTGATTTTAAAACAAAGCTGAAATTTGTTTACCAATATGTATCGTTTAATCTGTTACTGTCTAAGTCATGCATGGGGCTTCTCTTTCTAACCAAAATATTTTCAAAAGGGATCTCTTAATTTATATGTGATGTTTCTTACAGATCATAAATAACATGGTAATCCACATAAACAGAAAATTTTATTTTTATTGTTTTTTGTTTTAAACAAATTGTTATAAAGGAGAGAGCAAACCGATAAAACAGGACTTAATGATTTTTCTCTTTAGGTGACAACCTACTGTCTTTCAATTTATTAAAGGAAATGTTATATTTTTCCCAATATTTTCTGACATAATCACACTCATATTATATATAATAATTTTTGAAAGGCCTGTAATTAAAATGAGAATGTTATAAACATTGATGCAGAAATTATTTTAACAAACACGAATGTATTACCCCCAAATAATGGTTTGTTAATCATTAAAATGAAATTATTAGTTTTAGGAATGAAATATCTTTGTACTACATGTATATACAGTGCGTCCCCCAAAAAGTAAACAGTTGGAAAAAGTCTCCCCAGATATATATTTCTGAATCTTTTCAATTAATTTTAATTCTTGTGGATAGCTTAAGGTCCCTCCCATACAATAACATTAAAAAATCTGATTAGTTATTACGCTTGAGTAACCACTTTTGTGAAAGGGTGCAAAATTCAGACTTGACAAGAATCGGTATTTGTTCTGACTGGTATGAACAAAGTTGAAAACCGTTTGAAATTACGGTTGGAAAAAGTCTTCCCAATCAAATATTTTAAAAATATTTTCAGAAACATGTCTTAGCTGTGGTTAGCTTAGGATCTCCTCTACCAAATGACACTAAAATGTCTCACAATATTTTACGCTTGAGTGAGCAAAAGCCACTTTTGTGAAATGGTGCAAACTCCATTCTTGACAAATGTTTGTTGTTGTTCTGGCTGGTATGAGCCAAGCTGAGGGTCGTTAAAAGACTTCGAAACTTTATATTCTGATCATTGAAAGACTATTTATGAAAGAAAAGACTTTGTTCAATGTATTTCCTTATATATCCCATCAAAAATTTATGGTTGAGTGAGCAAGCCAGATGAAATTAAAAGACTCACCAAAAGTAACATTTTCAAACACTCAGCAAAGTAGTTAATTGCTCACTCAAGCATAAAATGTTGACGGGATGTGTAAGGACAGAGAACGGAGCCTGTTATTTCATGAATTGTCTTTTATTGATCAGAATAATTATATGGAAATTTCTAAGCCTTTACATGACTCTCTGCTGGGCTGATACCAGCCAGAGCCAATATCAGTTCTTGTCAAGACTGGATTTTGCACCCTTTCACAAAATTGGATTTTGCTCACTCAAGCGTAAAATATTGTGGGATATTTTGGTGTCATTTGGTAGAAGAGACCCTAAGCTAACCAAAGCAATGAATATTTCCTGAACATATTTTGAAACATTTATTTGGGGAGAATTTTTCCAACTGATAACTTTTTTTTCTGGGACGCATGTGTAGAGTGGGCATTGATCTCTGTCCATAAATCCATGATTACTGCAGGTAATTTTAAAGATTGGGTATCATTTTTACATC
The DNA here is from genome assembly GCA_025617745.1 of Heliocidaris erythrogramma. Taxonomy (NCBI): domain Eukaryota; kingdom Metazoa; phylum Echinodermata; class Echinoidea; order Camarodonta; family Echinometridae; genus Heliocidaris; species Heliocidaris erythrogramma. The sequence goes on along the minus strand of CM046853.1, from coordinate 15,853,224 downwards.
ATACATTTTTGTTTGAATGTATGAAAATATGCCCGAACGCCATGGCGAAACCTTTTTTTGGGGGGTGACTTTTTGGAAATATTCAGCTAACCTGTCGATATATTTGTTCAAATAAATAAAATAAATGTTCTCGAGGCACTCCTTTTCGACATACTTTTCCTATATAGATAAACATTTCTGGGATTTTTACCTTGTAAAGAAACAGAGAAGAAAGAAAGTGACAATGTATCTACAAAATAAGTCCATGCATCATTCCATTACGCGAATACAATGTGATCATAACCTGTAAATTCTGATCGATAGGCCTGCATACGTCATAGACTTTGAACAGTTTTAAGTTTTTGTTTTAAATCAGTAAATGCAAAATCGAATACCGCATTAGGTGTGCAACAAACAACGAACGGTGTCAACAAACTGCTAAGTATGGTCTTCAGCGAAGGTGTCTAAATGATAAAATTAGTTCGCAGTTCCAAAGTCCAATGTTTTAAGTTGAATTTTATTTGCATTTTGTCTTTCCTTCCTTCAAGGCGGTGAATGACAAGAAGAAGCTACATTACATATCAAACGCATTTACATTCCTGCTGCCATCAGAGATTGAATATACGTCGAGTTTGAAAGACCAGGTAGGAGCTGAAACACGAACTAACTGAAGATATTGAAGGCTTTTTTCTTCGATCGCAGTAACATTTTGATTCTCCTCGAACTCGACATCAGACCACGATGGAATCAAACCCCGACTACCCTCTGGTACCATATGAAGCACCGTCATGGACCTCGAAAATAAATGAAAATATGATTCCAAAGTATAGACTAAAGGTAAGCATATATATATATATATATATTATATGTAATTGATATTCGATTTGCTGTATCTTTTTTCCCCGACTTGCCTCTTTGTTCGCCCACTTTTTACTTACTTTTGTAGTCCCATCTGTCATCCTTTTATAAGGGTGTATTTTATTTATTGACTTAATAAGTATAGGCATGAATTATTTAATTAGAACATTTGCTAAAACGTGCTTATTTTCAGTCAGGCATTTATGATTTAGATGTCGTAAAGACAAATTCTACTTGTTTAAAAAAACAATTAAAATGAAAAAGTGAAGGTAAGCTTATCATGTTGAATGGTGAAAGAATTCCTTATTCATTAATATCTGGTTAACAAAATCATCACAACGATATGAATTTGTTTTAAAGGGGAAGTCCACCCTGTGTTTAGTTGATATGAATAAAAGCAGAAAATGAGAGAAATAGATTGGTAAAAGTTTTAGCAAAATCCGTCAAGAATAAGAAATTCTGAATTTGTAAACAACCAAACACGAATTGGCAAATCCGTAACAGATCATGCGAGCTCCTCTCGCATTTGCTCTGTACAAAAAAAATCATAAATTTTCATTTTCAGTTTCTCAGTAATTGCTAAAGGAATAGATTTGTTTCATATCGGTTGATTTAAAAAAAAATGATTATATCTAGGGTGCATGTATACTTAAATATTTTCTTTTTGATTTTTTTTTAAATTTATGATTTTTTTTTTTTTAAGTTTTTTTTTTTATTAGTAAAGGGCAAATGGAGGAGGAGCTCACAAGATACGTTATGGAGTTGCCAATTCGTGTTTGACTGATTACAACTTCAAACATTCATAACTTTCTTATTTCTTATCGGATTTTGCTGCTTCTTTTAAAATCAGCTTCATATCAGGGTTGAATTCCCCTTTAAGATTTTTTTTTTAACAAATCAGAAGCATGAACAGTTTGACAGTTGAACCTGCAAAAAAGAATTGTGGAATAAAGGGAGGAGGACGAGTATTAACTGAAGACGGTCTTCGCTATAAGAATGCAACAACCCAAATTTCGTGACAGATTTTGGTAGGAAGCGCTTCTTCATTGTTTGAATACTGTTTCGTGTATTTTTGTTGTATTGCTTGCTCGTTAAGCACTGATCCCGGTAGAAAATCGTATATCTGCAAATCAAAGTATTCATAACCGATGAAGAGATAGTAGAACGGTTACAGCCCTATAGCTAGAAGGTCCGATAGTTAGCGGGTCCGATAGACCGACACCCAATAGATAGAAGGTTCGATAGACCGAATGTACAGGAGGGTCCAATAGACAGACGGTTCTATAGGCCGAATCGGCGGAGGGTCCGATAGTCCGAAGGTTCTATAGATCGAATGTCCAACGGGGTCCGATAGTCAGAAGGTCCGATAGACAGAAGGTTCTATAGACCGAATCGGCAAAAGGGTCCGATAGTCCGAAGGTTCAGTAGGGGTCCGATAGTTAGAAGGTCCGATAGACCGACAATAACGTAAAAAAGGTAAAATAAGTGAATACAATAGGTTTTTAATAGTTTTATCTCATAAAAGGAAAAACGTAATGCCTTATCTTTTTATATGTGTATTGTAATAAACCGATGCACTAGGTCTGTAGGCCCACCCCCCCCCCCCCCAAAAAAAAAAACGATGTATTGGCAATGGGGAACGCTGACCATTGTTTGAAACATGGAAATCTTTATATGGTGCACACTAAAGCCCCGAGGCCCATCATGCCCGAAGCATTTTTTTTTCTAGTGGAGCAAGCTGAGGAAAGGGCGTCCCCTTCTAACACAAGTGTTATTTTTTAAACAAAGAAATCTTTATAGTTGAATTTTCATTAAATGTAACAAAAGATAAGATTCTGACAACAAAAGATTCTGCCAGATAAAAATGAAATTGTTTCAATTAGGCCCTACCACCTTCGTGGGAGGGGGGGCGTTTCCGTTTTTATTTTAGGGTTGTCAGGTGATATTTTCCTACCAGCTATGATGTCAGCTTTTATACTTTTTTAAATGTTCACCGACTACACCCATACTACTACCTTGTGGCAAATTTTAGTCTGTGGACTCTGTCGGGTAAATTATACCATTTTTTTTTTGGGGGGGGGGGGGTGGGGGAATTCGAGAATAGTCGGATACCTCACTGCCCGAATATTATGATATTCGGGTTTCTTGTTGCTGCAGGCCTAGTTTCTTGATTGTATGAGCGAGCAAAGCGAGCGAACGAGAGAGAGAGGAAAAAAAATTGTATCCTGAGGATAGGTTCTAGCGTATTGTTATTCCGTTCTCATAATCTTATCGGCATCTTCCGTTCTCATATTGGGAAGAGACTATTGGTCACTGGCCATTATTTCTGAAAATTCATCTCTTCAGCCCCTTTAGGTCAACTTGCCGCTCGATTATTATTATGTTTTCGGGTTGTCCGTCCGTCCCACTTCTCGTTACCGCGATATCTGAAGAATCATTTGAGGTAGGAACCTCAAACTTGGTACTAGTATGTAGCCCCATACGAAGATGAACTGATTAGATTTTGGGGTAAGTAGGTCAAAGGTCAGAGGTCACAGAGGTCAATTTACATGAAATTACATAAAAATTCTTGGTTTTTAGCACCGTTACCACGATATCTCAAGAACTGTTTGAGGTAAGAACTTCAAACTTGCTACTAGTATGTTTCCCTATACGAAGATGAACTGATTAGGTTTTGGGGTAAGGAGGTCAAATGTCAGAGGTCACAGAGGTCAATTTACATGAAATTCTTGGTTTTTAGCACCGTTACCGCGATATCTCAAAAACTGTTTGAGGTGAGAACTTCAAACTTGGTACCAGTATGTATCCCCATAGAAAGAGGAACTGATTAGATTTTGGGGTAGGTAGGTCAAAGTTCAGAGGTCACAGAGGTCAATTAACATGAAATTACATGGAATTACTGGTTTTTAGCACCGTTACCACGATTTCTGAAGAACTATTTGAGGTAAGAACTTCAAACTTGGTACCAGTATGTATCCCCATAGAAAGATGAACTGATTAGATTTTGGGGTAAGTAGGTCAAAGGTCAGAGGTCACAGAGGTCAATTTACATAAAATTACATGAAATTACTGGTTTTTAGCCTCGTTATCAAATATTTCTAGAAGAGTTTGAGCCATCAACTGAATTTAGGCGGAGGCATATAGGAGACGCAGTCGCATTCATCTTGTTTTCAGTTATGTTGCTAACATTCTTTGAGTAGAAAAATAGCATAACATTAGCTAAAGATTCAAGATGCAAACCAAATAACTTCCATGAGAATATGACTTATTAATATAATTGGCATTGGTTTATATACATAAATATGGCGATTATATTAATAACTAATTAATATCAATAATGAAAATATAATGGGCATTGGTAAATAACCCTAATAATGCTAGTGAGCGAAGTTTTTGCATTTTTGTTTTCTTCTCTTTCCTTTCTGATTTCTTCTTTTCTTTTTCTCTTCTTTTCATTTCTTTTCTTTTCTTCTTTCCTTTTCAACCTCTTCCTTTTTTGCTTTTTCTTTGATTGGAACGCCCCCACTTATTTTAACCACTTATTTTTTACCCACTTTTTTACCCTTTTTACGTTTTTATTGTCGGTCTATCGGACCTTCTGACTATCGGACCCGTTGGTCATTCGATCTATAGAACCTTCGGACTATCGGACCCTCCTGCCGATTCGGTCTATAGAACCTTCTGTCTACTGGACCCTCTCATACATTCGGTCTATCGAACCTTCTATCTATTGGGTGTCGGTCTATCGGACCCGCTAACTATCGGACCTTCTAGCTATAGGGATGACCCCAGTAGAACGTTACATGAAGGCGCGTATAGGCTCGATTCACTTAGCTCCAGCTTGATATACTGAATAGAATTTTGTACTTTGTACATGCTGCATGCATGGTAGCACAATTGCTATTCTCTTGCAAGCAAATAATATTCAATTCTTCATCGGAATCTAACATGCAAGGTCAAAGGTAATATTGGGAAGAACAAACAGGCGTTTATGCATGTCTAAATGCCACTTTGTAGCACTGTTTTAAAGAGAAAGCTTCTCCGTTTGCTAATTATCCCCTTAAAGAGTCAAGCAACATATTTGAGACATTGTCCAATTTATCATCGACCTATCCTTTTCTTACCATGAAATAAATAGCACAAAGCAAATATGTCACTTATAAACATTGTTGAAATAAGTCACAATTGAGTTCCTATAAATGAAGCTTCCCAGAATTGTAGATTATGTGCTGATCAGCACAATTGCGAAGCTAACTTTGATAACTTTGATAAGAGCGTATAGTAAATAGTGATGTAATAATAAGAATACAATAGTTTCGACCTTTTGTTTGTTTCTTCTAGCCTATGATGCGTTTTACAATCTAAAGTTTGAACTATTCTTTTCTTTTTCCTGCATTCCGACTCCTTTAATGATATTTAATGCAACAAACAATACATGATTTCAAATCACGAGTAGTTTCCTGTTGTTTAATCGCAGCCTTGCTAAGCCAAGAGCCTGTCTCGAAAGCGTCAACCCATCAAACTCATAATATTTTACCTCTTTTCCGGCATTCTGACTCCTTTGATAAATTTTGAATGCATGAAGCTATAATTTCAAATCACGAGTTCAGTAGTTTCCTGTTGTTTTCGTTTCTGTTAGACCAAGAGCCTATCTCGAAAGTTTCAGCACACCTAGTTCGTAAGATCTGACCCCATCTAAGTCGTTTGCGAAAATATTGTCAGCCTATCACAAGACATCAGCGTCAGCAGCAGCAGTATAGTAGTTGTAGGATGCAATGTTTATTGTAGTATTTTGCATATAGGACTCTTCGTTACACAATCAACCATGTTGCCATACCCCCAACATCTATATTTCTTATCTCCCAGCTGTCAACCGGACCAGGAAAAAGATGAGTAAATTAGCAGTTAACCTCCATAAAGAAGATATAATACGATAAGAACTACTTTCGAAAACAAAGGGCAATTTCAAAGGCCTATTGTACTGCCCATATAAATCAGGTTCGGATTATGTAATACACCATTGTAATGTTCGCACATTTCTAAAGGTGATAGACAGGGCTATTGAAATTGTCTTGAGTTTATTTTTCGAAAGTAGTTTTCATCGTGTTATATTAGTAATAGGCCTATGTATTGTATAATTTACTGGAAATTAAGCCGATTACGTGCTATAACCAAGCAGCTAATGCATGCATTTACGACTTTACGACTTTGTAAATATACCAAATGAATTGAATCTCCATTTCTATTTTATCTCTCTTATTTGCATACGAGTTAATTTTATTGAAAACCTAGCTATGTTTGTTTGAAGATTCAGAACGAGAATGTTGGAAAATTATGTAATAATGTCAATGATTACGACAGTCTTATTTTAATCAACGTTGCATGCATGTATGGTGCCTCCAGGGTGCACCAAGGAGGGGGTACCGGTCTTATTCGATTCTATGGGGGCATAAGAGCACGTGCCCCCTGCCGTCCTGGTATGGAACCTTCGAAAAAAAAACGAGTACCCCCTCCCCATAAGACAATGTATGCATATACATCACTAGTAGCCCAGTATGCCCTGCCACCACTAGAAATTGGTATATATTGACCCGTGTTTTATGAATTTCTGATTATTGAATGCATGGTATTTCTATTTAGTCTTTCGCATGTGATACTAACGTCTTCACGGTTTTACTCAAATCCCGTACAAAATGTCATTTTCAAAATGTTGCTGCTCGGTAAAGCATGTACAGATGGATGCCATCAAGGTATCATTTAAAAGCATAATACTTCTAGTTTATGGAAAATAATTATTGTCATATAGAGTACATTGTGTGGTTGCAATAACCCTATGTTTTAGGGTTTCGTTTTTTCTGGGACGCACTGTATGTATATACATGTATATATGTATATATATATATATATATATATATATATATGCAGCAATGGAAATACCACATGAGAGTCCACCCGGTGTAGCCCCCCCCCCCCCCCCCCCCCCCCCCCCGGGGTAGACCAACCCCGGGTCGATGAAGGAACTTAAACATTTTTATGTTTCTGGCCATTTAGTCAACCCAGGGTAGATAACACTTTCAACTATTTATATCACGATCATCCCAGACACTTTGTGTCCATTAAGTCAACCCAGGGTTGATAATAATTCCTACCGTCTATATCACAGGCATCCTAGTTGTTTTAGATTGTTGTCAACCCAGAGTAGTTTTTATGGCCAATTAGTCAACCCAGGGTAGATAATTCCTACTGTCTATATCACAGGCATCCTAGACGTTTTAGTTTGTCAACCCAGAGTAGTTTTTGTGGCTATTGTCAACCTTATGTAGTGCGTTTCGTTAAGCCATCGGTAAGAAATGAAAATAATGCTATAAATCATGTCAGAACTTCCGTATATGCTTCAGAAATTGCTACGGCGTACAGGAAATGCTTATTTACCTTAAAAATGTGAATTGTTATATTATTCCTGTAATGAAAGTGACAAAACCATCAATACTATTTCTTTGAATGCGTTTTTGATTACTGCGACACAATAATTTTATTTATATACTCATATTGCTGTATCATGCATTGCTCGATCCCACTATTTATAATCCTTATTTACACTGGGTTGACTTAATGGACACATAGACAACTCTGGGTTGACAATAAACTAAAGTGTCTAGGATGACTGTGATATAGGCAGTTTGGATTCTTATCTACCCTGGGTGGACCAAATGGCCACAAATACTAACTCTGGGTTGACAATAAATTAAAACATCTGAGACACCTGTGATCTAAATAGTTGGAAGTGTTTATCTATACCCGAGTTCCCTAATCGACTCGGGGTTGGTCTAACCGGTGGGGGGGGGGGGGGGGGGGGGGGGGGGGGGGGGCTACCCCGGGTAGACTCTCATGTGAGTATTTCATTTGCTGCCTGCATATATATATATATATATATATTCCCATGTACGGTGTATTTGGGAGACAGTTTTTGTCTTGCTTCTTTGTCCTCGTGTCTCCCTAATACACCATCTAGTAATAATGATTATTGTATCGTCCGTCACGGACAATGGTAAATATGTTAGAAAGAATCAGAATAAAAAGTCGAAGATAGGAAAATTCACTGAATAATCCATATGTATATGAGGGAACTTATACCCATAAAGCATTTCAGGCAGTTCCAAAGTTTTTATTCATTTGCATGTAACGCAACGTGAAAATGCTGTTATAATTTACATTTTTTAATGAAAATGACAAATAAACAAAACGAACTGAAATAAAACGCAACTAATATCTCTTGTAAATATTAGTCAGTCTATGTTTGGACTAATATGCTTATCATGTTTTCACGATAAGGACTATGAGTAAATTTGATCATAAGACTCCCAGGAGGATATTATATTATAATACAAATTTAGGATATTAGTAATTTTTAAGTTATATTTCATTTATTTTGATCAATGATGATATATCATGTGATTTGTTATCAAGATTACTTTCTGTCATTTTTGTTTTGTTTCTTTGTTTTTTCTTGCAGCTCGGGACTTTGAACACACCAATACAGCGTTGGCGCTTACCAGATATACCTGATGAGTTTGAAGTCTTCATTAAACGAGATGACATGACAGGCAGTGTTTTAACAGGCAATAAGGTGAATTAGTTGTAGATAAAGAAGCAAGAGTAGTATAGTAGTAGTAGTAGTAGTAGTAGTAGTAGTGGTGGTAGTGGTAGTATGTAGTAGTAGTAGTAGTAGTAGTATATAGTAGTATAGTAGTAGTAGTAGTAGTAGTAGTAGTAGTATAGTAGTAGTAGTATATAGTAGTACATGTATAGTAGTAGTAGTATATAGTAGTACATGTATAGTAGTAGTAGTAGTAGTAGTGGTAGTAGTAGTAGTAGTAGTATATAGTAGTAGTATAGTAGTAGTAGTAGTAGTAGGAGTAGTATATAGTAGTACAGTAGTAGTAGGAGGAGGAGTAGTAGTAGTAGTAGTAGTAGTAGTAGTAGTAGTATAGTAGTAGTAGTAGTGGTAGTATAGTAGTAGTAGTAGTAGTAGTATTCCATAGTAGTAGTAGTAGTAGTGGTGGTAGTAGTAGTAGTAGTATATAGTAGTAATAGTAGTAGTAGTAGTGGTAGGAGTAGTAGTATAGGATAGTAGTATAGTAGTAGTAGTAGTAGTAGTAGTAGTAGTATTAGGAGTAGGAGTAGTAGTAGATTATGGTGAGGAGGAGGAGTATGAGTAGAAGAAGTAGTATATAGCAGCTTTTGAAGATAGCAGTAATATTAATAGTTGTAGTAGTAGTAATAGTAGTAGTAGTAGTAGTAGTAGTAGTAGTAGTAGAACAATTAGTAGTAGCAACAGCTGCAGTATAGTATACAAAGCAGAGAAAGACTGACATATTTAAGTCCCAACCCAGGACAAAACTCTAGACTAAGAAGGAACTCCAATGAAAGCGAATTGTACGTACGTAATATATTAGTTTTTTCTATTGCAATCCTGTTTCCAATCCTGTTCACATCTCCCGATATATTTACAACGATTGCCTTTACCTATATGCAGTAGCTTAAACGCTGTATGCATCTATTGTGACTGCAATACATGACTACCCACTGATAGCAGAATGTTCATGCAGGCGTAGATGATTAGCCCAGAGACCCTATTGGCAGTCATCTATTATTGTTTATTTGCCAGTCATCTGCCAAAACGTTTAGACGGTCTAAAAAGAAAGAGTTGAATGCCTCAGAAAAAAAAAATATGTGAAGCAATAAGGAGTTAGCAGAAGAGATAGCAGTGTTCAGGAAAAGTTTAATATGTGTTATTAAAATGGTGTCCGCTCGCTATTCATAAGGACCGCTATTTATAGAAAACCGCTATTCATTTAACACGCGTTATGAATAGCTGTCCTTATGAATAGTTATTAATAGTGGTCCTTATATGAATGGAGGTCCTTATAAATAGCGAGGTATTTTTTCCATGGTTTGCTCGCTATTTAGAAGGATCGCTATTCATACAAAACCGCTATTCATTTAGTCACGCGTCCTTATGAATAAGTGGTCCTTATGAATACCGGTCATCATGACTAGCGAGGTTACCCCATTCAAATAATAGAGTGTGATGGTGCAAGGGTAAGGTCTGGAGTTACTCATTTTGAAGGAGGTGAAAGCAATTCTTAATTTGGAACCTAGAAACGGAACAAGAATGTACATCAGCATTCAGGCGGAAAGGTAGAAACTGATACCGATAAAATCATAAACTATGTTGAAATGTTTTACTCTTTCTTATACACAACAAAATACCCAGGTCCTACAGCAATCGATACATATTTCAAGCAAATAGAGAATCCTCATATATGTGGTACTGAAACGGACGAATGTGAGGAATTAGTTTTGATCAGTATTGATGGATTCACTGTATAGTATAGTATTCTATATAATAGGGAAAATGGGGTTGAAATACATGATCTTATTTTAGAAATTTAAATGAAAGCTATAAAAGGGTAAGTTAAAGGGCAATCCAACCTTTGTAATAATTTGATTTGTGTGAAAGCAGAAAAATCAGCGAAGCAGATCGGTGAAAGTTTGAACAAAATCGGACAAACAATAACAGTATTTTGTTTGTTTCTTTGTTTTGTTTTGTTTGTTGTGGTTTTTTCGTCTGTTGTTGTTGTTTGTTTGTTTGTTTGTTGTTTGGGTTTTTTGTTTGTTTCTTGTTTTTTGTTTTTTTTTTTGGGGGGGGGGGGGTAAGTTGTATCACTATCCATATGGGAATTTCAAATTGGACGAATCGGTACGGTTACTGTGATGTCAACTTTCCAACACACAAAATGACTAAAATGTCAATTTTTCAAAACTTAACTTATAACTTTGTAGGATCTTTTTCTTTTTGGAGAACCTATAACAATGTGCTATCTACAATATATTTTGAGTACTACCCCGTGGGAAAAGGCGCTCAGGAGAAATCGGAATTTAAAGGGAAAGTTCACCATTATATCAACTTGATTTTAAATGAAGCAAAAAAATGAAAGAAACCGATCAATGAAAGTTTGAGCAAAATCCAGTAAGAAAAAAAAAGCTATGCATTTTTTGAAGTTGTAATCAATCTAACACAAATTGGCAACTCCATGACGTATCTCTCCCATGAACCCTGTATTGAAAAATCACAAATTTCCATTTTTTTCTAAAGAAAACATTTTATCATACATTCTCCCTAGATATAATTATTTCACTTACGCTTTTACACACAACCTAAATGATACAAATATATTCCCTCATCAAAAACTAAGAAATTTTGTGTACGGAGCAAATCCGATGGAGATGAGCTCGCAAGACACGTCCCGGAGTTGCCAGTTTGTGTTTGATTGATAACAACTTCAAATATTTATAACTTCCTTATTTCTGATCTGATATTGCTCAAACTTTCATTGATCTGTTTCTTTGATTAACTGCTTCTATTTAAGTTTGGTGTACGACAAATATTTGACGTCAACTTACGTCACAATCGATTCAGCAACTTGCCAATTTGAGATTCGCATAAAATGTAGTGATCTCATTTTTCAAACATTCCTTATTTTTTGTCCGATTTCTTTCAAACTTTCACTATCCTCTATCTCTTATTATTTTCCCTTTCACACAAATCAGCTTTTTACAAAGGTTGGATTATCCTTTAAGCTATTTCCAAAGGAAATGAGTTACTACTCTTCTATTCAAAGTCGGAGATGCCCATAACTTTATCAAATACTGATTACAAAATACTCGCAACGGTATTGGCAAACAGGCTCAAAAAGGTTTTACCCCAACTAATGAGTGAAGACCAAGTAAGGTATATCAAGGGCAGGAGTGATATTCATAATGCCAGACTAATGCAGGATATGATATATTATAGTGTTTTTAATAACAGTGAAGGTGCTATCATTTTGCCGATGTTATAAGAAGGCCTTTCATACTCTAAAATGTATTGATGTATGTCTGAAGAGGTATGGTTTTAAAGGTACGTTCATGAAATGGGTTTCAGTGATTATAGTGATCCTCATCTTCATTTTAATATTATTATATTTAAATGAATGGTTGGCGAGGGATATATAACCATTTAGAAGTATACGACATGGATGTCCCTTATCCGCATGATTATTAATTCCTAGCATTGAAGCTCAAGCAAATGAGATAAGGCAGATAGGATTGAATTGGTTAACATGTGAAACATGTGAAACATGTGAAATACTGTTAGCGGATGACCTGACTTTATATAGTTAAGTCAGGTAATACAACTGTACAGTTGAAGTGATTACAATTTTTGAAATGTAATATGGTATACATTTAAATGAAAACAAGATAAATACTCTCTGGTTGGGAACAAACGCTCCAACAGATAATATTAGAAGTATGCTATTGGGAGAGGTTTTCATTAAGTTACTAGGTATCTATTTTTGTAATAATAAAGAAATAAGTTTGGATATGAACTGGTCTAAAAAGAGAATGTTTAGAATAAAACAAATGTAAAACCTATGGAAACAGAGGAAACCTCATATTAAAAGGAAAATAACAATATCAAAATTCTTTGATGATATCGAAAATGATCTATACGTCTTGCCCAAAAGAAAAAGTTCAAGAACTTGATAAAATATTATTTGATTTCAAATGGAGAGAGAGAGACCAGTAAAGGTTAAGAAGTCAAATGTAGTAAATAAAAGAAGGAGTTTTATATATGTTAGATATTCAAACGAAGATTACATCGTTAAGTATGAATTGGTTTTGTAAATACACTGAATTTAAGCGGTGAATTGAATGCAAATTGCAATTATATGTTTGAGTATTGGGTTGGAAAACTTCTTGGTGGTATAAATTTCATCATGAATTGTAAATAAAATATGAAGGATATATGTTTTTTAAGAGATAAGATTGATAACTTCGCAAAGAAATAATTTGGATGAATAAAGATGTAGAGAATTAAAAAAAATTGCTATTTCATAAGAATTAGATAAATTCTGATATATTTTTTGTTGGAGATTTAGTTTAATTTAATTTATTTGATTTCCAGGAACATATAATAACATGACAACAATTTTCAAACAAACATCATAACATAAATGTTATATAAACTAGAACCAATGCCTGGAGATTACCTATAAGAAATGATAATTTCTGTTTAAAGGCTAATGTATGGTAAAAATAGGTTAATAGGTTAATAGATGGTAAAGTATTTCTACCAGTTGATGGGTTGAGGGTGAAAATATTATTCAACGAAGGAAGATGGTATAGTCAGTATGCATGTATTCCATGGGCAGTTCAACCACTCAAGAGAACACAAAAGTATATTTATTTCAAATCCGAAGTTCTCTTTGGTTGACATCATGTTTTCAATAAGACAATTATCAGTGAAAAGAATATAAAATGAGCTGATCAAAACAAAAACCGAAGAATCTTAGAGCGGAGGAATTTTCGCGTAATAATTTAGGAGATGAATTTACACCTGCATTGACAGATGTGTGGCCGTTTAAGTTAAAAGATATAACAGACAATTTGTTGATCGATTTTCATTTCAAATTCATGTACAATATTTTGGCGATACCAACCAACTAATTTGTTTAAATGGAAGGTAAATGCCACTGATCTGTGTTATACTTTTAATCATCCAGGTGGCTCTATGCGTATGTTTTTGTCTATGTAAAGAAGTTACTATGTTTTAGAAAGAGGTTGAAATAAGATACAAAGATACTTCATGGGAGCGTTTCATCAATTGTTTTGTCAGTGATTTTTATCGACAAATTTGCTCTCAGCCCATCAAATGCAAGGATTTCAGTAGCTTATAACAGTTGTCGGTAAAAAAAATCACTGACAAAACACTTGATGAAACGCTCCCCATGTCTCAATATTTTTAGTTTAAACCATTTCATATTACATGGTAATGACTTTAGGTCAAAGAAGAAACAGGATGTTTATATAATTTTGAATTGTGCACCTTTTGCTATTTACATAGGTTTGTGGGAAAGGAACCGGAAAATAAAATAAAAAAAGAGACTTTTAAATATTATGTTTTTTTATTTGGTTGACTACCGTCTACAAATAGAAGAATATTCTTGTATAAAATCATGTTTAACTATACAGAAATGGAAGCAAATTCTTGGAATGTAAAAATGTATGCATCTTAATGAAGAAATAAAGAACACCAGAAATTGTTATTAAATTTTTACAAAACATTAAAAAAACTACTATAACATTAATAGAAAGAGGCACAAACACAAAAAGAGACAAACATAGCAAAAGTAGGGCAGTTTTGTAGACCTATGTAGTACGTATTGCATAAAAATAATTGGGATTAAAGATGAAAACAAAAATATCGTGATTTTCTTGTTTCATCGGCAGGTGCGTAAGCTAGAGTTCCTGATGGCCGATTGTGTCCACAAGGGATGCCAGGCCATTATTGCCTGTGGTGGAATCTTCTCCAACTCGTGTCGAGCTGCAGCCATTGCAGCAAGGCAGATGGGACTGGATAGTCACCTACTACTCTGGTCTAAGGGAAAGGTGGGTAGCACTTAAAGAGGCAAGTGTAACAGGGGGCGGGGGGCACCCGGCAACATGGGGGAGACACCTAACATACCAGGTGGATGAAATGTGAATGTGAAAAGCCACCAGTATGGGAGGGTGTGGGAGGGGTCTGATCATCTTCTTTCTCTCTCCTCTACTATTTTCTTCTTTTTTGCTATTCGATTACGGGTACGCGTTCCCCCCCCCCCCGTGTCCTCCCCCTGTATCCTCCCCCTGTGACCTCCCCCTGTGCCCTCCCCCTGTGCCCCCGTATATACCTACGACACTGAAACGGATCTTCCTTGAATACCATGTATACCCCTATCCCTGTCCTATGTTTGAAATCCATCCGTTACACCGTCAACATCAGGGGTGTCATCAGGGGTGGCAGTTAGTCAGTGACTGAATCATTGAGACACTATATATCAAACTCAGATGTTATTCTACTGCGACTAATGTTATTCATTATTATGGAAATAAACTTCATGAATATCTTTTCAATATATCTTTCAATATATCTAGTAGCAAAGTTAACACCTATTTACAAAACGGTCAAAATATCTATCCGATAATACAGACCATTTCGGTTCTACCAGTACTGGGCAAAATCTTTGAAAAAAATGATAGTAATCGTATATCGATTTTTTGGAAGTGAATAATGTCCTTTTCAAACTCCTTTTCAAACTTCGTAAGAAACATAGCACTGAATTATCGTTAATTAATTTTGCAAATAAACTATTGCAAAATATCGACGAGCGACTTCAAAAGGGCCATGATACTATATATTAAACACAAAATTCTCATTTAAAAACTTGTCACACCATGGAATCCGAGGAGTAGTTTAAGACTATTTGTGTATGACATGGAATATATTATGTAAACAGACGGTTGGTACTACAAAACCTAAAGATAACATTTAACAAATTCATAGTGACGAAGCTTTTCGACCTGCACTCATCGGGTCACAACGCAGGAATGAGAGAATACAAGAAAATACAAAAGTCAAGGAAGGGTGTGTATAGCGACCCGGGTAGGATCCGGGCACGCTAGAATAATCGAAGCGCTTGGACAAACTCCTTTTGTCGGCACAATATATTATGTGGTGTCCCTCAATGCTCCGTCTTTGGACAAACGTGTTTTTTTTTTTTTTTTTTTTTTTTACTTTATATAAATGATTTACCTAACTCCACAAACCTTTTCAATTTCAGATTATTCACTGATGACACGAACCCTCTTTTTAATTTTAGTACTGAACGAACAGAAATTGGTTTGGAAATTGTAGGTGCAAATTTAAAGGAAGTCCAAGAATGATGTAAAGCAAATAAAATCACAACAAACATACAGAAAACGGGATATATCATTATGAAAGCCAATTATCGGAAATGGTCTGTCAGAATGTCAGTATAAGACATTAGTGAGATATTTGTCGCATCGTGAATATTTTTTTGGAGGCATTCATGTTGATTTTTCACCTTTCAAGGAAAGAACATTATCAGAAAATAAACATGTGCATACGAAAAAAAAATAGGCATTCTGTTTAAGTTAAGAGAATGTGCTCCTTATACAACCTCACATCTCTTACTATTGAGTAGAAGTATGGGGAGTACATGTCACTTGAAAATCGTTCTAAATTGTATATATCTTTGTTTTAAAAAAAGGGCAATGAGAGCAATTACTTTCAGTGCACTTATAACGGACTCCAAACCTCTTTTCCAAATCCAATAGGAATATCAAATATTTGTTAAATTCATGAACTTCTTGTATCAACATTTATTTATGATCTGGTAAAAGGTATTATTACCACATTCTTTAGTAGATTATTAACAGATGATACAACACTTATACGCAACAAAATGTAAGACAAGTCTAGGACAGATTTGCTTTTCGTATGATGGAACAAAAGTGGTCTCCCAGATGAAATCAGATCAAATACTTCAAGGTCAACGTTTCTTAGGTCACAGCTTTCCAGCTACCTTCACAGTATATGATATTGTGAGCTCAAACCTCCCTTTTTTAATCTATTCCTGTTTATCATATACATTTGCTTGGCAATATTCATAGTTTATAAGCTTTCGCTTTTATATATTTGTTTTTTCGTCTACACTTATTTCATTTGTTTTCCCCATTAAATTGTGTGCTAATTTTTATATGTAACACGCACATCTGTATGATTGCATGTCTTATCCCTGATACATTTTTGTTTCGCTTCGTGCTTGGAGTTCTTTAAAGATTTTTTAAAAAATGTAAAAACGTTAAAAAATATTGTATTATTTTAGTATATTTTGCATATACAAGACAAAAATTGTACATGCAGATATCAAAGAAAAAAACAACAACAAGACAAAACATCATGCCAGAGAATGGAACTAGGCTCGACTAGCACGTGTGCGAACTTGTAGATCCAATAACAATTTCACCTCAATATTTGTATATTACACATACATTAAATTATGTATATATCATGTATATTTATTTGCATGTAGGGCTATGGCAACATAATTGTAAATCCATGTCTATTCATATATATATATATATATTTATATATATATAATTTTGCTCTTTATATTTGTTTTCTTGTAACGATATTACTATTTTCATTGTACGAGTGTTCATAGTATACTTTCATTTATGTAATGTGTTGATAATAATTCAAATAAACTATACATGTGCAAACATATACGCAAATATAAATCTATAATTTATATTCAAAATAAATTGCTATTATGCTGCACGCGAGGAATAATATGGATAAAATAATTATGTAGTTTAATTTTTTTCGTGCAATGACAGTGTTATTATTTACCCTACGTAACCATCCCGCTTCCCCTCCCCGTCCCCTCTGTGTATTTGCTTCTTTGTCTGTCTACATTTATATCTAACTAATCTGCATTGTCTGTATACGAGTGGTTTGCCAGTCTGTCTTTCTCTCTCCCTCTCTCTCTCTCTCTCTCCCCATACACAGAAAAAACCCTCTCAGACAACTCGACAGCATAATCCAAGAAGAGGACGTTTAGGTATATGCTCATACTTTTTAATCTACATTTTTCATTCTTTAATATACTTTATTTAGGACATGCCGTTTACAGGGAATGCTCTACTCGACCGACTAGTGGGATGTAACTTCTATTTGATGCCGAAAGATTGTCCATTCCAAACAGACGTGTATCCACGCATGCGCCAACTCTACGCGCACATCTTGTAAGCAAGAAGTTCTTGTTTCAAAATCAACTATCGTTTTATTGAAATCAAGATTGATGGTTTAAGATGATAATAATTCTGAAGCAGTGAGAGATCAGAAGGTTCTGCTAAGCTTCTGTTGCCTACTTTTTAATCAAAGAAGAATGAAACTAAAAGCATTTACAGATAATCAATGTTATAGATTTAAGACGGAATTACATAAATAATTAAATTTGTAAACGGAAGTGTGTGACATTTAACATTCTTTCTTTCAAATTGTTTCAATACAGGAAAACATCCAAGAAGAAAGCTTACCAGATACCTTTCGGAGGAACCAACGAAATCGGAGTTTGGGGCTATATTGATTGTTTTCACGAACTAATGGGTCAGGTTAGTGTATAAGTATGAATGCCATTATTTCTTATTATTAATGAATAAAGTATTGTTTTGTTATCATGAATATCCCTGCTATGATTACTATATTACAGTTACCATTATTTTGATTATTATCTTTATTTCTCAACGATCAAGCATCTATATAAATGAGAGAAACGTAGATTTATTAATATTTTAACAAAGAATTTCAAAGCTGGTCACTAGAAAAGAATATTACTCAAGTCATCAAGTCATAAAGGTCTTGAGTTAAAGCTGTCAGTATTGCAGAAGTCATCATTTCTCCAATACGTATGCTTCCCATTTCTTATACCTGAATATTTGAATGAGAAGCATTATATATTGTAAAGGAAAGTAATAGAGGTAATTTTTTTAATTCCATTACAGGGTCTAATAGAATCAAATTTCACAGATATCGTCATTGCCGGGGGAAGCGGTGGGTCTGTGCTTGGTCTTGGGATAGCAAACTACCTGACAGGCAGCAAATTAAAGTAAGAAAATCATTTTATCAGTATTATGTATTTAGGATTACACCTGTTGCAGCCACCCCCCCCCCCCCCGAGGGAGTTCGCCATTTAAAAAAATTGTATTAATGAAAAATAATGACGATCCTGGGTAAACAAGACATTATTATTATTTATTAGTTGTAGTAGAAGTATTATTTTTTTAATTATTATTATTATTATTATTATTATTATTATTATTATTATTATTATTATTATTACTATTATTATTATTATTATTATTATTATTATTACTATTGTTGTTATTATTTATTATATTATTGAGTGAGATTGAGTGACATTTATATTCTTGCTATATTTTCCTTTTTTATTTGTTGTATTTATACTTGTGGCATGTTTATTTCTTAAAGGAATATTGATGCTACTCATCTATACACTCTGAATTGGACGAAAAAGAACAGAATACATGCAGACAACGGAGGAAAATAACACCCGCTGTTATGTCAGTAATCACTCAGGAAACATCCCTAGATCTTACCTTCAAATAATTATAAACTTGGTTGATTAGCAATGCAAAGTATTCTCTCGTTGCAAGATATCTGAATTCTTGCAATGTATAAATTGGCATGTTGCGTGTCTCGTTTAATTTGCCTACAAGCTTTAGAAGGACATTTTAATCACTTTAAGGTGATCCTTGCTTCATTGTGATCGAAAAGAAAGAAATTTATCAACCATTCGAATAGATCACCTATCCCTCGAGAGACTATACATGACTACCGATATGCTGTAATGTGATGTACATGTATATATTTCATACAGGATTCACGGGATGGCTGCATGTCTAGATAATGAATATTTCCATAACGAAGGAGACAAGATTCTGAGAGCACATGGTCTACAGGCACAAGACGGTAGTGGTGTCAAAACAGCCGATATAGTTAACTTTCAAGAAGTCGTCGGAATTGGATATGGCGTTAATACACCCGAGGAGATGGGTAGGATTCGATTGTTTTCATTATACGAAATAAGAGTGTATTATATTTGTTTTAACGTTATAGAATCTGAATATGATCTCATGGATATGAATGAGAAGAGTTCGTGATTGATTGTAATGTAGAGATAAATGCACTTCGTTCTCCTTTTCGACCTGTATGTCGCACATTAAAGTTTATTATGTGAAATTGATCGTGCAATAAGATGAAATTATTTTGATGTTTTCCTCTGGTATCAAAGAAACGTTCAGCCGAGGTGATTACAATTTCATAACATTCTTTTAAAGGAGTATATTTGTTAATGTTATTATCCCTCTAATATTCTTCGCATTGTAAAGGAACTTGACTATGTGATTCAAACAGTTCTGTAATAAATAAATCAGTGATCTTGTCAAATGAACAAATTGCTCTCGCTTAAAACGTATAATCGTTTGCATACCTCCCCCCCCCCCCTTTGTTCGAAAAAGTGATTTAATTAGATGTATTCTCCCTGGCTTATTCTTCATTCTCTTTGTTCTAGAATGCATCGAGAAGATCGCCACAAACACCGGAATCTTTGTCGATCCAGTATACTCTTCAAAAGCTGCATACCATCTTATTAAGATGATGAACGAGAGGCCGGACTCACTCAAGGGAAAAAAGGTTCTGTTCATCCATACAGGTGGGTCATAAGAAACTTCATGGTAGAGTTCAGTGACCAATGATAGGCAGCATTATAGGAAATTATAACACCTTTCACAGTGGAAACTCTGGAATAAAGAAAACTTTCGTGATAAACTCTCATTATAACAAGGTATATTTGCCGGTTCCACAGTTATATATATATATACTCTGTTGTTTTGAAGCCCTTAAAGTGGCATTAAACTGGTAAAACTTGAAGAGCACCATCATACAGTGACTGCCAAATTAAGATTGTTATTTGAAAATAATCTGCGTTTTATTTTGAATTTTGACAAACAGCTCGTTCGGATAATAGTCACATATATATTTCAAACTATTATTTTTGACTTTGCAAATGTGGAAATCACCTACAGGTATATTTCTAAGCTTCTACAAACTAGAATGAAGCATGATGGGAAAATGAGAGGAACAGACACTTTTCAAATCCTGTTAAAAGATGGAGCCAGTTGGAGCTCCAGTTTAGTTCCAGTATAACATTGTAATTTCCTTGGTCCCAAGATTCCACTGTATTACGTCAATATTTTCATGCGCGATCATGATTTGCAAGATAGTTGGATAGTTGTGATTGGACAAAGCCTACATGTTATTGTAATGAGGTTAAACGTCACACGTCATCTCCAACTTTCTTTTTATAAGTCTTCAGTAAAACATGATAAAATAAATATTAGAGGCACTGCATTTTCCTCTTCGAGTCAATAGTATTTTTTTTAATCAATAGTTGGTTTATAATTTTATATATTTTTCTGTTTTCTAAATAATCAGTGTTATTATAACTGAATATTACTTCCATCTTTTTTTTTCTTTGGTCTTAGACTATCCAGTTTGATATTACGTTCATAATGGTCCTTCTCTCTCATAATAGGTGGTGTATTCGATCTTTTCAGTGGTGTCTTTGCCTCGAGGATGAACGCCAAATCTTGCGCGGAAAACAGGGTATATGACTGGATGGAACTCACAGACGAAGTTCCAACTATTGAATGATTTAATATGACAATAGTTTGATGAATCTAGATTTATTTATTTCTGTTATACTTTGATACACTAGATATTCAGTTAAAATTCAAAATAATTGAACGTAGCTTTTAATCTATTTAATACTTTTTTTACCTGTCTTCCGTGCGAAGTACTTGACAGCTGTTACGGCCTGAGAAAAATCTTCTTTACTAGGTACAAGAACTTGGCCATCAAAAAGGAAAAAAATTCAAAGTTAGGGAAGAGAGGCATTGCCCTCCAAAAAGTTCTTATTGTGGCATAGAAACTTAAGGGAAGAAGAATGAAGAAGGAGAAAGAGAGAGAAAGAGAGAGAGAGAGAAGAGAAGAGATAGAAGATAAGAAAGAGAGAGAGAGAGAGTCGGAAAGAAGAGGAACATGGACGGAGAGATAGTATTTGTGAAGGAAAATGTTTTTTACCTAGAAGTATACTTTTCCCAGTTCAGGCATGCTGATCGAAGCGATGTGCTGCTCTGTTGACCCCCTTTTCGATCCTCCTAACCCGCGGAATCATCCTCTGATTATTGCATGGGAAAATCTTGCTCAGCAAGCTGCACGCTTGTGTCGACTTCCCGCGCAATCAGAAGACTATTCCGAGCGTTTCGAGGATCGACCAGGAGATCGACAGAGCAGCACAGCCGCCTTGAAGGCTACCCATCATAGGGCGGAAACGATACTAGTTTAACTCCTATAGTAGACGACCAGTAGCGGTTCCAGGATGCCTTTTACCTTGGGGAGTAGTATTAAAATCTTGCCAACCCTCCCAGACTTGATAAGATGGGGTGAGTGTAATGAGATAGCAAGAAGTAGTGATTTTTTTCTTGGTTGCTAGTGCGATATTGGATCGATCATTATGCATACGCTGCTAATTTGGTCTTTCAAAAAGCTTGCTTAGTAAGCTCTGGGTTGTAAGCGGTGCATTCCAGTAGGCATAGTTACGAGACCGAATGTCGGTCTTGTGAACCCTATATAAGAAAGGGTGTCAGAATGTCCTCGAGACCGACATGTAGTGTTCCCGTTTCTTACAGGGCCTGGCCAATCGTTAACTATTCATTGCAATACTTTTTATAACAAGCTTTATCCCAGCAAGTGAGAAACAAAAGCTCGTGGAATGATGTTGATCTTTCATTAAACAAGTTAACCTTACGCCAAAAAATCACTGCTTTTGAGGAAGACTCGATACTAAACGCACGATTGTTGATAGATATTTTTATTTGGTAATATTTTATTTTAAAATGGTGAAGATGGAGGACTCCCTTCCACCATAATGGATATTAAGGGACTACCACGTTTTTAACAAACAATGAATGTGTTGATAAAGATCATTCTTATTCTAATGAAAAAAATATAACATTATGTTTTGCAGATGTTGTGCGAGTTTTGATGACGTGAAAGTTTTATTTTTTACTATCTAAGCAGCTTACTGTTAACGGATTTTGATGATGTGTTTTATATAATGATGTGTATTTTAATAATACGGTAAGCGCAGTATCTATATTGTACTAATACGTTAATGATGTTGTTCATAGATTAATTGCAGAAACTAGAGATATCTTACCCTAGCAGCTGACCACTGCACAAACTCAATGCATTGAATGTAAAGATGCATCGGATTTCTCCTTAACACTGATACGAATTGAACGAGGCACAGCAAAGTGCAGTGTATGCACAAACTACAAGCCGTCTGGTTAGAGCTAGAAAGGAGTAAACTCATAAATCTATACATGATTTACACCCTTCTGTCTTTCAGCAGACGATGACCTAGTTGTATTCACTCGTAAAACTCGTAAATGAGTTGTTTAACGATCTAGACAGCACAATGAAAACCTGAAATGAACTGGGTACCACTATATGAGATGAAACATTCATGCATGGGCTATGTCAGTCCATTCTGAGACGGAATAGGGAGGGTCCAAATTTGCAGAATGTTTAGCAGACAATTTTCTGCAAAATAATGATTTGGGTCTTATTTGCGTAGGGTAGCCACATCAGTATTAATACTGCTCTTCCTGCGGGCCCTGCAGGAAACAAACAACAAAAAATAAAATTAAAAATGATAAGATCGCTTCTCAGAGCTGTGCTAAATATTCTCTTCATAAAACACCAAGAGCAATGTCAATGCTCTTTGTTTTTAATTTTTGATTTAATCTTTTATTTTTGTATAATAGTTATTAAATTTCAGTTGACGAATTGCCGTCATTACACGTGGAGCAATAAAATATAATTATAAACATTATGCATTGTGCCATGCAGGGTATTAAAAATGTATCTTTTCGACGAAGTGCATCTCTTTTCAAACGTGTCGAAAAATTAAATGCAATTGATTTGTTATGTTTGGGTTCTTTGAATGTGATTCTAACAAAACTGAATATGAATGTCTTTCCGCGCCATGCGATCGACTAGGACAATATCTTTGAGAAGAAAGGATAATAATATGGATTTCTGATATGAATGATTTAACCTTATATGCTGCTGTTATATATCCTTAAATCCTATTTAAAATGACACCTGGTGATAAGCTACAAATAATTATAAAATATATTAATATGAAATATATAATTTTGACATGTAATATATGACAATGTATAATAAATGTTATCTTTTTCTTTATTCAGAATGTCATAAAATTCTTTTAAATTATCTTTTGATATGATTATCTTTTGATTGGTGGATTAATGTCTTGATATTATATACCTGTATATCTTTACCTAAATGGGAGATTTTACATATAATTATATATTAGAGCTATGCTCTGTCTATAAGCGTCAACTAAAAGGTATTTTTGTGAGATTATTTTAGTAACAAACTATATTCCGCACTCATTATGCAAATATTTTCATGTGAAACTATATTTTTCACTTAAATTGTGCATTTTATGTCTCCATTTTGTGAAAGGGCAATAGAATGAATATAATTCTTTTAAACATTTTTATTCCAATTTCTCAAATACATGTACAATTATCTAGTTCCAATGCATTATGAAATAAAATGAATGTTTCCTTATTATGTATCTTTATTTAGAAAAAACAATGTACCTACACTTAGACTACCTACTCACAATTGATACTCTGAGAGAGATAACCTCTTCAGGGGAAATTTCCCGCCCTTAAACAAAGACCGTATACCATACTATTAACAACCATTTTTCTTGTGCAGAAATGGTAAAATATGCACGCGTGGTCTTAGGCAATAAATACATTCAGAGAACATTATATCATTATATCAGCCATGTTGTGATCTTTTTTCTGTGTTTTTTAGTTAAAAACGAAATTGTGTAGACTATCAAAGAGTTGCACATCGTTTAACCTCCTGTATGATCTAGCTCCTATCATATCAACCTATGGAACACCCCATTCAATAAAGTCGTTATGGTTTACGTTCTTCCAGGATTTAAGGAAATCCGAAGTAGATATTCAAAGAAAATCACAAATATGGCAATTAATGTATCACTAGAAACTGGGAAGCTTACAGATGGCAATCTTATAAGTTTTATGTCAACTGCGTATCTGGTGATTATAAAAACAACACAAATAAAAGCTCTTCTCAGCATCTGGAATATCCGAGGATTCGCCAGAAATATAGCGATGTTTTGATGTCGTCACACTCGGGATCGATCCTGCTTAAGCAGACGACGTCCTATAATGAATGAACGTAATTGCAATGCAATTATTTATCAAATTATAAAGAGTTTGGTGTATTTAAACATGACCTTATTTCACACCATTATAAAGGGAAAGTGAAACTGATTCTGATAGCTAAAACCGTTTGATTGTAAATACATAGGAGAAGGGTCAATGATCAATGAAATAAACCCCACTTTCAAATTGAAAAGCCCTCCGAATAATAGCAGGATGGTATTCGTTCCCTCTTGAAACGCCGAACATGCCCCGGTGCAAACAGCTGAAAATACAATGGCGTCTTATTTTGTTTACAAGTGACTGATTCCTTTATTTTTTCAACGCTGCATTTTTCATCAAAATAATACCATACACGAAGTTAAGAGTGAGGTAACAGACTAACATTAAGACTGACGCTAGTGAAGGAAGAGAAATAAGTGAAGAGGAGATGACAAAATAGGCTCTGAAAAATGTGTAAGATGTTATGGGACATCGTCTGCTTAGACAGGACTGGTCCAGGGTGTGTCGTCACATATCTCAGCAGCGTTCGAGGAGCTCTTCAGCTGCTATATCGGGGGCTGTATTTTACCGTTTTATAATTGATAATAATCATTACTTCAAATGTTTCCAAGCGTTGAATTTGGATAACCTTGTTTAATTTATGCCATCTATGCAATAATAAGTATTAAGCCAATATTTAAAATCATTAACGTTCTACTTTAAGGAAATCCGAACTAAAAGAAAATGGGGGAGGGGGGGGGGGGGAGATAGACGATATACACCAGTAGCTCCTTCTATCTTCAATCACCCAGTATCCTCCAAACTTTCAAAACCAGACTTAAAACTCACTTGAATGCTTACTGCCAACACTTAATTTTCCATGTTCAACGTTCACTTTGAATGTATGTCGATTTTTTACCATTTAAATTATTTTTGTAGGCGCATTGAGCATATAGAGATGGATATGTGCGCTATATGAACACTGGCGTAGACAGGGGCCACCGGGGGCCATGCACCCCCTCCCCCCCCCCCCCATTCAGCCCCTAAAAAAAAAAAAAAAAAAGCGAGAGCGAAAAAGCGGGGGAAGTGAGAGAAAAAGGCCTTTAAAAAAGGCGCTACAAGCCGTTATCTGGTTCTCAAAATTTGCTAAAACGTCGAGGGGGGGGGGGGAATAACTCTCCTCTCCCTGCACCCACCCGTTACCATCGCGGTCGACCCGGGGGATGGAGGTATAAAAAAAAATTGAGGTGGGGGGATGGCCTGTATCATCACCCTCCCCCCCCCCCCCCCCCAGATATTTTTGGATTAAATAATTAAGAATTATGATACATTAACTTAAAATTATAAAACGGGTTCGAGAATGTAGCCATCCTGATTGGTCAAATAACACCACGTGACCGTGCAAAAATAAGCACTAATGCACGGCAAAAGGCTCTAAAGCACGGCTAAGCTGCGCGTACGCGTACCTCTGGTGCGTGCAAACTTAAAACGCAATGAAATCGCGTAGTTTAATTATCATATTAGCGCAGGGATTAATCATGCACGCACTGAAACGCATGTACGCTAATTTTAAATCTCGAGTTATTAAACATTCAGAGAAATCGGAATATTTTGATTGTAAAATTAGTGTAAGGCAGGGCGAAAAGCTATCTCAATTACTTTTCTCGTTATACATTATGATTTTGTATCTTTCGGGAGAGAAAAATATAATGGTGTTGATTTATTACCTACTAAAATTGACAATTCATTGCTCTCGATCGGAAGGTGTTGATATATATTTGAAACTTTTCTCACTATTGTATGCAGATGATACCATCCTACTTGCGAAAAATGAGAATGAATTGCAAGCAGCTCTCGATGCTGTTAGCGTTCAGTGGCGGATCCAGGGGGGGGCACAGGGGTCACGTGCCTCCCCCCCGGTCCAATTTGTTTTGTTTTTTTTTGCTTGTCAGGGAATTAGGGAAACTGAACCCCCCCCCCCCCCCCCAACTGAGCGAATTTTGAAGGTCTGGCGAAAAAAAAAATTTGTCGACACTCCCCCCCCCCCCCCCCCCCCCCCACTTTCGAGAAGCTGGCGAGACCCAAAAAATACGGGTCTACCTTTTCCAAAAGTTGACAAACCTTCATTTGTGTGCCCCCCCCCCCCCCCCCCCCCCCCGTTTATTAAATCCTGGATCCGTCACTGAGCGTTTATTGTAACTTGTGGTCACTAGAGGTTAACATTAATAAAACAAAAGTAGTTATTTTTCTAGAAAAGTTCGAAACTATGCGCAGTTTAAGTTGTAAATTGCGGCTTCTCGTGTCCAGGAACATTCAATCCAATCCAATTTGTAGAGGGAAAGTATCTAGTTGCCTATAGTAAGATGCCGTCTGCAATGATTCACCTATACTAGGAATAATATAGAACTTTTAAACAGTAGACAGCAAATCACAAGACTGAAAAGCGGAGGTAAAGGAGGGAGATGGTCGACGACCGAAGCTAGGAACAATGATGATACATTAATTCGATTTATTTTTAGGCCTACTTAAAAACAGTAATTCGTTAAAAGAGCCCGTGTGTGTGTGTGTGTGGGGGGGGGGGGTGTGTGGGTGTGTGTGTGTGTGTGTGTGTGAGAGAGAGAGAGAGAGAGAGAGAGAACCATGAGCTTGGTGATTTAAAAAGAGGGTTATGAATGTGTAAATTCTGTCGATTTTTTTCCACCAAATTTGTGTAGGTGCCCTAAGTGCTATGCCTAAGTGCCCATTTCGATGATACCGGCCCCCACTTCCGCCGCCCCTGCATGCCCCTACAACTAATTTCGGCACGGCCGGGTGTAGGTCAGTGGGCAGAACACGGGACTGACACAACGAACTCAAAGTTCTGTGGACTGACATCGCTTGATCCCTAGCTTTGCCATCAATTCATTTATTCCGATATGGAACTTAAATTATTTAACCTTCTACCGGTACAATGTCAAATGATTGATCGTTTTCACTGACTGCGAACCGGTCGACCGGCGTACGTGTGTATTATGTAGGTAGGCCTAGGCCTACCGGATACCCGCGTTTTATCACTTGGATTCGATGCAGGGTGTGAAGGCAGAGCTAGAGAGAGAACTGAGAAGATCGAACGGCTTTTGGTCTGTGGATTTGTGTTTTATGCCAGCGTTTTCCCCCAGATTTAGTGCTTTCCTCGTGAAGTTCGCCGTCCATAAAGACATTTTGAAGAAAGGCCTTTGCATTCATTTAGAAATAATCAACACTTTTTAAAATGTCGTCTGATACTAGTCCACTGAAGAACTTCCTCGCTGGAGGCTTCGGGGGTGTGTGTCTCGTCGCGGCTGGACACCCGTTGGATACAATCAAGGTGACCTAGGCCTAGGCCTACCAAATTTCTACTCAAATGACAAATCTGTTAGTCTGGTATAAGTATAACTATTAACTAGTACCCCTTCCAAATCAAGCACTCACCCGCTTAAGTTACCCGTTATGCTGGGAAAATTTTGGTTTGATAGGGACGTGGGAGAAGTTCCTTAATTTCACCGCTTAACAATAACAGCCATGACAGCATTATTAACTCCAGGGCGCGTTGGAGCTCCAGAGTCCAGGTACAACTATCCAAAGTCAACCTCGCCCATTTAATGGCTAATCGCATCACTTAATTTCGGCAGGTAAGATAGAAATTTGTACTTATACTTCAAGAGAATTACTGTAACTATCTAGCCATTGCTAGCAGGCTCTTTGATTTTACGATTTAACAATTTTTTCGATGGAAAAAATTGAATTTCCTCGCCGAGCCAATCTTTTCCCTGTACTGTACCGTCGATTCAAATGACTCGATCGCACTGTGTGTAATGTACCGTATACCGTCGCTGACTCGATCACACAGTGCGATCGAGTCAATTGAATCAACGGTACAGTAAGGGAAAAAGATCGGCTCGGCGAGGAAATTCCAATTTTTTCATCAAAACAATTGTTAAATCGTAAAATCAAAGAGCCTGCTAAATAGTTACAGTAATTCTCTTGAAGTGTAAGTACAAATTTCTATCTTACCTGCCGAAATTAAGTGATGCGATTAGCCATAAAATGGGCGAGGTCGACTTTGGATAGTTGTACCTGGGGCTTGGAGCTCCCTGGGGGTTATGACAGCATAAGCCTGAACTTCACCATATTCACCACCTACCGAGGTGGAGAAGTTAAGCGGAGAAGTTAAGCGGGCGAGTGGTTGGTCTGAAACCGAAGCTGAGAACTTCACCGGTGAAATACGTCAGAGGTCCGTTATCACTTCCGCCCTTTCACCGAGATTAGGCGCGCTAAGGCCAGCTCGCCCTTCGCAGCAGCAGAACCAGCATGACCAGTGATAACATAATAAACTGATGCCTTTTAGCCCTTCGTCCTCGTCTGTGTGTACCGTAACTGTTATTTGTAATAATATTTATAATTCCTATTCTCCTGAAACTGAAAATTAACTGCATAGGAAATATGATGTTAATACTTATACTTATAGTATACAAACATGCGCGCCCTGAATGACCTGACTTCCGGCCGAGCGAACATGGAATTCTTAACCAATGTCAACTTCATCGAGTAAGTGAGGTCGGTCTGAATGGTGCTCCCTGCATAACCGCAGGAATTCGTGCTCGTGCTGTTTATTATTTTTTTGCAATCAACTAGACCTAGATTGGTCTAGTTGACTCTGGTCTCTAATCAGGAAGAAGATGAAGAAGTGCAATGGTATTACGTGTGCGTCTTTCACCTCCATAGACTTTACAGATGTTACATACAAGTTATTGTGTGCACAGTGAACAAGTTTGGTATTCTATATATTCTGGAGTTGAATAATGACTTGTAAATTATGTCAATAATAAATATTTTCAAGCCGATATTGATACCCCTAGCCCCAAATCATTGGGTCCTTAAGCTACATGTATGCAATGTCTCTCATAAATGAATGCAAAGTCAAAGACCAAGTTACAAATAGTAGCAATCAAATCCAGTCAGATTCCTAATGACCTGCATTTTTCAGTAAGGCCATTTTTACTATTTGCTGTAGCCAGACTTGCCACATTCTTTTGATTGTACCAATGTCATGCTCCAAACAGTTTAAATTGTACCAGCATATTTGGGAAATAGGAAGGACTTATCTGTCTTTTATTTGTATGCAGGTACGACTTCAAACACAACCCACAGGTCCAGGAGTCAGTCCGATATACAAAGGAACATTAGACTGTGCAGCCAAGATTGTCAAACATGAGGTAAGTGTAATCATGTAATCTCAAAGTGTGTTGCAGAGCAGACAGGTCTGCTGATACGTATCGGTGAAAACAGTACCTGGGTTGATGTGAGCCAGGAACGATATCACTCAGTAATGCTTTTTTTTTTTTTCTATTTTTCCAGAGCTCTTTTGGAGTAATGCTCCAAAAGAGCTCTGGAAAAATAGAAAAGAAACCAAACAAAACATTGCCTCATGGAAATCCTACATTTTCTGCAGGAAATATTTTTTATAAACAGCTCTTGTAAACAAGAAGGTATTTGTTACACAAATGTGATGTATGAAAATTGCGTATAACCTCTCATGACACCAATCTGTGTCATATGATATGAAGATCTAACGTTTTTATAGGACAATATGTGTCATTTTCTATAATCCTTGACATGAATGAAAGTGACTGACAGAAATACTTGAGTTCTGCTTCAAGTTAAAGGGATATGGTAGGCAGTTTCCATGTGCCGTAGATCATAATTCACTGACAGCAAACTTGGTGAAAAGATTGGAAATATATATGGGTGTACAAGTTGCGCACACAGCAAACCCGCTGTCTAGTCAAGAAGTACGCCCTGGTCTCAGAGAGTATTCGGGTGAGGGAAATGTAAGATAATAAATTAACCATAAGGGGCGATGGGTGGAAAATGTAGAGCATTAGATAAGGCCAGTTGGTCATAAAACTAAGTCTACTCTGGGTGATTGACAACACCTATTCTAGGTTTAACACCCGAATGATGTCATAGTCCCCATGAGAGCCCACTACTAAGTACTATGGGTCCAGTCTTTAAAGCTCATTCCATTGATAAAAGAAATACACTAAGGAAGTGACAAATTCAGTTATGAATGGGAACTTTGTTTAAATATCAAATTGCTAACATATTATACCCTAACCAGTAGTGGATAGACTTTATGTCCTTTATTGGGATTATCCTTAATTTCTCTTATCATTTGTCTTCATTCAGGGCTTTAAGGGATTATACAAGGGCATGTTTGCTCCAATCCTGGGAGTTACTCCTATGTATGCAGTCTGTTTCCTAGGTTACAGCGTCGGAAAAAGTCTTCAAACAGCTAGGCTTCCAAATGGACAATTTGCGTAAGTACAATGCATGTAACAGATGCATGACATAATTCCATTTGGTATGTTCAATGACCATTGAAATTTTATGTCTAATTGGAAATGGATGAATTTCTGCAATAATAATTTAACATTAGTTTTTAAATATGTCAACTTATAATTTATATCAGAGTTCCATATTTTGAAGAGCTGAAAAGTAAATAAACATTGTTGTGGCAGTTACTCTTACACAATGTGCTTTCATCAGTGGCCATCTCACTGTGTGTAATCTTTAGTCTGATTGAACTTTTTTGTCACTGAATTTATTACTTGTTAACTGATTTATAGTAGGCCTAATCATATTTTCCTCCTTACCTCTCATTCAATCTCATCTGTTTTTTCTTCCCTCTCTCTATCTCTCCAACTCCCCATCCCTCCATCATTTTACTGTCTTTCTGTCTCCCACTTTGCACTATCTTGTTACACTTTTCTCTTTTTCTCCATTTCTCCATTTTCTCTTCTATCTTCAATGCACCCTTACAGTCCAGAACAACTCTTTATGGCAGGTATGTTATCAGGAGTATTCACAACAGCTATCATGGCCCCTGGTGAACGCATAAAGTGTTTATTACAGGTAAGTAATAACTTCATCTTAGACTGTGAATACTGAACCATGTTCTCTATGACATTTCAACATTTTAGATCTGTTTGCCCTGTCATTAGACATTTACTTTGTTTTATGGTACTGTCTGTTCGACTTTTATTATAAACCATTGTAGAGTAAATTCATTTGGATGAAATAATTTTTACTCCCCCCCCCCCCCCCCCCAAAAAAAAAACCTCCCCAAAACAAACAACAAACAAACAACAAACAAACAAACAGACAAACAAAACCCACAAAAATTACATTATAAAACAACATCTTAAAGGTAATCTAGAGTTTTGGTAAGCCCACAAAAACTTTTTGTCAGATTTCTTCAATTTTTGTTGATAAATAGCAAGATACTAGCAATACTAAGACACTGTGAAGATTT
Source organism: Heliocidaris erythrogramma (assembly GCA_025617745.1). Taxonomy (NCBI): domain Eukaryota; kingdom Metazoa; phylum Echinodermata; class Echinoidea; order Camarodonta; family Echinometridae; genus Heliocidaris; species Heliocidaris erythrogramma. The sequence goes on along the minus strand of CM046853.1, from coordinate 15,821,243 downwards.
TGCCTCCTGAAGTTTGATATTAACAAAATAAGAGGCAAAAAATAATGTATATGCCAGGACAGGACATAACCTCCCAACAACAGCAGAATGTACATACACTATACACACATGTGTATGAGTAGCTACACAAAGTGACACACATGCTGTCTCTATGCAAAGCCCCAAGATTCCTGTGCGGGGAGCCGTCAGGGTGGACAGGTCCTCGCATATGGTAGTGATCTAACGTTCCTTCCAGATATTTACACTGAAATTCACCGAAAATCTCTTACAAACATACAAGGAGAACACCATGATACTACATTTAACACGTTTCTTTCCAATTTCCTGTTTGCTACCAATACTGTACATGAGCTTTAAATGCAAGCCTAGGAAAATTGGAAAATTAAATCTATATTGTAAATCACTCTGCAAGAGCATCTGACTTTGTTGATGTACCAGTACATAAAATGTGATGTGGTCTTGGTCATGTTTAGATTCAGGCAGCATCTGCTGGTAAAGCCAAATATGCTGGTCCCCTGGACTGTGCCAAGCAGATCTACAGAGAAGCTGGTCTCTTCAGAGGTCTCTACAAAGGAACCATGGCTACTCTACTCAGAGGTAAACAACGTAGATATCATGTTTGTTGGAAAAAAGGCACCTAGTCCAGTATGTGTTGTAGATGTCATTTAAAGATAAGTTGAGTTCTGGTCATGCAATTACATTGTGAAAGAAACTGTCTCAAAGGAATTGAAAAAGGTTTGACCATGTTTACATAAGAATTGGTGTATATTGTGAGGTTTTGGAATCATCAAACTAGATAAGAAATTGACCCAATCTCGCTGAACAGCACATGCACTGCACACAGAAATGGATATATGGCATGAATTTTTATCAGAACTCAAGCTTCTCTTTAAAAAGGGCTGTTACATAACAAGCCCAAATAAATTACTAAGAATTGAACTGATGTACTGAAATGTACTTAAATAAGGTAAATATTGTATTTTATGATGTAATTCATTTTGTTAATATGTACAGAAAATTGGATTTTGTTATACCTTTCTCAAAGGTAGGATTTGGTGGAAGCATTATTTTTGTAGATTTCATGCCATCAGCTTGATATTACTACTACAATACCTAATAAGTCAATGGTTTGAAGTCACCAGTTCAATGTTTACCTAATTCAGTTCAGATAAGAACTTAGAAAGTTGGTCATACTATCATGGCGTGCATGTATACATGAACATATGTTTAATGATGTGTACATATCTCTGTCAAAGTAAGTCCCCAAAATATGTAATTACCTTAGATAGGAAATAAAAAGGTTAGATTTTGTGATCAAAGGCCATTCATTCAGTTATCATTGCAATGGAGAGGAAGTTTTAATCATTCCAATCTTGTCTTTTTGTCCCTCTGCCAGACGTTCCTGCTTCCGGTACATATTTCATGACTTATGAACTCCTCAAGAAAGCTCTGACACCTGAAGGTCAAAAGTGAGTAAGCCACATCATGTTAAATCATTCATATGGGTACATTCTCCTTTTTGATAATAATAAATCCTTTATTTGTAGACGACCCCTTGGACAATTTCTCACCTCATTCAACATTAAGAACAAAGTTATGTATGTAGCCAAGATTTTTCTACTGCATTCACATCATGCATTATACTTAATGGTATTCATTGTCACAGTCTAAGCTGATGTACAGTATAATACAGAGCTAGAGTTACTCACATGTGTAATTTCTTGATACCAGTAAACTATCTAGTCCTGATCTGATTGTCCCATTCAATATTAAGCCTGAGACAACTTCTGTTGAGAGTATGGAAAATGTTTGTTCTATTAAAAGTCAAACCGTATCAATATCCAAAGGTGTTTTTTTTTAGTAGGGCAGTATTAAGATATTTTTTTTTTCTTCATGTTATCAGAATTTGAACCTACATGTATTACTCTTTTCTGAAAATACTTCTTTGTATACATTTGAAATGTATTTTAATGTAATTTATCTGTATATAGATCAAGTGATCTCAGTGTCCTACGTGTGTTGTTTGCTGGTGGTATGGCAGGCGTATTTAACTGGATGGTTGCTATTGCTCCTGACACACTCAAGTCAAGATTACAAACAGGTAACATTTTAAGTTCAAAATATCTGTACATTTTAATATCTTTTTACTGCATGTTTCCAAAGGTTGAAATGCAAATGCATTAGATAAAAAAAAAAAGAAATAAAAATGAGTGTCTGTTTGATGAATCAGAAAATAAAGAAGACTGTTATTTTAGAAATTTTCGTTGCAATTTGGCATTTTCCCCTCAATCTTTTTTAAAGGACATTATGAAATAAACTTTGTTATGAAAGATCTGTTTAAAAATGAAAAAAATCTGGGCTTTACCAAAGTTCACCAATACCTGTATTGGCAATTTGGATTCAGGTAACATGTACATCAATCTGTATATTGAGATTTAATCTTATGTAAATACATTGTACATGTACAGTGTGGGTAGATATTGAATAAATAGTTACAAAGTACAGATTGATTGAATGATATTGATTAACATGGAGGACTCAACTCCTCAATGTTTGCCTAAATCTTTTATAAGCCTGATTTTGATTAGTATTAAAGCATATCGATGCATATAATATGAACGATTATGATACTCATAGAACTATTGGCTTCTCCATGGCGCTCATATCCACTTCACTAAGAGCTCAAGGCGTTTAAAAGTTTTTGATGCTTATTCAAGGACATCTTCCCATCAGGTTCACCTGGTCAGAGTGTGGAAAATATAAATGAATATCTCGCCAAAGGACATGATTACCATGTCAAGGCTTGAACCAGTCAATTGTTTAGACCACTTGACTACGACACAACTACATAGGTAGACATAATAGAGACATATATATATATATATACGATATGATAATCAAGAATGTGTGAATTGCATTCAAATTTACCCAGCACCTGAGGGCACCTATCCTAACGGTGTAAGAAGTGTGTTTGCTGATCTGATGAAGAAAGAAGGTCCAGGAGCACTCTTCAAAGGTCTTTCACCCGTCATGCTTAGAGCTTTCCCAGCCAACGCAGTGAGTACAGAACACAATTTTACAATAAAGAAGCTGATAACAAGTGTATTTTGCTACTTGATTATTTATATTGGAAATCCAGAAAGACTAAGATTTCTTGAAACTGATTCAATATTGACTGCAAATAATTCTTTTTTTGTGTGTGTGTGTAACTTCCAAAGCAAACTCTTAAACAAAAATGTGCTCCTTACACCCCCCCCCCCCCCCAATAAAAGATTAGGACGTTTTTCACTACGTCGTCAATAAATAAACCATCCACTGTTTGAAAATGAATCGTTATTTCATCGTAAAATATTGTCTCTTATTTTATTATAGAAGAAGATATTTGATGTGTTATGAAGGTAATTTTATTTCTTCCTTTCTTTCTTTTCCTGTCTATCTTTCTCCCCCCCCCCTCTCTATATCTTTTTCCTTCTCTCACTTCTATTCTCCCACTCCACAGGCATGCTTTTGTGGGTTCGAGCTTGCCATGAAGTTTCTGACATGGTCAGGATTGTAGCACCTGCCAGCCCAATCAGCAAACCTTTTGACGTCGTTCAAACGTTTTCCAGATTTTTATATCTACTACAATAATTCTATGAAAATATAGTTTGCTATCTTAATTCCAATCTACTGAGTGTATCTAGTTTGGGTGGTGGAGAGTAGTGATTGACTGGTTTACAATGAGTGTGTGTGTGATGAAGAGCACAGAAAATATATTTTGAATGTGACTGGTCAAAACCGTCTTCAAGCCACATAATCGTGCTTAAGATGATCCCACATTGCATTAGAACTTCATATCTTTGTTACTTCTAGTATTATTCTTTCAATTGTTTTTTATTATTATTTTTTTTAATTTAGTAACTACATCACCAGCAAGGTGTTTGTTGAGGTACCAACATCAATTGATTTTAATGATTCTATTCAAAATTATAAGGCAGAGAAAATCTCAGGAACTATAAAATAGTGCAAAAATATATTGATGGTATAAAAATTAAGTACATGTGAGTAACCATAATACCTATAAATTTGTTAGGGATGTTTGAGGATGGAAAGTATCATGCAATTATGTCACATCTTTTCCCAGCTCTTCACAATGAATGCTGGTCCCCACTTGTACATTCATCACAACTCTACTCATAGTTATTAAGCAAAGTAGGAATCCATCTCCATCATGCTGTTTACTAATTTTATTATCATATGAGCAATCGTGTTGAACAACGTATTTGGAATACTAAAACACATCTCTCTGGTGTTATTATGCACTATCTTCAGGTATATTTTGCAGTCATGAGGAGTGAATTTTATGTCATTTGGGATGCAACTTTGAATTAATTTATGATGGTATCAGAGCCACCAAAATCTGACTTTCCCTCCTAAACTTGTATTAGCTTCTCTTGTGATCAACATGTTTTGAAAGCACAAGATCCTGTTTGATGTATTTGTGAATATTGAGCAATTTATGAGAATCTCATGCCAGTTTGCTTGTGAAGGGATGAATGTTGTGTTCATATCTTTCCACTGGGTAGTTATTGTTAGTGATGACAAGATGTATGTTCCATCAAATTGACAAGTCAAAGTGCATGGTCATTCACACCAATGGTGCCTCTTTTTACGAAAGTAAAGAAGTTGCAAAGATGGAAGCTAATAATTCAAATCAAGAGCTATACATTGTAGAGATTTTTATCAGGGATCATTATATACATGAATATCTGAATGCTCTCAAAATTATTGTGATTTTCTAGGCATTTTGATGCATATAGAAATTTCTATTATGATTGTTGCATCGTTGCTCACTAATTTAACTGTGTATATGTTTGTTGCTTAATTTTATTTCATTGATCCTTTACACTTTCCTTTATTATATTTTATTCATAATTCTTGTGATAGTGCAAAATGCAAAGCTAAAGAAAGAAAGCATTACATTGGATGAAAGAAGGGTATTACCTCTTTAATACTTTCTAGTGTGATTCGAAGACAAGAGCAGATAATTGTAGAGACATTAAATGATGGTTCCATACTAAACTTATAATCTTACTTGATTTCTGTATTGTATACAAAAAAGATCACTTTTGCTGTTTGTGCATTGTTATTGAAATTTATTTTAAACTGTACGATATAAAAACCTGTTAAAATGCTGTCAAATTTCCTGAATAGTGCATTTTATTTCAAAGTTGCATTGCATTGTGATGAATAGAGAATATCTTTATGTATTAATTTCTATCTGTTACTGTCCCATCTCCTATTCAGAATGTGATTCTGATTTAAAGAGTGTATTCACTGTAAGCACCTGGTCCATCCAATACTAGTGGATTAAACCTCTACTGAATTATATGAAATTAAATCTGGACTAGAATTTATATACATGTAGTTGCTTTGTCTGTTTATTGTAGTACTGAGAAATAACCTTTCCGTGTATACTTTGATACATGATCTTTCCTCTTGGATTGAGGGGGAATTAAATGACACCACAAGTCTGTGTTTGGTAAGTCCAGCCCGTCATCAAGTTAAAACAGAAAAATCCGATATAGAATAAAAATGGTTGCTGATTTCATGAACCGGCATAGAAATTCTAGCAGGGATTAAACCAATATACCCAGTTTATTTTTTAATATCCAATGCATATGAAAGAAAATATTCCACTCTCATCATGTGTTTAATTCTAAGATCATTGAAAGTACTGTATTCAAATTAGCATTTTAAACAGACAAAATCTTACGATTATCTCAGAAACATGTTTTTTCGCTGTGAGGCTCCCTATGCCGGTTCGTAAAATCAGTGACGAAATGTCTGGCTACTTTTGTTACAGAATACCCATTATTACCCATTATTACCCATTATTACCTATCTCCTACTGAAATAGATCCATTCCTTTGTGAACCATCAAGAGTAGTTCGATGTTTATAATCCTTGGTACCGAATCTACCAAACAAGGGGAGGGGGACTGCTCGCAATGGATATCATAGTTACCAATACATAGTTTTTCCCAAAACTTTCACTGACATACCATTTCAGTCAATTTTTTGCTATCTTTAACCCTAATAGGACCGGGGGGGGCGGATTCCGCCCCCCCCCTCGACGTTTCGCGTAATATGTTCGCATCGCGAAAAGCAGTCACCACGCCGCTTCACTACTTTTTTCTTTCAAGTCTTGCGCAACTTTTGAGACCAAATTTGTGATGCCCGCGCGTGCGGTTCCGGAGTTACGCAACATTTCGTAAGTGCATGTCAGACCCAAAATTGCTCAAAAACGTGATTTCGTGTACAAATCCAATGCAAATTGTGTTTCCAGCTAAAATTCATAAATGTTTCATTATTTTTACTTTTACTATTTAAAAACAATTAATTTTATGTTGTTTATGATTAAAATAGTGTCGCCGACGAATTCCATCGAAAAAAAATAAAAAACAAAAAGTCGAAAAACAAAGAAATACATAAGAAATTTAAAAAACAATAAAATACATAAGAAAAAAAGGATTTTACCGAATTTTTTTTTTGGTTTATTTGATCAGAATCTGACAAAGAGTCTGTATACAAAAAATTAGCAGTTTTGGGGCTTTATTTAATTAATTAGAGCAAACCATTAATTTTATGCATAAATTAGCATAATTAATTAGTTGTGACATTTTTCGGAGAAATTGACTATACAGTTTTGTAGATTACGTGGTCGGTGACGTGTGTGCCGATTTTCGTTGCGAATGCGCGGTGGACGGCCGAGATCTTAGGGGGGGGCGGAATCAGCCCCCCCCGGCTGTGAGATGGGTCTAAATAACCCGGCTCTATTAGGGTTAAAGCCAGCTTGATATCAGGCTGGACATCACTTATTGAAGGAAATATATGCATGAAGGTCTAAGAAAGATAAGTACAGAAAATTTTCATTAATATGAATTGCGCTTTACCAGGGAAACAAAATTCTGAAATGATACAAAATGACTGATTTCCAAACATGTGTTTCAGAATTAGTTTTTTGAAATAAACACAGAAATAATAGGAAAAGAAAAACAGAAAACACTTGACTTTATTCCTTTATATAGGCGTAAGTTTTTATTGCAAATAAAAGATACACACCAACATATAATCAATTCCATATATTCCCTTACTATAATTTAGTTCCTACAACTTTCCCATATTTTGATTGGATTCAAATTTATCTTGAGTACATGTATCTTGAATAATTAATACCGAGTAAAGATGTGGCACATCAATTCACAACAAATGTAATGGACATCTTGCCTGATGAGAGCCAGAAAGGTGTTAAAAAGTTATATCCTGTAGCAAGGAGTTACGTTCTTCTGGCACTCAACAGACGATTTCTCCTTCATCACTCTACATCAATACATACTTCCTGCTTCAATTCTTTCTTTCTTTGTTTATACATGTAGGACAACTTTCTGTCCTACATGCAGACATTACTACATGGCTGATAAATCTTCAGTGATTAGTGGTTTTTATGATACATAAAGCTAACAATATTAATAGCATATGATATACAGTGTACAATTTCATTTTGTCTGAAGTACATGTATGTTGTTATTCATCTTTACAATTGCACCCATTATAACATTGTGTATCAATATATAAACACAATATACACACAAAAAAGAAAATAATACAAATTTAAACAAAGATTCCAAATGAAACTGTGCAAGAATCTTCCAGTTCAATTTCAAATTATGGTTTGAGACTTTCAAAGGCAATGGACAAAAACATGTCACAGGAATTTAGAAATTATCTGATTACCTCAACAAAGAGCATGGTATTTCTTAATTTTGCCTCTGAAGCATACAAATACTTATACAACTGATGTGCAAAATTAAAAGTTTTCTTTTTTTTCTATCCTCAGATGAAGTGAAATAACATACTTCATCTTTAAAATGTTATATTACTCCCAGTAACCCATATCTACATAACAACCAACCAACCAAAGCTTGAATGTGTATGTACATGATAAAAACATAAAGTGTACTAATCTCGAAAATCAAGTTTCTGTACATAAAGGCAGCGGATATGGAGATACACAGCGATTTACAATCAACATAAAAAGTTCCTTTGAATACTCCCGTTTTGTTAAACCGTAATATAAATGGAAGCATAATAATTCCACTAAAACTGATACATATCACGTAAGTACAAGCATACTGTTTACATGGTTTTATATATAGTGTTATAAATAATCCACTTATTCTATTGATCCAAATGTACTGTGAGACACTGCCCTAAGCAGAGTATATAATAACCAAAGGCATAACTAGGTTATATCAACAAACATGTCCAACAGTACATTATCTAGTAATGCTTTTCCATTAATTATTCACGCACATTTTTTTTTTTCAACATTTTACCAATCATTAAATGTTATAAATTTTTCTTTCTTAACAATTCAATTTTTCTAAACGCTGTGTTTATGTAATATCTGAATGTTCCTTTATGTAAATCATGTGCAATTGGGCTTTACTGCCGCGAATCTGAATGATTCTTGTAACAAAATCCCTAAAATTCAATTTAACTGAATTGAAAAGAGTGACATATTGGGGCTTAACAGTTGATTCTTTTTATTTCTACAAAACAGTAATATATTACATGATCTTTTATTCATAAAGTTATAATAAACCACAATCACTGACAAGAAATTCAGTTGTTCATATGAGGTATAGCATTTCATTACAATATCTACACATGATTCTGAATAATGAATATATTGTGATGCTGAATAATAACTATACAAGGTATGAGCATATAATCAAATGTTGATACTCGCAAGAAATCGCTTGTCAGTGGAGAACCACTAAAGGTTTTTTAAAGCCTGCCGTACGTACAGAGCTTTCATATCTATACTTTGTAAATGGTGTATTCAGCACACCAAATTGCATATGGTATACTGTAAAGACCTGTAGATTTCAGGCACAATACCTGTCTACTAATCAAATAATTTTATATTTTCTATTTACTAACAAGCATATCCATAAAAAGCTACATGTACAAAATGAAGGAATTAGCATTTTCAGCAAATCTTGTATTTTAAGTTTATAGCATACAATATAGCAGATAATACACTTTCCCTTCACACTTGCTCTTAACAAGTCTCCTTTAATAACTGCCTCATGAAAAGATGCATATTCAAAATGATCAACTATATACTTCACATACATATCTATATACATGTATGTCCCACATAAACTCTTGTATTGCACATTACATAGGAATAGATTAACATCAGCCTTCGAAACGTACAGTATATAACGTACAAAAGAATGTATTCAGTTACACATACATCATAATAGGGAAGCATTGAAACTATCCTTAAATAATAAATGGAATACCATTTTGAATACTTAAAGGAGTACTCCGGCCTGAAATTAATATGAATTGAATAAATAGAGTAAAATTAAACAAACAAATCAATGAAAATTTCATCGAAATCGGATGAAAAATAAAGAAGTTATGGAATTTTAAGTTTTGCATTATTTTGGTAAAACAGTGATATGCACGTCATCATGAATATGCAGTGAGTGAGCTGATGATGTCATATCCCCACTTTTTCTTTTGTATTTTATTATATGAAATTGCAATTATTCAAATTTTCTGCTCCAAGCCTATAACTAAAAGGACTGACTCCTTATTTAATGTGTAAGTTTATCATTGCTGTAACTTATTTTGTTACAAGGGAGATATTTTTTATAGACATGTATGAAAAAAATGAAATAATGAAGATTTCATGTAATATAGTTAAAAAAGGAAAGTGGGAACGTGACATCATCAGCTCACTCATTACATATTCATGATGACATGCATAGAACTGTTTTCCAAAATAATGCAAAACTTAAAAATTCAATAACTTCATTATTTTTTATTGGATTTCGATGAAATTTTCAGTGTTTTGCTTGTTTAATTTTACTCTATTCATTCAATTAATATTATTTTTAGGCCGGAGTACTCCTTTAATTCAAACTTACTTAAACCATAAAATGTTCGCAACATGAAACTTTTGTGAACTGCAAAAATGTTGTGTCATTTGTAACTCGTGGCATGAACATTTCTGAACCACTTGGGAAAGTTCACAAACGTCAAATGCGTTTAAGAGTTTCTGGTTTTAAAGTATGTCATATTAAATCATGGAATACATATGATCACTAGTACGCTATTAATATGCTGTTAATCCTTTTTGGTGAAAGAAAAGCATGTCTGTTTCACCCCCCCCCCCCCCCCCCCCACTATATATTCATTAGGTTCAATTATGAATTTAGATATCATGGATCAATAATTATCAATACAAAATCAAGATAAACAGTCACAAAAAGGGAATAGTTAAAAACTTGTCTCTTTTTGTGAGCTATATGAGAGTGAAACATGTTAAAGGCATGTTATTGATTCAGGTAATCTATAATGTTTACTGAATAAGAAATTACTTTCTGATGTTAAAAGGGAATGGATGCATTATTTGAGGAGAAATCAACACAAATATAATGAATAAAATATTATACATAATACCACAGCTTTGTTCTCTTTGTGGATGTTCCATTATAATTCATTGGGCATTGAATGGGATTATACTAAAAATGGTACTGATCATACTATACTAAACATGTATTACCATAGAGAATGTGTTATTCCTCTTTCAACAAACTTTAGAAGAGTGGATATCTATCTCTCCTTTATGAAAAGTCATTTCAATGTTGAACTAGTAAAAAAAGAAATCTTTGACAATAGGACTTACCACTAATAAAAGGATGTCTAGTTTCATATTGTCTGTGTTTCTGAAAGTGGTTATAGTGGGGTTTATAGTATCAGAGTAAATATGAATATATTTGTGTCAGTGACCTATCGGGTAACATACTCTACCAATCTTGCATATTTTTAAAGTGACAAGTCTTTTGTCAAGCCAAAACTTGGCTTGGAAACTTTAGACAGTCTGTAAATAGTAGTAATAGAAATAAAATACACAAGAATGATATATCTCAAATTGATATACTCTAATATACAAGGATTGACAATATCCCACACCAATATACAACACAAATGAATTTATAAATAATACTGCACAAATAATGATCTTCAAACCAAAGAGATCTGAACTAAAGGCATAACAAATAGAGTTCCTTTACATTTGTACCTTATATACACATATATGTCACATAATGCAAGAACACAAATATATTTTCAAATAAATCTTCCACGTGAAGTTACTGTGCAAATACCGTTGTAAAATGCTGAAGTTGTTTTTGACAGTTTATCAGTGTTGATAGATAAACCTTGGATATATACTATCGGTAGTATATCCATGGATAAACGTATGTGTAAAAATCTATTTAAAAAACAAAATATTTATGCAGAAAAAATTAGGCACTAAAAAGGCAGTTTCAAATCTACTATGACAATGTGGTCATTGAAATAAGTTAAAGTAAATACTTCTTTCATGATGAAAAAAAGAAAGAATCACACTTAACAGGAATGAATATACAGTAGAATTGAAGACACAAGCTTGGTACAAGAAGATTTAGCGAGTGCGACAGAGAAAGAGAGAGTGTGAGGGAGGGAGAAAGAGAGAAATAGAAAAAGAGATACAGAGAGAGATAGAGAATGGGATTGCAAATCAATCTCAATGCCCTGACTTTACAATACATTTCAAGGGCATGTTTTACTACACTTATTTCTTCATCCATGGAAAATTCTAGACAAACAGTTTTTAATACCTAAACAAATTTTTCAAATCAAAGACTTGTTATGAACCCAAGTAAATATTCCACTTCTACATCATAAAATGCAATTGCATTCTCCAAATTCTCTGGCATATGTGCAAACAGTGCTATTTTTCTAGATGACTTGTGCGAGCCTTCTTTATTAATGCTTACTTGAGCTACATGTCCGTATATGTACTAAATTGTAAGGTTTATGAAATGATAAATAGTTCAATCTATTTTGCCTTTTATAAAGCTGTTCTAATCACATTCATGACTTCTAAAAAAATGTTCATGAAATTGTGAAGAAAATTGCAACAAAACACTCTTTGAATGTTGAAAGCAAACACTGGCACACATTTAAGGTAGATAAACATACTGCTCATGTATGTTTACACACTAACATATCAACAAAATGAAAACAAAACAAAAGATAAATATAGCAGACAAACATTGAATTAAAAAGTTACATAAAATAATACTTTCTAAAATTATCATATAATAAAAGTAATATTTAGAAAAAACAAAAAGGTTTTCAGTCACCATTATGCATAGTTCATAAGCCATACCGAACCAAGATAGAATATGTGTACAATTAGAAGCAACCATGGCGATGCTAGCGGTACTATACCTCTGCAGATTGTTGTATTCTCCTGTAGGTATAAGGAAAAAAAGATTACATTGCATGTTAAAGTCTACCAATATAACTTTCTGCATTTTCAATATAATTGTATACCCAAAGTGGATACAGACATAAAGCTAATTAAATGCTAAACTTCTCTCCCCCACCCCCACATCATCTAAAAAATAAATGCCTGAACTAAAAAATTCCTGGAATATTAATTCAAATAGGTAAGTAGGTAGGCTGTATGTAAGCTATCACGTACTGAGCTCCCCCTCTCACATCAATTAAAAATAAATATTTTTACTCACAAATCATTGAAAGCAATAAGTTCCCCCCCCCCAATGATGTTAAAGATGAATATCTAAACTCACAAATTCATTGAAAGCATAGCAGTTATCACTGGGTCTCCTCCTGTATCTGGGTGTTTCCATGCAAGGGTTAGGGGCATCATGTGAATATCAATATGGTTAAGGATTATGAGATTGTCTTATAAGACACTTGTGAGACCCATACTGGATTATTGTTCATCCGTATGGGATCCACACACTCAAACGCTTATTAATAAATTAGAAATAATACAGAATAGAGCTGTTCGTTTTATAACAGGAGACTACAGGTTGAGAAGTAGTGTAACAGAAATGAAAAAGAAACTTAAAATCGAAACTTTACAACAAAGGCGAAAAACAAATCGCCTATCAATCTTTCAACAGGCAGTCGTGGGTCACCTCGCCGTGCCAGTGCAGTCCATCCTGCGCCCGGTCCAAAGGAATTTGAGAAAAACTTCGGTAAATAGTTATATTCCAATTGCTACTAACAAAAATTGTTATAAATATTCTTTCATACCCGTACAATTACTGACTGGAATAATCTACCAAATACACTAAAAACAATCCTCGACAAACACAAATTTAAGGAATCCGTACAAAAACACTTCTCAAATTAAGCAAAAACCCTCTCTCGTAGCCTTCATACCATCTGCGCACCCTACCCCTGCCCGTTTTACCCCTTTTAGGGGTGTTGGGCAGTATCACCATCAAGTATCACCATCAAGATCTACTACACACGTGGTAATATTACTAGCACAAAATAAGCAAAATATCAGAACATACACGTATTGTGGTTGGTGGTATAGAAAATTACTTTCACCATTTTGGGTATTTACAAGTTCATTTTTATAATGTGATATTGATTTTAAGCGAGTTGCTCGCTGCTGATCTAACATTTCCTTTGGCAATATTTGTTCAGAATTTCATTCAATCAAATACAATATATATTTAGTGTATTAGGGCTCGGGTTGAAATTTGGTTTTACATTAATTTTATGTTTGAAGATGAAAAGTAAGGTCAGGGTTCAGAGTTGAAGAATTTGAATTGTCTTTCGCTTGTGGTTTCAGTTGAATTGTCTTTCGCTTGTGGTTTCAGTTGTAATGTCTTTACTCATGTTCAGTCATATCTCCAAGGTACATTTGACATATTGCAGAAATGGATATGAACATTTCATCCTCTTTTAAAAACATATGTTTTAAAAGCCTAAATACAAGTTTAGAAAATTTTCTTTTAAAAGCCATCTTTGAAAGAAAACCCCTTTGTTAGTCCTGAAATAAATAAATAATGATGCAACAAAGATTGTTGCTTATTACATTAAAATATCAAGGACATTGCTAAACATGTACCATATACTGTTAAAAAGCCTACATATCTCGCTCTTGATTCTATCTTGAAACACCGGGTAGCGTCAAAGTTGCAGAATAAGTTCATTTAAAAAGGATATCTGGTCCAAGTTCTTGTGGAGCTTGTTTGACGACTGTGATGGGGCAGGTATCACATTCCATCTCTGTGATAATCATCACCAAGTTTGTACCAGCAACTCGACTAGCAGCCCATTTCCTGGATAACAACAGATATATAAGTATGCATTTACAAGGTGAGAAGTGTAACCTATAGGTCTATCTCGGCTATCTCCAAAGAGATTCGATCATACACAGTATGCCCTCCGAAGGAGGCTAGAGGGCCAACTAAAATCTGACCTTTGACATTCCATAGGCTTTGCATTGGATGCATTGTGGGAGCTTTGGCCAATTTGAACAGTGAGCTAGGAGGGTCAATTTCAATAAATGTTTATTCATGAGGAATGACGTCATAATTTCGTCAAATACTGTTCGATGATTGGTTAGTGGCTCATATTAACATAATGTTTTATGTATAAGATCATACATAATTCATTTTTTTCATTCCCACAATTCCCTACGATTTGGACACGAAATAGGGAAAATGGCGGCCGTGCGGGTAGTGCTACTTTTGTGCCATTTCAACACAAATCTCAAAAAAACTTTGTTTTTGAGAATTTTCTGTTTTAGAAGGAGTTTGTCTTGTAAGTCTCACGAAAGCAGAAAATTCTCCGGTGGACATTCTCATCAAAGTAATGCCGTATGATGCCGTGAAATGTAAGTAAATATGTATTTTGTTTAACATTCCTCTTAATAATTAGGATGTGTTCGTCGTGGCTGCTAGTGAGTTTATTGTACAAAACGTATTATCCCACATCCCACCCAGCCCCCTTCTCTTGCATGACAAAACAAAATTATTATCTTTGATTGAACTCTAAAACGGTCATTTTGAATAGTCTACTTGTAATATTTTTCGAGAAGATCAGATATTTTCCGAAGATCTGTAAATTATGATAGTGCTCAAGCCTAAAAATTAAAGTGCATGGCTTCATTACCGACAATCTGCGGTAGATGTGGACCTGTTCAAGATTGATCATGACACTGAATGTGCAAGATCCTCACTCTGGGGAACTGGGCTGCGCCGGGTAAGATCTTGCCCAGCGGTCTGTTAGTTTTGGGTGCGCCGATCCTGGCCGGCTAACTGCGCTTTGCCTACGGCTACGATAGCCTGGATCTATTCTAGGCCTACCTTAGACTTAGAGTTAGGCCCTCGGCCTCGCCTTGAACTTTGTTTAAGGAGGGTCTAGAAAGATCAACTTAGAATTTGAATGATAATGTCCTGAATCATGCTGGACCAGATTAAAATGTTCTTTATTGTATACAGTCAGTATAACCTTATGCTGCTACTGAGAGCTGTCCCAATTTATTTTGTACTCTGTAGTGACAACCATGACGAGTCACCACTGTCACTGAGACGAGAGAGTACATAGGGCCTTCATGTGCGAGTAATATTATTAATTTAAACAGTAGATCTGTGGCATGCTTTTAATTACTACTATGAAGTATGATTCTAACCCCTTGTTCTCATTTGATTGCAGAGCTATTGCCTTGGACCGAAGTAGAGAAACACAAGGGGACCAGGACCAGATCATTCAATATCGTGATACTAAAAACTGATAGACCCTACCTGGGGCTGGGCTGTAGATTATTGTCATCCACTCACTGCAGGAAACCCAAGTTGAACTGGAAAGGTAAATTGTTTTTTTGAAAGTGTAGACCTCTAAGCCCACATAATTGGTGTAAATTTCAATATTCCATTGCTTAGTCTTAGTAGTAGCAATGTAAGATTAGATCTTATTATTAATAGACTTAGATTTCTACCGACATAGTCTGTGCAGTCAAAATCAAAATTCTAAAGTCCAGTAAATTATTTTGATTTAGCCGTTTTAAAGTTTACTAAATGCCTTGGTCTAGGATCAAATTTGGAATGGAATATGAAAATATGTACGTCTGTTAAATGATTTAAACTTAGATTTACATTTCTATAATTAAGAAGGAAGAACAAATGCAGTGGTGTTTTTTTTTTTTTTTGGGGGGGGGACCATCCCGGCCCGTGCCCCCTTTCAAACAACAGTATGCATTGTGCCCCCCTTTTAGAACGGAAAACCTTTTTTGTTTTTGTTTTTGTTCTTGTTTAGTTTTCGTGTCAGATATTTATGGAGGGAAACAGGACCCCATAACCCCCCTCCCCCTCCCCCCACTGAGCGATATTTGGAGGGCTGGCAAGACCAAACAATATACGGATCTCCCTCCTAGCAGTTTCCCAAAGTTGACAATCCAGCATTTGTATGCCCCTCCTCCCACCCCCCCCCCCCCTATTATACAAAATCCTGGATCCGCCCCTGGATAGATGTACCGCTTTTCTTTAAAATCCAGTCCACAGTCTACAAGAAGTTTAATTTTTGTTTGTCCTTTCTTTTTGTTTTTATAATGCAGGTTGTCCAAGGAAGCTCATCAGTTACATTGCTTGTTACGTGTCAAGTAACGGAGTCATTAAGGATGAAGTATTTTTATTTTTATTATCATTTAAACATAAAGTTTAATTAATTAATTTCTCTCAAGATTTATTGCTAATTTACATAATGGCAATTACATTTATTCTAAATGTCAGGAATGCTATTTCTGAGCTGGAAATTGAATGTCAAAGTTTGGGTCAAAAGAAAGAGCTAACATATTATTCAAAGGGGAAACAAACATATTTGTAACTTTCATTATTTATTTTTCCATTTTTTTTCCATTATTTTTTTCATTTTTTTCATTTTTTTTTTTTTTTTTTTTTTTTTGGGGGGGGGGGTTCAGGGGTGAATGGCCCTTACTGCAATCACTTGACATTTCACTTCAAGATGATTTATAGATACACCCCCTAATTCGTAATTTTGAAATAAAAGCAAAGACTAAATTTTACATCGGATTTACCTTTTGTAGGTGTACATGTCCATGTACACGTAATTAAAAATATATTGCAATTGGTACGATTGGCCCATTTGAAACATGATTATGAGAAAGTGATTAATCTTGAGCCTAATTCTAAATTCTTTTCACACTTCAAAAAAATATTTGATAAAAGCCTTTTAAGTACAGTCAGTTATCATGTTACCTCAGAATAATGCAGTAAATAATAAATTTAAATTCAAACTATAACCAATACATTTTCAAAATCAAATAATTTTCCTTTTAATTCCATTGTAATTTAGAAATAGAGTTAGAAAAATGTGACATGACTACATTATGAAATATGATTTTAGTTCATCATCTTTAATGCAACGTGTGTTTATAATTGTATGCATAAGTAGTGCATTAAGATGTAATCATATTTATTTGATCTTCAACCTTAAGTGATAATCCCTTTCATCAAATTCTTGAAGCTATCCTGCGATAGCTACGATAATTTTTCTTGAAACGCGAATGGTTCTATAATCTGTAATTTCTTCCTTTTTATCATCTGTGCAATGGTTGTGTCATCAATCTGGGGCATGTTTCTAGGCAAACGAATCAGGCGCTTGGGAGTTTCAGCCCACCCCGAAATTTTCAAAACTACCAATATTTGGACAAACATCGCCTCATCATTTTGGGCAGTAAGGTGGTCTCTTTGGACTTTTATGTCTTGTATATTTTGATGATAGATTGAAGGGATGTACATGCATTATAATCCACCTATATACCGGATGTCACTAGATTTAAACTTGTTTGCTTACAAACTGAAATAAAATAGCAGTTGGTATGCCGCCCCCTCACCTGCCCCGTGATTTGTTGTCCATGAACAATATGTTATATTCTGTATATTGCATTTCAAGAGAGCATTAACTTTTATGTTGATAAGTGAGTTAGTTTAATAAACATCATTTCACACTGAGAAACTTCTATTTGTTTTTTTTTCCCCATAATTTTGTGAAAGATGTGGTGATGATGCTCATGATGCAGGCGCAATATGGCATGTGTTCTGAAGTGTGAAGTGTGAAGTGTGAAGAAGAAAAAGAAGAGGAAGAAGAAGAAGACAAAAATCAAATCAAAATTTTTAGGTTTGTTTGTTGCTTTTTGTTGGGTTTTGTTTTGTGCCTTTTTTGTTGCTTTTGTTTGTTGTGTTTTGCTTTGTGCCTTTTTTGTTGTTTTTGTTTGTTGTGTTTTTTTTTTGTGTGTGTGGGGGGGGGGGGGGGGTACATGCACCAGAAGCCAGTGCATGGTGGTACATATATGAGGTCATCGGGAGCAAATTTTCCCTTTGTACTTTTACTTGAGATATGATATGCCAGATCTGCAAGGCACAAGAAAAGCGTTCAATGAAGGGAAATTCAATATCGAAGGACGGCTTCTTCTTCCTCCTCCTCTTCTTCTTCTTCTTCTGCTTTTTCTTCTTCTTGTTCTTCTTCTTCCTCCTCTTCTTCCTCCTCTTCCTCTTCATTTTTTTCTTCATCTTTTTTTTTTCTTCTTCCTCTTGCATTTCCTTTTCATCTTCATCTTCTTTTTCGTCTTCTTTTCTTCATCTTCCTTTTCTTCTTCCTCTTCTTCCTTTTCCTCGTCCTCTTCTTTTTTCTTCTTCATCTTCTATTTCATCTTCTTCCTCTTCTTTTTTTCTTCTTCTTCTTTATCTTTGTCTTCTAGTTCTTCATCATCTTCTGCACATTTTTGCTGTAAAAGTACAGTATACGCGCGCCTTAGTACAGTTTACTTTTATGTTAATTAGTTATAAAAACTCATGAATATTCAAATATATAATTTCAATAACTTTACGCGCTGCGCGCCGGCTAAAATCTGGTTTTCGCTGGTACACTGAAAAAAAGTTGGCTTCATAGGCTAATACATAAACATTGGAAGCAGTGTGCACTTTTGACCCGCCGGAAATGCCCCCATGGAAAGCCGGATGCAGAAGCGGAGTGGAGACCCCCTGGCTATCTCCCTCTCCCACTCCCACACTCTCTCTCCCTTTCCCCCTCCACCCTCCCTCACCCTCTATCCCTCCCATCACATTCTCTCTCAGTGATGGCCATCGTAAGGCTCATCCGATCCTTATGACTAGCTGCCCATTTCATGAATAACATAGTCATAGGCATGAATTAAGAGCAAACAATTTTTTCTCCTCATTACCGTCCACGTCACTTTATATATTTTTTTTTCATGATCTTTGCATCACTATAGGATAATGTTTGTCTGTCTGTGCCTATCTCTCTCTATTTCACTGTTCATTTCTCTGTTTCTATCTCCTAGCTCTTTCTGTCTCTTTTGGGGTGATGATTGCTAAGACCAAAATGGTTCAAACACACAGGTTCTACTGCTGCTTTGGGGGGATACAGGTATACACAATCACCATCTTTAGAAATGATTTGAGAACTGTAAGACAAAAAGCAAGAAATTCTAACCTGCTGCAGTTGACACATTCTCTGACTCCCTCTGTGCTAAGATTCTGACCAAAGTAGTAGTTGTTAATCAGTTTAATACAGCTCACATTGCCAAGAGATTCTGTTGTCTCAGCAGCATCAATTACTGAGATATTAATGAGGAAAAAGAAACTGACAGGTACATGTATCTATAAGGAAAGTTTAATATTGCAAATGACAAACACAAAAAACAACAACCATTCATCAAATAACGATAAAGTGGGTTCATCTCTAACTACATTTACATACTTCTCTCATTTCTATGGAATGTCTAGGAAAGGTGTTTCAATATTGGAGGATTATACATGTTATAATATTGTCTATAGAACCTTGCAATGCAAAACAGAACAAACAAACGAACAAACAGACGAACAAACAGACAAAAAACTGGAACTTAATTCCTACTTTACAGAGGTTCAGGTAATTTTCTTGAAATGACTTGCGTCCTCGTTCAAGTAACTTTGATATGGGATACGTCAACCATATGCACTATATGCAAAGGGCTGGACTGTATAGTATAGCACACATAAACAACTGAGCAACCACTATGTTGTAAAATCAGTCATGTTGCCAGAGAAAAACATGTATTAAATCAAAAGGGTGCACTCTTGATTATGGAATGAATTGAAAAGTAAGATAATGACTATTAAATGCTTACTTGATACATCCGACCATCCAAAGAGTAGAAAGTCCATGAAGGTGTGACGGACAAATGACCTGTAGTGGTAGAAAGAGGAGAGATACAATAACTAATATGCATATTATTTAGAAGATATACTTACAAGTACAGGTATATTCATGGCTCATAATAATACAACATTTAACGCTTTTCCTCAGAGTATGCCACGTCACAACACACAATGCATATTCATGTACAATTAAGCATATATATCTGCAAGAATATGCGTTTCTTTCTACACAAGTTTCAAAAGCACAATAAGAAATAAGTGAATGTATATATGTTAGAAACATATTTGGCAAAATATAATTGGATGAAATTATGGGGGAGATTCTCACCATATTGCACTTGTAGCCCACATATTGAAATTGAACACATCACTAAGTGTTGGCTGTGTGAAAAGAAAAAAAATGTTGAAAATACATGTATATTATTACAAGAGGATGTTGGTGCATATATAGAATATGTTAGCATTCCTTGATGAACATTTTGAGAAAGACACTTCATTAGATCAACTACAATGCTGACTTGATTCAATTTCAAATTTCTAGTTTCTTGAATTACTACACAAACTGCAAAATATCCAACAATGACATGAAAAATTGTACATTTTATCTTCAATATTTCTACTGTAAATTGAAAAGAAGAATACAGATATCTGAACATCAGCTGCATGAAAATAATTTGCTTTGAGTATGAGTAATATATTCCTTTGATAGTATATCTTGCATATCTCCTTAGAGAGATATATATTGTATATATCATCCAAGATATATATTATCAAAGTGTAGTGAGCAATATGAGTAGGGGAGGTAATGAAAGTATGCACACACTAGCTTGATGTTAACAGGTACATACCACAAACCATGACTTGATACCAGCACTATCACTTGGTGGCAATCTCTCACATGCTGCCTGATAGTCATACATCCACTTACTAAAATTCAAAGGAAGAAAGTTTGAAGTGTTAATGTTTGACAAAAGAAAAGTAAATGACTAAACAATAAACGCTGGATACATTCATTTGACAATTGTAAATTATAAGCTTTTCAAGTGCGATTCTCAGAATTCAAGTTAAGTATCTAACAAAACAAAAAGAAATAATCATTGATAGGGTCTTTTCTTTCCTATAAAATAGCAACTTCAAATAATGTTATTTGAAGCTAATCCTTATTTCCATGAAGCTTTCAGCTTGAATCCTTTTTAGCAAGTTCATTGATTCACAGAATAACTAGGGATCTCTAAGTCAACCAAATTTCCTGTAAAGAGAATATTAGTATTCTATTCATGAAATGAGAAAAACAGAAAAACTTACAGCTCAAAGATTCCATTATCGGTCATTTCATTCATGATGTCACCATCAACTCGTCCAAAGAAACGGCCAACCTATCCAAAAAACAAGACAGTAAATGTTTGCGTCAATGTCAAGAGCAATATAATTCAACATGAACTGCATGAATGACATAACAAAACTAGCTGTTTCCAAAGATCTACAAGGGTCCCAACTGGTTGCATTATCAGTGGAGTTCATATTTAGTTGTTGCATTCATGGCATTTGCTTAAACAATACACATTTAGTATACCGCTTATATAATCACACAAAATAGAGAGAGAGAGGGGGGGGAGATGGGGGGAGGGGTGAGAGAGAGAGAGATGGCGGAGAGAAAGGGAGAGAGAGAGAGATAGAGAGAGTGGGAACAAGAAAAGCAACACAGATGGATAAAGAATATAACTGAGATTACTCAAAACATTAAATAGTGTTCCTTACCTCATCTTGTTCATAAATCTGGTTTGTAGCAATGATGAAACCACCATCATCGAGAAGATAACATTTCAGCTCCTGTTATAAGATATAAAATGTGAGTGAATAGAAATTACAAACAGATGGCTATTAATATCATGGAGTGTGCAGATTGAATATAATAAAACTTCTATTAAGCTGCTTTCAAATTCATTTATAAACCATGGTGAAATTACAACTAATTGACATTTGTTAATTGTTGTTGCCTGGTACAAAAAAAAATTGTTCTGCATTTTTCACCATTCAAAACTCACCATGTTAGCGCATGAGTATTCCAAAGTACGGTTGTTGAAACCCTGTAAAACAAACAGAAGAAATTTATACCTTAAATCTTTACTTTTTGACTTAATCTATCACTCAACACAAAGTTTTCTACAACTACTAACATTAAAATGATCATTTGACAAGTACTTCACCTAAAAATCTATCAATATATGAAACAAATTTCTCACAGTTTTCATCAAATACACATAAGAAGTGTGTAGCTGAGATACATTTTATATTCTTATAAAATATTCTTATAAAATATGAATCTTTTTTTTCTTACCTGTGAAGTCAGTGCCCATGAATCATTGAAGTAAGCAGGATCCAGCATAGCCATAACCACTGAAGAGTATAAAAACATGAATTATTATAATGCAATTTGTGATTCTCTAGTTTACATGATTGTAGACCTGAGAGGCATTATACCAAGGCTGCCATATGTTAATGAGATTAATACATACATATAGTAGGCGCATTAAGCTTCTTCTCCAAGCATCATCAACAGTTATATTATTACATGTATGTACTTTGTTCCTTTTTTCTTCATCTCATCTTCTGCATAATCAGTCATGATGTATCTGAGTTAAACACATTATTTATCTATTTTTTAATTTAAAATATCATAATACCTCATAAATGATCACATAATGTATGACACCAACTCTATTTGTTTTTAAAACCTATACACTTGTACTTTCTTGATTACTGGTAGAATTGGAATATAAGGCAGAGGTGGATTCAGGATTTTGTAAAAGAGGGGGCCGGAGTCGAAGAAGTACACAATTAACGAGGCAATTTTTTTTCATTGTGTACTTAACCCTAAAAAGGCTATTTTTGAGGTATTGAGGATTGGGGGGGGGGGGGGTAGCCATGATGCCCCCCCTTGATATCTCGGCCACGACATGACTGATCGCCGCAGAATTTTGCACAGACCTCGAGAATCACGTAAAGAACACAAATCCATCATTATTTTTATGGAAATCTTAATTTTTCGTTTAACATGATAATTTATGCAAATGATATGCGTAAATACACATTTTTAAGTGATATCAAGTAATGAAAGGCCCTGGAGATAAAATTTCTATGCAAGAAGCTCTTTATAAACATTAAAAACATTATGAAAGAAAAAAAATTGAAAGTGATTTCAATTGTTATGTATTCTATTGTTTTACGAATTTCTTATGTATTCTATTGTTTTACGAATTTCTTATGTATTTCTCTGTTTTTCAACTTTAACTTTTTTATTGTTTTTTAAAGTTTGCTGTTTCAAGGTGTTATCTGGACTACTATTCAGTTAGAATATATGATTATAAGAGCTTAAATACGAAATTATAGGTGATAATGGAGGAATATGAAGAAATGCTGTTTCCCATTCGTTTTGTACACATAACTCAGAAATTCTCTGTTTTGGGGCTGACATGAGGTCATGAAAGGTCACGTGACTCGGTTACCGTACAAACAATTTTTGTAAACTTGGTGTCAAAAAACGTGCAAGACTTGAAAAAAAAAAAAGTCAGAAAGTGGCATGGCGTGAAATTTCGCGGTTCAAATTGTCCCCCCCCAGACAATTTGAACCCCCCAAGTCCTTTTAGGGCTAAGGTATGCCAGGTGGGTTTAAAAGGGAGGGCGTGGCCGATTCCACCCCCCCTGGATCCACCCCCCCCCCTGGATTCGCCCCTGTAAGAGTAAATGACTTACCAGCAGGTATGGCCTGGTTATCAAGAGCCACAGATTTGCTGATAGTGATATTTGATCGGAATTCAGTCAAGCTCCCCATTGGTCCTTCTCCTGGTGATAATAATAAAACAGAAACAAGAACTCTGTAACAGTGACTGGATCTAGCTTAGGCCCACTAGGTATTGAGTTAATCTTGAAAAGGTTGGCTAGTTCAGTGGTCTCACAGCTGGGGAAGATGGATTTACCCCCTTCCCCTACTTGCCACAGTCAACAAAACAAATATAACTTGGCATACAGATAAAGCATCTCATAATGAATAAGCCCTTGAAGTTTCATAAGATACAATTTATATATAGAGTTTTGACACTGTACAGTAATCTATGGCTAAAAATGTATAAATTTGGCAAGGTTTCATTTCTTCTCTTTCTTTATGACTGGACACAATATGTAAAAGATATGTCAACGTATAGGATGGAATGCACGATGTATGGTCTGATGAAAATTATGATGATTACAATGATTAACACACATGAATAAAGAAAAAAAACAGTTGTTTTTTCATTGAAAATATAAAGATAGGTAAAATCTGCACAAAAGTAAAAGGATTTATAAATACATGAAGATAGGAAAATATGCACAAAAGTAAAAAGACTAGCACACGTACACCACAGATATATCAATGCTGAAGAATTGCTGTATCTTATCATAGTTGTACAGTACAATGAAGATATATCTATCAGTGTAGAGACTAAGAATGAAGAATCAATGTATCCTACCATTATTGTATGGCACAGAGAATACATATCTATCGGTGTAGAGACTGCGCTGATAGTAGCTCTGTTCCCATGGGTCTTGCATAGCTCGAATCTCATCATCACTCCAAGTTGTTAAGGTACTGCATGGGAGGAAGATGATTTCTATTTTTAATACTTCATCTGCTTTATAAGAGTTGAGTCATTCATTTTGGTCATCTTTTATTCAAAATTATATGTATGCATAATAATGTTAAAATTAGTAGAAACAATAGTGAGT
Organism: Heliocidaris erythrogramma; assembly: GCA_025617745.1. Classification (NCBI taxonomy): domain Eukaryota; kingdom Metazoa; phylum Echinodermata; class Echinoidea; order Camarodonta; family Echinometridae; genus Heliocidaris; species Heliocidaris erythrogramma. Next base: position 15,796,357 of record CM046853.1, on the reverse strand, counting down.
TACAGGCTCTCATAAAGTACATAGCCACATGAAACCAACACTTATTGGAAAACATTTGATTACTGAAAACTCTATTTGTGGCAACCCAAGGCCCCCCCCAAGAGTTGTATTGGCGTAACGCGACCTACCCTAAACATTTCAATAAAATATATTCGCTATCGCGATAGCTCAACATTGTGATATCCTTTTTTAAAATTGCTTTTGTTTTGCACCAGTTTTGCTACTTTCATTCCTTTTTCCATTGATTTTGGTCTATTTTTTATTCAGGTTCGCTACTTTCGCTTCTTTTTTGTGGATAGGAGTACAAATAATTTGAGAACATTCGGTGCAGACTCTGCGAGTACCAAGTATCACATTTCCCAGGATTTATTAACAAAAAGCAAAAAAACAACCAGCTACCCTATTTTTCTATGGCCTACGCCAATACAACTTCTTTTTTTTTTCTTAAATCTCTGATCATTTAGTTCAAGATTATTTTGATTAATCTGAATAGGCAAAAATCAACCAGAGAAATACAACCTCATTAAAAGATACCTAACAAAATGAAGTTTGTAGACAGTTCAGTACATTTTACTTGTCTTCATATTTCTCATATCTATCTCAGAGGCATGCAGTAGAGGTGTTGTGGTCTAGTGGATAAGTCACCGGACTGTAGGTCACAAGGTACGGGGTTCGAATCCCACCACAGCACTAACGTCCTTTGGCAAGACAATAATCTACATTGCCACTCTCCACCCAGGTGTAAATGGGTATGCTTGAGCACTAGTTACTTTGGCAGCTCGGCTATAACCAGGGTAATTTGGACGCTTTTCAGTTTTATACATCGCATCCGCCCATTCTATGTTGTTCATGTGGCTTGTTGGTCTAGTGGCATGATTCTCGCTTAGGGTGCGAGAGGTCCCGGGTTCGACTCCCCGACAAGCCCTATTAAATATTTTTTAGAAAACATATTTCTTGAAATATTAGGTTTGCTCGTTCATTTAAAGCATTCTCCGATACTCTTGAATGGGACATAATTAAGAATAGAATACAATATGAGCACTATATAAGTGGCCATTATTATTATTATTATTAAATCACCTTGTTTAAAAAGAGACAATGGAAAAAAAAGACACTGAATATTTGATAGGATTGTATGAAATGTCCTCAAGAAACAAGTGCTCTGTGGCTAACTGCTAACAGCAGTCAAATACCTAATTTCACCAATAGACCCAACATCATACCTAACCTAGCTATTACCCAATAGTATTCAGAGCTCCAAAAGTATATTTATGATGAATGAAAGCTCAAAGAGCAATTTATGTTGTATCACCATCTGATGGGTATCAACTCTGATTCAAAATGTTTAGCACATTCTGGAAATTCAAAATTATCTTTCTAGTACAATACAACAAATTAAGGCACTTACCCTCCAGGGAAGATTGTTGTTAGTCCACCCTGAGTAGCAGCTAACACAAACGTGAAGCCATTACTGTGAGAAAAAAATTGGAGAAAATCAACTATAAGGTATGTGCACATCTGTTTGCTACAGTATATTCAGTGGAACTTCGTTATTCAGACTACTGTTTTGAGTCCTGGGCCCTGTTTTATAAAACTTGTTATCAATAACAAGTTGCAATAACTCTTATAAGCTACTGAAATCCTTGCATCTGATTGGCTGAGAGCAAATTTGTCGGTAAAAATCACCGACAAGACACTTGATGAACCCCCCCAGATATAGCAAGGAAACAAATTTCCCTAGTCCTACATATTATTACAAGGTTCAAATATTGCTTACAGTGAAAGCAGTTTCTTGGATTATAACTAAAGATAAAATCAAATGTAAGGTAGTTTTGTATTCATAATTCATAAAACTCTTAGCAAAAGAACTGAACTTACTCGTTTATTATGTCAGTCTTTGTTTCCCAGTAGGCGGACAAGTTGCTTGTAAGCTCAGCATCAACAAGGAGTTTCCTCACCATCTCATCATTACCTTTTTTAACAGCAAAGAAAGGAATATGTCACTTGTTTATTCAGTAATCACCTATCAATAACACATTGTATGCATCCATTATATCTAGATCCAGAGGGCCTAGAACAGCCATCCCCCCTCCTCCCTGAGAAAAAATAATATGAAAATAGTTTATAAGGGTTGAAAAGAAGTCCCTCCCTCCCCCTTTAGACCTTGAAAGGCCCAGTAGAATTCTGACAGAAAAAAGCTCTTGAGAAAGAACAATTTTGCTCCTAACAGTTCGGTTTCATAAAAACTGACTTCAGTGACCTTTGTCCTATAAATTCTTAATATAACAAAGCATCTCCCATTTTAGATACTTGTACCAGGTTTGAAGTTCATATCTAAAATGGCTCTTCATATACTAGAACTTTACAAAAATATGACTTTCATGTACATGAATTACATTTGACCTGTAATATATAGCGTTAAAACTTCAACTCTGAAAAGTTATCTTCCACATGGCAACATTTAGAAATTAGTATTTTTGTAACAAGATTGTAGGTTGGACAGAAAAACCAAACATATAGAACGCATTGGGTACACCTTTTACTGGCAGATGCATTTTATAAAATGACTTCAATTCAGGCTTGATATAAATTTCAATACATCTTATTTGTGTATACCAATGACGGAAGCCCAATTTCAGCAAGCCTACGACTTCATTGTAAATTACACATTTCAACTTGTTTACAGATTATGGCCTATGAATCACTCATTGTTGATTTCTTGTGAATTTCTTCATTCCAGTAATGTCCCTATCACCAATCCAGCCATTAATACATACCTGCTTGTGTAAATTTCATAGTTGCATGTGTACATTTCACACAAGTATTTCCTGTGTAATGCACAACCTGTCAATCAAAGCTACATGAAAGTTGTATGAACTCTCTCACTCTCACTGTCTTTTTCTCTGTCTCTCTGTCTGTCTGTCTCTCTCTGAAATCTGTTCACAGATGATGCAATATGATTTATGCACACTTTCGTCGGTATTAACACAGGGGTAGGTAGAAATAAGCAATTTCATTGACCATTTTAATTCATTCAAAAGGATCCACTAACAGGCTGAAAACCTCCAAAAATATTTAACAAATCTACTTCGGTTGTAGTTAGAGTGCGTTTATGCTCACCTTTTTCAGGCCAGAATGAGGCTTTTGTTACGTTTTTAGTTAAAACACGGTTGCGTATCAATTTTGTATAATTGCTGATCGTAAACACCGATCGTAAACGAACAAAAAGGTGCGTTTTGTATCAGCGTTGCTCCAAAAAGACGGTTTCTGAGGAAGCATAAACGCACGATCATTAGTAAACGCGTTTAAATGACGTCATAATAAACATATTTCCGATTCATGTGAAAATACGCGCCCCGCTAACGGTGCACAATATTATCCAATGCTTGTTTTTTTTCTCGAGCTTAAGGCATGCGCATATATACAGGCGTCGTCATCCGAGCAAGATCTAACAGTTTTTCAAAATAATACTAGTACTTCTTCCATATTTATATCATTGTGTTGAAATGAGTGTCAAGAGCTCAAACTACAGCGAAGCGGAAGTGAGGGCCCTTCTCCTCGCTTGGTCCGAACCCGAAATACAAGATGAATTGAATGGGTTGATGAGGAACAAACCCATATATGACAAATTGGCAGACCAGCTTGTGGCTGCAGGGTTTCCAAGGAGAACCAGGCAAGCGTGTAGGGACAAAATCAACAGAATAAAGGTAGATTTATGTTTATATCGAACCAATATTTTGTGGTAAATCTATCTTAACTTAATGTTGAGTTGAGAGATGTGCGAGACTGCCAGTTGTAAACTTGAAAATACTTGTACCTGGTCAGTGACAGTGTCGGTCGGCTCTCACTTTTCCCACCATGGTAGGAAGTCAACGTAGGTAATAACCAAAATAATAGACGTAAATAGCTGAAATAATAACCAAAAATCAAGACCGAGAAAGGCGATAGCCGAGTGCAAGATCATGACACAAAAATATCTCAGTATACATACAGTTTCGAAAAAAGCGTGAGCCCCAACTTGACCTGCCCTAGCGGGGTCAACGTGGCATGCACAGAGCAGGTTTGCGAATCCAGCTGCAGAGCCTGAATTCGCCTCAAGAAGGGAAGCATTATTAAATAGTAGTACCGTAGAACTGCATTTACGATGAGCGTTTCAAAAAGCTCATTCTGCCTTCAAAAGTAAGCATAAACGCACCCTTAGTGTATCAAAGAGATGATGATTGCATATTGCATCTAAACGCAACTGTTCCATAAATCAACTTACATATTTGGAGTGTAAATATGCCATCACTTGAGAGTCCATCACTAGTATTATCAATAGTCTCTTGAATGGCTATCTTAATATCACTTGTGGTAATATCCTTAGGGTCCATTCCAACTAATTGATCACAGAACTCCCTGCAGGGTTAAATACCATAACAAAAATGTTCAGTGTTACTCATATTGGTGCTGATGTTTACAGGTGTTAAATCTATAGGTAAAGTATAACTGTTACAATTATCTTGAAACCAAATTTCAAATTAAAGGTATTATTCAATAATTTATGGAAATCAAGAAAATCAAGAAAATCAAGAAAAAAGGAAACACCAAGTGGAATATCTATCTCAAAAATACTATTTAGGTCACTATGGCATCCACTAATAAATTAAGGAAAAACAAAAATAGAGGCTAATTTCTATTTTTCCTAAGATCAGTAATCTTTTTGCCTAAAAGAGTCCCAATTGCATTTTGAAACAGATTAAGATAGATTTAAACATGACACAACCGCTTTAATATATTTCAGTCAATATTAGTTGCAAACAAGTCGTGTACCATCCTAGAATATAAGCATAATTTACAAAACAAGAAATGGAGGAAATCGGACAACACAGAGAGAGTAAAGCTATCCACGAGGCATCATTTTGGTTGCGTCAGTCAGAGACGCCAAGGTCAAAGACCAGCAATGCGTGAGATTTTCCGCGCATCAGCGACAGGTATCGTGCGTTCGCCGCGCGGTATGTATAATATATATGGAGATGGGCTGTGAGGCCAGGCATGAGAAAGAGATTTGGGGGGATGAGTAAGAAGAACCTTAATGCGTGAGACTTGTTAGGTCTGGTCAGTGCCTGTGCTAATCGAGTCTGTGATGGCAATTTACTCATACGCTAGTTATTAAAAGTATCGTTTGCATTGTTCATTGACGCGCAGAAACAAAAAAAGTCAACAACGCGGCCCTAAAGTCAGCAAATAACGCCTATGTGAGCCGAGCTTAAGCAGGTAGATCATTTGTTTATCTTCTGTCATTTATGTTGCAAAAGCAATGAAGCTATACCACAAACTAGTTGAAAAATCATTTAATCACTTACCAAGGAGCAATAAGAATATCAGTCCTATCCATGATGTATGCCAGATCTGTTAACAATTTAAACAAAATGAATACTGAAATATTTCCCAATGTAAGACTGAACTTATATAACAATATGCTTTCATATATGATAAAGATTTTTTTCCATCATATGTTATTTATTTTGAAGAAATACAAAAACATTTACAAAGGAAGACAAAATTGATTTAAAATAGGACTTACAATCCAAACAACATTCTGAGGGTTCAGAAAGAGTAAATGAATAGCTTTTATGTGCCTTGGAAGTTGAATAAAGGGATATAACAGTGTTGATATAATAGTTTTTATATCAACCAAATCCACAATCAAAGCATTTTAATTTAAAAGAATAAATTTACTTATATTCATGTATATTCTACATGTACATCATAATATGTAAGTTTTGTCATTTGTCTTTCATTTTATATTTCATATGGTCCTGTACATTGTTCTTAAGAAACGCGTAACCTGGACTTACTTTGTATTTCCCTTTGTTTTTTTTTAATGAATAAAGGTGGTGTTGAAAAAAAAAATGCTTAACTATAAGATGGTAATCTTATAATAATCTAATAATATACCATATGAACATGTAAAATAGAATGTCATGTATCACCAAAAAAAGTATCAATATAAAGAATGTTACATCAGCATGCCTTCTCCAGAAAACAGTGCTTTGTGGCAGCACGAACCGACTACAGCTAGGCTGCTATAATCTTACTATGATATATTAGATTTGAAAAATTGTCTGATATCTAAAATATTATAATAGAGATGTTGTACATATCTATGGCTGCATAAAGTAATCTCCTGTACAGAAGAATGTAAATCTTAAGTTGTTTACACAACTGTACTACATATCTTCAAAGGAAAGTATGCAGATATTTTCCCCATCTTACTCACCCATTTTCAGATTCATGTTAATAGGAGCTTTAAACTGAAACAGGTCAAAGCTGGGCTGAGCAATTGCAACACTATGAAATAAAATGGAAAACAAAAAATCAAATTAATTGATCAAAGGGTACATGATTCTAAATATGACATACAGCCCTGGAAAAAATTATTAGACCAAGCTTCTGTAATAAGGGTACTATAATATGCAAACAAAATTATAAAAATTATTTGTCTTATTTGTATTTCATTGAATAAATACCAAATTCCAGCAATTATACCTTGCTTTTATGATATTTTATTTCCTTCTTACCACAAAAATAACACTATCAGTAACCATTCTTGGTCTAATAATTTTTTTTCCATGGCTGTAAACTTCTCCTTTAATATGGTTGATGCTATCACAGGCACTAATTCAGACAAGAGGCCTGTTAACAATACCACTGCTTAAAACTCAACAATATAGGTACGCTACAAAGATAATCACATTTTGACATTAAAAAAAAGCATTTAACATATTATAAAAGCCCAGGACTTTACCAGAGTAATGGTTATGCAAGGCAGATAACACAAAAGTTAGGAATCATTACAAACCGATTAATAAATCAGTAATATCTTTTGTCGTATTTCACTGTCACAATGAATATCACTTTACTTTGATGAGTGAGTTCATCACTCTATATAATATGCTTATATCCTCACCTGAATGTTGTGTTGTCAATGAATGTGTATGAATATGTCATGTTCACAAACTCTAGATATCTCTGCAAATGAAAGAAAAGAAAGATAAATTAAAAGCGAAGTTGTTCTAGATTCAGTGAAAAATCTTTAAAAATTTTGATGAACACTCAAAATGTTAAAGATGCATAAAAGAAATTTATTTTGTTGAGTACATGTATATACCTACATGACCATTTATAACAAGTAATTGCATGTATCTGAACAAAACACATAAATAGAATTGTATTAATACATCACACATTCTAAAATAATTATTCTCATTGAAATATGCCTCTTAATTTTTTGAAAGTCATTTTTAATAGACATTTTAGATCCATTGGTAGTACAAAATCGACTAAAATTGTTCTCTTTTTCATTCGGTATATCTTAAAATTTTAATGTTCACATCTGTGAAATAATACTCTGTTTACCGCACATGTTTATATTTTCATTTTTCTTCGGGGAATAATTATTATTTAAAGAAATTACTGCAGTTGTATCTCTATAAAATCCTCACACAAAATATTGCCAATTTAAGAATTTGTAACATTTTCCTGTTGTGAAAGGATAAGGGTTAGTTTACACCAGCACCTGATACTTACCTCATCTCTGGACATGATCGGGGTATCCAGCTCCACTGTGCCTGATTTCCTGTCAATCATATCTCTCCTCAACTGAAAGAAAATGCATTCATTAAATATTCATGTCAATAAATTTTTATGAGTATTAGGTCTGTGTTTTAGGGAATGAACAGGGAAAATACAACACTGAAAAATTCCCATTCATTTCCAGTTCAATCCTAGACTTTAGACCTTAAAATGTCAAGTTTATGGAGGTTTCGCTTTAGGATGGTAGTCTGTTATATGTTAATTGTTAATTCTGATTACGAAAGTATATATCTCTCCAACATGTACCATATGGTCATGTATTGACTCACCTATTAGATTGTACAGTAAAATATTAACTTCAACCTCACTCGTCTTCCTTGTGTCTAATTCAATCTCAGGATCTTGAAGCTGCACTGTTTCAACACTTTCTTTAATTGAAATCAAATTTCAATTATGCAAGATATTCGACTTCTACACTAATTTCGAAATATATGTACAAAAGGAATACAAATTGAATGTTTGGAAATCAGCTGAACATGTATATGAATAAAAATATTCATTCATCCCCAAACACTTACAATAGTCCAATGTTTGCCTCAAAACTGAACAATTTCTATTCACTTAATCCTTGAAAAACCAATACAGGACCAATAATGTGGAATCTACGGCTTGATCAATATCTAACATTCTATCATTGTAAGCATGACGAGGTAAGATTTTCTATCAAGTTACAGCTTATCATCCATCAGTCAAGAATGAAACTACAAGGCAATTGAGAAAAAAAAGTTGCATATTAGTGTACTGTAGTAAAGATGAAATAAATCTAGCATTTACACTTACTATTTTCTTTTCTTCAGTTTCGTATTCTACCTCCAGGAAGTCAACGTTGGGTGGATCAGACAAATAGTTCAACTAAACAGATTCGGAGAATAACACAAATAAAATTTTCAATAAAATACACAAAATGGAACATTTAGAGAAAGTTTTGAATCAGCTGGAAATGACTGAATTGCACTAATAGGCTTTAGAAATAGTGCACATTGTCATGATTCATGCATCAGATCACTAAACAAATATTTAAAATGGAATAGTTACATATTTACAAAATATTCTTGAGTCACTCATTTTCTGCTGTCTACACATCATATGCTTTACCATGAGTTGTATCATTTCAATTTGAGAATTATTGTTACAAATGTAACAAAATACAGATGGATATTAATAGTCCTAATGCTTTGGGAAATAAGCAACTAAATGCACAATAAGTTTGGGATGTTATAATAAGATGTATAAGATGTACTTACACCTAAGTGTTTACGATAACACACAGGACACTGCCCACAAGCAAAGCATTTTTTTTAATATGGAACTACATCATTCATTCAAAAGTCAAAAAATATTCTATGGGGATTAGGGTTCAATATTTGGTATTGGTTTCTATATTTCTAGTTATCTAAAAAATCAGAATATTGTGAAACCAACCTTAGTATATGAATCATTTCTAATATTTGGTATTGGTTTCTATATTTCTAGTTATCTAAAAAATCAGAATATTGTGAAACCAACCTTAGTATATGAATCATTTCTAATATGTAATCTTTATTTTTTTAATGAAATCATGCACTATACACTCACTAAACAGCTACATTGTTAATCAAGTCTCAGATTCATGCTCATCAAGGCATGCAATATCACACTTTTATACAGTAGTACAGTACATTTACTGATTATACACAAGTAAGTTAGATAAAATGTATCAGTTTGGAAGGAAGCACAGGTCTATGCTGAATAAACACAAATGCATAAATTACCAGAAATATAATTGTACTGTCCAAGAGGAAAATATTTCAAAATCACACAACCATGCTTTATCTTCAGGGGGAAAGATTAACATATCATTCACAGCACAAAACCAGCAAATCAAACTACTAAACTTGATGCTGAAGTTTTTCTTTACTTTATAAGAAAAGTGCATATGTCTGTCTGACCTCTGTGAATTACATTTTTGTGCAGGAAAATAATAAGTACATTGTTAAGTTCTGTTTGACAATATAAAACATCTAACTCACTGAGAAAATAGATCACTACTGAAAAGTGCATCGCTCAGGGCAATCATAAATAAAGTTTTGTGCATTGAATATATGTATCTACAGGTATCAGAGTTTACCTGTTCCTATTAAAGGTAGGAAAAAATTTAAATATCCTTTTAGGAGAAAGGTTACATGAAAATGCACTAAAGTGATCAAGTATGCTAAGTGTATGCAAGACTTATTAGTATTATTAGTAATTTGTTTATTATCCATGTTAAGAAGTGAACATTTTTCAAAGCCTTTTTTTTCCTTCACTATGTTAATGAAATGGAGGCGGGGATGTGCATCAACGCAACCAAGTCATCTTTGGGTTTACTTTAGTGTTGACCTGCTAGAAGTGAGCTATAAAAGAGAGCTTTAGATGACAATGAAAATTAACTTTCACTACACACAAATGGAATAGCATCATGCAAAAAAAAAAAAATGAAATGTAAATATTTGATTACTTATCCATGCAATGTATCATATATGACAATAATTGATGAGAAAACATGCCTGGTATGTAATACACAAACATGCATGGTCAGCAAATACCATGCGGTTAGTTGACACAGATAAAGCAGTAATTATGACTGTCACATCATTTGTTTTAACACATTAAGATCATGCAGGCAAGTGAAGGCCCTCAGCATCAATCACTAATTAGGAGCAATAAATTCCTCAGCAGCTGCATTATACCAAATTACCAAACTTTCATTTTCTGCATCACATTTTACCTAACCATTCTCTAAAACATAACGCCTGTATCTTCAAAACTTATACTTCATTTAAGTAGATAAATAATTGTCACACTAACATCATACGTTTACTTCTATAAAGGAAATAGCATAAATCACACTTCTGTTATGTAAGTATAAAATCCGAAAGTACCTAGATCCTACCATAGCACTATATTTTCCACACGACACAAAATATATAAATTCAGGTAAATGATAGAAAAAAGGTTTTAGTAAAATAATTAGCTAGCCTACATAGTAAATTGTGTATTAAAGTCGGGAAAATGAGAATTACAAAAAATGGTGCTGACCACTGTAAAACCAGAAACTTTGGCAACATAGAACTATCGTGAATTGTTAATGACAGCCAATTTTGAAGCAGGAAACTTTCGTGAATTGCAATAATTTTAAGTTGTTTCAATTGTGTTTTGATTGTTTCATGGCATGAAACTTCCACGAATCTTGACCACTCAAGAAATTTGTGAAAGTGTCTGGTTTCACAAAAATCATTTTGACACTACAAACGATTTAGGTTATGATGGGGGAGGATTTAGGTTATCATGGGGGAGGATTTAGGTTATGATGAGGGGGATCATGGAGTAACATTAATGCATGGAGTGACATTCATATGTGACACTAGGGTAAGGATTACAATGGTACGAGTACGGAGTATGCACACATCACATCAATACTAAGTTATTAACTAAATTCATTTCTTTTTCTCCTTTGTAAAATAGAGAAGAGGGACAAGAACTGTCCGTATACATAGAGACAAAATGTAAATAAATAACACCGAGGAAAAAAAACAACTTTTCTATCATCTGCTACATTTCTACATGAAAAAAGATTCAGTTCTGCTTTTAAAAGACGAGTTCATGAAGAAGAAATTCTAAAATATTTGGTGAAAAAATATTTTGTTCATACTGCAAATGACCAGTGTACCATCTGCAGATATTTTTTTTAACTGCATTATGTGTCATGGTCCCCATCCTCATCTCTGTATCAAGTTGATAAGTAGGAAGACTGCCACATTCTGTTACTCATTAACAATTCATTCTCTTCTGATAACTTTATTGTAATGTAAAATGTTGACAGGACCACATTTTAGTAGAAATGTATGGTCTTTGTATCAAGTTGATTAGTAGGAAGACTGACACATTCTTTTACTCAGTGTTTACTCATTCTCTTCCTATAACTTTATTGTAATGTAAAATGTTGACAGGACCACATTTCAGTAGAAATGCATGACCTTATATATTGTTTGTAATGATCATGAAGATATAGTAAGGTTGATAGATGTCCTTTATTATATATTCTTGACACTTGGGGAATTTCTTATATGAAAAAAAAATGGTGTCATACAATAGAACTTTTAATACAATACAGACTTCTATTGTTGAGACTGTCTAATCATCATTATAATTCACCAATAATTCACCAATTGTTGATGATGAGTTTGTGTGCACAATCATTGAATGATGCAAAACATGGATGAGTATGACACACTCACAATGAATACCAGTGGAAACCATTCACAAAAAAATCATGAAACGATTGTGATGGAAGGAGAGCGGAAGGGGGAGCTAGGGGTGGAGGGTTGAAACATTCAATGTTGAGGCAATGATAATAATGACAATGATAAGGTGGAGGGAGGGAGACAATGAGGACAACTGAAAATTACAATGTGGTTGAAATCATTCAAATTAAGGGTGGATCACCATGAGACAACTTGGATGGATGAACTTTCCATTCTAAAAGAATAACACAACAGAACAGCCATGTTTGAATGACAAATGAGAAGTTAAAAACAGAAATGAACGGTGGATTTATCGCAATATGAAACCAAGCTACACTATCTGCAGCAATGTGAGTTTACAATCATTGGTAGCTTTTTGATCTCTAATTAATGAGAACAAATGTTAGAAAGAAAGGAATGAGCACTCTAGGGAGAAAAAAATATGAAGGAACAGACCAACAACAAAATCAAGCAAAATTTGCTGATTTATTTGAAGGGAAACCCATCCTTGATACAAAGTTACTTTGTGTAAGAAAGAGAAACATATCAGTGAAAAGTTGGACAAATGACGAAAGAGGTAATATTATTTTGTAAATTATAATTTTCTAAAAAGTTACATTTATGCATAAGCTCAAAATGTGTCATTTGTGATATACTCCTGGTTTTCCTCTTTTACATGAACACGTCCATTGTATCATTAAAAAAGATTAAAGAGCAAGATATTGCTGTAATTTATGTGCTCAACAATGCAGATAATACAGATGGCTTTACATTTACAGGGGCATGTAACATAAAGAGATACAATCACTCTTACAATCAATTGTAACTCTTCAGTACCTGGTTTGCCATAGACTTACGATTGATATCAATCGGAAGATTGATTGTATCTCTTTATGTTACAGGCCCCAGAAGTGCTTTGCCAATTGAGATTTCATTATCTATAAATCCTGATTTTAAAAAAAAATTCCAACTGAATTATGAGTTGTGCAATTTTCCTCACAATGTCACTTTCATGTACAGTATATCATTCTTGACATTGCTCTTTCTAAACATGTAACTTGGTAAAAGTTTGGGTATCTCTTTCACAGGGTTGACTTATGTTATGTATGGTCAAATTAGAAGAAGTCAGGTGATTTTTGCCTTATAAACATACTAAAAACACAACATAAACTTATGATGGTATGTTCCCCAAATAAAAATGCACAATTAGTGATTTCAGCTCATCTTTTGAAAGATATTTTTTGTTATACAGAAAGTAAAGAGCATATTTTAAAGTCTTCACCTGATGGGAAGTGTTGCATAACATCATATTATAGGTTATCAAAGGGAAAGAATTTTATGAAAACAACACATTCCTAATCCTAGTACCTTTATTCTTATAATTTACATATTATCTCCATATTAAATTTATGCATTTTCTGTCGCAACTTAGATATACATTGCTTAAATTTTAATCTATTACTAAATAGAACCATTTGTATACATTAAACAGTCTTATTCAAGGCCACTTCTACAGCAAATCCTGTAAAATATATTTTTTTCAACAAAAAAAAGAGAAAGAAGAAAAGATGTATGCAGCTCTGAAGTAGAAAAGGGCTGAGCAGGTTTTTAGAGCAGTGTACAATATTAAATGTTGACCTTTTGTCAATCTTTTGTGATCATGATTCTGGTCCTTTTCTTGCACATGTTTAGCTTAATTACAATGATTATCTGGTATATTATGAATCACCTGCTAAAACTCAGAAGGGCATTGGTTCTATGGTAAGAGAAAATAATCCCTTGCTGGCTCTCAGCAGACAATATTTATAATGTGCAAAAAGAGCAACTACAGTATATGGCTATAAATGTTTGAAAAATCAATCCAAATCTAACTTTTGGATATGTGTAAGTGTGCAGTAAGTATTATTTAATTAAAAATTGTGTATATTATATAGATCACCTTCTTAATCATTTTTGCTAGTAACTACCTACAATGTAAAACAAATACATATTGAGGATGACTCTGTATTATCTTAAGATATGGTAACCGTTTTCATACTTGGGTAATAACTATCAGTTTCAAAACCCATTTACCAAATTTAGGTGATAAGATATGAGTCAAGTAAAGTGCATTTATTATTAATTTCATGGTCCTTTGAATAGTGTTACAGGATTAGTGATTTCCAAGACTAAGTCACATTAGCTATTCACAAGAATGATGAAGGAGTTTAAAGATAGTAAAAGTGAGGTAAATATTTTACATTTACATTAGAATAATGAAAATAAAGTAAAGTACAATATAGCTGGGTGTTAATCACCAACGTCAATGTCTTTACTCAATTATACGACAATTAATCAGGGAGGTTTATTGTTCAGACAACACCAATATTTCATATTCAGTTCTACTTATTCACATGCATTTACAAAGAATTATTGATATAGGTCTAAGGTAATTAATAAAAAATTGCTCCAAAAGAATATTAACACAAGGAAACCCAAAAGTTTTCAAAATCTAATAAACAAAGAATGAAAACAACTTCACAAGTTTTTCTTTTCCTTTTGTACAGAAATAAAGAAGGGATGGCTTTAATTATCAAAGGATTAAATTGCCATCTCCTTTCCTATCAGGTATAAGCGAATGATTCTATAAAAACTTTCAGCTATGCTTTTCCTTACCTGCGACTGAAGATAATATTGGTAACACTTTACTTTATGCCTTACATAATTTCCATATCCACATATGAGGTGAAGGTTCATGACATTCTTTACCTTCAAATTTAAGTTACCATGTTTAATCACGTGTATGTATGCCTCATAAAAGTCATGTAAAGTCATGTGATATTAATCAAGTATTAAAAATATCAAGTACTAAGTGATCAACCATCATTCGAGACAATTATGTGTCATTGCAAAAGCAGGCAAAATTAATTCATGCAAATGCATGGATTCCACACTACCCATAAATAATACTGGCAAAATAATGAACGGATCAAAAGCCCATTTCTGCACTGAATAAACTCAATGCACTAATCATAATCATTTAGGCAAATGCTGGAAGTCTTAAAATCATATCTTGCACATGCATTGAACAGTCTAGAGCTCATCTGCTCACAATCATAATGGCATTATCATGCCAATTGATCATGATTACAAACATAAATGTATTAACGGTGGGCAGGGGGGAAATAAGATTATTGTCAAGTGTCAAGCAGACTTGGTTTAGTGTGAAAACGTTCCATACATTCCATAACCAGTCAACCCTGAAACACAACTACAGAGAGTAAATAAGATGCAAAAACAAACACAAACATGATGAGAGTATAAGGAGATAGATGTGATATAGGTTGCAGATTCAAATAAATACAACTCTGAGTGTAAGTAAAAACCACCCACTCTCTCTTGCTAAATTGCGGGCATGGGATTCCCGCAAAATGGGATATTGAGAGAGGGGGAATACGGTTTTAGGGTACCTCAAGAATGGATTCGATCACTTCCTGTTAGTCATCACCAACACAAAAAAGGAGAAATTTGAGATGAAAAGAGAAGGATGAGAGATAGTAATATGTTGCAAACTTGGATGTTAAAATGAAAGCAACAAAAAATAATGAGTTAAACATATCATGATGTTACATGAGAACCGACATGATACCTTTTTCTTCTTCAAATCTGCACCTTGTGAGAGTCTGTTTACAAATTCATTCTAATTTTGTGAGAACTCTAATTTCGTGAGAACTGTTAATTTTCAAAACTCATTAGTACCTCTACATATTTTTCCATGAAAATCTGTATATTCCAAAAAAGATTAACCATTCAAATAACTGGGTTGCTATCTTGAATATCAATTCAAATTAATAACCCCATATTACTAAATAAAAATATAGTACAAGCAAATGAATTAATGTTAAGAGTATGGGTCAGAAAGAGATAGAACTGAAGAGATTGTTAGATAATATATTAAATAAAAGGAGTCCAAGAGGGTCATTGTTGCAAGAGGGGTCCATGATCTGAAAAATATTTAATTTGAAGTTACATGCTGTAAAATTGTGTTTATTATACCTTTTAAAGAGAAGGTTGAATTCTGGGGAAGGTGAAAAATAATTTGTGAGCTTTCTCATTTATTTTACATCATGATCAGTTTGGAAGAACATCATAAGAGAAATGTTGCCTGAAGGATTGCTCCTCAAATGCCCTCATAACTTAAAATATGACAAGAAATAGCTGAAGTGTTCGGGCCGAACATTCATGCTGCATGTATGTGCAGTCCCATACACCCATTTCTGTGTGCCACAAGTGCATGTGCTTTTTAGCAAGATTGGGCCAATTTCTTATCATTTTAATGATTCCAAAACCTCACAATAAACACCCATTTTTAAGTAGACGTGATCAACCTTTCCCAATTGCCTTGAGAAATTGCCTTGAGAAAGTTTCTTCACAATGTAATCACATGACCAGAACTCAACTTTATCTTTAATATCTGGACTGCACACAGTATGGATTCATACTCGAGTCAATTCATATTCAAGTCAATTTGCAACTACATATGACACAAACGCAAAGAAATGTAGTTTGCATCATTACATGTACATGTACATGTAATGATGTACATTATTACCTTCCCAATGCAGTGATTTGCTTGTGAATTTTGATCAGATGATAAATTTGTAGAGCATAAAAAAAACCTTGAGACTAAAAATTCCTGACCACATTTAATCAATTCTAGGAACAATTTATATTCATACTAGCAATAAAAATATTTTTAGAACACCTCCCAAATTTTTTTTTTGTACAATTGGTGTCATTAAAATTCTGTTGATGCATTTTGTGTAAAAATGGTCTATGAAGAAGAAAGGGATACCACAAAATGAAAAATGAGTTAATGAAATGTTGAGTTAATGAAATGTTAAGTCTTAATAAAAAAAATGTACGCCATGGCAAGATCCTTGAATTGAATTGCAATGACTCACCAATGCAAATGTTCCATAATACCATGCATGGCTGATATGTGATTAGTAACACGATTAGTTCCAAGATACATGCCTTTATACATTAACCATATTATCTCTATTAATTTGTGCAAAGCTGTTGCTGTTATCTGTAACTGCCATTTTCTCATTTAAAATGATTTAATATTTTCTTCAATTCTATTAAGTTTATTAAGTGCAAATAGAAGGCCACATAATACTAAGAATGGCAGATCGAAAAATACTAAGAGGTACATGTACACACATTATTACAAGACAGCAAATTCTATGATGACAGAGAGAAAAATCTTGGATATAATCAAAGAATATTTCTATCTCCTGGGAACTGGGAAGGATTATAAAATAATCAAATAACCCTTCTATTATTCAAAGAAAAGATACAGATAATACTTTAAGAAAAGTTGATTCTGGTTTGTGCTTTTATTGTAAATGCAGAAGGAATATATATGTGTAGTCATGTTTGCTGTAATAGTCTTCAGGTTTGAAAGGTAATATATTTTTGTCACTATATCAAATGTGTAGCACACAGTATTCACATACTTTATACGCATCTTTGAGATATTACATTCTATACCAAAATGATTTTATTCATTAAAAACACAGTAAATAAATAAACTAAATGACATCACAATCATTATATCATATGCCTACACTATACAGAATATGGATTTTTAAAACTGCTGATGTTTACCATTAAAACAATCAATTTTTTTTTATTTCCAGCAGTTTAATCTATGCGTTCTACATGTACTTGATTACTCCTTTCTACTGCAAATCAAAAAGTAACCATGTTAATTGCTGTAAATTGAGAAATGCCAACATTCCACTGGTTTTGATCTAGAACATGCAATAAATAAATCTCAAAAATGCATGAGAAGAAAATAGAAGTATGTTAATCATGCCTGCATAGTCCTTCCTAACTGAAAATATCAATATAAGTCACTCCATTAACACAGGGATTGCCTCTGTGCATAAAAAGCTTGCCAAATACTGAGAAATTATATATTTGAATGTAATCATACCTTTGCTTATGTCCTAGTAGTGTCACAATCTAAACATATTCACTCAATACCAATCCTCTGTACTCATTTCATGAGGTATTGAACAATAAGATGAGGTATAATATAGTTGTACGGGGAATTTACTGTAATTGACAAAATTGCATTACCATGACCCATGAACTAAAATTAGTTGACTTGTACTTATACTCCTTTGTCATGTTTCATAATATGCTCTTTTCAATACATTTAATAGAAAGAGGACCCAGAAGATGAAAGCTTTTCCCAACATATCAATCCCATCAATGCATCAATATGATAGATTTAGACAGACTGAAGCTTCTGTTATGATAGGCTGGTTATCTGTCTTTACATTTTACCATTATTTTTGCACCAACTAAATGGAGTACCACATTTCATTTTCCCTGTAGCATATCCTTTTTTTTTACTTATTTTAAACCTTACACTGCTTGAAAGAGATAACTTTCACAAGTATTCTTGTTGATAGAAATCAATTTGTATTGATTGTAGATTGTCTAGCACATCACAGTCTTTGCATGGATTCAATAACAATATCAGCGCCGCTCCTAATCTTACTCCTCACATTTGGGGAATAATACCGTAGAGGCATGCACACAGACACTTCAAGGAAAAAGGACACATACTCTAGGACAAGATTGTTAACAATAGCAACAAGTGTTAGTAAATATAGCATTTCTATCTACATAGTATCAGAGGTGTAACAAAGGCACTCTCTCTCTCTCTCACTAGTTCTAGCGTAATTCAGTCCAAGTAGAATAAAAAACTATGTGTAATCTTAAGAAATTAGGCATGCCATAGATATTTACAAAATCTAATTTGTGTCTTTGAAGGTCTTGTAATACTAAAACAACTTATAATCCTCTCCGTGTTATAGCAATATAATCACCCAATATTTGTTCAGCTACATTGGTGACATAAGACATAAATCATTTTTGTGAAAATGAACTTGTAGGGTAAAATAAAACCAATGCTTTTTAATTAAAAATTTTACTAGTGTGTATAGGAAATTTCAGCTCCTCCTATTTGAATAGAAAATCACCTTTCTCTGGATCATTTTCTGATTTGTTTCAGGAACATTAAATATATGCACTGCTTTAAAATTTGTAGTTATGATTGATTTTTAAAATATTTCTCTCTAGATTGGTACACATCTTACCTCGGCTTTCAGTCTCGGATGTAGTAAGATGTAGCCATTGCTGTTGATGCCAAAGACATAGGCCTGAGGTCCAATCTAGAATTAAATTTAATAATAAATACATAAAGCATGATAAAATATGCACTAGAAATATCAATATAATGATATAGATTTAAAAAGATATTTGCATTATTTGCATTGAAATATAGTCTACACTCATATGTATTTAATAGAACAGTGTCAAAAAATATTTTGGTACACCAAATGAATAATGAAAGAAATCTGGTGAAAATGGGATAACATAACACAGCTGAAAGAAATGTTCTGCATTGTAATTTACCTCCTCCCTCTGACATCCATAGCTAGTTATCACGGTGTAGCTCATAATATAGATTTTAAAATTGAATGGTTCAAACCTTATAGCATGCACATTCATAAACATTACTGGGCAGGGTTATTAGCTTTCATGCCATTTGTGGATAATAAAATAATACTCTAACACATTTCATCAGGAATATCAACCAAAGAAAATTTTACATAAAACTAGAAAAATGGGACTTCTTTTTATCATAATGGGATACAAAAAAAATTTCTTCCAAAAAGATGCAAACACTGAAATTAAAACATTCACATTTCAAAATATAATCAGAACAATTTTTTTTTCAAAACTAAGTCTCTAGCAAACAGACTGAATTACTGCAAAAAGTTGAAAATTGTCAGCTAATATTCCTCTATTCTTTAGTTTTGGGCACTTCTATCATTTCAGTTATATTAATAATAAAGTATTTCTATGAATGAATACACGTCTATATAATTTTAGAATTTAAAAAATAAACTTGTCGGAATCGGTCCCACATGCAGTTTAATGTGCCTCTTGGCTTTGCTATCAAATTTTCCTTCTTAGTCTAAACATATTATATTACAAGAATATACATGTATGAGTATAAATAGAAATTAACATAAATTAGTAATATTTGAGAACAAGTTAGTTTGCAGCATTGGTTAATGAAAGTTAAATCATTACATATGTATCCAATGAAAAAGCACTGAAACAAGCATTAAACCTCACTTGCAGATTATCATGGCTACAACTATTATATATCAGTCACTCTTGACATATATCAAATAGTGACTGTGTTATTTATAGAAAAAAGAACACAATTAGTTCCACTAGAATAAAATGTGCCTACAATCATTATATATGATTACTGGCTGATGCTAAGATCAGTCAATGTCTTCTTTCTCCATCATCTACTTTGTAAAATGAAAAATCATTAATATTTGTAATACATTTAACAACTTTATCCAGTAAGATATTACAAATAGCATAATGTGTATTGGTTATAAAGAAAATTGTTGCACATAAAGGCACTGTATCAAAACATTTTGGGTACATTCACACATTTTTAGAAGAAAAAAAAACATATCTTTCAAATAACAATTGTATTTTCCCTATCTTGGATCTAGCTAGCTGGGGAAAGCAGTCACCAGTATTATAAAAGAAAATTTACAAGAAAAAAAATAATAAGAATCTAAAATTAATTTCTGTAAAAATGCACATTCCAAATAATTGAATAACTGAAGTTAAAAAATATTAATTGAAAAGGCATCTTCCATATATTTTACTTTGCAAAATCTCAAAAAGCCTACCCCAGGAATATAAATTCCTATTAAAAGATATATGCAACAAGCACACTAAATCTTGCGTGGTTGTCATATTAAAGGTTTTATTAACCAGACCGATGTGCAGAAGTGTGAGAAAGAATTATAACAATAATGTGTTGAGAAATAATACCTGATTTAATAAACAAAATCATTGTAAATTACAGGATGATTATATGACACATGAAAATGTATGAAAGCAAGAAAGGGAAATGTGAATGACATGAAAATACTGAAGAAAGATAGATGAATGAAAAATGAATGAAAAAAAAGCAAGATAGATGAAAGAAATTTAGATAAAAGACTCTAAAAAATAAATATATGGGTGCATCTGTGAAATACATAAATTGATGGGAAAATAAATTCTTAAAACTAATGATAGACAGATGAAAAAATGGAATAAAAATGATGGATGAATAAAAGACAGTCAAGAAATCAAAGATAACTGTAAATGATGAATGGTTACCAAACAAACACAATAGTAAATATATTTGGCAACAACCAACATTTCATTTAATGTACAATATACATGTACATGTACCAAATGCATAATATTGCTGATTTTTTAATTCTTCCATTGAAACAAGTAGACCTCTTCTTTTTCAGTATTAGACTTCTGTGTAGCAAGCCAACACTGCAGCAACATCAATAGTGCTACTGTGAAGTTTGTGAACTTTATCTGCATTGTGGCAGGTTAGTTTAGTAGCATGACATTTACATATGGATGCAACATGTAATAAAAAATGTTAATGAGAACACACAAACATTGAGCAACATCAGTATATGTACAAAGATATCAATGCAGCTATATGCTAGTCAATCTACTGTATTACTAATGCACTGGTAGACTATGCTGCAAGTAGGAGCACTCACACATACAGAGGGAAGTTAAGTTAACAATGCAGTTAGCATGGAATTTTCGTTCAGTATGTCACACACTTACAGATTGACTGAATGAAGAATTATACTCAGGCTGAAAAAGACAGAAGTAAACATAATGATGAAGTTTCTTTCTTAACCATCCTCCTATCTGCAGTGCATGTTTTTTCTTTCAGGATCATATTCTTTCCGTCAGAAAATGGTGCATACACAAAGAGAGAAGTACTATCACTACGCATCAAGTGCAATTCTTTTGCATATTCACCTTGTATTCACTTTAAAAAAGTAAAAGGATATTCATTGTATTTTACAACTAGTAACTTCAAGACTTAACAGGACATGTTATGCAACTTGAACACCAATGAACAAATAGAGAAGAAATACCATACAAGGTCAATCTACACTCCAAAACAGTAGCACGTTTCTCATATAAACCATCATAGGTCTACATAATGCAGAAAGCTTGAGAGTGAATCAACAAATGGTTAAACTCATAAAATGGTTTGTGGATTTCATGATATGATAATGATTACATTAAAGTCAGATAGTGATGATCTTCCAAAATAATGTTCTTGTGCAATCAGAAATAGCATACTTGACTTGCAACATGTATGAAATGAAATGATCAAATTCATCACCCCACACCTCTCAAAATGTCTATGCTTTTAATATCTGCAAGAGTGTATGTCTCCATGACAACAAAACATGCTGTTAGTATTGAAGCAACGCCATGCAACGACACCTCAAAAATGGTTCGTACCTATTACAGGACCAAAGTGTAAACACAGACAATTAAAGCTACAATTCCTCATCTCTTCCATCTCATTTGTAACACACTATTCCATTATAATTCTGTTGGCTTGTCAATAGTCAACTAGAACACAAAATTGAAACAAATTGCGACAAAATGCTTAACGTGCCAATGCTCAACTATGCACGGTTCTTTGCAAAACACCATTAGATTACAATTGAGGAAAGTGGCATATTGCTTGATCATATAATTGTTAAGAAGATAGAATGATTAACAGGAAGTGACAACAGGGGGGTGTTTCATAAACCTATTCGTAAGTTACGAACGACTTTACGCACGACTGGTGATATGTTCTTGTGCCAAATGATGGAGAATCTGATTAGTATAGCACCTAAGAACATGTTCCAGTCGTGCGTAAAGTCATTCGTAACTTTACGAACAGCTTTATGAAACATCCCCCAGGGCACAAAACATACAACATTTGAGAGAGCTTTTGGGTTCAACCATTTTATATTTCTATTTTTCTGGAAAGATTATACTGTTACATAAAAAAATATGATTATTTGATATTTGCATCTTCCCAAATGTCTCCCCATTATTCCACAATTTTCTTTGATATTTTGGGCTGAAAAGTGATAGTGTAAATCTCCCCGATTTCAACAACTCCACAACCCATACAAACCCCTTTAATTCAGTTCTATTGTTCTTTTATCCAATCTGAACATGACGTGATGCTTGAAGAAAACATAGCTGGGCTACGGGTGAAATGAAATCATTCTGTTCAAGATTTTGAATACTAAAAATAAAAATAATGAAATAATGAGAAAAATAAATGGTACAGCACAATTGCCACTTGGCAAGCTGCACAAAATTACTATTATTTTGTTGCAATCTTGTTCTTAGAAATAATAACCATTAGACAATGGACTAACTAGCGAAAATTGATTTGTTTTTGAGGTTAGAAGAAGAGCAATACCTTGTTCATAGGAACCGTATCTGCCATATTTTTGGTCGTGATGTCAGTACCTACAACACCAAGCAGCTGCTGACTCTGACGTAACAAACATGGAATAAAAGATAAGAAGAGATAAATTAATCAAAATATTCAATTACCTAGTCTTAAATCATAAGAAATCACACATTAAAATATTGTTTGCTGATAGCAACTTTCACATCGAGATTAAACTCTTCTGGCTCTATGGCATACTAAAATTAAACTTCTTGCTGGTATTATAAATTAATGAATGGTAATACATAAACTGAGCTGAAACATGTTTGGGCATCATTTAGCATGAAGTTTAATCTCTTTTCCAACTGACAAATTAAGATTTGAAAAAATAGGAAGAAAACAAATTCTGCATATTTTCTTGACATATTACTTTACAAAGATGTCCATTCAATGTATACTAAGACAGGGAATTGGTTTATATGTTATTTAAATTATATTTTAATAAGAACAGACAATAACAAATATCACAATCATAAAAATCAATCCCGTCCCAACAAAAACAATGTGCAATAAAAGATAATAATCATCTGGTTATGGGAACCATGAATCAAATGCTTCTGAAAATGAATAGGATGGTGGGAACTAATGCTGAAAACAAATATGATGGAAAAGACAATAGATGAATAAGACCATTTGATGAAATAGAAATGAATGGGAAATGGCTGAATTCAGAAATCAATCCAAATCAATTCAAAGCAAAATCATAAACTTATTATTGAAAAGCATGTACAATGTAAAATGATGTGTTTTCCAATCAAGTACTGTATCTATTGGTTAATATATACACACATATACCATTAAGCAGTTCCCAGTATTACATTAATAAATGGGGGAAACTTTGGATGTAAATGAATATATGGATATATGGACAGTATATCAAACCAAAAAAAATTACAGTTAAAAAAAGTCTCTCTAAATGAATATTTCAAATATTTTCAAGAAATTTTCATGCTATGGAATAGGTTCTCTTCTATGATATGACACAAAAAATATGCCGACATGTTAGCTAGAGTGTGCAAATGCCACCTTTGTGAAAGACTTGGTGAAAACCCAGACTTGACAAGAATTTGCATTGTTTCTGGCTGGTATCAGCAAAGTTGAGAGTGTGAAACTCTCAACTTTGTTGATACCAGCCAGACCAAATACCAGTTCTTGTCAAGTCTGAATTTTGCACCCTTTCACAAATGTGTCTCTTGCTCACTCGAGCATAAAATATCGCCAAATTTTTTGTATCATTTAGTAGAAGAGGCCTAAGCTATCTACAGTTATAAAAATGTCCTTAAAATATTTTGAAATATTTATCAGGTAAGACTTTTCACAACTGTTAACTTTTTACTGGGACACACTGTAGGAGCAGAGGGATAAAAAAGGATATGGTATTTTACTTTCAATCTAAATAATAAACCGATATCTACCTGTAATGGTCATACACAATAAACATTCAAACATATACCAGCATATCCAGATATACTAAAAATGAATGGTTAACTGAAAAGGATATTCATGGAGAGAGATTAAAGAGGTTATTAGTACGTAATGGTTGGCCCTTGGTAATGAAAAGCAGTTTATCAGATAAATACTTGCAAAGTCTTAATTATAATCCACTTGCATAATTCAAGTAAGCAGACAAACTTATTAGATACATCAAACCAAAGCAGCTAAAATCCGCATCCTATAAAACCAGTCTGTCATGTTCCTCTCACAAAGTATAGGAATACTAGGTCTGAAGCAATTTTCCTATGATATTAAAATTTGTCCAAGGATTCAATCACCTTTAAAAGGTTTTACAATAATGAATTTAAAAATTCTATAAGTAATTTTGCACAAGACAATCAGGCCAGTAAGCTGGAATTTTAGCAGTACTGGCTGAAATGGATAAGTGTTATAGAATTATTTTTTAGAAGTGTGCAGCAGATAAAAAAACCAAATCAACTTTATTTTTAGACTGAGAGGGCAAAACAAGTGATGAGTGAAAACAAAAAAGCTGAAAATTGTGTGCCACCTTCTACATCTCAAATTAAAAAAGAATAATAAATAAAACTGAAATCAGGAGACTGTTTTGCATTTGCATAACTCAAAATAAAGAATACAAATGCATGTATTTTAAGGAGAACACACTTCAAAAACTATTCAAGACACTTTACATTTGTATGAATTTGTGTTTGGAATATAATATGTGGCATGCATGATGAAAATAAAATGAAATATGTTTGCCATCATGCTATGTCACCACCTTCATATTTCTCAGCAAAAGAAATAATGAAATCACAAGCAAAACTGCCAATAAAAATGATTTGCATTATATTCAAAGTGCTAATGATTATTAAAGGCAAGTCACTTGTTTCAATGAGTGGATACATGCTAATTCTGCTTCAGGGAATAATTGGCAGGTGGCAGGAAGGCATAGGGAGGGTTTCCAATGAAAGGTATTTTGATATTTTGACATGGTAATACTACCTGTTCGGTTATGTTATCAGATCCTGGCACCTTTTGGTGAGGAATTCAAACAAAAAAAGGCATTTCATATTAATGTAATGCAAATTTCTCTTAAAGAATTGTTGCACAGTCGCTGCTTTACACCTGAAATCAATGGATCAAATCTTTTATACACGCATGACAGCATTGAGAATTGAGATGGTTATATGGTAGTTATTATATACCATTTGCACAGCTGCCAACATTGAAATTCAACAATCAGGGAGATTTAGGGAAATTTTATAAGAAATCAGGGAGATGTCTGTTAAATGCATACAACCTAATGGCAATAATTTTTCCATAATCAGGAATATATGAGGCATTTCAACTGGACAAACTGGTTAATAAGTGTCCGATTTCAGGGAGTCTCCTGCGAAATCAGGGAGACTTGGCAGCCCTGCATTTGCGTGATGAAGGAAATATATGAAAAAAAAATCCACAAACTACACTGAGATGAGTAGAATACTGAAAAGTTTGGCAGAACTCTGCAAAAACAGCCCTTGTGAAAAAGTATTGCAGTAGTACTTTCACATCGAGATTAAACTCTTCTGGCTCTATGACATACTAAAATTAAACTTCTAGCTGGTATTATAAATTAATGAATGGTAATACATAAGCTGAAACATGTTTGTGCATCATTTAGCATGAAGTTTAATCTCTTTTCCAACTGACAAATTAAGATTTGAAAAAATAGGAAGAAAACAAATTCTGCATATTTTCTCGACATATTACTTTACAAAGATGTCCATTCAATGTATACTAAGACAGGGAATTGGTTTATATGTTATTTAAATTATATTTTAATAAGAACAGACAAATATCACAATCATAAATATTTCTCTTAAAGAATTGTTGCACAGTCGCTGCTTTACACCTGAAATCAATGGATCAAATCTTATATACATGCATGACAGCATTGAGAATTGAGATGGTTATATGGTAGTTATTATATACCATTTGCACAGCTGCCAACATTGAAATTCAACAATCAGGGAGGTTTAGGGAAATTTTATAAGAAACCAGGGAGATGTCTGTTAAATGCATACAACCTAATGGCAATAATTTTTCCATAATCAGGAAGATATGAGGCATTTCAACTGGACAAACTGGTTAATAAGTGTCCGATTTCAGGGAGTCTCCTGCGAAATCAGGGAGACTTGGCAGCCCTGCATTTACGTGATGAAGGAAAGATATGAAAAAAAAATCCACAAACTACACTGAGATGAGTAGAATACTGAAAAGTTTGGCAGAACTCTGCAAAAAACAGCCCTTGTGAAAAAGTACTGCAGTAGTACTGTAGTAAATTGGACCCAAGTACTGCAGTACCTATACTACAGGTACTGCAGCTGCTGTACAGGTACTGCAGTAGTACTACCTCAAAAAGTACTGCAGAAGTATCACGAGTACTATGCAAGTACCTCAAAGTTTCTACACTACTGCAGTACTACCTCAGAAAGTACTGCAGAAGTATCACAAGTACTGCAAAAAAAAAAAATACATGTATTCACACAAGTCTTAAATGGCTAATATTATATTACCACTCACAGAGCGAATCTAGGCATTTGAACTTTATGTCATCTGACCTACATGTTACACTATATCATTATTAGCATTCACTGGGCGCTTCTCCAAGCATGCAATTTTTTCCTAACCAAAACGGATAACGCATGCACGACATAGTATCTTGTGTCGTGAACGCATGTAAAACCATCAGTAGAGTATCACTGACGTTCATCTTCACCATTTCCAGGGAGACTGAGTTTTTAGGCCACTAGTTAACAGATTGTCATATAAATCCTCTGCATATATCAATTGTTACATGATGATCCTGATGATGAGCAAGGGCATCATATCATACTTTTTATGTGATGATAATCATTGGTACATATATAATACTAATATTTCAATTTTTCTTATACTGTATGTGAGGTGAAAATACTATTTCTCTCTTTGAAAGAATCAAAATTCCATTCAACTCCACTACTGCCTTATTAAATGCAAGGCAGTAGTAGAGAGTTGTAGGCAGTAGTGTTGTTGAATGCAAACATTTGCATTTTTGACCTCATGAAATAGTTTCTCTATGTCATTCATAAATATTTGATATTGGATATTACTTCAACCCCTTTGAACATATACATCATGTGTAATTAGTAATGATGAATAATATAATATATATTTTTCTTATATACAATACAATGCTATTCATGTATATTTACAAAATACAGTATACATGTATTTATCAAAATCAATTCAAAGGCCAAGCATCAATCAAGACCACTGTATCCCAATGAGCTAAATCTAAACTTAAAATTTTGGGGGGAATATAACCATAAATACAGCAACAGCCATCTGATCAAAACTGCTATTAAGAACAAAATCGTCCTACATGTTATTTCAATAGTACAACTACATATTACATCAACGGATACATTCAGATACTTACGATATAGCTTGTTGTGTTGTAAACAGGCAGCGTCAGTGTTGTCATCATCCCTAGACCCTGTACACAGGAAAATATAATAATTTATACAGAATGATTATAAATGTCATGTTGCACACATTTCAAAGTGTAATGCCGACATGTAGGTAATATGAAACATATATGTACAAACAAAGAGCATTGGTGAAATCATGAATACAGTTATTAAATATCAAATAGATATACATGTATATAAACATAAACTGCTGCTGCTGCTGCTGCTGCTACTTCTACTACTATAACTACTACTACTACTACTACCACTATTATTATATCTAATACTCCTATTCCCACTACTCCTTCTCCTATTACTTATGTTGCTGCTACTGCATTTAAATGTTACCATTCCTGTTACTGTTACTACTACTTCTGCATATATACTACAGAAAGCATAATGTTGTATCTAAAAGCTTACCAAGGCATCCAAGTAGATATCTGACCACTGGAAGTTCTTCTGACCACTCAGGACCATTGGTCTGCTAACAACTGGAACATAATCCTACATGTACAATGTATGATAATAAAAAAAAACCAATCCAACATCACAATAATGTGGCCACTTGAGGAAATAATTGCATCTAACATGTATTTTTCAAATTAGTTACAGACATTCCCTCACTTAACTTCACTATGAAATAGGTTACAAAACATAATGTTGAGACATGACTGTTAATTCCAACAGAATATAAAACTCTTTCAAACCATACACAAAAAAGATCCTCTTTCTAGTAACTTTTGAAGGCCAAAGCGCCCGATTAACTGCATGAAACCAATAATTTCTCAATGTATTACAAACCCTGGATGAGCAAATAAATGTTTCCCAACACATATATAGACCAAATTAAATTGTTATTCAACTATTTTTACAATTTAATGAAGTATTCAAAAGTAAAAATTATTGCAAATTTAATCAAGAATAAGCAAATGGAGAACAGTCAGTATGTACATGGAAAAAAACTTGTGAAAGGTTATGTGAAAAATAAAATTCAGTGCTTGAGTATCAATGCACATACCAGAGTTGTAAGTCTGACAGCTCCAAAAGACTGGATTGTACTGAAGTACCCTGAAAAGATATATTTCAAAGAAAATACTCATAATTTTTCATTTGGCATATTCTGTAGCATTCATGAAGCCTACCGATTTAAGAACCTCAGGAATCATCATCTACATACAATAGTATAATAACAATATATTCCATGAATTAACTTATTCCTGTAGCTAAACAGATTTGAATGAGACTAGAAAATCTAAGACAAAAATAAATCACTCATGATTGTAATTACCTTTGTTGGTACATGCCATTTGTTTGATACCATCAGAAGAAACCATAGAATCTGCTCCCACCTTGTATACAAACACTCGAACCTACACAAAAGAGTAAAGACGATTAGGAGTGAACAGCTATGATATGAACTTGAATTATCACAGCGGGGAAAATATATTTACATTCTGCAAACAGTTAAAAATCAATGCAAGTCATCACAGATGTTTTGCATTTTTGTAATTATCGGGTACAAATACTCCTCTGAATTATAAATAAAACTTCACTGTTAACACAAATCTGAAAATCTGAAAAATAAAAATCTGAATCTAAATTCTTTCCAAACAATACAGACACCCTTTTTTTTCCTCAAATCTACAGGGGAGCGTTTCATCTAGCGTTTTGTCAGTGATTTTTACTGACAAATTTGCTCTCAGCCAATCAGATGCAAGGATTTCAGTAGGTTATAACAGTTGTCGGTAAAAATCACTGACAAAACGCTTGATGAAATGCTCCCCAGGATGTCTTCTTCTTCTCTATACCTACAGGCTGTAGATGTATTGTGATCTAGTGGATAAGTGACCAAATTGTGGATCAAAAGATCCGGGATTCGAGTACCTGCCACTTCATTAATGTCCTTTGGCAAGACATTAATCTACATTCGCCAGACTCACCCAAGTGCAGTAACGGTACTTGGTAGGATTATTCCTATAAATGCATCATGTGCTAAAAACCTCAGCTTTTGAAAGCAGAGGTATCAATTTCCAAAGGTCTTTTGGAGCCACAAAGGAATATCATATCACAATGTGATATACACTACACAAAAACAAGAATATCAACACTATTATTACCTTAAATGGGTTTCTGTTGTATTCCTCAAAGATGGCGTTCTCAGCGGAAGTTCCCCCATCGGTGAAGATCATGATAATCCGGATGCAGTCTGCTCCCTGATTATTTGCTTCACCACCCTGCCTCTCTGTTTCATTGAACTACAAAGGTAAGTGAGAATAAAGAAAACGTTATATGTCACTGGTTGTCTTTCTTTCCTAACAATGCCTTTGGGGGAAATTTTCCAATCCATTTGGTGTTTTTTACACAAAACAATATCCACAATGCATCCAAAAACAGAAATCAATATCACTTTTTTCTCAAAATACAACTTAGATGTAAATCCACAACATCAACAGCTGAATGGACATCATAAAAAACAATTACAATTATAACATCTTTTTAGTAGTGCTTTGTGTTGTTCTCTGGTAATAACCAGGCAAGATGAATTACATGCATGCGTATTTCAATTGGACAAAATAGGAAATGCAATCACACATAGAGACTATCATCCAAAAAGTAAGATTTACTATCACAACATGTTTTAATGGGAAGGTGGAGTTCTGGGAAAGGTAACAAATAATTTGTGAGCTTTCTCTTTCTTATTACGTTAGTTTGGAAGATTACCATAGTAGATATGTACCCTGAAAAAGACCTCACATTCAAAATATGACAAGAAACAGCTGAAAAATTCGGGCTGAACATTTGTGTATAATCCCATATACACATTTCTGTGTGCAATGCATGCGACTCTCAGCAGGATTGCATCGATTTCTTATCTTTTGGGTGATTCCAAAACTTTACAGCATACACCAATTCTTATGTGCTGTATATTATCCACCTTTCCAAATTGCTTTG
This sequence comes from Heliocidaris erythrogramma, assembly GCA_025617745.1. Taxonomy (NCBI): domain Eukaryota; kingdom Metazoa; phylum Echinodermata; class Echinoidea; order Camarodonta; family Echinometridae; genus Heliocidaris; species Heliocidaris erythrogramma. The sequence continues at coordinate 15,765,119 of CM046853.1, read as the reverse complement.
AGACAGTTTCTTTCACAATTCAATCTCTTGACCAGAACTCAACTTTATCTATAAAGAGGTGGTTCTATCTCATGATTCTAGAACTTGATTTTGTAGATACTCACCCTCTCAAATGCGTTGAAAGCATATTTCAGGGCTGCTGAAAAGTCAGCTATCCCTCCTGCAGTCACTCGATTCTGTACAGCATCATTCAATTCCTACAATATAAATTCAGTTTCAAGTTAATAGTTACCCTGGTTGCAATCTAATAAAGTAGAGGACAAGAATATTGTGATGGTATACTGAAATTTTTAAGAGGGGAGATAAAAAAATCTAACGTCTTCAATTCTGCTTATTTCTGTTGAAATTCAATTAAAATGATTTATTCAATTCTGGGTACATTTAGTAATGGGTTTTTTTTTTTAATGACATTTTAAAGTTCATTATTTTAAATTCCTTAATTGCTGTAGAAATCTAGGAGCTTAGGTTGTATTTTAAATCTTAAGAAGACAGAAGCTTATCTTTGTCCAATATTGTGATGTGCAATTGGATGATTTTAAACCACCTACAGCAATTGGGAAATTTAAACCACTTACAAAAAATGGAAGAAAATTTATTCATCATATCTCATTGTATCTCACCTTCTTGTTCCTGAGATTAGCTTGTACAAAAGTATTGAAGCAGCTTACATTTTGAGCTTCTTTACTGAACTGGAAGGAGAAAGTATGCAAACAATGTTAAGAGTTAACCATTGCATAACATGTTATAATGGTCATTAATCTTTTTTTTTTTTATCAGTAAAATTAGTACCCAAGAAACATATTCAGTATAAACTCATCTGTTCATTGATACATTGGTACTGTACGTGTTGATTCAGGGATTAAAATCCAAGGCCACAAAAATTAAAGTTCTCCTCCTAATTCTACACCAAAGAATCAAAAGAGGTTATAGCAGCTTAAATATATACATTGAAGTATCCAGTACAGGAAAGCTTCTACATGTAGGTGCATGTATCTACAAGGTCCGAAAGGCAGTTACATGTAGTCAAACATGCAATATTGCAGATGAATTAAGGAGCTGGGGCAGTATTCTGAGATTCAATTTATCTCAGATACAATCTGAGATTTTAAGTCAGTGAAATAAAATACCCTTAAAATATTTTTAAACCGGTATTTTCTCTATGATTGGTTTTGGCTGTGTGCACTTGGAGAGCAAAATATTTACTTTGTTTCGTTTTTTGTTATTGTAAAGCGCCTTGAGCATGTTATGGTAAGGCGCTATATAAATACCAATATGTATGTATGTACGTAACCATTTCAGCAAGATTTTATCTCATCTAAGACACGCCCATTTATGATGCTTTAACCAATAAGAAATGTCGTTAGATTTCACTTTCGTCAAGCTCAGCCAATAAAATTGCTCTCTGCCAGTCTCTGGGGCAAGAGAACGCGAATACGCTATTTTTACAATTTTCAATACGCGTGCATCAAAGCGCAATCGCGCTTTTTGCTAGGATTTCATGAAAATGACGAAGGTACTTTCCGATGATTTAGAAGACCATCACAAGCATTATTGCAAGTGTGATATTAGTTGGCAAAAATCTTGTAACAGAATTCGATAATCATATGAGAATGTTGCTTGAGAAATATAGTCAGTACTCAGTATATTTTTGCTTAATATGATCGCACTACTAGCACCATACTTTCCCACAAATATGATTGGCGTAAGTGTTTCCACAAATATGATTGGCGTAAGTGTTTAAAGCTGTGCGTATCATGCATGCAACATGAATAGGCACGCAAGAGGTAGGAGACTAAGATAAAATATGAGATAAAATACGAGATAATATGTGGTCTCAAAATACAAAAAGATAAAATTTAAAAAATTTTAGAGATAAAATGCTGAGAATACCACCCCAGTACTCCAGCTAATCATAATATGAGATAGGGAAGCATACAAGGTCAACTTGAATACATCGTTTGTTTGGAGCCAGAAGGGCGTTAACTCTCATCTTTTGAACAGAGTTTACGCCCTTCTGGCTTCAAAAAGACTACATTGTCTACCAAGAGCAAGAAGAGTGTTTACTCCTGTAAAATGACAGCAGATGATATTCTCTGTTGAGAGCCAGAAGGGCATAAACTCTGTCTTGAAGTTAACACCCCTCTCGCTCTCAACAGACGATATCATATCTCCAGTCCAGCATTATTTGCTTCTGCCTCAGTGACTCATTGCTCAGTGAAGTACCATTTATATGAGGAAGCTAGGCATGCATGTAACTTCTGACGGAACAGAGTCACTCACCCAAGCTACATTAACAAAGTCATCATTGCCAAGGGTATCCAGAGCCTTTGAGACAGACACCTTAATGATCTTCAGAGTCATTCCATAGGTACTTCCACTCCTGCACACCACAAGTTGGATGAACATGAAAAATGATACAGAAATTACCACAACTGTGTGTAAATATCTTGAAATCATACATCCTGTTTTTGTTTTGTTCTTACATTAGAGTACAAATGAAAGTGTGTAAGAATTATCAAAGAATAGTGTCATATACAAGTAGTTCACAATGACAGGGTTTTTTTTTTCCCCCTCTCTCTCGCTTTCTTTCTCCCCCTTCTTTGTTTTCTCTCACTTCCTCCCCCCCCCCCCCGACCAATCTCTTATGATTATAATGGGTTTTCATTACTTAAGCAAGGTCGTAATTAATAAGAGAATATTCCATTATAAGGAAAGAAATGTGCACTATGACCACTCCTCTTGTCTACATAATAGTATCATTCTGATTTTATAGAACGCAAAATCCCTTTCACACTAATTTGATATTGTTTTTCATTTACTAAGAAATTCCCAAAATAAACATTTTGATTGTGCAATAATTAAGAAGAGGTCCCTTTTTATTTTTACATTCTTCGACTAACTGCAAAATACCAGACAACTCCAGTTGTAAATGACATACATGTATACATGTATTATAATAATATCAAAACACACTTGTAACTTGGTAAAATGACAAATATAATCTGTTGAGAGCCAGAAGGTTGTTAACTCAGTGTTAAAGTACATGAGTTAATGCCCTTCTGGATCCAAACGGACAATATAACACATACAGGTTTGAAAATATAACTCACGAGTCAATGAGGATCATAACATTCTTGGGAGAGCTAGTGGCCTGGATGTACCTAAAAGGGAAAGAATTCACAATTTCAAAGTCATTCTTTTGAAGAAGAAAAAAAACAATTCATCATCCTGACTAATAATATGACCATAACAGAGAATTACATGTAATTGTCTCATGTCAAAATGCAAAAATTATTTGTTTTCATGTTTTTTTTAATCCCAACACAACGGTCAGTTTGTTGTTATTCTTTATTTGTAGAGGTCAGTTTTATATTCTGTAAGGAGCAGAATCTGATATTACATAACGAAATGTTATCAAACTGAAGAAATATTTGAGTGAAAAGAATATATCTTTTGTTTAAGATATAGAATAATTATAATTATATCAATATTGCACCGTTAACATCTTTGTATTACATGAATGAAACAACCATAATCAATAAGCCAGTTGGTAATTAGTTCATATACAAATGTCCCTGAAATTACCCCAATTTGTCTACGCGCACGCTCATCTGCTTTGGTGGACATGCTACTTGTATAACATGTAAATTCATACTGGTGCACGCATCATAGTGCGTACAAAATGAGAGTGTATAAAGGTCTAGTGTAATCACAACAAATGACCTTCATCTGCACAAGGGCAAATTACGAACTGGCTTATTGGGAAAAATATGCAGTAAACCACTGATTAATTTCAACTAGCCTAAACATAACAAGGATAATTATGTATAAACATATGTATAAACATATATCACAACCCAGATATAAAAAGTGCAATGATAATAATAATAACAGAAACACTGTTAGGGAAACCATTTAAAACACACATTCAGAGAAATATGTTGTGCTTTGTCAGTGAATAAAATACAGTTAATTGTTTCGTAAATAAGAGTAAGCTGGTTAAAATATGCATTTGAACAAAACTAAAACTAGACACTGGCAGAATAATATTAGGTTCAGAAAAAAGTTCCATGCAATTAGTATTTAAGTGCTGATTTGTCAAGAATTGCATAATTGTGAGGAAATAATGTAAAAGAAGGAAAATATACATATTTCCAAGTACATAAAATCTTCATTCACAGAGAGGAGGAAAAAATAAGATATAAAACTTATATTATGAGATGCAAATAGTTTAATATCAATGGATTGTTCCTGAGCAAATATCTCACTTTAATTGTGAATAATTGTAAAACTTAAAACTAAGAAGCATGTATACCTGGAAACAATCAGAATGATAAACTACTAAACTGATACACTTGTGCCTCAGAATGTTAACTACCAGGTAGATCAATTAACATTACAAATGCATTTCATTATTATGTTATATAAAGGATAACTCGTCAAATATGTTGATTTTATAGATATTTCTTTTAGGCTGGTATATTTCTAATTCTGTTTCTTTATCATAGGCATATAGTAACAATTCAACAACTGAACTAATTTACTGAATATTTTGTTGACTTACATGTAAGCTAAAAGGGGATAATTTTCAATTGAAAATAATCTAACAAAATTTCTTTCATAAAAAAATTAGCATTGCACAAGCAACAAAAAAAAATGCCGAGGAAGAATTTATTGTGGAGTATATGATGAATAACATAAAATATACTAAGTTCTTACTTATTGTTTATGAATATTCAAGAAAATATTACTTTAAAATATATATTTTCAATGATGAAAAGAAAAGCAATATAAAAACATTTCAATATACTAAGCACTTTGGAACGTGTATGAAGCAGCATCTTTTTTCTGTTAATAGCCGCACTTACCAGCCCCTACGCCGAACATCATATTGGTCTTTATCAGGTTCCCCAGCAGAAACCCACTCTTTAGCTGAAAGATGGAATGGTGAAGGAGACTAGGATTGTTAGTCAACCAGAGATATGGATAGGATCTTAGACAAGGACAATTAGTCTCATGGGTATGTTTTAGTATAGAATATTAGACAAAGATACAAGATCAGGGAATAACGAAGAACTGAGGAGAATCAGTTACAGATGAGGAATTTGGTTGTGGTTAGAAATCATGGTGGGTTTTTTTTTTAATTATTATTCAAATAGTTTGCTGAGGTCAATTTAAGTGTATCATTTGAGTCAATGAATTTGGTTGGTTCATTAATTTCATTGAGCATGAACTGTACATACTTAAAACTATTATGTTTATTCATTTTGTAATAACTGCCAGCTCAGCTTAAACAAAAGATGTTATATTATCCTTTTGAATGAAATAAATGACATGAAATCTTCTATAATTCTCTTTGATTAATGGGTACATTTATAATTATTTTTAATGACAGAGATAACAAGCAGAAATGTAATGTTAAATGTTAAATGGATAAAGTCAGATGTCCCATGTTAATACAAGTTTTCATTCTGTGCATCCAAAAGAGGAATATACAGATAAAATTAACAATTCTTTGTTTGGTAGAATTTGTGGCAATCTCAGGAAAAAAATGAGCACAACAGCATACAATATTAGTGATTCATTCAACCTTTAAAATGCAATATGAGTTAGTTAAAGCTTTATGCAGTTTTCAGAATTACTGAAAGGCAGCACTGCATGACAGTCTGAGGATGGAATGAAATTCATTATACAGTAGTCATAACCATTCTGTATAACAGCAAATCTTTTATGCTCATAGATAGTAATGATGCAGTATCATTCATGGGCAAAATGGGAGATGGTAGCTCAGTATTATTGATGAGGGTATTCTAAAAAGTAAGATGTTAATATGTTAAAGTAATCTGTTGCAGTTTCCTTTACACAATTAATAACAAAAACAAGCTAAAAAGGAGTTAGGTTTAAGCTCTTACAAGGTTTAGTTGATCTTGAATAAAATACCATCTTAATGCATTAACATTGCATGGTTGCAGCAAACCCAAACAAGAACTACATCATTCTACATCATTTAACAACACATTCTCATTGTTCTGTAACTGTACACCTTTTAACTCAAAAATTGTTCATCTTCCTTTTCTATTCCAGATATGAACCACTCCTAAACAGTGATGGTTCCAGGAATTTGAAATGGGGGGGGGGCCACTGCAAGGGAGCAGAGAGTGTGGGAAGGGGATACAAATCACAAAACAGAAAAATTAAAGGGGGCGCGCGCCCTTGGAGCCCCTGCCTGGATCCACCACTTTCTAAATCTTTAAAGCTTCTCATCATACTATCAAAAAGTGAATGATTTCTATATAAAATCCTTCTGGTTTTCATGAATTTATAGGGAATCAAGGACCTTTCAACATACTCTTCAAAGGATTCAACTGCACATAATCCCCATAGAGTACATGTATCAGTCATTCCACTGATCGAGACTTTTAAAAATATATGTTCATTCAATATACTTGGTACAATTAATGTACCCATTCCCATATCCAAATATTAGTCTTCAAATGCATGGTATCAATCAAGTAACTGCTATCATGGCTATAAAAAAGAGCCATTGTCGCCTGACAAAGGTATTGTACAATAACTTCCAAAGGTGTTGACACATATCACACATTTACAAATGCAGCTACATGTACCGAACAAACATTTAAACATTATCAAGTGAATATGAGGCAAGTTCCAGCCAAAACAGAGGCAACATATTCAACTTAAATACATCAACTCCTCAAAGCACGGGTTTGCAAAAGTTAGTTTCCACAGAGAAAGCGGACATTATTGGGGGGTTCAGGGTTAAGCGGCTTAAGCCTTAAGATAACGTAACTTCAATTTTGATGGCACGATACGAGGGATAGCCCTCCTCCCCCTCAAAGCAAAGGTAAAAGATACAAAGCAAAACTGCCTTGTCCTACCATTTCCTAGTACGAGCAATAAATGGGCGGGTTACGTCCTCGAAATATAGCCTCGCTGAGAGTAGAAAACAGAATCAAAAATATGCAATTGCATGAACGAATCTTCTCATAATCAGGTTTATACATGATTTTATCCTGATATATGAGTCTCATCACATGGCAATGAACAATGGAATTTGTGTTTTCTCTCTTAAAATTCAACAAAAACAGAGGGTGACAAAAATGTAATATTTTTCTCCAAATGGCATGCAGTCTCCTTCTGCATTGGAAATGATTTGGTTTTTCTTTTGATGCTTTCTTTTTTTCATTTTACTGAACTTATGAATGAAATTCTCTACTTCCATACTAGAATCCAATAAGACAAAAAATATATATAATATTTAAGTGACATACATAATGACATTTACATGTAATGTAAATGCAAGCAAATATGTACTGAAATTAATTGTGTACATAGGAAACTATAAAATGCTAAAGTTCTGCATTGAAGTTCCTTTTATACATGCATACAAATTCATAAATCCATCAAATTCACATTTCAAAATGGCATCCAAAACTGCTGCAATTCACAACTTGTAGCATGTTGTTGCATGTAGTTTTTTTCTTCTTCTTTACAATCATCACTTGGATGAATTAACAGTAACAGACTGGGAAAGTGTCAGCTCTTTAATCAATATTAACTTTGTTATGCCTCATTACAAGCACAGAGTAAATGCTTGGTTAACAAATTTCAGTGCAAATTATTTTCTGTGTATTATTGCATTACGAATTTGGGAATTTGATATGAGAAGATACACTTGAAATAACCAAGCAATGGGGTAAAAATTACCAGATTTGTGTTGGCTAGTAGTCAACCCAGAAATCTGATAAGGTTGATCACTTTTTGTGCTAAAATTTTACGAGGAGTTTTGTCAGTGTGTAATGGCAAGTACACAATGGCAATGGCAGTGTCATAGTCCAGTGGTTTAAACACTTGACTGGAGATCGAGCGAAGGTCGTGGGTTTGCTCCCCGGCATGGCACTTATGTCCTTGAGCAAGACATTTTACCTACATTGCTCCTCAACACCCAGGTGCTAAGTGGGTACCCGGCCGGTAGAATGCGAACGTCGATGTGACTGGATTAGCATGTGCGCGCCCCTAAAGAGGCGACTGGCTGGAATGCTTCCCAGTGGAGTGGAGAAGGTGCATACATTGTGTGCAGGCAAGCCATGAATCCGATGACCGGGGTAATAATATGTCTGTAAAGCGCTTACATGTAGAAACATCTTAGATGTATTATGCATAATATAAATCCAGATTATTAGTAGTAGTTTTCTGCTCCCACAGTTTAGCAAAACTGTGACTAAAACCCGTACAATATACATGTAAATGCTTTTGACTTCAGAATGTTGGTAACTTTGAACATGGCTTCTCTTCAGTTGTACAATATTGTATCCCTTAATTAACTACATGATAGACATTGGACTTCCTATCAATTGTAAATATGTGAATTAATCTTTCATAAAAGGTGAATCAATTCATGATCTAAAGGAAATTAGCAATAACAAACTCTATAAGCACATTTCTTCACAAATCTCTCCCTATTCTTTTAAAAATGTCAATAACTGACAAAAAGTCAAGATGTTTGTCTTAAATTGCCAAGTCAGTATAATTAGTGGTGGAAATTAAGATTACTTACAGGTTAGTTAAATTTTTAGAAAAACCCTCATCAAAATCAAGCAGACACTGAACCATCCCGATAACAGACAACACCCAGATTATGTTAAATTTTGTTAAACTTTGTTAAATTGTCAAAGCAGTCTATAAGTGTGTTTATAGCTATAATTTGCAGGCTGAAACAGCCACACAGTTACAAACTTACAAAAAGGCAGAGCCTTAATTTTTATGGAGAAAAGTACTATAAACAGGGTACCGTGAAAAAATATATAAAAAACGATGTTTCAAAATGCTGATTCACAACTGTGTTTCAAAGCGCTGATTCTGGCTTCGCAATTCAGCTACAAACACACGCTGCTCACTAATCAAAGCAGTTTAAAATGTATTAGAAAGACTAAATATACAAAAAGGCATAAAATACATGTAGCAGATGCACTATTTCCTACATTGGCTGTAAAGAATCCTACACAAGATTTTACCAAGGTCTATTTCGAGGATCTTCTGTATAATCGTCAGGTTCAACAACTGGAACAACTAAAAATGAGTTCAATCCGGTTATCAAAATTACTTCTCCATACATAGAGATATGCTGAATTTAAATATTTAAATAGTGGACTCAGTGGCAATTTATTTTTTAAAATTCTATCACCATAAATCTTCTTGAAACTTGAATACAAACTTTGTATAAGACAGCTCTATATTCATTGACTAGTACTTTAAATGTAATGAATATAAATCATCTTATGGATGTTTTATCTGAGTTATCATTTCAAATTACAAATCCTTCCTCTGCAAGAAAATTGGTTTGTTATTTTTCGCTGGAGAATTATTAAGAAATCTATCTTCTCGTTTCTGTCATTAGAATTACAGTAATCATGAATCATTCACAAAATATGAATAGATTAGCATAACACATTAGTGTGCAATAAATTTCACAATATAGATGTAAACATTGCTTGCATATGTAATTACCATCTTAAAGAATACAACACTGTAACTTAGATTACTAAATTATAGGAAACCACAAATTTCACAGAACGAGATGGATCCACATTAATATATCTACATATTGGTAGTGATATACATGTACACGTGCACTACATGTAGTTATGACATGAATATTTTTTTGTATATCAGAAATATATAGCAGGGAACTGATAATTAGCAAAGACATATTATCATCTCTCTATATTTTTTTACATAAAGTAAGGCACAGCACAGATGTCCTCAAGCAAGACATTGCTTCTCTCCATCCAGGTATTAAATGGGTACCCAGTAGGATGAGAAAGTCATTGTGGTTTGCTCAGCATTGTGAGTGTCTCTAAAAAAAATACTCCTCAGGGAGTGGAGATGGTGCATACATTGTGTGTGGGCAAACCATGAATCTGATGACATGGGGTAATAAAATGTTTGTAAAGCACTTTGAGACATATAAATTCAGAATATCATTATCAAAATTTATTCAAGTGTACCAATCATGTCAAAAATAATCTGTGTGCAGCTAGAATGTATAAAATCAAACTCAAAACACTTCACATGGACTTCTATGGGTTAATGGTTAGGGTGTAGGAAGAAAATGAAGGAAAACATAAAACTCCTAGTTGGGTTCCGTGCGAGCCCTTATTCTATGCGAGCGCATATGGGCCGTACGTCATCTAGTCTCCTCACAATTGTTTATTGGGAGTTTATTTCAACTTGAAATTTCTCTTCATAGAATCAAGATTATAAGCTCATATTTTGAATGTACATGTAGTTTATCGACATACAGATCAAAATTTGGTGATTAATTGGTACACTATCTATGTCATTTCATATAATAGGATAAATTAATACTATGTAAGGTTACAAAATGACAGAACGGAGGAGGAAAGGGGAAGCCCACCGACTGTAAAGAATCCAAGATCACACGTTTGGGTAGATGAAAATCAGATTTCCAATTTCGAGAGATATAATTTGTCATATGCGAGTATAACCAAGTTATTTCACCAATGTTGTTCGTTGTGATAATGATCTCCTTCATAATTCTCCAGAGCAGCGCTCAACATTAACAGGGGTTTGGTGCACATGGACCCCCCCCCCAAACTAACAACATTTAAACAGGAGCACAGTGCACACCGACCACTGAAATTTACCTCTGGTACCCGAATGATAAAAGATTAAGTCTAGGGAATACTTTCCCTCAAGAAATATGAACCATGCTGGGAAGTCTCTCATTGTTAGTTGTTTGAATATAATAAAATCATCTATCTTAAAACGAAAATAAAATCATGCATAATTATTAGTCTGTTGAGAAAATGGGATTAAAAATTTAGTACTGATATGATCATGATTTGTAAGATCAATTAGGGTTGTTTTTGTTTACTACATTCATAATGATAAAAGGTTGGCAATACTTGCCCATTAAAGACATGAAAATAAGAGAAAAGTGTTAAAAGTACATATATATTGTTAATAGCATTTAAAGTCTCCTGACCTCCCTCTGATGAAGATGTACAAAAGGTACGGGATCATCATTACCATTTTCTTACGCGAGGGTCAGGGATATATGCAGTTGTGGTCATAACTTCTAACGCTGTAAGAAAAGAAAAATTCATGTAATACAATTTGTACTCGAAGCACTGTGCATTTCCAATCTGATGTGTTTACACATTCTTTTGTTGACACTAAAGTCTCCAAATTACAATGTAAAGCTCAATAATATGCATTTGACACTGTATTTGACACCAAACAGGTTTAAGTACGAAACAAATACTTTTTTTAAAGTAAAAAGCTTTTTATGCATTTTTTTCTAATGGAACTATACATGTTTTGGGGCTATTTTATCAATTTTCTAATCAAAGGTAAACATAGTCTGGGGGAAGAATTCGAGGGATCAACTATTAATAAAACTATTTAGCCACTAGGGCACAACAGATATTTATTAAATGCTTGCTAATGATAGTTTGACACAGGCTGCGGGAATAGCGGGTGCAGTTTTCAGTTGTGTCGTCCACTTCCAGTCTTTTCGCTTTCAGTACATTTCTATCTATGTATGATCATCAATTTACTGCTGCTACACAAAGTAATCATGAAATTTTGCCGGTAAGTTTTATTATTTCATCTGTCATAAGGGACGGTTCTAAGAATGAAGATTTGTAGAAAGATGACTATTCTACAACTTCATCATAAGAGTTAGAGCTTGTCAGTCTTGCCTCGACAGTGGCAGCTATGTACGACATGATATAGTCCTAATCTTATTTTCCTCCAACCAGCACAATGTTGCTTTGTGGAACGCCATACCCACAAAACAACTTTTGTATGATTTACATTTTAAATTGATATTCAAGTCACTCTTTAATAGCATTTTAGATCCAATTTTGACTTACCTAAAGACACATCAGCTGATCAATAGGAAAGCTCTAACGCACAATTGTACCAGAAGTAGGCGTCACAATAAAAGTAATATAGCGCCGCCATCTGCAAATTCTTACAGCTATTGTTGATCCCTCAAATTGGGGATCATACTCAAGAATCTTCCATTCTCCATCATGTATCCAAACCCATTAATCATGCATGTGTTAAGTTGATCACACAGATACACTTTCAAAATCTATTCAGTAGGCCTATAAGAGTATTGTTAAGGTTACATGTTACATACATGTACATGTATGTAAATCAACTTACAGTTTAGTACTGAAAAGGAGAAAACTCAAAATAAAACATGGGCCTACCTTTCATTATATGCACACATGTGCATTCAGTTAAAAAGGTCACTATTCACACTGTCACTGCATTTAACCAAATTGAAATTTACATCGCAAACAAGTTAGTTTAATAGGATACAGCAAACTCTAAATATTACATGAAGGTTAGATTGTTGAAACCTACATTAAAAACACATCTCACACACAGTGCATGGTTACAATTTACCTGTCACATGATTTGTAACACTGTCATGTGATCTGGTACTAAAACTTCCTAAAACTTTCCTACCAATATGATGTGATGTGACTGTATTGTGATGGTACATGTATTGTAATGAACGCATTTAATTTTCAAGATGACCCTCGAAAAAAGCCTGATTGCATAACTAGATGTTCAATGTGAGAGCCGACTCTGAAAGCAATGTTATTAATCTGAACAGATGTATGAACAACAGCGAAATGTGCATATTGATTTTGCCTTTAGTTTCCAATGTCTTTCCCTCTCAAAAGAAATGCTGTATAGTAAACACTGTATGAAGGTCTACCCAAACCAAAATTGCCAAGCAAAATTTATGTTATGGTATCTTATTACATATCATAGAAACATATGGTGCATGTAATCTACATGAGTAGTAATATGATAATAGAAGAATGATATCGAAACTAAAGAATGAAAGACATTTTATTAACAATATCACTTATTGGTACTTGCATTGTTTATTGCCTTTTTTCATACGAGCAATACTTTCACTTATACGTGTAGTATACACCTTAACAGAACCCTGAACTTTATTTATAAACACACTCTGAATATCTACACAACTGTGGACACACAGCTCTGTGATAATTACTATATAAAATAACACTACCGTAATTTCCCATACAAAATGATTGTGATTTTTGGGGGGTTTTTTCACACGGAAAGGTATCATCAACATTGAAATCCATCATTATACCATCAAGACCTGTCCCATAAGTTCTAACCCACAATATGTGTACATTTTTAAAACTAAAGTGAAGAGGTGTATAGATAATTTAAGTCCCATGCTGGGTAGATACATTATTTGCAAGTTTAAATATTGTGCAATGAATTACACATTTCAAAGACTATGGTACACTACCAATGCAAATTGACCCTAGAACCATTTATCATACAAATTTTGAGTACATTCCATGAGAAAGTCACATCACCAACATTGCACTTTTTGTTGAAACCTACATTATAAACACATCTCACACACAGTGCATGGTTACAATTTACCTGTCACATGATTTGTAACACTGTCATGTGATCTGGTACTAAAACTTCCTAAAACTTTCCTACCAATATGATGTGATGTGACTGTATTGTGATGGTACATGTATTGTAATGAACGCATTTAATTTTCAAGATGACCCTCGAAAAAAGCCTGATTGCATAACTAGATGTTCAATGTGAGAGCCGACTCTGAAAGCAATGTTATTAATCTGAACAGATGTATGAACAACAGCGAAATGTGCATATTGATTTTGCCTTTAGTTTCCAATGTCTTTCCCTCTCAAAAGAAATGCTGTATAGTAAACACTGTATGAAGGTCTACCCAAACCAAAATTGCCAAGCAAAATTTATGTTATGGTATCTTATTACATATCATAGAAACATATGGTGCATGTAATCTACATGAGTAGTAATATGATAATAGAAGAATGATATCGAAACTAAAGAATGAAAGACATTTTATTAACAATATCACTTATTGGTACTTGCATTGTTTATTGCCTTTTTTCATACGAGCAATACTTTCACTTATACGTGTAGTATACACCTTAACAGAACCCTGAACTTTATTTATAAACACACTCTGAATATCTACACAACTGTGGACACACAGCTCTGTGATAATTACTATATAAAATAACACTACCGTAATTTCCCATACAAAATGATTGTGATTTTTGGGGGGTTTTTTCACACGGAAAGGTATCATCAACATTGAAATCCATCATTATACCATCAAGACCTGTCCCATAAGTTCTAACCCACAATATGTGTACATTTTTAAAACTAAAGTGAAGAGGTGTATAGATAATTTAAGTCCCATGCTGGGTAGATACATTATTTGCAAGTTTAAATATTGTGCAATGAATTACACATTTCAAAGACTATGGTACACTACCAATGCAAATTGACCCTAGAACCATTTATCATACAAATTTTGAGTACATTCCATGAGAAAGTCACATCACCAACATTGCACTTTTTGGATATATAGATTCAAACCCACAGCCCGACTTTGAAAAAGAATCTTTAAATTTGCATACAAAATTAGAAAGGAATTGCTAACTTTTTTCCATAATAAGTCACAGAAATATATTCAAGACAGAATACTCTGCTCTTTGGAGATATTACTCTGTGATGTATTTGTAACCATGTTCTCCTGGCTGTGAAATAATTTTACTGAGCTACACCCCAACATTTAAAAAAAAACTGTGTTTAATGACATCCTAGTTTGGATACATATATCTACATCCCCAAAGGAATCAGTGCCTGTATATAACTGGACAATTTCCTATACAATATGGACTTCTATATGTATGCAGTGTAGGTTAGCAGATGATTGATGGGTGACTAATGGGAGAAAAGAAGTCATGCAACAATTCATAGGAGCTAGAATACTGGTAAGATGGTCAAACAAAGATTATTTTTACCATTTCCTCAAACGAGCATCATAACGTCCACTAATATTTGGCCCAGCTGCAGGTATAACATCAAACGATGATCTTATTCAAATCTGTCTTCATTTATCATCATTGCATTTTTAACTCCATTATTTATTTACAAAGCACAGGGTGTATGTTGTTTGTAACTCTGGATGTAATGCAACTTGGGCCATGTTCAGTAACAATAAATAAAAGCCACAACGGTGAAAAAAAAAAAAAAAAAGGGATAAAGAATTGTGCATTTTATTTGGGAATAACGGTATCTTCTGGAAATCCATAGACTTGAAAAACACTGAACAATGATTTTAAAAAGAAAAATTTAATTAATCATATGAAGACAAAAGGAAATTTACACCATGACCAGGCAATATAAATTGCTTTTGAAATTTGTTTATTACTCCCATTTGGAAAATAGGGACTTTGCAGCCAATTTTACATATATACTTTTTATGATTACTCAAATGTCAGAAAACTAGCAAATTGATAATTAGGCTCATCATTACTAAACATGGGCTTCTAGATACATAATTGCAAATCGTTTTTATCTTCACCATTTATTCAATTCTTTAGATTAACCCAAGAAATTCCATTGCCAAATTTACCAAAATGCACATGCAATAAACAGATTATTCCCACTAATATATCTCACAGTGAGACAGAGCAGAACATTTTTTTTCAAAATCAAGCTTTAAGTGCTACAAAGCATACATTACACTGTCAGTTGTTTCAATTGAAAAAGAAGTGTAACATTATTTTTCATTACTGCACACATGCACATGTTATTGCGTTGATATCAATAAAATTTAACTTATTGGTTAAAAGTGACAATTATCCAAACTTGTGCTGTATTCAATAATTTCAAGATGTAAACAGTGTTCTCTTATATTTGTGTACAAAGTTTGAGAGATGTGCCTAAGTTATTAGAATAGGCTGAGGTGTCACATTTCCAACTTCTCATTTCTCCTATATTTTTATACAAAAACATCAAAAAAACATGTGATCTTACAATTCCTTTGAGTTTACTTATGGTCAGAATTTGGAGTACCAATTTGCAATCAATTTTACCCAAATCAATGTACCATGGAATACTGTGTGTATGAAATAACACATTAGTATAAAATTTCATGTATTAAAAAAAATATGCATTATGCATTCCAAAAATGTCTGACTTCTGGGATGCTCTCATGCTTGAACAAAGTAAACTTACAATTAAAAACTTGCATCAAAATCAACCAAATTTAGTTGAATTCCTTGGTGAGAAAACCTGGTGCTATTTGCAGCATAAAACAATTACTTACCAGATTTTTAATCTCTTTAATAAATCTGGTGACTAAACAGAGACAAACATAGTCCATAAAACATGCAAGTAATTCTTTGGGAATTTAAAGCTGGGAAGAAATTACTCCTTGGAACCAGACAGATTTCATGCATTACGGGCCCCAGAAACGCTTATTGGAATATTTTTGACTTTACTTTCAATAAAGATACCTACCACCAGCTGTAAGTGGAGGTGATATAGAAAGAAATAGCTTTATTCTCATGTTCTCAGTCCTTTTCTACAAAATATTTAAATAAAATAGGATGAACTGTAAGTAATCAAATATGACACTTTAACAGTCAAAATTATTTGAAAGGTGCCTATGATAAAAAAATCAAGTGCATAATTAATTGATATTGAATATTTACACATGCATTATGAAAACTATAGGTACATGTACTATTAGAAGTTGACTTAAATATACCTTTTTGCAATTTATATCTTATTGTGTCCACTGGATCACGGAAGGTCTGGCAAACTGGCAGAACAAGTGATTTCCAATAATCATGTTCTGAATAGTCTATTTGTTCTTATTTCCAAAATACTATACACTGTATAGTGTAATTATATGATTTGTTTGTGAAGGTTTTTTACTATGTACATGAAAATGTAATTTTTCTACATGACTTTGAATGATTTGTTTATATATATATATATTTGATCCTACTTTTCAATCAATTGAGGTACTGTATCCTTACTGTGCCACTGATGCACTTTTGCACACACTCTACACACAAATCCCATTGAACAGGAGTTAAATTCTAAGAAGGTGATATAAAGTCACTTACCAGGATAAGAACGGTAGAATCCATCGGCACTGCCGAAGTACTGCCAGAGAAGCTGGGGATCCTCTTCAAAGTTGCTGAGAAAGACACTATCAACACCCTCTGTAGCTTGGATACCATTCAGGATTACTTTGTCTGTATGAGATCATGAGCCATCGGCATAAAATGGTTTAGTGTTAACATAGGTCTATACACAATGAACACATACAAGGAGTTAGCTGTTGAAATATCGTGTTAAACCAAGGTCTGCATTAGGTGTAACTTCAAAAGTGACTTTTTAGCAAATATCATACTTGATTACTGGACTTTTAATAATAAAGTTAATTTACTTTTAAACAATACATAAAATTGACAAACAAATATGATTGGTACCATAACACTGAGTGAATAAGAACTATTGAAAAGCATTGTTTATATATTATATACTTTTCCTGGAATGACCTTCTATTCAAACTATTCATGATGATTAAAAGTATTATACAAAGGGTTTACATTATTCCTGTGAAGGAATAATGTCATTTTCCCCAAAAGTTTTATTCCTATTTACCCCATTACAAGCACAATGTATTTTAACCCATTTACAAACAAAACATAAGATCTAGACAGCCGGTTTCACTACCTAATCATATATTCTATCAAAACTGAACCAAAATATAACATTCCAAATAGGGACAAATGTCTGTTCAAACTTTAGAAGTGGTATCTTAGGAATGCTATATCAGAAAGCACCTCATCCAATAACCCTACATGATGAAAGACTTATCAAGCAGAGAGATCAATCAAAAGGTGATATTAATCAACAGCACCCCTCTCCTACTCCCTCAGTCTTTCTAATTCTCCCCTATGTACCTGTCATCATCTAGACTGTCATTCAATTGATAATCAGAGGTAAAACAGGGCAGCTGTTATATGATCTATAGACCTTGCCTCCCTGAAGAGACTAGACTATCGCTGCATCCAGTAATAAAAATCCATGCTTTATTATGCTTCCTATTTTCACAAAGGGTTCATATACATGTAACTACTGCAACGTTTTTATCTTTCTAAATCATTTCCATTACCTTTCACATTTTTGTTGGCCCTGGTTAAAGGATTTCATGTGCATAAAAATACTACTGTAATCTATTTGAACACTATACTGCATTGAAAACATGCCAGTTAATAATGGTGATTCCACATGGTCCTACCCTAACATGGTTATTTAATTATTCTCTGCCAATTTAATTTGGGGTTGGGGTTACAATTATGATTAAGGTTAGGTTAGGGATAGGTAAGGGTTACCCCATACTTCCTTCTCAACCCCTAACATTGCACTAATATAATTATGTTGATGTATGACCAATAGTGCATCTGACCGGCACTATCATAATGAAAAATGGTACTGTGATATGCTGACCTCCTTCATAGATGTCTGTCGGTATCTGGACTGAGCTGCAGTTCAGATTGACGTCGGATTTGAATCTCTCATCATACGTCAAAGTCAAATTTGTCAGGTTCTTGGAGTTCTTGTACTGTACATCACCAATCTATATAATACGGATGATCCACAATAAAAAAAGATTAATCATTAGATATATTTGAGCCACAAAATAAGCAACAAAATAGGATTCTATTTTTATACACTGTAAATATTGACAATTGTGTAGCTTCTATTTCTTTTAACTACATGTATAGTGCAGTGATTTATAAGTTGTTCATCATTAAATTGATGAAAGTTGAACAATAGTTCTTTCATCATATGTCTAGTCGCAAAACATGATACTACTAAATGTAGTTCATTAAAAACATTCTATTTTACTGACTGAAGAAGGATTTTTGTACAAATAAAATGATTAATTATTCCATTGTTCAAAAGAAACACAATTGCATGCAAGGTTATTACTGTAAGTACTTCATACAAAATAAATGTTATCATAATACATGTAGCCCAGGTGATATTTCTAAGAAAACTAAAAAAATATTATACTGAATTAAATAGTAAAGTTCAATGGAAGACAATGAAGAATGAATGTAATCTTTTCATAATTGTATTTATTTTACAAAAATATACATATATATCAGCTTCATCGGTTATTCTTTTCCACTTCTTTCACTAGATGAAATCTCTTGGTATCAAAATTGATTTATACTTACTTGAATATTATGGTTGGCAGTATAATTAGCAAACTCTTGCTCCAGTTTATCTACGATTTTCTGCATGAAGCAAAATAAAAAGAAAAACATTGATTTTTTTATGATGCACACATGCAGGCCGAAAAATAGTCATAAAATAAATATTAAAGGATAAATTAGGATTTATCAAATCTACATTGTAGCAATACAAAAGGACTGCAGGCACCATAGCGACATCATATATATTATCCATGCAGTTGAAAAGTAGAAAACCATGTATAATGGCAGGTGTGATACTCAACAGGTACATGTATTGGTGTGTTCAAATTATCATCTTGAATTTCAAAAAGTGCAAAACCTATTGAAATTCAAAAGGCTATTTTAAAAATATTATTTAACCAATTAAATCCTAACCCAAGGTAACTAATTGAGTTGGAGCCTTTGGGAAATTTTTGTTATACCAAAAATATGTTACATGTACGTCCCTTCCATAAAGATGAAGCATTAGATCCATCTACACATAGCTATTATGCTATCTTTGGAAGATATGGACATATAGATCACGTAGCTGACATGTATGTCAGTAGCTGAATTAAACACAAACAGGACTGCCCTCTATATGAAGGACAATTTCAATCAAATCCTTTTCATATCACATAAAGTCACAATTTGTTAACACTGAACACTTCAGTTCACCTACATGTACATGCACTGGCCATTGGGTCTATGCATACATGTACATGTACATGTACATGTAGGTTGTTCTGATAATGAGGTGGAAATAACTCTAGTATGGAGGTACACAGGTGAAGCCATTATGTCTAAACTGTATAATACACATGCTCATGTAGGCTGCTTACATGTACTTCTTGATTTTATTGGGAGGTGCCTACAATGTATATATAGGGAATCAGGCTTCCCCTCCCTCTTCCCTCTTCATTTCACATTTATAAGGAAAATATCTACTATTCCCTCCCAGATTTTCTTTATTATTTTACTTTAACATATGGTTTGATTTGAACATTGCAAGGTAACATGTTTGTGTTGACTTACAATCTGCATGTACATGTCTAGAGATGAATGTGACTGCATGCATCTATCACATGCCTCCATCTCTACATAATTGACTACCACATATATTGCAAATGCCACCACTATTAAACTTGTATCAATCTACATGTATAACATAGAATTTGACAGTTTAATTATCTGTAAGAAAATATATATTTTTGTTGTATACAGGGCACAATAAGAAATTATCAAATCTTGCAAATTGTGGCTGGTGTACATTAAACTGAACTATAACAATCAATTTCATGACCCTGAATTCAAGCAAAAGTCAACTGCTCACAGATAGCTAGGTGAAGCCCCATTAATGCATGAATGCAGGCTTATCAGCCTACAGTGTATTGATAGGGTTCCCATGTTAATGCATGTACTGTACACGTGCATGTTATGTACAGTACCTGTGTATTGTATCAAACTGCTGTGTGTGTGTGAGAGCATCAGGGTGCAGTATGAAAAGGTAATTATATTCAAAGTATAGAAAATGAATGCAGCACTTTTCACATGTATATCTTGCAGAAAAGGAGCATTAAAAACTCACGATAATACAACACATACATGTACAGGAGAAATGACGACATCAATGCTGCTTCTGAAAATATAGAGGCGGTTGAGTTCCTTACTTTTTTTCAAAATGTAATTCAGACAATGAAAGAATATCATCTGATGTTGAAATGACATTTAATGCCTGCTTGGTTATGCTTTTACACACATCCACAACAATCCATCAGAATATAATGCTGTATTTCATACTGCATAGTGCATTTGGCATATAATAGAGGGACCAATAAAAAAAAATATTTTACTCTGTATGTTTAGGTTTCCATGCTGGTATCCACAATCAGCTTTAAAAGAGATAGCAAAATTTTGTGTAACAATACATCTGTTTGATCATATACATGTATGATTGTCTATATATAGGACTTCATAAATCAATTACATGGAAATTTAAAAAAATATTTTGCATGATGTGATTGCCTATTTATCGTCTCATCTAAAATTAATGAGAATTCATTTAAACTAGCACATCAATGATGTGGCGCTCATCCGGCATCCAGCAAAGAAATTCAAGCAATTTGTACTTTGAACAGAGTACACGTAATGAATACATGAAATGTACATGTATTGGTTACATGCATGTACATGTACAGATGATGAAAGCCTATTGCAAATCTGGCTAAATGTGGTTTTGGAAGGAGACAGTGACATATAGATATGAATGAAAGTCTGGAAATTGACAACTCAAGTTGCACGACTTCAGTTAAAAGATTTTGGGGAATGTAAATTTTAATAGTTTTACTGTGTGACAGAGAAATTTGAAATAAAGCATAAAGTCAGTCAAGGTGAGGTATCTCTACCATACTGTGAAATGTTTATTGAGAGAGATTTGAAGGTTAAGATTTGTAATAAAGACTTCTTTCAACAATTTTCCTACGTCAGTAACAGCATTTCACTTTGAAAACTAGGGCCGAAATCAGCAGCCCAGTAAGGCATGCAGTTTCTGCTAAATTTCCACCCCAGAACTCTGGGGACAAGTGCTATGAGGAAAGGCCTCTAGTAGCTGCAGCAGTTGGTAAAATTATTGGCGTGGCATCGGCACCGTGCACAGCACAAAACAACATGAAATGTTGAAAGAAAAATGTAAAAATATAGAGGTTACTTTACAAAATACACATAATGGACTTCTTTCAACAATTTTCTTATATCAGTAACAGCATTTCACCTTGAAAACTAGGGCCGAAAGGGTGAACTACTTCTCTATTGCAGCCTGTAGAACTCAGGAGTAGTACCACGTCCACACACACCGATGGGTGCTATGCCAAAACTCATTATTGTGTAATACAATAAAGAGTGCATAAGCCATTTTTGTGATCTTTTTAATAAATATCGCATAAATTAGCATAATTAATTTTGTAGACAAAATTTCAAAATTCCGTGTAGAAGTTCAATGAACCTCATGAAAGTCTTTCAGATGGAACAAAAAAAAAAAATCGAAATCGGTCAATAAATAAGGAGAAGCAATATTTAATGAGTTTCAAAATTCTGTGTAGAAGTTTCGAATCCCCCACCTAGTGCTATCATATAAAGCAAACGGAATTAAAATCGGGTAAGAAATGACGAAGAAGAAGCATTTTGAAATTGTGGACGGACGACAGACGAAGGACGGACGGGCGGACGACAGACGACGGATGCCTCGCCACGGCATAAGCTCATCTGGCCCATTCGGGCCAGATGAGCTAAAAAAACAGTGGCAACATGTAAAGAAAAGAGAAAGGGTACAAGAACTGAAATGAATGTATTTTCTGTTGGGCATTATTATCTCAAATCATATCCTTATCAACAACATACATGATACATGTACATGTATATATGTATTAAAGATAATAAACATACCCTGACTGCAGTCATCTTCTTTTGAAGTATACCCTGCCATTTCTGAGCCACATCTTCAATCAGTGCTGTGCCATTTATGAATTCCAGAGACAAGTTCTTACTCTCATATCTCTGTTGACAAAAATAAACAGGCAAATTATATTATAATGACAATGTGCACATGATGCTGGTTAAATATCAAAGTAGTATGCAAACACTCAAATTAAATGTCATGTTTTGTAGGAAGAATTGTTCATAGTTTGTTTCCCCTTGATTGCATGTGAAGCTAAATGGGGAATAGAAATTGAACAATGTGTAAAACGAAATAAAATGAAGCATAAATACTTAGTCTTAGTCTCTTGGACTTATATCATATCACGTACATGTAATATTGTACACAAAACAAAACAAATATAGCTATCTTGGTTACAGATAATAAAACATTATCAGGACAATGACAAAATAGCAGTTCTCTGACATTTGATGCTCATGCGAACAATTGCTCCAGGCTCTATTTCGTCCCAGAAATCTGGTTAGGGTTACAATCGGGTTTTAGTGTCAGGTTAAGGGTTAGGGTAAGGTATACGATGTATAGTCATGGCTAAAGTTAGTTTCATAATTTTTCAAAGAACACTGCCCAGTGATTTTATAATATTGTGGGTAAAGGCTACATCAGATAATACAAATTTCTATCAAAGCCAATTAAAGACTGCATCACTCTACAATTGTCTGTCATGTGCAGGTACCAATTATGACTATTCCAAGTACATGTACATGTAATAGTGTACCAGCACTTGTATCAGACTGTTAACAAGGCAATAAGATGCATGCATGTACGTTCAAATTATGTTCATACATGTACAAATATTGGTACCTGTAAATGTGCTGGTACCATAAAAAGATCCTTCAGTCTTGTTAATATCATTGCTACAAGTGAATCTATGAATGAATGCAGTCTGATTTTACCATCTGCACAGTCGAGTTTATTTTGAGATTTTGAATGCCAAGGGCGTGCACTAGTTTGAAATCTAGAGAGTTCATTAAAGATCAGCAACAACAGCTGTGAATTGCTTCAAGATATTCAAAAAGGAATGTTAATCATTAAAGATTGGAAACATGAATTGTGAATTATCATTTTGTTATAATGATCTATTCAAATAGAAATGATAATCACTAAAAGGTTGGAAATTAAAATTGTGAATGTTTCAAAAGATGTTTTGTATTCATATAGGAATGATAAACACTAAAGATTGGAAACACAAATTGTGAATTGTTATTACATGCTTCTTATTCAAATAAGAATAATGATCACTGAACATGAAGGTCTGAGTTTATATTGATCAAAATAGACAGTTATTTGATTTTCTGTAAATGGGTTTTCAATTTCAAAAAAATTAAATTCCAAAATATGAATTTATTCATAGTTTTGGACATCTAAAACATTTTGTTACAATATTACAAAAATATGATGCACCAACTTTTCTTTGCATCACCCAATACGCGACTACAGAGCATGAATTTGATGTACAGGAGCTGAGACGGTCTGAGCATAACATCCATTCTATCTATATGCAATTTTCATTGTACAGACATGAAGGTCATATTGTCCTAATGGGTGAATAAGCTTGTAATATAAATTAAATGTCAAGGGACATCCTGTATGTACACAAATTTAATGAAATCAAAGAGTAAACAGGCATGCATAATGTACAAAAGTATGAAAATCCAATCAAGTAAGTAATATGAAAACCCAGTCTAGTCTAGAGATCATTTTCCTGCATTGCAAATGTCACGGAGAGAAAGTATAAATTGAACATACTATGGGATTTTCTTTTACCAGAATGGTCATTATTTTGCTCATGATTTACATGTGTTGAAGTAAATGGGTGACTCATAAACTTTAGCTACATGTATACATGATGATGAATTATTCATAATAAACTTGGAATTAATCATGGTGTCTGCCCATCCAGTTAAAAAATATCACCCCAATACATTAACGGTGTATCAGTTGAAGCATCCACACACACACAAACGTACATGTACTGCATCCTTGTTTAGAACACACCGTCCAGAATACAAGTGTGTGTGCATCTCCAGCGCATGTACATGTACATTTCACTATGGTAATGGTGTCAACTGCTATTGCTTACACATTTACATGTATGTCATCTGAAGATATTAAATGAGCACAACATACTTCTTAAATTCATCATTACTATTTTTCTTAAATTTATTTTATCTTTCTTTTACCAGCATTCTATTTCCTATAGGTTGAAAAAAATCTCTTTTTTTTTTCAAGTGCCAAAATGTTAGATGTTTTTTGTACATACCGCTCTACTACAAGTACATGATGTAATATGCTATAGTAGTCAGAGTAAAGATCTGAGTAACTTCAATGTGATGAGGCAATATGAAGAGTGATACCATTAAATTCATCTCATTTACAGTACAATATAAATCACTACATGACACATTACAATGTTGGCTATTATATGGCATTCAAGCTGTGTGTAAATGCATACTGAGTGAACCTCATTAGTGTACAGTCACCATCTACAAGTTGAGGACTACATGAACTCCCTTTACACAGCTGCCAGACGAAAATATAAATGAAGGTTATTACTTGTCACCAGAAATCAACCCCTTCTGTTTTGTACTGTACTGTTTTTAGGTATACAATATAAATCACAATGATTTTATTAAAAGGAAACCCATCAATTAAAAAGCTCCTAGGAGTAAAAAGAAAAATATGCAAATAATAACCTAAAGTATTAAGTCTGTAGTCTGTACAGATATCTATTTTAGTTGAAATTATGAATGAAATGTGATAAGTAGTAGTACTAGCAAATTATCTTACTATACATGTATGAGCATGCTTACATTGTACAACATGTAAGTCTTTGCTTTATTTCTCAAAATTTATATAACTTTTCTTAATTTCTAAGACCAAGTGTTACATGTAGGCCCTACTCAAAATACATCTTGAGGAGTAATAAAGTCAAGGCTCAAGGTCCAAGGACCACGAGAAAATGTCATATTCATACTTAGCATTAGGTATTAAAGGGAAGCTTGAGTTCTGGGAAAAGTAAAAAATAATTTGTAAGCTTTCTCATTCTTATCATGTTAGCTTGGAAGATTATCACAGTAGATGTCCCCTGAAAAGATTGCTCTTCAAATGCCTCACATTCAAAATATGACAAAAAACAGCTGAAATGTTTGGGCTGAACATTTGTGTGTAGTCCCGTACACCTATGTAAGATTTTGGTGTTTCCAAAACCTTACAACATACATGTGCTATATAATCACCCTTTTCCAGTTGCTCATGACCAGAACTCGCCTTTATTGTTAAAGGGAAATCCAACCTTAATGGCAAGTTGCTTTGAAAGAAAGAGGAAAATCAGAGAAGCAGATTGGTGAAAGTTTGAACGAAATCGGACAAGCAATAAGAAAGTTATGAAATTTTGAAAGTTGTATTCACTATACATATGGGAATTTCAAATTGGCCGAATAGGTAATGTCACTGTGATGTAGCTGTGAACAACTCCCCCATTCGCTCCAACACACAAAATGACTTTTTTCAAAATGTATTACTCAGTAGGATCTTTTTCTTTCATGAGGACCTATAACAATATGCTATCTCCAATATATTTTGAGTACTGCCACGAGGGTAAAAGCGCCTCGAAGAAAACCGCAAATTAATTATATTTTTGTGTACGACAAACGGGAGAGTTGTCCACAAAAATGTCACAATCGAATCACAAAATTGCCAATTTGAGATTCGCATAGATGTAGTGATCTCATTTTTCAAACATCCATAACTTTCTTAGTCCTTGTCCAATGTCTTTCAAACTTTCACCATCCTGTTTTTCTTATGTTTCCACTTTCACACAAATCATGTTATTTCCAAGGTTGGATTGCCCTTTAAGTTGCGATCATAATGAAGACATCAAACCTTTAAACTGAGACTGGTCTTGTATGCCATTGATCTAAAGCACAGCAAGGAGTTATTTTTTGGCGTCATTTTTCATTTACAACAGAACTTTTGAGAAATTAACAATTCGTTCATAAAGATATATGGAAAAGAACATGAACAATTTTACTTTCTCATTTGTCTGACCTTTCTAGTGCCCCCTGGAAAAAACCTACAAGTGCTTGCCCCATCTTATATAGGCCTACAAGTGCTTGCCCCATCTTAACAGTATATAGGCCTACATGTACATATACATGTATGGTCTGATACAAAAAGCAATGAAGTAATGGTAGACCAATAAGCAATGAAGTGTGATGCATGAACATGCACATATTCAATGCGGTTCTATGTACATCGATCATTACCAGTCTATTATAGAATGGGTTTCAGAATCCCTGCAATCTCATTGGTCAAGAGCTGTGCCTTGAATTTTACTGGCCTGCACGTTCGATATCAATAATTATTACGATCACTGACGATAGCCACTGTAAACATGCTATCGATATTTATTTTAGCGAATGCGAGAGTCTGAGCTGAGAGCCGCGATATACGACTTTTTAATGACGGAGAATTGCAAGATTTGAGACAAAATTCAGATGTTAATGATAGTTGACTTCGGATTCTGATGGTAAGCCCAATAAAATCCGATTATAGGTCTACCTGTTTAAAAACAAGCAAACTGAAAAGGCGATTAAATGAAAATTAGTGCAGTGTGAAACTGAAACTTCAGTACCGTACGCTGCACTACGGTACGGTGATTCACTACAGTCTACAGCGCAGCATACACTGGCCTGGTCTGGGCTGGCCTGGATTATGGGCTGACCAGACTTAAAATTTGTTGATGCTAGACTAGAAGTTCTCTTTGCATTAATTCTTTAAATTACTTGCTTTAATGTAAATAGACTAGATTATATCTAACTTGGGCTTGTTGTTGACATGAGTGACAGATTCTAAAATAGAAAAGTTGACAGTCATGACAGTAGTTAGCTTAGCCTAGGCTTAGGGTCAAGACTCTAACACTGAAATAAAATGAAATTCTGAAATTTAACCTAATTAGCCAGATTTTCAGTTCTCTATGGAAGTCATTAAATTTCTAAAATCTATTTATGATGCATGGAAATGATTTACCAGTGCCATGCGTCCGGTAAATTTGAGCCATGCGTCCGGTAAATTTAGCCATGCGTCCGGTAAATTTCAGCCATGCGTCCGGTAAATTTTTTTACCGGACGCATGGCTCACTTTCACTGGATGCATGATTGGGAAAAAGTTTGATTTTCACTTTTTTTTTTACCCATTCTATAAAACAGATGATGCACAGGTATTTTTCGTGGGTCGGTAGGAATTGCGTACCCTCGGTACCTCTGAATTTTGTCCGAAACAAAATTCAGAGGTACCTTGTGTACACAATTCCTACCGACCCACTCCAACCTGTGCATCATTTGTATACCGGTACATGGACATGTTTCTTGGTAATAAAAATAGATATGGTGCTTTCAGTACGAATCAAGATACATTTAGCTGATGAGCATGAAACTGCAAGTACAATGCTACGCACCCTGCGTTTTTGTTGAACACGGGCATCGACATCGACTTTGACTTGAAAATGAATGTTATTGATATTCTTCCGTTGTAACTTTCTCAGCAATTAAATCTCAGAATATGTAGATCCAAGGTATTTAAAGAAATTTGCATAAACTCCTGAATAAAATGACTCTTTAGGGGCTGGAAACAAAGTGTGTACATGTAGCTTTATTCCCCCCTCCCATCATGCATGTACAAACTTTTTCAAAATCTCCAATTATGAAGTATCAATATGACGTACTTCTCTTGTATTTACGCCTGTTTATACTCAATTATTATGCTGTATAATGAATGGTCAAACTGTATTGTTTGAGTGGCTATATGCTGTCTTTATTCTATGTACATATATATCATTTTTTGGTATCCAAAGTGGGGATTTATATTTAACCAACTCAACTCCTTAGTTTGTAATATAAGCTTTCAATTTTTTTTTTTTTAAGTAATTGAAAACCTTTCACCTGAATTTATGATTTTAGAAATATGTACAAATACGTTTTTGAAAAATTGCATTATTCCAAGGATACCAGATATATTGTCTTCTGTATTTTATTTTGTTTTGTTGCTGTAATGGATTTATGTGATTAATAATCTTTGTTATCGGACAGGGCCTCATGAACCACAACTATTGATTGGTTAAAAGGTGCTACCATATATCAATATCAGAAATTTAAAAATGAAATAAATTTACTTTTAAAATATTTTTAGTATTGGAATTGTTTAATGTGATGACATTGTACATTTAGATGTATTCATTATTCATTCATCTTATTCATTTCTTTCCTTACAATTTGACAGACAGAAAGTGTGTCAAATTATTTAAATGACCAAGTCTACTTTTAACTTCCTGATGCTTTTATGAACAGAAATTCACACTATAAAGTTTAACATATGTCATCACAATGATCAGATATGTTTCCACATGTCAATATTCAGGGGAACATTTTTTGTTAACTCAAAGCCTTATGGACAGGGATGATGAGGCTAAATGATACTGGACATCAGTTTGCACAATTATTAAGTGAATATTCAATAGTTTCTCAAACACTGCAATGACTGTCAATACTACAGATGCATCATTGAGGTACAAGTATTCTTTAATGATGATGCTAAAAATCATAATCCGGTATTAACTAACAAGTGGTGCTTTCCATGACCCCATAGTAATAAAAACCACATGTACCAGCATATTGTAATTATATTATACTCCATGTTCACTATGTCTAATATATTACATGTAGACCAGCTGGTGAACAGGCCACACTATCACTTTGAATTCCATATTGATTTTTTTGCCCTTAACACAACCTCAGATGATCTGCCATGCCCTTTGTCTGTCACCTACTTGTATACATTGGGTACAGGCCTGCAGGCACAAATCCATGGTTTGAAGAGAAAAGCTAAAATCTCAGTCTTTACAATAGATTGGTCTGTCTGATTGTAGTTGACTATTGGACCATTCTTGCTTTATCAGATAAACATGCCTCAATAAGTGGAACTGGAAACTGGAAACATATTTTTGTACTGTATAGGAATAGACCATAATTTTATACTAGGTGCATTACAGCAACGATATGGTAGGGAGAGAGAGAGAGATCCCAGGGGGGTCTGTCCTCATTGCAAGGGGGGTATCATGTGTGACCAAAGACTCGCCAAAAGCACCCTAAGCAAGTATTTACGTGGTGCCAAAAAATACACCCTAAATAAGTATGATTACCTGTGAGTTGGGTAATTTGCTACCCTAAGTAAGTAATAATTGCTTGTAACCCCCCTAAGCAAGTAATACCAGTTTTTACTACCCCTAAGCAAGTAATAGCGATTTGTTATATACCCTAAGCAAGTAAAAACATTTTAGTTTCCTTGCATGAGGTCCTTGATCAGGCATAGTCTGAATAATTTGTAAATTCTAACCTACAGTGCATGATCCAGTGCATGATCCAGTGCATGATTACAGGACAGTCGTGAAACTTCACATCAATCAACATCCATTTAATAATTAATTCAAATAGACAGTTCTTAAGTGTAAAAATCTTTTCTTTTGATTTAATTCTAGTAAGTTAAGATATCAAATTACACACTTATTAGATTTCATGTGCAATTGTCATGGACACTTACAGAACAAAATTAAGAGCAATTTTGACCTGGCCCATGGCCTCGGAACTTTGGTGGATATTTTTGATATTTTTTTCCTTCCATAATTCACGGGATACTTCAGCTAAAATGGTGATTTTAACTTGTTCTAGTGTTGAATACCCTAAGTACGTAAGCTGATTTATTTATGACCCTAAATGCGTAATTCATCACTTTGAAAAAGATACCCATTTTCTTGATTTTTGGTGATTTTGAGACCCTATTCACGTTACGTACATAACGTGCCTGATCGTGAAAAACAACCCTTTTTACGTGATTTTTTAGTCGCGCATGATACCCCCCTTGCAATGAGGACAGACCCCCCTGGGAGAGAGATAGAGAGAATGAATGGATGGACATATGGGGAAGGGTGCAATAGCCAATGCATGTGCTTGCATCAATCCACAAAGTGTAAGAGCTATTATTTTCCTGTTAGTAAATTTTGCACCAAGTTTCCCAAACAAATACATGTATTCATGCTGCCTGACTGCTCTTACCAAGTTATTACGTTATATCTTCTGCACTATATTATTGCTTATACATACAAGTAAATGTATATCATATGCAAATATTGTCATGGATTTAATTTCTGAACATGCATTTAGCATTCAATGTAAATTCACAAATTATACAGTGCACCACCAAAACTTTCATTTGACCACATCAACAAAGAATACATGTATGTACTGTAGCATTAGAGAATAAACAAAATTTGATAAATACATCAACAAAGACAGTATGTTTGTAGCATTAGGGAATAAACAGAATTTGATAATACTCAAAATCCTTATCTACACTGCAGAGAAGTAAATACAACTTGAGGATCATTTTAATTTCATATGGAAGAATATTGTACATTATGCTTGAATCAATGGTTTTATTTTCAAAGTCCTTGCATCACTAGATAAGTGTTCAAACTATTGTACCATACATATATCTGCACTACTTATTGCTCGAACATTTAACTTACTTTTATCAAATCTTAATCAGTATGAATATATAATAACAAACCTGTTTAACTTCCTTGATACCGGTCACTTCATCTAAGGTTGATGTTAAAGAAACACTCAGACCATCTGCCCATTTCTTTACCCTGTGTGAGTAAAAGAAAAGTTTGTTTTTTTCACATAATGGTGAACACTTCCCCATAAAATTGATTTCAATACAAAAATTGGAAGTACATGTATACATGTAAATAATCCGCTGCAAGATCATGTTATTTCCTCTAAAAGCTAGATAAATCACTTTCTTACAAAGAAAAAGTAAAGGTGGTCAAGTCTACAAGCCAACAAAATGTGATTTAATTTAAATCATAAATTAATTGGTCTAACCAAACTGATGTTATTGGTTATGGTTTAATGGCATAAATCATTTACATGGTTGTTTCTGCTGAACGGCATGTGCCATTCGAGTATTATAACCATTGGTGTCTACTTCAAGTCTACAATTCATTCTTTGTAGATGATTTCATTTTTTCAAGTACATGTATATGCCTACTTATACGAAGTAGCGATCAATTACTCTAATACTAAATATGCCATCACCAATTTCATATTTTTGTCTGTATCATATTCATTGTAGGCCTAATGTTTGAAGGTTTATTAAAAGAATCCATGATTAAGAAAAAAGTAACATAACATTAACATATACATTAGTCATCAATTAATTATTTTATATTTTGTCCAATATACAAAAATTTAAATCGAAAAAAATATGAAAAAGATAAAAAGAATTTTTTAAATTTAATCAACAACATTGAACACACTGCATTTATGTTTCCTTACCATTGTATAAATATACGAAATACAGATTGTAGAAATTTAGACTAGTTCTACTGCAAAGGACAACTACATGTAGGTCTATTTTAAAAAGTAAAAGTGAAGATGAATACATAAGTCATAACATCATAAGACCGAGTACAGATAATCGTTAATTCCTTGATTATTTTTAAGATGGTTAACCCCATACAAAAGTTCAAGTTTGCATTTTAATTAAAATGGAAAATAAGTATTATGAAAGACCACACACAACGATAAAGAGCCGCACAATATTTGACCAACATTCATCACCATCAGCCATCACGTTTTATTATGGTAAGACGGTCGTAAATACCACGGCGCACTACGCCCGCTGTTTTACAATATAACACTCCAACTTACAGGCTTAGCGCTGGAAAATCCACATCTGACATGGGCTCAGAAGTCTGAGATGCCGATAGATCAATTGCCACAATAATTGTAAATAAAAAGACTGCAACTCTAATAAGGCATTCCATTTCCTTTATCGTTAATGCATGTAGTATACTACATAAACAATTTTCTGAGAGTATTATTGGGAATATTGGTGATGTTCTCCGATCGTTTGACCAATCCTTCGGTTTGACGATTCCCTACCTGCATCACCGTCGAGACTGTGTGTAAAATCTTTGATACGGTATACGTATGGCCGTGTGTACTAATTGTGCGAGTACAATACAGTACGTACATACGTATTGCGATCGATGGCCCGCATACCTACAAATGCACGTCCAAGTGGCGTTTTCTAAGTTTTGGTGGTGGTGAAATGCATAATTATAATGTGTGATATTTTGGCGTCGGATTAGGTCCGATGTATGATTAGTACAGGTATAATTTGTGTAGGCCACCAAACAATCAGCGGCTTTTTTTCTTCCTTTGTTTTTCCTTTTCCGTTATTTTCGGGGAGGGGGTGGAGGCACATGATCATCGGTGGAATAACTTCTAGAAAGTGGACAGAAGTGGGATAATATGCCCAGGGGCGTCGCTAGAGGGGGGGTCTGGTGTGGGGGCACCCCTCCGGCCCCCACTCAAAATTTCTGTCGGCAAAAAAAAGAGGGGAAAAGGGAGAGGGAAGAGGAAAGGGAAAAGGAGAAAAGATAAAGAAAAGAGAAAAAAGGAAAGGGAAAGAAAAGGAAAACAAATTCAAACAGAAAGAAAAAAAGGAAAGGAATAGGGAAGGAAAGATAAGAGAAGGAAAAACTTGAAAGCTATTATTCGGACAAAAGGTGTCCCCCTTCGGCAATAGGCTGCATATTTTCAAAGTTCCGATATTCGGCAACCACCACTTCATATTCGGGCAGCGATGAGCCAGAATATCCACATATTTTAGGCAATTACGAAAAAAGTTTTTTTTTTTTAATTTAGAAATTGAAAAGTTGATATTCGGGCAAAAGGAGCCCCCCCCCCCCCCCTTCGGCAATGGGCTGCAGCACCCCTCCCCCGAGGATTTTTTAGAGTTCCGATATTCGGGAAACCACCACTGTAATCAAGCAGCGAGGTTCCCAGATAATTATGTAACTTCTGTTTGTAACTGCTGGACATTTTCACTACGAAAAGTTATAAAAAACGTTGATCGATTTTCTTATATTTAATGGGATTTTTGTTGACTCAAAGAATTTTTCTTTTAATTTCAGATATTTACACGACCGCGTCAAAAAAAAATCAGTTGCCACCTTAGACCTGCCTTTAAATTAGCTGTGTCTTCACTTACTTTTTGTGAATGTGGATGTAACTTCTCTAAATTTTCTCCTCTCCCATGCTATCCCACTGTCCCTATTGTTAATGCCCAAGGCCAGTAAGTTCTGCCAGAAACTTCATTTCTCCCTCAGTTTCAAAACTTTTAATCCCTTTTTAAAGTTATTTACACCGTGCATCAACAATATGTTGGGACTGTGCATTATATATTGTAGTCCAGTAGGATTTATATAAGCCATATTCATATAAGGGTGCCATGATATAATTATATATATACAAATAATTACAAAGTATAGATCAGCGCATCACGATTTTCGTGCCTCTTCACCCCGCGCTCTCCCCCTGTTTATATACAAGTGCAATTTTAGGGTATTAATCAAGGGCTTCCTTGAAAAACAGGGCGTCAATTCTTCTTTTTGTTTACTTGAATTAGGGCCTATCCTATAAAAATATAACTTCATATAAAACAAATTCTTAAAAATTAACAGGTTATAATTATAAGAGCGTATATAATTTTTATATCAAAAAAGAAATTGCTCTCCGAGTCCAAACAAAAAGGCTTACACTGTATTGTGTAGTTTTGAGTTATTAACAGTTCATTGAGGTGTTATTTTTCATATTTTTGTAGGGGCTACTCTTGGGTATTATGGAATGGAAGAGCACATACATGGACATGGTCATCGCCATCAGCAGCGGGAGGACATGCCCCGCTACTGAGGGCTCGCATTAAATAAAAATACCACATTCCCCAAAAGGTTACGCTCTTTCACAACAATAATGGAGAAGATTGGAAAAAGCACATAAGCAACGTCTGCAAAACGATAAGCAAGAAAATTGGAATATTATATAGGATACGCCATTTTGTTTCAAAGAAAATATTAACAATGTTATATAATGCTTTTATTCTGCCTCACATTATTTATGGATTAGAAGTTTGGGGAGCTGCAAACAAAACATTTTTAAATCCTTTATTGATCCTTCAAAAACGAATTGTACGAATGATATCTTTCAAAGGTTTATGGCACCACACAGCTCAGTTATTCATTAATTTACAGATTCTAGATATATTTAAACAATATAGATATGTAATCGGAATGCTTATATTTGATCTCATAAATGATCGACTGCCTCATAAATTTTCAGATTATTTTTCATTTATCAATCATTCTTATCAAACACGATGTAGGGAAAATTGTAACCTCAAAGTAATAAAAATTAGAACAAATGTGGGGAAACAATCTATTTCATATTCAGGCCCTATTACTTGGAATCAGCTGCCAACAGGTTTAAGAAGTATAAATTCCAGAAGATCATTTAGTAGACAATTAAAAAAGATAATCCTCTGTCAATGAATTTCAACTATATATGAATAATAAAAAAGTAATTAGTATTAATGCTTTTTCATGTAAATATTGTAAATTGTAAATATATGTATCAATTGTAAATTGTAAATATGTTTGAATGTAAAATGATTAATATGTATAATAGTGATAATGGGCTGACCTCGATTAGCATTATGCTATTTTGTTAGCTCATTTTACCAAAGTATTTCGATCTGTATTTATGCACTGTATATTCGTTGTATTCTTGGTAATAAATATATTCTATTCTATTCTACTTAGAAAAAATCATAAAATTGAATAGAATTTTACAATTATGTAGGCAATTTTAGCCTACAAGGGCTGCCACTAATTAATCCATCACAAATATTTCGCTTGAACTGAAATGGATTAGTGAAAGTTTTAGGAAAATACGAGACATAACATGATCCTTTGACTGGTAATTCTGTCATGTACATGACAGGGGCTGCGGAGCGTTTTTGAAAGGGGGGAGCTGATTTGATTTCACTCATTAATGACAATTTTCGAACCTTTCCTCCGAGATTTTATGAAACGTGTTTTCTCAAAGAAGTGGGGCCCCAGTCCCCTGCCCGGTTCCGCGGCCCATGCATTCGATGCATCTAAAAGAAATCGTCGTTTACGTTTACGCAGTGATATGAAAATGAGGACACTAGCGTACCAAAGGGGGGAGGGAGGCTTGGGTTAAAGTCCCCCTGACAGGTTTTCAAACACGAAAAAAAAAGATAACTGGTTTATCAATCATTATGACGCCTAATTTATTAATTGTAACCAAAGTGCTCTTGAAACCTCATAAATGAAGGATAATTTTTAAACAATACTCTTTAGTAGACTGTTTGAAATAAAATCTGAAATATCTTCCAACGTATTGGTGCATGAATTACAAAGAATTTGACCTATCTAAACACTTTCAATCAAAACGGAGAAAGACCAAAATTTCAATGTACTCTGATTGCTAATGACACTGCAATGGATGAAAATATAAAAGTAAAACGAAATCATTATTTTGAAAAAGATATGAAGAGATGGATCAAAGGAGCATCAGACATCAGACATCCTACCCAACTCCCCTTCCGACGCGAAGTATGGCCTGGAAGAGGGATCTTTTCTGGGTCACAATTGGCTCTGATGTTTTGCCCCTCCTGGCCTGAAGCCAAGGTCTGGATACACTGAATGAGGATGATGAGTGAGTTGCACAAAGAAAACATTGAGATATATTCTCATCACGTCGCATACCATGAATAGAGTGTAAACTGGCGCAATCCCTATAAATTTTATATGAATCGCCTTGTCATCATATCAATTAATATTAATATTTGAATCGTAACATGTAACATCTATCTTAAGCCATAATTTTTCTTTCTCGTTTCAAGCTTTTATGATATGAAACGTCCACGACAAGAAATCGCCCCGCATGTTAAATGGTACCATAATCTGATGATTAGTGTCTCATCTATGCAGGGAGGCACCTGACTCGGCCGGGCGCAAACAAAAGAGGAGAAAATGAAGAAAAATTATGATCATTAAATATTATTAAGGATAAATGCACCAGGAATACAGTTTTGTTTAGGAATTAAAATGCTGACATTTTCTAAAGCTCGGT
Source organism: Heliocidaris erythrogramma (assembly GCA_025617745.1). Classification (NCBI taxonomy): domain Eukaryota; kingdom Metazoa; phylum Echinodermata; class Echinoidea; order Camarodonta; family Echinometridae; genus Heliocidaris; species Heliocidaris erythrogramma. The sequence continues at coordinate 15,728,394 of CM046853.1, read as the reverse complement.
CGTTTTGCTTCCTCGCATATTTCGTATAGGATATAAAGAAATTGTGTAAAATCGCTTTTACAAACGTTCAACATTATTTTAAAGAAATCTCAAAGTTTGATTCCCTTTCTAAATTGCTCGACTATTTCTAAAGGGTTTATCTTAAATTTTGCGCCCATTTGAAAAGGAAGTGTATAGAAATTTTTTTATCAATGTTCAAAATTTGAATCTTTACCCCTCAAATGCATTGTTCAGTTGTAGGCCTATCTGATTTGTTTGTTCCAGGGGCCGCGGAGCGTTTTTGAAAGTATGTGTGTGTGGGGGGGGGGGGGGGGGGCTGATTTGATTTCACTCATTCATGGCCGTCGCCAGGGGGGGGGGGGGGGTGCGGAGGGGTGCGAACATTGTTTATCAAGGTTCAAAATTTGAAACTTTACCCCTCAAATGCATTGTTCAATTGTAGGCCTATCTGATTTTGTTTGTTCCAGGGGCCGCGGAGCGTTTTTGAAAGTGGGGAGGGGGGGGGGGGCTGATTTGATTTCACTCATGCATGGCCATCGCCAGGGGGGCGCGGAGGATGCGAACGCACCCCCCCCCCCCCCCTCCAGACCAACCAAAAATATCTTTTTTTTTTTGCTTGTCAGGGAATTATGGAGGGAAACTGGACCCCCATAACCCCCCACTGAGCGAATTTTGAAGGTCTGGCGATTTTTTTTTGCCACCCCCCCCCCTCCCCCACTGTGACCTTTTGAGAAGCTGGCGAGACCAAAAAAATTCATTTGTGTGCCCCCTCTTAGTTGGTAAGTTTTGTCCTTTTTTTCTAAAAGGCACCCCCCTTGAAAAAAGCTTGTGACGGCACTGTCATTAATGACAGTTTTCGAACCTTTTTTCTGAAGTTTTATGAAACGCGTCTACTAAAAAAAAAGTGGAGGCTGCAGCTCCCACCAGCCTACCTCATCCCCCCTCACCCCCCCCCCCCCCGCGGCCCATGTGTTCATGCTTCTGACTTTTAAAGTTCTTTCACCTAACGACGATTCGAGAACTGAGTCTGAGGATTATTTTGCACAGAAGCTACTTACTTGGTGATATGTCTAATACCTGTATGCAAAACATTAAAGATTTTTTGCCCCCCCCCCCCCTGAAGTTCATAATTTTAACCATAACACGTCATAATCATAATTCTAAAGAGACCCGTTGGAAAGTGCAAATTTCTTTTATAATTCGTCTATTTAGCTATACCGTTCTCGTAGCGCTGATGCGCAAAGTTTCCTTCCATCTCAACATCTTGGTAAATATGATGTGATAATATTTGTATATTCTATGATTTGATCATCCAGTGCACATCAGGTGTATGAAATGTTGAATCTATCAGCCATGGTTTTGAAACTGTTGTTGCTTTATCGAGTGTTGAGTCAGACTGACTGAGCGCTGATGCAGGAGTCAGGATCAGGACGACGGAGGTCGCAGCGCGTCGACTGTCACCCTGCCTGGGCTTGGCCATGGGGCCTCAGCTCTCTGTCTCTGACTGAGAATGCATGAATTCTGATGAAGCTGGATGTGTATGTGTGCGATTAGCGGGAATTCCCCAGTCCATGTTTGTTCACTTTTTGGATGTCTATCTATGAACAAAGTATAATATAGACTGTTATCTTATAGATAGACTTATATTGAGAAAGTAAATGCTGACACGATTTCTGAGAGTAGTGTATATCTATTTGCTGATGACACAAAGATTTTCAAGTCCATAACCAGTGATAACAGATGAAAATGATTGTATTGCCCTTCAGAGGGATCTTGATAGGCTCAAATGCTGGTCTGACAAATGGCTGCTTAGATTCAATCTAAGAAATGTAGTGTTCTCACCATTGGTAACCCCAAGTCTGCCCTGGCAAGTCCATATGTGTATAATATGACCAGTGATAATTCGCAAAGTGCCCTCAAGCAAGTGTCATCTGAGAGAGATTTGGGAGTGGTGATTGATGATAAGCTAAACTTTGAAGAACATTTACATACAAAGATCAATAAGGCAAACAGACTAATAAACTTAATCAGACGAACCTTTGTTTATTTAGATAAGGATAATTTTTCACTCTTGTACAAATCGCTTGTTCGTCCCCAAATAGAGTACGCTCATGCTGTGTGGAGCCCCCACCTTAAGAAACATATACATGCTTTGGAAAATGTCCAAAGAAGAGCAACTAGATGAGTCCCAGAGTTAAAGGGGCTGCCTTATGCACAAAGATTGAGGAAGTTGAATATTGAACCTTAGCTTACAGGAGGGCTCAAGGCGATATGATTGAAACATACAAGATTTTTAGTAAATACGATTCTGATGTAACCCCAAATCTTGAATTACAATCCAGAGATCAGACAAGAGGACATAGTAGAAAATTGTTTATTCCTAGGACCAAAACTCAGAGATCTATACAAAAATTCTTTCTATGTACGAATACGTAAACCATGGAATAATCTTTCCAACGACACCATTACTGCCCCAAGTGTGCACAGTTTTGAAGTAGCTTTGGATAGGTGCTCGAAAAATGAGCCCATTAAGTACGATTACGAATCGCCTGCACCAGGAAACGATCCAGCCATCTTGAAGAGGAAAAAGAACTTGGAACTGAATATGGAGGCGTAGTGCCTGCGTTCAGTATCTTCCCTAGGTATCCCTAGGTGAAATGAAGTTTTATAATAATAATGCCATGGTGAAAACTTACTATAGTACTTAGTAGCGCACACACTGTCCAAGGACGCTCGTGTCACTATCCCAGCAACAAGCATGTTTATGAAATATTATATCAATAGTGCATGGTCTATCATGCACTATACTGGATTATGTGCACAAAAAATACTCAAATACCCTGAGTGCAGTTTTGTTTCACCGAGGCCGCAGGCCGAGCTAAAATAGACCTGCATGAGGGATAATTTAGTATGTGGAGTTCATATACTCCACTAATGGTGCATAAATAAAACATGCACTAATTCATTGTTATTTTTTTTATAAATAGATCCCTAGATCTATAACTGTTATTGTGTATTAGGCCCGGGCCGAGCTAGGTCTATAAATTCATAGTCTATATCTACTGCTGATTTCCTAACTCTACAAAAGTTGCTTAGCTCAAAAAATGAATTTCAAATGTTAGCTCTGCAGTGATTTACTATTGACATATAGTGAGAGTTACAATTTGCATAGGGCAGGGTCTAATTTGCTAATAAGTATTATATCTAGATGCCCAAATAGATGTTGCTGTTGGAGAGAGAGAGAGAGAGAGAGAGAAGCATTGTTACCCTAAAGGAGTGAAATTTGAATCTAAGAAGACTCAGAGCAGGTAGAATGAGTGAGGTGAGGGAGCTGTGAATTAAGTGAGTAGATGTTGAGATCCAGAAACTGATCTTTAAAAATGAAGTAAAAAATAATGCTCTGAGTCCGGATTGATGTGACTTATATCTGAGCCTGAAATATTTTTTACCAGCTGCTATCTACAGTTATGAGACTCTGTAACAAATATTCAAGTCTTAAACAGTTCAAGCTGTCAATTAACTAAATTTTCATATGGATGAACTACTTTGAAAGTAACGGCTTTTCTTCTGGGTATTTCTCTTCTTTCTGTGCAGGAGTGTCTTTTTTGTATATCTGCAGTTTGGTCCAATACAGATGTCAAGATGAAATGGTACCTGCATTCATCTTACTGAGGTGATAAAAGATATGAACTTGTATCACTAGGATATTTCTATGAAGAACTGATCTACAAAATGTTTTCATCAATATCGAAAGCTGTATCGCATGTTTTGAGCAGCAGTCGTCCAAAGGAGATATCATTAAGTCAATCATCAGGTGCTGATACCCAATCAGAAGTCACCAAGGCTCCTCTTAGCTATCCCTGTCATGCAAGCAGTTATGATGGAGATGTCCAGCCAAAGTATGGACAGGACATTGCATCAAGAAATGTTCAAGCCAGCTATCCCAAGTCCGTTCAGTTCCAGGTGGGAGATGGAACAGATGATTTGTCTGAGAGTGGAGCTGAGGAGCAAAGTGGTGCCACACGCACAATCAATGGGAAGATCACCCATGTTTACAGTGACTATGGACTCATAGACAATTCAATCCACTTCAGGTTTGATGCCATACTGTATAACATTAACCCCAAGGTTGGTGTGCCTGTGGAAGCAACTGTAGAGTCTGGTGGACATAACAATGTCGGTCTTAGAGCTACTGAAGTTGTTATCTCCACAGTAGACTGGGAGGCTAGTGAAGGAAATACAGAGGAAACAGAATGGCACATTGGCAAGGTGACTAAGACAGAGAGGACATCTGGATGGATAGATGACACCACATTCTATGATCAAGATGCATGCCCCTACAGTTTCTCACCTCACAGAGGTGACTGGCTGATTGCTGAAATGACAAGGAACACCAAGACAGGAGCCAAAGTTGTGAAGACTGTTCGGCCGTTGCGGGAGAAACGTTTCAATGGATTTGTGACTCATGTGTATCCAGGTTATGGCTTTATCGATGGAATGATCTACTTTTCTAGGAAAGCTTGTGACCAGAACTATGTACCACAGCGGGATGACCAAGTGGAAGGAAGTGCTATTGAGTCGGATCAAAGCAAGGGGAAATGGAGAGCTGTCTCAGTCACTTTAAAGAGACAGCAAAGGTAATAATATACTCTTTCTTATGTTTCTTTGTTTGGAATAAAAGGGTACATTTTTAAAAGCAAATATATTCATTCACTTGTTCTTTCAAAATAAGGGATCATTGTCTGTCATGTTTATAACTCATAGTTCTGTAAATTAATGCATTCAATTAAGAAACAAAAACTGAGTATTAATTCTTAATGCATTCAAATATTACCAAATCAGAGACTCTAAATAAATATTGACCCTGTAGACCCATGTCTGAAAGATGCAATCTTTTATCACATGTTAAATTATCTTATGTACTGTTTTCGCCAAATAGGATGATTCAGACCAAACAGTTTCCTGCACACAGCTTTCAAGAAGGACAACAGACGAAGAATAAGAATAATATAGCAGTGACTGTGAGTGGGGAATTCAACAGGATGCACCTTGGTCAAGAGAAGAGAGTTATAGTATATATCAGGTAAGTAGGAAAAGAATAAATGGATGAGGGATTTATAAGAGCCCTACTATGAATCGTCAAGACACATTTTTGTGTAATATCTGCAGGACTGAATAAACAAGAAATGTGTAGAATTTAAGCTACAGTATTGAAAACACAAGAAACTTGAGTCTGATGTCTGCAGGATTAGAACTGCTTACAAATATTCACTTCTAAAGCTTGAAAAGTAGTGATTTTCAAGCAAGAACATTGTTTGATAAGCCAGTTTTGTTTTCTGATTTGCCATGGAGATTAACATCGTTGAAGTTTTATTCTGCCTCTCAGATTCTAGTTGGGGATTTCCTTTTCATATCCCGTAATACAAAACCCTAACAGGAGGATGTTCACTCTACTTGATTATGTACCTTGTCTTAAAACTTGTTCATTTATCAGAAACACAGGTGAAGAACCTCAGAAGCTTGTGAGAGCTGAAGCAGTGTGCCTTTTGAGTGACCTAAAAGTTACAGTTGATGGTGGTGCAGAGGATGTGGAGCAAACTGCAGGATTGAGCTGCTGCAACCAAACCATTGAGATAAAATCTAGCAGCAAAATCAGTCTCACTGTAGCTGTTACAGCTAAGTATGTAGTAATGGAATTAACCCTTTGAGTGTCATTGGTGTTTTAAAACTTTGAAATTCAAAATAAGATTACTAACTTGGAAGTTAGATATCATGGAATGTTTGTATGTAGTTGAAGAGTGAAAAGGGACACTGTGGTTGATGCTTTGTAATTTCTATTTGTGATATATTTTCTTCAATTTTATGGCATCTTAACACCTGATGTAAACAAAATTGTATCATAAGGATTTGAATATGTCATATAACGCAAACCTGGCTTCATATGCTGACTAGATTCTACCGAGAGTATGTTTTGTGTATGATAGGACTTGTGGATTCACAGTACTAGTTACTGGTATTGGCATAGACATTTGCGAGTACAGTGTTTATTTAAAAACATTTTATCTATATTATTTTTTGTTTGTTCTCTAAAGTCCAAGCATATTTTTCTTTTCTGTTACAGGAGCACTGGAAAGTCATCCTGTCAGATTATCTTGACCTTTGACACTTTCTCTATCAGCCGTCCAATACCCATTACTGTCCAGGAAAGCGCAAACACCCCACAGACATCTGGACGACTCAGCGGTAAAGAAAAATGGATGAAAGAATATGCCATGGTGTCCAGTGGCAAAGGTCCTGTGATGTTACCCGGAGTCCGACCAGCCAGGTGAGTGAGGCACGGTGAAGTATATATCCTACTGTTTGTGTTTAGCTGATGACTACAAATTACTACAAATGTATCGCCTGTTTACAGCCACAAGGGCATTTAGTCTATTTAAAATTATATGAGGTAATGCCCTTCTTGCTCTTAGCAGACAATATCATTGTGTCTGGGGGCCAAATAGCTGTAGGTGTTGCCTTGAGTTTAATCAGCTAGGTTAGGAACAGTGTTTTGTTATTGATTTTGTTAAATGAAACTCTTTCTTGGGTTTTGAATCTCTACAAAATCCAAAAGTAATTAATGAAATGCTCTTTCAGATACAGATAAGAACGTTTATCCTTTTCACTACCCCATCATTCTGACCTCAGGGACCCAAAGGTCCGCATTTGATTTCTTTTTTAACTTCTATTTTCTTGTGTTGATGATTCCTGATTCTCATCTTCTTTCACAGAACTTCTAACCCAAATCTTCCAGTAAAACTTGGCTTGTATCCAGTCAGCAAACGGCTTAAAGAGTGGTATGCTGAAAAGAAGGACATCACTGAAATTATTCCAGAATTAAAAGAGGTACTCCCAAATAGTGACTTAGAATGTGTTTGTTAGAGAAAAATAGAAATAGGAAACAAATTATCAATCATTTTCTACTGCTCGTATTCATACTGATAATTGTAGATTGGAAGAAAATTAGATCAGCACTCTCAACCATCCTCCCAGGCACCCCACAATTTCCCGATTCCAGCTTTGGAATTTTAGCAGTCATTTATGAATAAACCTCAATCAGTAAATAAATTTAGTTGATGGTGATGTGTATAATATGATTAAACACAGTGCTCCAATACAATTTTCCATTTTCCATTTTAATATTAGTTTACAGTGAAATAGTGTATTGATAAGTTTTAATTGCAATCATCAGCCTTGCTACACATTAAAGAAGTGAAACTGGCAGTAGACATGGGAGAGTTTGACCTAGAAAGAGTAAGTTTGCATGATATCATAAATTATCAAAATATCTATTCTTGGCATCAAAGAAAGCAGTGGAAATTGAATGAGCTGTACACACACAGATATTATTGGAGGACTTATAGCTTGTCTTCTAAACATAGTATGGTTGTCACTTCTCAACTAAATTTTCACTATAATCTCAACATTTTGATTCCAGGCTCTGAGCTTGGAGAACTTCTCCACATATTTCTCAGCACTGCTACACATTGAAGAACTGAAAATGGAAGTAGACATGAGAGAGTTTGACATAGAAAGGGTAAGTTCACATGATATCATTGTACGTAGTGAATTTCATTTGTCAGTATCCTTGTTTTTTTATCATGTTTTCAAATTGTATTAATAAGGGTATATTGTTAGTGTCTACAGGGGTTTATTTAGATATTGTCTGTTAAGAGTCAAAGGATGCTAATTTTGTATAAACCTATATGACTTTGTGTCCTTGTGGCTCTTACCAAACAATATGACACATAGGTATTATTTGCACGGTAGATTTTCAAAAATGTTCTTGGATATGAACGATTATTACCCACTCTTTGACTGGAAGATACAACATTTCCAATATTATTGGTCTTATTGAGTCACCTGAATTATGCATAGTCTGCATGCTTTGTAAAAGGTGGTGTTAACAGAAAATGATGGGCTGCTAAACTCTTTGTTTTCCCTGATGAAATTCATTATGAACAGGGAAAATTTAACTGAGGTTGATAATAAAGTCTTTTCTTGTAGATTATACCTGTCAATTTGTATGTATACTATAAGCTCTTCCTAAATACAGAATAAATAATAATGATCATTAATCTGTATCCTCCTAGGCAAGCATGAGACCTAGAGGTGAGTTCTTGTCCTTAGAGGTACCTGGTCTAGCCGAGGGACGGCCTTCTGTTCTGGTTGGAGATAAGATCATCTTGACAGAGCCGTACACCAGTCCAAACAGTCCTCGATACGAAGGATTTGTACATGAGGTATGGTAAACCTTTCTATCTTTTTGACATGTATTACATTTGAGAAAAGTAGATTCATATTTCTGTTGGCCATACACTTATTGCATCTTTCTTTACCACGTTACTTAGTTGGTCTGTTTACTTCAATAATGAGGGATGCCATTCAATGTCTTTGATGTACTTTTCCTTTTCAACTGAAACCTGTGTAATATTCCAGTAAACTGATCTTGACTGATGCACAATATTTCACTAGAAAGTTTGCCTTGTTCACATTGTCTCTCAGTTGATTAGGTAGAAGATTTCTACATGTAGTATGTGATTAAGAAGTAGGAATAAATCGTCTTGTAAACATATGTTTCGTAGGCAAGTGATTTCAATTTGTTCAATCACTGCAGGTACATAGGTAGTCATAAAATGTATGTTGAATTTATATAGTGATGAACATTACATCAGCAAAAGTTTGAAGTGATCATTACTGCCAGTGGTGAAAGGTACTCCCATATGATACATGTATATCTTACTGAAGCAATTCCTGATACACTGAAATATAAAAGTTTGATAATCTTTTACTTAGGTGCATGACGAAGATGTCTTCTTGAAATTCCATCCTCACTTCCATGAAAGATATGGGGCAGAGATATTCAGCGTTATGTTTACATTTTCGAGGTAAGAGTATAGGTAAATGCAAGACATTGTGCCACATGTGATATGCAATTTACAAGAATTGAGTATTATCAATCATTGAATACTTGAGCATTACACAATGATAGTGATCGTAACTTTATCTGTTTACTTGTACTTTGAGTAAAAAATGAAGTGATGAAGTATGTATTTAAAATGATTCTTTTTCCTGACAAGTGGGTAATTCATAGCTTAATCTGGATAGACAGGTGTGTTATTATACTGCTGATTGATGAATTGCATTCTTTACTTGTGGCTGCTCTACAGATAATTCCATTTTAAAATTTCAGAACTCCTTTGAGAAGGTGCCACCAAGCAGCTGAAATTGCAGCAGTTAACCTAGGAATAGAAGGTGTGTACTATCTTCTATATTTGTGGTATTGTTTGGAAATTGGTAAATTTGTAACTGGATATTTCCAAAATTAGCTGACAGTTTGTTCTTTTGCAAAATTCTGTGCAGTTTCATGATTATTCATGGTTGAATTGTCATTGAAATAATATATCTCCATATGATTTTTATCAGATTAGCAATTATTTTGTTTCAGTAGATATGAATGCAACTTGGTAGGTTTGGCAGTATGATGACTGTATTGACATTTTTAAGAAAATGATTTTCTTTTCTTTTCTAGTCCTATTTCCCACTGAACTGAAAGCCAAGTCCCCACAAGTTGAGACTTCATTTGTAACCATCCTGCGCTCAGTTGTATACCCAGGCGGTCCCAGGACTATTATCAGGCTTCCAACTCCAAGCAACATTAAAAAACATTTCCCATCAGCTGCCAGTGCTACAAAAAAATCTTCACAGTCACCGGGTACCCTTGAAACCACCGTCGTGAACAGCTCCGGACCTACTGGATCCATAGCCAGCCAGGATGTCCGATTAGCTCAGAAACCAATAGGGGTAGACAAAGATTCAGATGGACCCAAGTTTCTTGTACCCAATGCCCTCTTGGATGGAGTAGCTACTACATTGGATATGTCAGAGCATGGTGAAGGTGATGAGAAGGCAGAGTTCTTCAATAATAAGTTGAATGCTAGACAGAGGTCTGCTGTTATGAGGATACTCAAAGGAGAAGGTAGACCCACTCCCTATATCCTATTTGGACCCCCAGGTAAGCTCTTTGTGTGTTTGCATTGTTTTCATGCGTGACCTTGCTATAGATTTTCATGTTATCTGCACTTAACTTGATAAATGTCAAAGTACAGGGTATTCAAATATTTAGATTAAAAGTCCTTTATAAGCAGCATAATATGAAAGTCAGTTGTATCACTAGGAATAATGCATCCAGGGCAAGCACTGAAATGTGCCCAAACCTTGTGTCACAATCCTTTCGTTTAATGCTTCTATAGCAAACAGCAAATAAAAATTAAAAATAAGAAAAAAAAAAAATTAAGCTGTTAGTGGCACTTCTTTACCCAAATATCTCTACTGTACCTTCCTTGCTTTCACTGATGGCATTCTGTTGATGATGTGCTGAAAGTAATCTTTAAGGTTCCGTCTTGTTCTACACTTAGCAAATTGGGATCACTCAGTCTGTTTCGGCATATGGAGTGTCTCAAGTATGATAGTACCAGTCTTAACTTTGCTGTATGATCTCTGCAATGGTTTGCTCTATCTGAAGTGAAATTCAAAGATTGGGAAGACATTCTCATCTCAGTACTAAACAACGATTTGATAGGCATTTTAGGTCTTGATATTTCAGGTTGCTTCCGCTTGATTGCAGCATTTTGCAATCCAAATTTTATTGTTGGCTATTGACATCACAGTTGTAAACCTGTAAAGAGTTTTCACCTATTATCTCTATTCAGATAGTTGAATATTCCATTTCTGACAAGTTTCTCTACTGAATGCTCAAGCATTTTTAAAGTTTGAAATATACATTGACATATTTACCCTTGATATTTCTCTCCCTGAAGTCCAAACACCTTGGGTGTGTTTCATAAAGCTGTTCATAAGTTACGCACGACTTTACGCACGGCTGGTGATCTGTTCTTGTGCTAAATGATTGAGAATCTGATTAGTATAGCACCCAAGAACATGTTCCAGTCGTTCGTAAAGTCATTCGTAACTTTACGAACAGCTTTATGAAACACCCCCCTGGTATGATTACCAAATGTTTTATGTATTTACATGACTTTTCTGTCTCCATTTTCTCCACTGTCTCCATTTTCGCCATCAACTCAGCATCTGTAGAGTTCTCAGAGGCCATTGATTTCTTGTGTCTCCTATGTCTTTCAACTTCAGTATTCTGTTGTTCTCTTTCGTCATTAAAGGGGAATTAACCTCAAACTATATATGTGCTTAATATATTCAAAGATTTAATCTACTCCTTCTTGTTGTCCTACATAGTTTTGCATTAAAATATACGAGATGGGTATAAATCAAGATTTTCTCAGCAAAATTTGTTGTCTGCTACCGATACATGGAGGCTTCCATTTTCTTGATATGTACATAAAGATATTTTTAATCTGAATGCAAAATTGTTTGAAAATCTAGATTTTATTACCAATGTTACCAGTAATCATTGTATTAATTTATTTATTTCCCATTACTTCCATCATCAGGAACGGGGAAGACTGTCACTGTAGTGGAAACCATTCTCCAGATTCACCGTCATTTACCTTCAAGTCGTATCCTGGCCTGTACACCTTCCAACAGTGCCGCAGATCTCTTGGTAAAACACAGTGATGACAATTCTAGTTTTAGTTCTTTGTATTACAGAAAAAGACGCATCTTTTTCAGAGTTTTCTGTAGTCTGGATTTTTCAGGTACCGCAAACATGAGCTGCCTTTGATTTATTTTAAGGTTTATGAAAAATGTTTTTTTTTGTCTTTGTTCAAGATTGTGGACATTTTGTAAAATACAAGGGTTTCCTTTTTGTATTTGCTGTTGTATCTATTCACTTCGTGAAAAAGCGCCATTTGTAATTTTATCTCTGTTAACTCTAAAAAGAAATGTCTATGCACATGTGTAGTCTGATCCATAACTTCTTGGTAAATTTAGGCACAAGTATGAAAGTAAAATTGACTTTGTGAAACATTATATGATTTTATTTTGTTTGTCACATTTTCTTTTCTCTCCTTAGACTGAGAGATTACACCAGAGTGGTGGTGTGAAGAAAATTGACATGGTCAGGCTAAATTCCTTCCGAAGGTCAGATGAGGTAAGGTTCTCTTTTATGCATGGAAAAATTTAAGGATAAAAGAAAGTAAAAGCATAAATTCTCTTACCTTTGATGAAAATATGTTTGCAATTTATATGTGCATTATATCAAAATAATATCATTGCCCATGGAATTTACTTTTTATTGTAGTCATCTGGAAGAGAAAGATATTGTATTACTTGTCTACATTTTTAAGGTATCTTAATCGCTTTCTTTGTATTGCCTGTGCATTACTGCGCTTTTCCCTGCATGTAGTAGTGAATCAAATATCTTTCATCATAGAAATGTTAGAAACCATTGAATAAAAGAAAACTCCAAAACCACTGTCATAGAGCATAGAATCATTGTCAAATCATATTTTGTAGTGAAAATTCTGATTATAGCATGTTCTATTTGTATTCTTGTTTTTGTTATTTATTTATTTTTTGTAGAACATACCTGAGTGCATCCATCAGTACTGTAGCAACGGAGAAGAGCTTCGAGCCGTAGGGCATCACAGAATCATCATCAGCACTTGTTCTACAGGTGGACAGTTCTATTCGCTAGGATTGAAACCTGGTCACTTCACTCATGTCATAATAGATGAGGCTGGGCAAGCTACAGAACCAGAGGCATTGGTCGGTATAGGACTAGCGGCTGGGCCTGATGGACAAGTGTGTGGATGATACAGCATTTTATTTTCCTTGTGATCAAATCATGTTTTGTGTTGTAAGTCCATTAACATATGATAATATTCAAAAAGAGAGGGAAACAATTGAATTTTTCTACCTCTTCTACTGAAGGTAATTTTCAATACATGATATCTATGAGATGTTTGTCCTTCCATAATGATTGTGTTAATATCAAATCAAATCCTGTATTTTGTGAACTAACTGTATGAGATTTTTTCTGGGGGCAGAAACGTATTTGGGTGTTGTTTTGTTTTAGTTTTGTCCTACACTTTGAACCGGAGGAATGGCTCCCCACCATCCACCGACATGCGCCCCCTACTGTTGCCCTCCGTCCGACGTCCGCATTTCGCCCTCCAGTAGCCAGTAGCCCGCCAGCAGCACCGACGGGATTTTCCCTGACGTGCGCATCTCGCCCACCGCTCGCACAGTCCGCGGCTTCTGATTGGTCGGTTTCACGGACCAATAGCAGCGCGGCAGTTCCGGCGTCCTCGGAACGCAGTTTACGCTATAAAAGGCGCTTGCAACTGGGCGTTGTGGCGTGCGCCTGTAATCCAGCTACCAGTGGAAGTTATAAACTGATTCAGCGGACCCAGGTTCGAGACTGAGTCACGTCTTTCGGATGGTGACGTTAAAGTAGAACACTCAAGAAAATCACAAATATGGCAATTAATGTATCACTAGAAATTGGGAAGCTTACAGATGGCAATCGTATAAGTTTTATGTCAACTGCGTATATGATGATTATAAAAACAACATAAATAAAAGCTCTTCTCAGCATGTGGAATATCCGAGGATTCGCCAGAAATATAGCGATGTTTTGATGTCGTCATACGAGGGATCGATCCTGCTTAAGCAGACGACGTCCTATAATGAATGAACGTAATTGCAATGCAATTATTTATCAAATTATAAAGAGTTTGGTACATTTAAACATGACCTTATTTCACACCATTCTAAAAGGGAAAGTGAACTGATTCTGATAACTAAAACCGTTTGATTGTAAATACACAGGAGAAGGGTCAATGATCAATAAAATAAACCCCATTTTCAAATTGAAAAGCCCTGCGAATAATAGCTGGATGGTATTCGTTCCCTCTTGAAACGCCGAACATGCGCCGGTGCAAGCAGCTGAAAATACAATGGCGTCTTATTTTGTTTACAAGTGACTGATTCCTTTATTTTTTTAACGCTGCATTTTTCATCAAAATAATACCATACACGAAGTTAAGAGTGAGGCAACAGACTAACATTAAGACTGACGCTAGTCAAGTAAGAGAAATAAGTGAAGAGGAGATGACAAAACAGGCACTGAAAAATGTGTATAATGTTATGGGACATCGTCTGCTTAGACAGGACTCGCCCCTCTTGTGTCGTCACACATCTCAGCAGCGTTCAAGGAGCTTTTCAGCTGCTATATCGGGGGCTGTATTTTACCGTTTATAATTGATAATAATCATTAATTCAAATGTTTCCAAGCTTTAAATTTGGATAACCTTGTTTAATTTATGCCATCTATGCAATAATAAGTATTAAGCCAATATTTAAAATCATCAGTGTTCTACTTTAAAGGTCGGTCCCAGACGTAAATAATCATATCTGATTGATACACGTCTGTAAAAACCCAATTACACACACACACACACGATTGTCCACATTGCCTGACGAAGACTAGCAGTTAGTGGTCGAAACGTCGCAACCCTCGTTTGCTCCTTCGTGTGACAACAGATCAACTTATACTCTTACTTTGAACCTACTTAACTTCACTCAAAAGTTAACCTCTGGACTGACAATTTTGATGTTATCAGGTTGTTCTAGCTGGTGATCCGATGCAGTTAGGACCAGTTTTAGCCAGTTCTCAGGCTGGTGAATTAGGTTTGGAGCAGTCATTACTAGAGAGACTGATGAAACGAGACTTGTATCAGAGAGACAGCAAGACTTTCAGGGACCATGGTGGATACAATCCATTGCTGGTAAGTTTGGATAGATTTATGTATTATACCACTGAATCAGATTCATTAGCTTGATATAATAGTAATAAACCGTTCTTGTAAAGCGCATATCACATTCAATTGGATATTCACATTGGATATTATTACCCTGGCTTTAGCTCCGACAGCCCTTACCAGTCCAGTACACAGTGCATTTCAAGTAATAAATCCTGCCAGGTACCCATTTAACACCAGGGGGAGAGAGACAACTGTAGAACAAATGTCTTGTCCTAGGGTATACATACTGGACAGGGATGTTGGAATTGATTATGATTGATTATGATTGATTATGATTGAGTATGAATGATTATGATTGATTATGATTGATTATGATTTATTACAGTTTAGTGAGACTGCCCACATGGTCAAAAATATGTGTAGGTCAATGACAATATTGTCAACAGAGTTTTGTTGGAAAATATATACATATAACTTGTAATGAATTTGTTTCCAGTATCTAATAAATATTTTTTTTCAAGGATGACCCAATTACAAGTTAAAATACTGTTGTTGGCCTGGGGCCCTGCAAAAGATAAAACTGTACCGAGGATGTGTAGAAGTAACTTAGTTGGTAAAATTTATTAAAGTTATTGCAGAACCTTGCTTCTTCAGTGTTTCATCTTGTCTGACAAGGAACCATTGTCATCTAACATAAATGATTAAAATCTGTTTACAAATCTGTTTAAACAACCTAGCAGGTGTCCTCTTTCATTATTATTACTATTATTGTGCTTATGATAAGAGGTTTTCTCTTTAAAAAAAAATGTGCAGGTAACAAAGCTTGTTGACAACTACCGTTCCCACCCAGCCTTGCTGAAGCTACCCTCACAGTGCTTCTACCATGATGAGCTCAATGCTTGTGCTAACATTGAGATGAGAGAGACGGCATGTAATTGGGATCAGCTTCCAAACAAGAATGGTTTCCCCGTACTCTTCCATGGTATTCAGGTATGATAAACAGATCCTGCTGTCACTGTGTTGCCTTCAGAAAACTCGTGGAGTGTAGGAAGTACTGGAAAACCAGAATTTTTTTTTGTGCATGAAACTTTCGCGAAGTTAGTGAGTGGTCAAGTTTCGTGAAAGTTTAATGCCGTGAAATAAGCAAATCACAATTGAGACAACATAAAATTATTGCAATTCGACAAAGTTTCTTGCTGCAAAATTGGCTATCATTAACAAATCGCAAAAGTTTCTGTTTTATATACTTTGTGTCATGAATTAAATGCAGGTATTAAATTTGTGATGGACTTCCAATGTTGACCTCATATTTTATGTTTTATCAGAACACTGATGACAAATATTTAAAAAAAGATGCTGTAACTGTTTTGAAAGGAAAATGAAAATGGAAGCATTATAATATTTGACTAGGCTGGCAAAAAGCTTTCATAAGAAAATGGGATAGATCCAATGCGCGATATATTATAATCAGTTTGATCAAAACGTATTGTGCAATATTCTGTTTTGGCAACAACCACGAAAATGTTGATACTACTTTGCTCCGTAATTAAATGTATTGTTCTGTATCTCCTCTGGAACAAACCCAACTCTTTAATTATGTTTCTCACAACTTCACCTTCTTTTTCTCATCTCCATATATTATTCATTCTTCTGTCATGCCGTTGTAGTGAAATCATTGTTTCAATAAGGTTGCAAGGTCTTCATTCTTTTTCTGCATTTGGGGCAAAACGTCAGTTAGCCTTGTTGTGAAATCTTGTAGGTAGGATATATATTTGCCAGCATTGCTGAAACTTCTTTGTGGATTGCTGTTACATTTGCCTTTAGTGTATCTAGCTTTTCAATGATATTTTTGGTGGTTTTTACATAGTCAGAATGACTCACCATTCCAATGTCTGTCGAGTCTGGGGTTGTCATATTGTCATTCACCGAAGAGACTGAACAATGCGTATGCAGAGGGGGTGTTGTCGTAGTAGCAGTCTTTCCTGTGTGCTTGCATGTCATGGCACCAGCTGAGGCTTGTTGTGTTGTTAGTGCAGAGACCACTGGTGTAGTATCAGAAATGGTTGGACTTCTATTTTTCCTGGTGTGTAGGAAATCCGGTTCCCTTTCTGGTTCAGCAGTTTTATTCCCTTCACACCTAATAATGTTGGGAATGGAACACAAGAAAACCGTGAGATCCGGAAAATAAAGAGGTGAATTAATCAGCTCTCACATAGTGCATGCATCTCCTGGTATTTATTCTTCACCTTTACTCTTCTGTTATAACATGTCAACATGATATAATTCCTGTGTCTTTGAATATAGTAAACAGAAAAATGGTTCCATGTAAGTGCTGCAAATCATCATCATCATCAATTTTCTTAAAGATTCTGACCATACATACAATTTTCTACTTTACTTTTCCCTTACATAGGGAGCTGATCTAAAGGAAGGCAACAGCCCATCCTGGTGCAATCCAGCTGAAGCTGTTCAGGCAGTGACATACCTTCAAGGTCTTTTGAGCTGCTCTGAACTGCACCTCAAGGAGACTGACATAGGAATCATCACTCCTTACAGGAAACAGGTAGAATAACAATGACTTCTCTACATGAAGTGCATTTTAATCACACAATGTTCACTGTTCTGGTCATTGCGTTAAATTATGATTCTGAACTGTACTGTGAAACTTTTCTGTCCCTGATGAGCATTAGAGCTAGAACCTTTCTACTCAAACCACAATGATCTTGTCATCCTACCGGGTACTCATTTATACACATGGTGAGAGAGAGAAGCAATAAAGTTAAAAAGCACCTTGACAGGGCCTGATTGTATTACCATTGTAACTCCAATCAAGCATTCAAACTGAATTTTCTACAACTACATAGTTCGCAGTGTAGGCCCCTTTAATTTGTGTTTATTCAAATTGAATGCTCTTTCAGTTACTTTGTGTTATTTTTTCCTGTTGTTCTCTTCATGGTTTGGGAGTTTTCAATTAGGTTTGCTCAAAATTATTTTCTCTGCTTAAAAAAATTCTGTTCCACCATTTTATTACAATCTGCCGGTTACATTTTTGTTGTGTTTTGTTTAGGTTGAGAAGCTGAACCTTCTTCTGGACAGTGTGGATATCTTAGATACCAAAGTAGGATCAGTGGAAGAGTTCCAGGGCCAAGAAAGACTAGTCATCATCATATCTACTGTAAGTTTGGATTCATGGTGTATTGATTCATTGTAAATTTTCACTCAGATTGTTACGATGGTGGGATTAATTAATTGACTATTTCCTTAATAATTTGAATGTTTAAGTTAAGTGCCCTGCATGTACAATCATCAGATCATATCCTGAGCTTTTACATAATTACTTTTTTCCTTTCTTTTCTCAAAATGTATTTTTTTCTCTTCCTGTTATTGTTGTTGAATTATAAGTAACTTTATGTACAAATGTATGGAAGATTTGTTCCACACGCTATTGTTGTTATTTCACAACATTCGCAATAAAATATGAGAATAACGCTCTCTCGGTGTAATTTCCATCCTGTACCTAGGTGAGGTCCAGTTCCAGTCTAATGGCCTTTGACGTCCGTCATCAGCTTGGTTTCCTTAGCAACCCAAAACGTTTCAATGTTGCAATCACAAGACCCCAAGCTCTGCTCATTGTTGTTGGAAACCCACATCTCCTTGTCAATGTAAGTTATAATGCTACTGTTTAGAGTGTAATGGGCTTTGATACAGATTTCTTCAAATACTTATTTCATATATACATCATTAAATACATATCCTTCCTGTATATTCTTTTGAGCTGCATGAAAACTTGTGAAAAGGTTAAAGTGGCATGTCAGTATCACTTGTAACAATAACAGTAAAATTGGTCTCCTGAATTCATGTAAAAAAGGTATATGATTTGAAAAGGTAGTGCTAATGGCTCATTAGCAGATTTCAGTGAGCAACATTTACATCCAATACTTTTTACACATAAAGTTCAGGGCATTGTCTTATAAAGTCCTCCAAACAATCGCATATTTACAGTATCCTATCTCTTTATGTACAGAGGCGTGATTGATATCAATATAAATTTAAATTCCAATCAATCACATCTCTTGATAAAACGGGGCCAGGAGACTGATTTTATGGTTAAATAGTTGACATTATTAGTGTTACGGGACTGGCCTCTAATGAACTATAGGTTTTGAAATTAAAGTTTATACTGATGAAACAAGTTTACTGCCTCTGTCCACCGAAGGTGGTACCAGAGGCATTACAGGTGTATGTTTTGGGTTTCTGATCTGATTAGACATTGGGTACATAGGTCAAATGTCATACAGATCAATTTCTGAAATTTCAGATTTTAGCCTCATTTACGTTATATCTCAAGCACTATTTGAGGTCTGAACTTCAAACTTGGTGCTAGTATGTACCATATGAAGACAATCTGATTAGATTTTTGGGTAAGTAGGTCAAAGGTCAAAGATTCATAGAGGACATTTACAATGAAATTTCAGGTTTTTCTCCTCGTTATCACAATATCTCTTGAACTATTTGAGCTATTAACTTAAAACTTGGTAGTAGGATGCATTACCATAGGTCATAGAGGTCAATGTGCATGAAATGAAAGATTTGTTAGTTTTGTTATCACCATATCTCAGCTATTTTGTATGCATGACTATGAGGAGACAAAATGATCAGACTTTTGGGTTGTTAGGTCAAAGGTCAAAGAGGACAATTAACATGTAATTAGAGGTTTTTTATTCTGGTTATCACAATTTTTCAAGAATAGTTTGAGCCATGAACTTAACTGAATTTAGGCAGAGGCATGTAGGAGACGCAGTTGCATTTATCTTGTTTTTTCATGCCTTTAGACACTCCTTACCATTCCATGTAATTCTGAGAATTTAATAAAAGTGCATCTAAGTGTGCATGATATTTATAATATCTATTTCTGTATTGCATATATCTTCCCCCCCCCCCTGCAGGACTATTACTGGAGGGCACTGTTGATGTACTGTCTGAAGAACAATGCCTATGTAGGATGTGAGCCTCCAAGTGAGGAAATGATGAAGAGATTGGATGGTCCACAGAAAGAGGAGATGGAGAATGAAGAAGAGTGTGGTCAAGATGCAGAAGAGAGAGTACATCCCATTCAACCGGAGAAGGAAGGTGTGGTGACTGAAGAACCAACTCAAGGTGCTGAAGGAATCAAGACGAGTGAACCAGTTCAGGTGGATTCCACTGCAAAGGAGGGTGATAAAGTGACAGAAAATGACACTGCAGGTCCTGTATCCCAAAGTTCTTCAGAATGCAAAGAGTCTTTCACAGAACAAGAGAGTGATATCAGCAGAGCGAACAGCCTGATTGAGGATAGTGAAGAGAGACTTGTGGATGGAGGTGATAGCAGTGATAGCTTGTCCCAAAGTGTGAGCCTTGAAAGGACAGATGCTTTGAGTTCTACAGAAATTAGCTCTCCAAATGTTATCAGTGGTGCTCCAGCTTGCAGCTCTCCCAGTAGCGAAAATGTGAAAAGAGGACAAGAAAGAGAAGAGGTGGTAGTTAACAAGAAGGAGAAAGAAGCAACAGAAATCTGGGATGTCTACGACAGTGAGGCTTCAGAGGCCACATCATCCACGCCATGGTGTCCAGTAGAAAAGGACTATCCAAATCCTGATGGCTTTACAGCTCCTAGTAGAGGCTGGTATGACACCACTGTTGATCCCTTGCCTGACCTATTAATGAATAGTGGAATTTCATCGGCTGAAGGTGTGGAAGGATTGCAGGAGATATATCCGGCAAACACTATTCATCCTGAGAACACTGCTATTCCAGATGATGTTCCTTGTATGCCACTCACCAGATCAGGATATGAGAGAGATAAGAGAAGAGATGGCCGGAGAAGTGAAGAAGGGCATCCTGCAAGGGGAGGAGGCAGAAATGATTATAGGCCTTCTTACGTAGAACCTCCCCATGAACGAAAGAAGCTGGTATTGCAGAAGAGAACACAGCCATTTGAACAGAATTCAGTCAGGACTGCCAGTGATTCCTCCATCTTTGGAGGAGCCAAACCAGTAGACACAGCTGTGCAAGAGAGGGATATTACAGATAAGTGGAAGAGGGAAAAGAGACAGTTTGGTCCTGAGCGTATGGGTGCCCGTGTAAGACAAAACAGTGGGAGGTCTGAAGGTAGAGATGGAAGAGTTCATCACAGTAGCTCTGGCTCTGACAGGGGATGGTCTAGACCAGTTACAATGAGAAGAGAAAGTGAACGATCAAATGAGGAAGAAGTGTTTTATAAAGATGACTGGGCATCAGTTTCTCTTAATCCAACATTCCGTAGACAGCAGAATGATGTTAGAACCTGGAATTCTCAAAGAGGTAACTATTCACGTAGCTGGTCTAATGGAAGTAACACAGCAACAGATGGGGTAGACAGAAGGGTTGTAGAAACTACAACTAGGAAAAGTAGCAGTTTTCAGAAATCTCCAAGGTCTTACCAAGATAGTCAAAGACGTGTGCCAAGGAGGGAATCACAGAGGCAGGACCAAGGTCAATCCAGTGAACATCACTCTGTGGGAGATCGTGTGCAAATGTCACAATCGGTCGACTCTGTATCTGGAGACACATCAATGAGCAGTGTGAATAGTGAGTCCGATGAAGACACTGGAGAAGACTTCAGTGCTTCTTCTTGGGCATCAGTACATCACAATAGAAGCCCAACAAAGAGAGGACATGCTGCAGATCGTGGAATGAATGCAAGATTTCAAGGTGCATCGACTGTTCCTGTTCAACGTTCTCCAAATAGTTTCCATAACAATCACACAAGAAATGTTAGAACAGGAAAGTCACAAGGTCCACAAGTTTTGTCTACTCAGTTCACATCTTCATCTCATAATTCTGTAGGTACAGGAGACTTTGTAAAGTATGTCAGTAGAGGAAGGGGACTGGTCTCTAATGCTTCCACATTCACTGAGCCTAAAGTTGGTAAGAAGGAACCTAGCGTCAAGAGTCCAAGATCTTTTCAAGAAGCCAAAGGTAACCTTCCAGTTGCTTCCGGTCCAGGATTACAGAATGCCTGGAGGGATCAGAACAATTCCTCTCAGTCAGCTGGCATTGGTCGAGGGTTTTACAAAGCCAGACCGATACCACAAGAAGACTCACTAGGGTATCAAGAGGGATATAAAGGAAATGGAAGGGGGTTCAGCAGGGGGAGGGGTCGAGGTAGAGGAAGAGG
This sequence comes from Heliocidaris erythrogramma, assembly GCA_025617745.1. Taxonomy (NCBI): domain Eukaryota; kingdom Metazoa; phylum Echinodermata; class Echinoidea; order Camarodonta; family Echinometridae; genus Heliocidaris; species Heliocidaris erythrogramma. Next base: position 15,706,476 of record CM046853.1, on the reverse strand, counting down.
TCGAGGCAGAGGAAGAGGTCTGCTGGCCACCAACTTTAACTTTGGACAGTAATAGTAATCAGAATGTTACAGGAATAATATAGATATGTCATTTGCACTCTAGGCTAGTAATTGGGTAGATGCACACATTTTGATGCTTCGAATTAATATGTGTTGCCTCCAGGAATAAATTTAAAAGCAGAGATGTGTATTGGAAGAGACTATCTCCGAAAAGCTAGACCTTGTTCTTGGTATACATTTATGATGTGACAAGAAACTTATGACAAATAAATGTGTAGCAGAAGAGAAAAATTTCTCAAGTTAGATACAACTTCATGTGATATACCTGTCAGAGAGGAGATATTGAATATTTAAAATGTTTGACATGTCTTAATACCATCAGAAGTAGAATATAGTTTCACAAATTCTTTAATGCAGCTTATTTTGCTTGAGTAGATGACAAGATTACCTTTTCGAAAGCGATTTATGTTAAAGTAAGTAATCTATGGTGTTATAAAGGATAACATCATTTCATTTTGGTGCCATCCTGTCTTTGAAAAGGAAGCTTTGATAACAAAAAAGAAATATTATTTTGCTTTCTTCACCACCTGGGTGAAACACATTTTTTCATGGTACTTTAGTTGAACTAATTTTTAAAGTATAAAATGTAATAAAATGACTACATCTATGTGCATTTGCCAAATAGAAAACAAAACAAACAACAAGGTAAATTTCTTGTATCACTCTGAAGTTTATGAATTTATTGCCAAAGTTAACGAACATATCAAGGTAGATTGTACAACTCAAATGGTGGACTTTAAAATGTAAATGGTCCCTTTGGTTGTTATGTCTCTTTCTAGCATTTTTGTCATTATGGTGTTTAAGAATACAGAATTTAGGAAATGATGTTAAGTTTTAAATGTACATGTATTATAATTCCTTATGATGGTCCAAATTTAAACTTATTGTAGTGACTTTTCTTGAAGGTGCATTGAATGTTTTCAATTGGGATGAGATGTACATCTTGATTATTGCTACATGACAGGCTTCATACCTATAACGTTCAAATGGAAAGAATATCAGTTTCTAGTCCCTCAAGTTGTCTGTGCCATGAATATGATGTACTGTTATGACTACATGTATTTGTGTTTTAGTTTTAGTATTTATCTGAAATAGATTGCCTCACTGCCATAAGAAAAGAAAGCATAAAGAGCCATGTCAGAAACATTTTCATACTGCTTAACCCTAAAAGGGCCGGGATATTTTGGCTATGGCACAGCCGGGGGGGTAATGATAAGATGCAAACATTGCAAATTATGATTTGCATTGAAGATTTGATAAAGCATAGGTTGTGCCAGCTGATGTGTGAGTATTATATAAAACTGTTACATCTCTGTTGCTTATTGTGCAATATGATTACCACCTTTACTGGTACTACTAGTATTTTAACCCACAAGAAAAAGTCCAGTATTGTACTTAAATGTAAAAAGCGCCAGTGTACAAAATGGTTCATACATGTATATAGAGATATGTCTTCCAAAGAGATCATTTGTTCTTATTTTTCAGCCAGAAAGCCGATATTGTAATTTTCTGGATTTGCAATACGTAGAAGGTCTTCCTATCTTTTGGGCTGAATAGTAGTTGTTCATCTGGATGAAATGTCAACAACCTTTCTCCAGAGTGGTTGGCCTATATTGTCATAGTATGCTGACCTCAAAGAGTAAATTAAAAAAAAAAAAAAAAGAGGGTGATGTCTATTTGCACCCATGAGTATCAAACATTCCATGCAAATTTAATTATGCTTCTACTTTCACATATTTCAAATATACTGCATTGAACTAGATCTAAAGCTGTTTTTTTAATCAATGAATTTGTAAAATGAGAGAGGATCGAGGGAAGGAGAAAAGGGAGAAGAGGAGGAAGAGGAGAGAGAGATAGAAAGTTTAAAAGAGAGAGAGAATGGAGTGCATTTTGGAGGAGAGATAGGTGTATACATGCAAATGAAGATCTATAAAAAATGTTGTCGCGTTATCTTTTACTCCATCTAATCCTGTCGTACTTTCTCACATTCAACTCTTGTATTTTATTCTTGTTTATTCTGATTTTTTTCCCGGAATGTACTGTCGGTCACTGATCATTCTAACCCTCTCGCTATTTAATCCTATTATTTCTCTCCAAACTATTCTCTGTATTTTATTTGTCCTTTCTTTTTCTCACGATCTCTATTCTGTTTTCTTCTCCATTGCCTTCTACCTGGAATATTGCCAGTTTTGTCTTTCTATCTCCCTTATACTGTTGTTGCCCATTCTGTACTTTTCTCTGTCTCTCTCTACTTTAAATGATCTATTCTGTGTTTCTTAACTTTTCTCTATATCAACCTAGGGTATTCATGCTTCTCCCCCCCCCCCCCCCCCCCCTCTCTCTCTTTCATCTGCCCTGTTCTTGCTCATTCTGTATTTCTCATCTAACTTTTACTTGTCCATTCTGTCATGTACTTGTACAATCCATTTTCTTTTCTTGCTATTTCTGTTTCATTTCTATCTCTTGTATATGAACCTCCTATATTAAGCATAATCACACAATTTTTCCTCTCCTTCATTATCAAGACTTTGCACATGACATTACCATAAAGAATGCAAACCATATTGTTTTATTCAGTCTTCATATAATAATTTCTAATTTAATAAATATGTACACCACTTAGGACAAGCTTTACAAGCCTAATTATGTACATCAAAAAGAGATTCTTGGTACAGACATCAATATAACAGGAAATCAGGCTTCCAGGAAGGAGTTTCATACAGAATGAAAACGGACACATGATTGTAATGCTTCATAAAATGAATTAAATGTATTTAATTTTCATCCTTAAACAAAATTTGAAGGTTAGACCCTTCTACAAAGCACTTAGAAATAAAATTTAAGTCCAATAAATCTATTTAAATATAAAAACAGACGTATTTGTACTTTACAGGAAGAGCAAGCATTCTTGAGAGATAGAGAAGCAAAATAGATTAAGACAAGTTTGAACAAACTGCAATAAATGCATCTTTCCTTTTATAGTACAATAATTCATTACATGATGAATTTCAGTGGCAAATATGAAGGTAACCAAGTAATAAATAAAGTAATTAAAGAAAATTTAAAGTGGATATTCTTATTAGAATGAAAATATTTCATAACATTTCTTGAAAAGTTCAAAGAATTTCTCTTCTGATTTTGGGAAGTAAAAAAGACATTCACTTGGAGTCAATGTCAATCAAAATTCCTTGAGCTATAAGGCAAAAGCAGAAATTGGTTTGATGAAGTTTGTCATGAAAATTGCTGCTTGGACCCTAGAACCCAATGGAAAGGTTACGGTATATCACATCTACTTTTGATGAGTTGAGTAAATCTTCTATAGCACTTTTCCACATATGTTCCACTAGTGACACAAAGCAACTGAGTTTCATTACACCATTCCACAAAATAGAACCTTCTATACCTCGATTAGCCTGGTAAGTGCCTGTACATAATGGATTTTATCCATTAGACCTCCACAGAATCTTCTGAAGGCATGTCACACAGTATCTGAACACATCATGTACGCACTGTATTCCAAATACATGTATCTCATGTAAACATGCACAATTCAGTGTTTTCATGAAGATCAGAGCATAGGTTCAGACAGTCTACATCTTCAGGAATTAGCTTGGACTTCATCCATTCTTTTCTACAGCCTTGAGTCCTGCTTGTAAGAGATCTACCATGACAGGATAGATACCAGCAAACTCCTTCCCTTGTCTCTGCCTAACAGACTGAACGTAAGCCTCCAGAGTTCCTCTGCGTGAACAAGAAGAACAAATTTTAAATTCTTTGTTCACAATACGGTGTAGCTTTTTGGGCAACTAGAAATGGAACGTGATAGAGCGGAAAACTAAAGGACTTTGTCGTGATGTACAATTCTTGTATTTTGAACAGTACTAGTCACAGGCCAACTAAAACTTTGTATCAAATTAAGTGGGTCATTTTGGACTGAAGTGAATGTGTTTGCAAAATGGACAGAAAACAAGAGGCAAACTTTCCAATTTGCTTTTGAATATTTTTGGTATGCACTTTCAAATTGATTATGCACAATTTAACCATTAGTTTTCACTTGATACAGTCAAAAAAGTCAACTATTCCATTGTTATGCGATCAACAAGTAGGATATTTACTGCCAATGAGATGATGGTGCTATGAAGAGCATCAGAGATGATAATGATAGAATGAGATTGTTATGAGCTTACTTGATTAATGCCAGCCTTTCCTTTTCTGCTGTGTGTTCACTCATCCATTGAGAATACCTCGAGGTAGACCATCCAGCAACCTGTAATTGTATTAAAACATAGGACAGAAAATATTAAATTGTTCTTATTCAGAATCATGCTGCGACAAACATGAACATGTAGTTATCAGGATTCAACTCCTAATGATGGAATTCAACTCCTAATGATGGAATTCAACTCCTAATGATGGAATTCAACTCCTAATGATGGAATTCAACTCCTTATGATGGAATTCAACTCCTAATGATGGAATTCAACTCCTTATGATGGAATTCAACTCCTAATGATGGAATTCAACTCCTAATGATGGAATTCAACTCCTAATGATGGAATTCAACTCCTAATGATGGAATTCAACTCCTAATGATGGAATTCAACTCCTTATGATGGAATTCAACTCCTAATGATGGAATTCAACTCCTAATGATGGAATTCAACTCCTAATGATGGAATTCAACTCCTAATGATGGAATTCAACTCCTAATGATGGAATTCAACTCCTAATGATGGAATTCAACTCCTAATGATGGAATTCAACTCCTAATGATGGAATTCAACTCCTAATGACAGAATTCCACTCCTATTGATGGAATTCAACTCCTAATGATGGAATTCAACTCCTTATGATGGAATTCAACTCCTTATGATGGAATTCAACTCCTTATGATGGAATTCAACTCCTTATGATGGAATTCAACTCCTTATGATCTTATGGAGTGTTTTAAGGCAATATCAGGGCAATAGTTGTAATCAATCACATTTGGCTATGGTGAAATATGAAGACATCTGCCATGTAGTATAAAAAAGGCAACAGTGATAATATGATAGGTTGCGCAGCTTGCCCAAATAATTTTATTCACTAATGCTAGATAACTTATTTATAAGTTGTATAAGTCATAAATATCAAATTCACGTCTTGGTAAGAAAAGATATCAAGCAATCTTGTCTTTGAAAGGTATGTGAACTATGTGACAATAGGAGACAATATGAGACAATTTACTTTTTTTTTTCAAAAGAAAAAATAAAATCTATTTGACAGTTTAGAATTAAGATGCTTACCTCATGTGGCGACATGAGTTCTTGAGGTGCTCTAGCGAACAGGAATTGAAGGATGGTTGAATACGGGATGATGTCTCCCAGAGCTGAGCTGCTTGAGATATGTTCTGGTGTCTGGAAGAGCATTGGTCTGAAGGCTCTCAGAAGCTTGTATGGACGGCCTAGGTCAGAGGGGCGTCTGCACAGTGGCGTGATTGCTAGCTCCATCTTTTTATGTGAGAAAGGAATCGAAAGAGGCAAGGGTTACAATAAACTTGTACATTGTATTAATCATCTTATCACTGTGACAATCGTAACATCGATACTATATCATTATCTATAATCAACAGATAACAATACATAACAACTATAAAAGTGTACACATACCCATAATTTTAAATGGGCCTTCAAACAAATCGTTTGAATGTCTATTCGAACAGCTGCCAAGCATAACAACAATATTTAGTAGTTTTTCAGTATAAGCTACCTGTAATGCATATATTTATTACCAGTTAATCTATCCAAAAGGAAAAATGATATAAATATTTATAGTTATGCTAATGAGAATTTTGATCAATTTGTGTTTTGATTAACTTACCTGAGCAAAATCAGCTGCTAGTCTCAGCTTGCCTCCTTCTCCTAGTGGTCTCAGCAGACTAGCATGTCTTACAAACAATTCAATGGCTTCACATCCTATGCTATGTAAACTGTAATGCAAAAGAATTAGGGTGTTGTATTTACATGGTATAATAGAGATGGTTTATTAGGGTTAAGAATAATAGGTATTGAATTGTATTCATTCCTGAATCCGAATGAAGTCAATAGAAAATCATATGTCATAAGTCACAGATGAATAAGAATGTCCCAGGAATTATGAGAGTTTTAGTCTTGCTGTTGTTTACAGCAGCATGGATTACTGGACAGGTGCAGCAATTCTCGGTACCTCAAATATGCAATTTTCGACGTAGAGGGCAATATTATGCATGGAAATGGTCTGCATCTTCGTCAACTTCACTTCCGGTCCGTATTGAAATACTACGGCTTATGAATAAAATGAGTGCTAAAATGCTTAATTTTTTGGATCGCATGACATAAACCACTCAAATTTTGAAAATGCAACCAATTTTCTCAATACATCATGGTATCTTTTCAAACATGTCGGTTAATTTATACTCAAACTGGAGGATTTTTGTAATACCTGTGTACATTTTCAACGCAAAAATACAAACACTTGTCGACCCAATCGGGATATTGTCAGCACTGCGCATGCGTGGTTTGCATGACAAACGCCATCTGTAGGCGAAATTGCGTATTTGGGGTAGCGAGAATTATGTTGTATCGCTGTAGTGAGATTCGTAATGAGCTGATGACCGTCTTCAATTTTCTGCAAATGTAACATGAAAGCTGGTATCCACTAGGATTCTTCTTGTAAATTACAAAAATTGACATTAGGTATACCCATTTAGTTGATGTACATGTATGAGACTGACCTGTCTATGATGAAATCTGTACAGTTGAACTGAGAGAGATAAGATGCTTGTACTCGAGCAATGAATCCCTGTAGTTCTCTCATGTATAGTGAACAAGGTGCATCGGGAGAATCCTTGGGAACAGGAGCTCTGTCAGATAATATGAAAAATCAATTATATTGGAAAATAGTTGTGTGTAATAAAATAGAATATATTTCAGTACATTTTTCTCTTGTTGGCACTCCCATCAACATTATCTAAAAGACTATATCTTATATCTTACTCTTTAATATATCTGTGAATCACTTAGAGACATCATCGATGTATTAGGCGCTATATAAAAACGAAATATTATTATTATTATTAATACCATTCCCTTTTGCTACCAGTCTCATCTGCCAGCCTGTTTGTTCTTTCTTTGCTATCCCCTCCTGATAATTTCTGTTTCTAAATCTTTTTAATCACACCATCCTTTCTCTATCTCTCTTACTACTAACCTCCCTCTCATTTCCCCACTCTTTCTCTTTCTGTCTCTCTCATGTGTCTTCCTCACTCTCTCTCTCTCTATTTATCTAAATTATGTGTATCTTCATAGTATCAATCGTTTACTTAATATTTTTAAAAATTCTTTTCAAAGTAACTTCTCATTGAAATACATCAAATAGAAATGAGATGAGCTGTTACATCCCATTATAACTCACGTCTTGAAATCCTCATTATGCATGGTGAGAATGATGGCTTCAATGGAGTCTGCTATGGATGCTAACAGGGGCTGGATTGCATTGCTCATCATGGAAACCACATTCTAACAAGATTATTAAAAAAAAAATATATAAAAACAGCTAAATGGTCACATAAAAATTGGATTCTAAATCATTCAGAAAAGTGATTGACTCTCTAATAACTGCATCCATTTTCATTTTCTGTATAACTGAAACAAAGGCAAAAGATAAGCTATATTTGACCCTGTACACAGCCTTATCATCAGCTGCGAAGGGTTCCAAAGACGGATGTAGAGGCCATAATCAAAAGTGCACACAGATTGAAACTTTCCGTTCACTTGAGTGATCAAACAGTCTTTCTGACTATTGATTACATTCTCGTGAAAGCAACAAAATGAAGACAGAATGTGTTATGACTAAACAAAGTACCTGAAGTGAGCTCTCTATGATAGCAATGGCATTCTCTGGGTATGATCCGAGGGCTTGAGTGACTCTACTGATGGCTCTGTGGAACTGATAGAGGGAATTCACTACAGCTGCATTCTTAGCCTGACCAGCAGTAGGGGGCGCTATCACCTGACTAGCATCTCCATCGGTACACAGCTGACAAAGGTAATATAGGTCAGATATTAAGCAATGGGAGAAAGGCAAAACAGTATAAATTGAAATGTTATTTTTAGTTTCTACTAAAAATAACATTTCAATTTAAACTAAAAATAAAGCTCGCATACCATTGCACTGAATATTTATTTATTTAAGATAAGATAAGATTTATTTCCAATTCAATTCAAACATAAAAATACAAACGTAACATTTGATAAGATAGAAAAAAAACCCCACAAACACGTAAAAATCAGCGGCTGTGTACAATATAACATTATAACAATAAGGTTAAATAGTCAAAAGGAGTAAAAAAAAAAAAAAAAAAAAAAAAAGTACAAAAACAAAACAGAATACCAAAAAAACAACAGTAATTGATTGGAAACTGGTGTATGCGAAAAGCCAAGGCATGGCTTGTAAAATGCATATACCAAAGTCATATCAAATTAAAAATGAAATTGTCAACAAAGCAAAGAAATAAATAAAATACAATAAAACAAAAGAGACAGCAAAAATCACAAAATTTAATAGAAAGTCAATAGATGATTCTTATACTGTCTTTTAAATGAATTATTATGTTGTAAGTTAAATGAGGATGAGTCTAGTAAATTCCATAAAATAGGGCCTGTATGACGAAGAGTTTGTTTGCTTCTATCATTATTGTATTTCCACCTGTGAATTTTATATTGGGACCTAGTATTATAAGCATGTATTTGAGAATTTATAGAAAACATATTCATTATATATGGAGACAATGTAGTGAATATAACTATTCTACCTTTCCATTCCCAATATTTTAAGAGTATACTTGTCTGGAGTGAGAAATAAGAAAATCATATGATTGCAGTTATATTCTTGATCATGAAGGGCAACTGTAAGTATCAATTTAGAGCATAGATATCAATCAGATGTATCTAGAGACAAGCGCAAGTCTTGTTCCCTTCTGTGTGTATAATTTTGATTGACTACATGTATATAATTAGTTTTTCTGTCTGCAAATTTAAAGAAAACGAATGAATAGCGAGCTATTGCAAAGAAAAATGTCTCTGTTCATTATCACCAGCCTAATGTGGTGCTCATTGAAGATTTTCAAACATAACACAAATCATAATCAGACAAACTTACCAATTGTTCACATTTATTGACGTAGAGGTTGACAGTCTTGGAGGCATTTCTTGCAACAAGGACACTCAGGTTTGGATCAACACTAGCTACACTCAGCTCACTGAAAGGCAAATGCAGTAAAGAATAGAATCAATTATATAAACATCATGATCATATCTAATCAAATTTATCTAAAAATTAGTAACTTACCTGATTGCATGGCAAAAATGCATAAATCACAATGAACAGAATTACAAGAGAGTATGGTTGGCGACCTTCTATAATAATAAAGGAAAATATAAATATCTACTTCATATACAAAAAATTCAATTTCATTCAATTAAATCCAGTTTGATACAACCCTTGAGTATTTCTCTCTGAGATATTCTATAGTTATATTCTCTCTATGATAGAGTTGAAGAAGACTGATGGCCTAATCAAATTCTGCAGTATTACCTCTGGATTGTCTTGGCGATATTCTCCACCTCACTCTCTGATGGAGGATACGCTGCCCCACTAGGGAAGACCAGATTGATGGGATCAAAGAGACGAGACAAGGATCTTGAGAGGTACGCAGTCTCAAAGATGAATAGGGATTCCTTCAAAGCCTTCTCTGGACTGGAGACAACAATCATTCATACATGTACATGTCAATGGGCTTTAGGAATAAATAGTAAGTGACTGTAATGATTCCATACATGTACATGCAGAGAACACTTATTATAAAGAAAAGTGTTGAAACAAAATTATACTATGAAAAGTAAATACATGTATTGTCACTTTTACTTCTTCGTATGCTGCTGGCATTGTTTAAAACTCTGATATGAGGACGTTTCAATATAACATTGTAATATCCTTGGTCTCAATGTGCTATATAGCATAGCACACCAAAACTGTGGACATCACTTATCTAAATAGGGGAAGATAGCAAATGCCTGCATTTTATACATTGCACTGACAAATTAAAACATATCATTAATTTTAAAAAATGGAATATAAAGAGAGAGTGCATACCAAATAAAAAAAACTGATGCTAAATTACTCATTGTTGATATGAATGATTTCATACATAAAATACATGTATGCTTTGGGTAGTTCTAACTGGAACACATGTGGAAGGGTAGCTTATAAGTGTACCTGTACTCTGGAGAAAGGAGGGATAACTGAGTAATAAATAGTCCTGAATCTCACCTGTAATCATCCTCCACTTTGAGACCAACATACATATCAACAACAGGTGACTGAGGTACCCCTTGTGAGTCTATGGATGATGTCGCTATGGAAACTATATTAAACTGTTCAAGTCTCTTCCACAGATCATTGTAGAGTCTGAGTAGTTTGGGATACTCCCCTTCAAAAGCCTGCTTGATGAAGGTTGATGCTGTGTAAGGGTCAGATGAAAATATTGAGAATCTGTGACTACATTGGTAACATAAACAGAAGCTTTCAAGATACAAAAAAAAAAGGAGTTTCAAAACAAAGTATTAAAAAGAAAATTAATGAGATATTCTTAAATCTTCTTTTTTTTCCAAAGATCCTGGGGCCGTATTCTGAAAACGATGTTATCTTTTATGTTAGTAAAACGATGTTAATTGTCATAACATATCAAAATCAGGACAAGTCATTGGATAATGATTGCGCATTGATGGCTGTGCTCGCGTAAAGTTAACAGAGACATCTGCGCGAGCAACAATGACTAGTGTTTATTGCACACAATTGCAGTTTGTTATGACAATTAACATAGTTTTCCTTAAAGGAGAATTAAGCCCTGATTACAAATTTACTTATATTGGAAGGTGTAATATATTCCTACTTATTGGCCTAAATCATTTTCTAATAAGATATCAGAAAAGGGTATAAATAAAGATATTCCAACACCCGGTATCGTCTCCTACTCATTTACATGGGGGCTGCCATTTTCTTGCTGATTTGGAGTTGTACATGAACCATTGAGAAATGCTCCAGTCAGGAAGATATTTTGAATCCAAATCCTAAATTGATTTTCTTCATTACCTAAAATCCCATATGTGACGGAAAATATAAAGTGGGTGTTTACATGTATTATAAAAATTAAATCTTTATAATGATACTTTTAAATTGTCTGGTTTTGCTTAACAAAAATCTATTTTCTTGGGTTTGCCAAACAGAGCAGAACATAATATATGCAGCATGCATTCTGACTTTTCAAGTCCATTATCCGAAAGCAGGTGAATGCATAGTTTGCCGCTATAGATGCTCAGGGAAGAAGCATCCATAAAATTTGAATTAATTTGCTCCGTCCCATACGTCCAGTATCGAGAAAATAGATTTCTATTAAGCGAATATCGATTTTCAAATATATAAGGAAATCTTCAGTTTAAAAATAAATTGACATATCTATTCTATATTTTTAATCTCAAATGGGTTTTTAATTTTGAAAAAGGCAATTGAGCATTTGGATTAAGAAAATCTTCTTGTACACATAAACAAAATGGCAGCCCCCATGTGCTGCTAGCAGACGATACATATTGCTAGCAGATGGTAAATTTTGGTCAGAAAAATTTGATTTGTATCGATCTCGTATATTTTGACGCGAAGCCATATAGTCTAACAAGTAGGAATAAATAACACCTTTGAACACTATCGTCTTTATTTTTGAGCATAGTTTTCCTTAACATAAAAGATAACATAGTTTTCAGAATACCGCCCCTGATGTGTTCCCTTCATATTATCAACACAGGTGTTAGAGATATTTCATATCAAATATGGGCCCAAATTCATGATTTGCATTACAACACAGCTTCATCACAAATGCAACCCTCTTCACATCAGTTATTCTGGAGTCTCCTATAAGAACACTGTGTCAGCTTAATAATCCACAATGCTTATTGGGTATTTCTGTGAAAGTTTGAGTTGATTCCATTTACAGTGTCTACATACCATTGGCCATTTCCCCAAAATCCTCCTTCATCAGTTTTGTAAGAGACATCCAAAATGAGAGCATGATGTTACCATGGCCAGCCTGTAAATCACCCAAACACAACAAAGAAATGCATTAGATCACAAAGAATAGAACTTTTAATATACATGCATAATTCTATTACTGATATTCAATACATAATACAATCTTTCATTCAACAAAGATGGCAGTGTAGTTTTTACCTTCTGTAGTTCATCCATGAAGCAGACATGAGTCACAGGATCTCTTTTCTTGACCAGAACTTTCTGCAAATGATTCACCTGTAGTCATTAAAAAGAAACATACAGATTGAACACATATCAGATCTTGGCACAAACATCTTATACAACAATCTCATTAAAATTGATCAAATAGTACGAAAATATTGCAGTCAGTTTCCATTTTGTTTTTGCTGATTTCTTTGTCATGCAACTGTTTAAACAAATCAAAACATTAAAACAGATCATTCAAGGAGTTTCATGGTACTTATTATTATGTAATTCTCTCACCTGTCCACAAGCGGCATGTATTTGATCCATTAATTTCTCCAGGTTGGTCCAGAGAGTAGCTCTAAAAGCTGGGGTATTTCCAGGAGCAGGCATGGCTGCTTTACCAGGTCCTTTAGAACAGAGAAGAGAAATAATTGGTAATGTATCATGGAATTTTATTTTACTTATCACAATCATATTGAGTGTTTGCTTGTCTAATAAATTAATGAAATTTAAATCATATTTGCTTCAGAAAATACACATTTTCCCCCACTTACCTTTCTTTTTTTTTAAGCCATCCCATACTCTATCTTCTTGTTTGCTTTTACCACCCTGGATTTTCTTTTGAATTCCAATGAATTCGCTATCTAATTAACCATTCTTTGACATTAGCATGATTCTGCTCTTTTTCTTTGGCCTATTCTCATAACAACTTTTCAGAAATGTTGCTGCTCTTTATTCTTGATCTGTTTCGTTAATATCCTTGATTTGTAACTCCAGTACCACAACTTCTGTCTCTCACTCTTTATCTCTATCTGATTTTTTTTCTTCATTATCTCATTTCAGATTTTTCTCTTATCCCATTCAGATATTTCTCTTATCCCATTTAGTCCTCTCTATTTATTATACCTCTTCTTCTGTTGTTTTCCATTTCTAATGCTACTTACTATATCTATACACTTTTCTATGTTCCCATTTTTCAATAACTAAATACTGACAACACACACACACTCTCCTCTTATCTTATCCCATTTCTCCACACCTCTCCCTATATACCTACCCCTTCCCGCCGGTATGGTAGTATGAGAGAGGACCTGAACATCCAAAGCATCCTTGATGTTCTGTCTCAGTGCCTTCTCACACTGACCAACAACAGATTGTACTGTATCCTTCAGACTCCCAAGATTGTGAAAGACTTGCAGAGACGTTGCGACTTGAGTTTGATTCTGTCAAAGTAAAAATTCAACAGAATACATGAACTTTACAAGGTATTGTCAAGAATGTGAAAAGGAGATTAGTTTCTGCCTAATTAATATCATATATGCTAGACTGATTATTTTTTTCAAAAGATTAAAGGTTACATTCTTACAAGAGTAGAGAAGACTGTTAACACATTAGGTCCAAACATGTGCACCACATCAAGAAGATGGTTGAAAGGATATCAATAATATTGGAGAGTTTCACATACAATGATTAGCATCCTGTTTATGAAAACATCACTCTCACTATCTAATCATCACATGATTTAAGCTGTTGCCTACTGGATCAGGAATGATACATGTATGAAGCCTACGGGGAACAAAACAATGCAGTGGTCAATGAGTTAAATCAGTAGTGAGAAGTAATCTTCAGTGAATCTTTGAGATTACACACCTGCGTCTCCATGCCTTGCTGAAGCATCTTCTGTGCCTGTTTTTCCACATCCTTACGAGCTTTCCTGATGAAAACAGTGTCTTGTTCTATAACCTCTATACCGGTGAGATCAACTCCATCATACAAATAATCTGTAAAAACAAACATCATGGACTGTCATGGCTAAATAGATCCCGACATCAAAATGACCTTCCTGATTATTGTAACAAACAAACCATTTCACTACTACACCGCACAGAGTTTGACTTTTGACTAGCTTGTCTTGTTTACAGCAATTGCCCTATTGATGGTTCCATATTTACTTCTACATGCAAGTATCTGAAGAGCACCTTGACATATGTCAGTATAGCAAATTTTAAGCTGATATATACAATGTAAAAGCAACATGATACATGTATCATTTTAGGAACAGATTTTCTGTTCTAATCTTAAGATATTCCAGTAGTCACAGTACCTACTTTCATCATGTTTATGAAATAATCAATGACATAAGAGAATTGAGTAAACTACATCGGAACCAATATGAACATTTTCAAAATTCAACAAACCTCACTAACGATAGGGAGAATGATAAGGCTTACCTAATTCATTGAGGCTCTGAGCAGCTTTGGTTATCTCCCTAGCTCCACCTTGTAGCTGTCCATGCAGTCTCTTACTAAGGTATAGGATCCTGATAATTCTTCTTAACAGATCACAAGCCTCCTGATTATCAACAAGAAGAGTTAAATTCAAATATAAAATGTCGGTAAAAGTATCAGAGAAGTTTTTACATACACATCTGTTTGTACCCAAATACGGAGATGTGATTGGTATTGGGTAATTTGTTTTGAACATGCAGCAATAAAAATCAAATGGTTTTGTATTTCTGGTGAATAACAACATTACTGCTCAAGTTAATATATACACTTCACAGAATTTTACATACAAATTGATAACAAAATGAAAATGACAATCAAATCCCCTTTGATATTCAATGTTTATGTGACTTATAGATTCTCATACATATCCCAAATTTGATGTTTTGGATAAATGGTTGTAAAATGCATTCTTCTCAGAAATTATTCTATTATAGTAGTAAATAATAGTTAGTAAAATTAAAACAAGATCTCATATAAGACCCTCATGCAAAGACTGAATAGTTCATTGTCATTCAGATATTTTGAGGCAAATGTCATACCTGAAGTCTTCTAAGCTGGGCTGTTCTTGCAACTATTTTGTTGTATGGCTCAACAATCTTTGTTTGAATCCTGCAAAAATGAATAAATCAATACTGAAATTTAGATAATATTTTATTTAGTTATGGTTAGTAATCATAGAAATCTCTTATGAGAAGCACATTTAACAAAATATACAACTTTCCCCTTCATATGATTCTAATCGTTGAAATTATACTTCTGAGGGTTATGTTTATGTCAAACTGTTGTTTTCAGAGATTTATGCATTCCAACCCATAGACAGAAATGGGTGATTCTGTGCAATGTGTCCTGTATGACATATGTCTTTCTTCCACACATTTCATCCAAAAATGTAGAACCTTTTGAAATGACCGTTGAATAATCAGGCTTTCTGGTATCACTACCATTAGTCATAGCCATATCAAAGAGATTTTCATTCATGGATGAAATATATGGATAAATATCGTATGTTGTACAGGAAACATTGCCAGGAACTGCCCAACTACAGTTTATATTTTTTCTGTGAGCTTAGGGGCAAAAATGTCCCCAGCTCCTGTCTATTTTCCTTCTGGTTCTAAATATCATCTTACTGTTGATTAGCAGCCTTTTATTGGCCACTTAGTAAAACTACTCCCCCCCCCCCAAAAAAAAAAGGTTCATTTACATATATGTATCTATGTGGAACATTGAATTCAAATGCAAGTTTTAGGTAGAGTTAATCACCTTTCAACTGCAGCTTGTAAGGACTGTATCCTTGTCTGCATCATCTGTAGGACGCCATCTAGTGTTTCAATTCCTGTAGCCTGAGAGAGTAAGTCTTCATGGTGTGCTCCAACCTAAGCAACGAAACAACAATGTGTTCTAATCATCCCTGGAATTTCTTGCAGGCAATGATACTGATTCTGCTCAATATTTTAATTGCAAATCATTTACATTTTCCCAATAATAACAACAGAATACATAAAAGACACTTTCTTTAATATCCCGGTATTGTGTAATCATTACCATTTCAAGTATCCAATTATAACCTTGAATTTTCATTAGAGCCTTCAACAAAAATGTTGGTCCAGATAAAAACATGAGTTTAACAGAATAGAAAGAAACTTGTACTAGTCCTCAATATCGATTGGTTCATTTTTAGGTATATATCTAGTAGCAACCGATATTGGGAATGCCCTCTTGATAACTGAGCAGTGATTCACTCCTTTTCAAAGTGATTGAAACAAAAAGATTTGCCAAGTACAAAGTATTAAAAACCTTTGCACAACATTCCATACCAGATGTACACTAAAATGGCCCTGGCCTTACCTGAGCATGTAGTTCCTTGTCTAGCAAACTTATTCCCTCTGCCATCTTGGCGAGTTGATCAGATATTGCCATTGTCTGCATGACTCTATTCGTGTGATCACGCACATCAAAGTCGTCTGACACAAACTCAAGGAAAGTTTCTGCAAATGGGATATCAATAGACATTTAGTATTCAGTTTAAAAAGGACATCTAGGGGTCGTTTCATCAAATCAACACCATGACAGTCATAAATCTTGTCAGCGATCTACGGAAATGTCATGGACTTAACTGTTTCACGAAGACATAATAAGTGACAACTCAGTGATATCGATATTCATTGGCTAAAAACTATATATACTGTCTATATCACAGTCCATTGGATTTATCGTCAATTACCCAAACAGACTTCAAGGCTCAGTTTTTCCCTAAACTGTTCCATAATGTAAAAAATGGCAGCAAAAATTAATACTGATGATACCAACATCCCGTTTACATGAAAAGATGTCTTACTTATGGCATCTTAGAATTTATAAAATTGAGAAAACTTAAGAGTGCTTTTGCTTTGTTCGAATCTACATTTGTAAATATGAAATGGTTAGCGGACAAGTTGAGCGACAGTGTCGAGATGTCGCTGATCTTGTCGTTATGAGGGTTTGATGAATCAACCCCTTCTAGTTTACAATCTTTTTGACCATCTCCTGAAATAAGACCCTGCTCATTCAATGTGCACGCACACATTTGTGTGTAAAGTCTATGCAGCTGTGGCAATTTCGGTCGTGTTCGAACTCTAGTTATCTAGAGGAAAATAAGTTTGCTCTCTACATTATAGAATGATCGATGATAGAACATCTTATTTCGATACAAATCTTTCATTTGCATCTCTATCATCACCGTTGTGTTCATTCTGCCGATGTTTTACTTTTTTTTTTTACTCTTCAAAGAGCCTTTCAGGCTACCCCCCCCCCCCATAGCGACTTTAGTGACATCTCCCCAATTCTGTCGTCAAAAATTCAGTCCCTATCGCGCACATGTGGAAGTCCTGATTTTCCATGTGCGCGATTGTAGAGAACGATGTGCGCTTGCGATCCCGAGTTTCTTCATGGACAAAAATTTTATTGGCTGATTTTAGTCTAAGACATCGGCGGTATGTAAACAACACGCGATCGCGAAACAAATCGACAGGGTTTCTCCAGTTTTGGACATGATTTTGACTTTGCTTTTTGCTGGAAATATCAAAAGTTCTTCCTAACGTCCATTTGAGGTAGGAGTGAGATTTTTTAAGGGTTGAATTTAAAAGCAAGTATTTAAAATAAACAAAATCTGCACCCGAAAGTCATGTGAAATCTCTTTTACCCATCCCACTGTCAAAAGGGTCAACCCACATCAAATCAACGGATTTTCAGGCAAGTTGTCACCCGACCCCCTTTGATTTTCTTTAAAGATCACATTGCAAGAAAATTCCATCAAAATAAATATTGGCTTAATACTTATTATTGCATAGATGGCATAAATTATACAAGGTTATCCAAATTCAACGCTTGGAAACATTTGAATTAATGATTATTATCAATTATAAAACGGTAAAATACAGCCCCCGATATAGCAGCTGAAGAGCTCCTTGAACGCTGCTGAGATGTGTGACGACACACGAAGGAACAGTCCTGTCTAAAGCAGACGATGTCCCATAACATCTTACACATTTTTCAGTGCCCGTTTTGTCATCTCCTCTTCACTTATTTCTCTTACTTGACTAGCGTCAGTCTTAATGTTAGTCTGTTGCCTCACTCTTAACTTCGTGTATGGTATTATTTTGATGAAAAATGCAGCGTTAAAAAAATAAAGGAATCAGTCACTTGTAAACAAAATAAGACGCCATTGTATTTTCAGCGGCTTGCACCGGGGCATGTTCGGCGTTTCAAGAGGGAACGAATACAATCTGTGATATTATTCGGAGGGCTTTTCAATTTGAAAATGGGGTTTATTTCATTGATCATTGACCCTTCTCCTGTGTATTTACAATCAAACGGTTTTAGTTATCAGAATCAGTTTCACTTTCCCTTTTAGAATGGTGTGAAATAAGGTCATGTTAAATATACCAAACTCTTTATAATTTGATAAATAATTGCATTGCAATTACGTTCATTCACTATAGGACGTCGTCTGCTTAAGCAGGACCGATCCCTAGTGTGACAACATCAAAACATCGCTATATTTCTGGCGAATCCTCGGATATTCCAGATGCTTAGAAGAGCTTTTATTTATGTTGTTTTTATAATCATCAGATACGCAGTTGACATAAAACTTATACGATTGCCATCTGTAAGCTTCCCAGTTTCTAGTGATACATTAATTGCCATATTTGTGATTTTCTTGCAATGTGATCTTTAAACTCGCACCAAATGTTCCCCCAAGTGTCTGACGGAAAAAAAATATTTTGCCCCAAGGTCAAACGGTTGCTAAGATATGGCCTCGCCTAGCAACCAGTGCACAGACAAAGCAATAAGGCTAATTAAATTTATGCATTTTTGATTGACAACTGTAGCCAAAATTCTTCACGCAGAGAGCTCATTGTCTGGATGTTGTGAGAACTTTATGCCCTTTACAAAAAAAAATAATCATGAAACAAATATGATTCTCCGTTTTCGTGTACAAGGTCATCGTAAATGGCGTGAACTGTAAAATCTGTGATTTCAAGTGTATGTTTAGAGGTTCATAGATTCAAAATCACATAAGCTTAGGACCCAATATTTTGTATATGTGAACACTTTTAGTAATTGAACAAACCTCAAAAAAATCAGAATGTTTGTCCAAGCGGTTTTGCTAAAAAGCGCCCTCAAACTTGGGATATTTTCAAAATAAGCCAAGTTCAAGGTCATGGATCACCCTTAGTCCAATCTCGGAACACCACCAATTCTTTTGGATGGATAGGCATTTACCTATATTTTAACGAGTTACCAAAGAAATTTTGCGTCCGGAACGTTCAATGGCCAATGTACACTGTCGAAAATGGTCATAAACGCACCAAAATCAAAGAAAATTTCAAATGTTAATTCCTTCAAGATAAAAAATGCCAAGCATAGTGATATTAACAGTTATGGTGGTATATTATAGGTACTAAAAGAATATATACTACTGTAAGTTTGTTTAATAAGGAATGACCTTGAAATCGTTTCTCAAAAAGTCAACAAAAAACAATTACACTTAAAATATGCTAATTTCTGGTCACATGTGACCTTTAGAGCATATTCCATAATTGATTTTCTCACAAACGCAAAAGCCTGATCATAGTGCTATTTACAATGTTGATAGTTTCAAATGAGAATTGAAGAATATCACATTTGTACACTCTAATTTGACTATGACCTTGAAATGGTTCCCCCAAAACGTCCAAAATCATTAAATAATGCTAATTTGCCCACATGTGTGAATTTTATACACACTTAAAATTTATTGTCTCACAAACCCAAAGCCTGATAGAGAACGGGAAAGAAACGATTAGATTTTGGTGATGATCAGTTGACCCCTGCAAATTCTGTGTGACCTTGAAGTTTTGACCCAAACTTCAGTTCGGCAGGAAAGAATCGATTAGAAAAAGAATCGATTAGATTTTGTGATGATCGGTTATATGAAATTCATTTCGGATAGTTTTTTTTTTGTTTTTAAGAATATTTTATTACTTCCTTTTTAAAAATAACATTTTTCCCAATAATCAAGGTAAAATACACAAACAAATATATTCACATGCAGTATCACTAGTGCTGGGACTAAAAACCGGGTACCCGAGTCCCGCCCGAGAGCATCGGGTCCCGGGTCAAAATATTATATGCCCGTTTCCCGAAAATAAGTATTTAATGATTACTCATGTATGTAGATAACGTCGACCAGCCATTCAATATCTACATGTAAAAATCCATGTAGCGCCCCACTGCAAAGATGCGCTTTCGAGTTTTTCCCAGTGTTAATAGCTTCTTAGGGGTAAATATAAGCTTGTAATTTGTGTTATATGATTTTCGGGTAACCGGGAACCCGCCCGAAAAATCGTCGGGTTCCCGAATTGAAAAAATACCCGAAACTCCCACCCCTAAGTATCACTGTGCCAAATTACATAATAATAACAATAAGTAACCATAATATTTTACATCCATGCATGTATTAAATAGTAGATTATGCCAAATTTGGAAGTCTTTATTGCGATAAAAAAGAGAAAAATATAAAATATAAAATATAGTGACAGGAAAGAATTGATTAGGGAAAGAATGCAACTACTTGATCTGTAGCGCCGCTAAGGCGTGGGGTCTGCCGCTTTTGACGGCCTTTCTAGTTTGACTATGGACCTTGAAATGGCGCCCCAAAAATGGGCCCTAATTGTTAAATATGCTAATTTGTGCTCACATACAACATAATTCAAAATAGATTTTCTCACAAACGCAATGCCTGAGCATGATGATATTTACAAGATTGATAGTCAGAAGCATCATCTCAGTTGCAAAAGAAGATTGCAACAACTCTCAATGTGGACCAGGAATCTTTGTCACTAGATCAATCAGAGACAAAATGCACAAAATGTGCAGATCTAGATGAGATGGTGAAAAATATGAAGGAAAAAATTGCAAGTTCCCCAAGACAAAAGAAGCTTCAAATGTTAACTATGACACCAGCAAGTTTGAGTGTACCAAAAACAATGGATGAGTTTGGTGTTTCTAACTACTCAGTCAGGAAAGAAAGAAAGCTGAAGGCTGATAAAGAAATATTTGCTATGCCTCAGCATAATGATTTCGGCCCCATTTTGGGCCACCATTGCTAAGTCATAGTTAAAGAAGAGTGTACAACTGTGACATATTCTTCAAGTACCCATTACATTGTAAAACCTATCAATATTGTAAATATGATCATGAGTGGGATTGGGTTTGTGAGAAAATCAAGTTTGAAGTACATGTATGCTACAAAAGTCACATGTGAGCGCGAATTAGCATATTTTAATGATTTTGGTCCCTTTTTTTGCGGGGGGGGGGGCACCATTTCAAGGTCATAGTCAAATCAGAGTGTACAAATGTCACATATTCTTAAAGTACTCATAGAAACCTATCAATATTGTAAATATCTTCATGATCAGATTTTGGGTTTGTGAGATAATCAATTTTGAATATTGCTATAAAAGTCACACGTGAACGCGAATTACCTATTTTAATGATTTTGGACCCTTTTGGGGGCACCATTTCAAGATCATAGTCAGATTAGAGTGTACAAATGTGACATATTCTTCAAGTAGTCATTAGAAATTAGCATTTTATTAATATATTAACATCCCAAAATTTTAGGGTCTGTAAGAAAATCAATTCTGAAATATGCTATAAAGGTCACACGTGACCAGAAATTAGCATATTTTAAGTGTATAATTGTTTTTTGTTGACTTTGAGAAGTGATTTTAAAGTCATTCCCTATAAAAAAAAAAAAAACTTATAGTAGTATATAATATACTACCATAACTGTTAATATCACTATGCTTGGCCTTTTTATCTTGAAGGAATTAACATTTGAAATATGATCTTAAGCCCATATGTCAATTTTCTTTGATTTTGATGCGTTTATGACCATTTTCGACAGTGTACATTGGCCTCTGAACGTTCCGGACTCACCAGTGTTTGTGTGTATCCATGCCTCCTGTTGTCATGCAGATATGGCATGACAATGGATACACACACTGGTGATTTCTCGGAAATTTCTTATGATCTTTTTTGAATTTTTTTGTAAAAATATGTACAATCAAAAAGGCATTCTAATTCTAAACGTTTTCCTAGGAGGAAACGCTGTGCTGAAGGACCTGTCGGTCGCGGGCACACCACGAATACTGATCACATTGACCAATTACGTAATATACATGCAAAAATAGTTATTTAGTTATTTTCTGTCGCATGTTACGCACCATAGATACGTACGCAGAATGTTACGCACACAAGCTATTCTACGAAGACCTGGAAGGGCAAACTGACGACGTAAAAAAATCAAAAATATTACGTACGTACGTAGTAATTATTACGTACGTACGTAATATTTTTAATTTTTTTACGTCGTCAGTTTGGCCCTTCCAGGTCTTCGTAGGAGATCGACGAACCGATCGCGCCTGTACCACTACGAGCGCTGAGGGCTCCCTTCATCATAATCGTGAAAAATACAAACTGGATGCTGACGGGACAGTCTCGATCACACCACGAATAGTGGTCATATTGACCACTACGAATACAAAATGTAAAAATAGTATAGTATTTTCTGTTGCGTGTAGTAAAGGTATGGGGGGAAAATAAGATAAATATTTTAAATACCTGCTTTCAAATTCAGCCCTTAAAAATCTCACTCCTACCTCAAATGGCTGTTAGAAAGAACTTTTGATATTTTCAGCAAAATCCAAAGTCAAAATCTTGTCCAAAACCGGAGAAATCCCCGCCAATTTGTTTCGCGATCGCGTGTCATTTACGTACTGCCGATGACTAAAATCGGCCAATATAATTTTTGTCCACGAAGAAACTCGGGATCGCAAGCGCACATCGATCTTTACGATCGCGCACACAGAAAATCGGGACTTTTCCGTGTACGTCATAGGGACCGAATTTTTAAGGACAAAACTCTTTTGGGGAGATGTCAGCGCCCGTGGCGACCAGGAAATGTACACAATGACTCTGATAGCTCGTTTTGCGAGAATCAACAGTAAATTACGGATTTCATTTTTGGAAATATCTTTTCCAACATTGGTGAGTTTAATTTATTGTATTTCTTGGATATTTTGGGGTTGTTTTTTGTAAATTAAATGCCGATTTTGAGTGAATGTTGGTGACTTTTTTGCAGTGGTGTTTTAAAAAGTTGAGGTGTATGACTGCCTACATTCTACACACGAAGTATAGGAATGTAGCTTATGAGTGTGTCGCCATGGTCGCGGGAGTTATCACTCAGAAAAGTGTTATTTCAGGGCATTTTCCAGTCCTGCTAACCCGTGCGCAATTAGATTGCTGAATGCTGGGTAAGAGCACATCAGCAAGCAATGGTCATATTGACCATTAGGATCATATACATGTGTGTATACTGGGTATTGGGGATACAATTTTTGTAATTTTGTTTGAAATGGAGGTTTTTGTGGGCAAACTGATACTTAAGTATCACTCTTTAGATTTTACGTTATAAGTTCGTTAAGATACAAAATGTAGAAAGTTATAAAAACTTACATTTACAGCCTTGTTTTTCGTACTTGTTACCCACACCTCCATACGGATGACGACTGCTCTCAATAATGTTGCGCACTAGTGAGGCCGCTCTACATGGTTACGCACCATAGATACGTACGCAGAATGTTACGCACACAAGCTATTCTACGAAGACCTGGAAGGGCCAAACTGACGACGTAAAAAAATCAAAAATATTACGTACGTACGTAGTAATTATTACGTACGTACGTAATATTTTTTATTTTTTTACGTCGTCAGTTTGGCCCTTCCAGGTCTTCTTCGGAGATCGACGAACCGATCGCGCCTGTACCACTACGAGCGCTGAGGGCTCCCTTCATCATAATCGTGAAAAATACAAACTGGATGCTGACGGGACAGTCTCGATAGCAGTTATCGACAAAAAGGACCCAAAATTTCAGGAAACCCTCTTCAAAGGTCACAAAACAACCTGGTAAGTTTTAATCATCTATTATTCAATATAATTCTTTGGATGTAAGTAAACTGCAATATATGATATTCAATTAAATATAGCCAAAAATGCACAGTGATGCAGTTTAGGTATGGGATGTGTGTTGGCTGCGTTACTACACAGTCGGCAATGGCGTGTACCTATGAGTGGCGGCGACCAGGAAATGTACACAATGACTCCGATAGCTCGTTTCACGAGAATCAACAGTAAATTACGGATTTGATTTTTGGAAATATCTTTTCCAACATCGGTGAGTTGAATTTATTGTATTTCTTGGATATTTAGTGGTTGGTTTTTGTAAATTAAATGCCGATTTTGAGTGAATGTTTGTGACTTTTGTGCAGTGGTGTTTTAAAAAGTTGAGGTGTATGACTGCCTACATTATACACACGAAGTATAGGAATGTAGCTATGAGTGGTCTCGATAGCACTCATAGCTACATTCCTATACTTCCTATACTTGTTGGAAAAGATATTTCCGCTGAGGGCTCCCTTCATCATAATCGTGGAAAATACAAACTGGATGCTGACGGGAGAGTCTCGATAGCAGTTATCAACAAAAAGGACCCAAAATTTCAGGAAACCCTCTTCAAAGGTCACAAAACAACCTGGGGTGCGCGGCCCGGTATTCGGTCATGTTCCAGAATTCGGTCACGCAGCTCTTTCAACAGCTGTGAAGAACTCATGAATAATTTTTGAGGCTCGAAACCTGTACATAACAGACACATGAACAAGGTACCTCTAATGTTGAAAGCAATTCAGGTCGGACGCCCTGGAAAAGATCTCCAAATACCCTCGAAACTGGTCAGTGTTTCCCAAGTTTCCGCACTTCCGGGTTCCGTTAGCGCGTGAGTTAACACGCATAGCCATATGTAGACGCCTATGGTGAAATAACTATGTGTGCAGGTGCAATGAATTTAGTATGTGTGTGAAGAGGAGCTTCCGGGTCTTCCTTCTATCGCAGCGAATTTGCAAATGGCGATCTCAGCGATGAGCAAGAGCATATATACCTCACCCCTGCCAGTGAGATGGCGCTCTTCCAGTATTCGGTCAGGCAACATTGAGTGCCTTGCGCCAACGCGCTTTGTGTGCAACTTGTCGCTTTGCGCTTCGCCGATGCGCTTTGCGCTTTGCTGACGCGCTTTGCTCTTTTTAGAAATACATTTTGTGCATTATTTCTGACCCTAGAGCTTCGATTTGTGGATTTTAATGGATAAAAATTCTCATACATTTAAGTATGAATATATAGAAGCCACAGAAAATGCCTACAAACGCAGAAATGTGACAAAAATGGTTATATAACTCTCCCGAGATGCAGTGCACTATCGCGTGACCGAATTGTGGGCGGCGCCGACCGAATACTGGGCGGAAAACTTCTCCTTCTTCTGTCGGCGATATTTTTTGGGGTAAGTTTCCATGTTTTAAATTATTTTGATAATTATTTAAAGGACAATTTTGCGGTTCTTTTGATGGTAGATTGTCAATTAAAAGAGATAGGTATTCATATCAGCGGCGATTTCTTTTTAAGTGACCGAATACCGGCGCGCGCACCCTGGTAAGTTTTAATCATCTATTATTCAATATAATTCTTTGGATGTAAGCACTCATAGGTACATTCCTATACTTCGTGTGTATAATGTAGGCAGTCATACACCTCATCTTTTTAAAACACCACTGCACAAAAGTCACCAATATTCACTCAAAATCGGCATTTAATTTTCAAAAACCGACCCCAAAATATCCAAGAAATACAATAAATTCAACTCACCAATGTTGGAAAAGATATTTACAAAAATGAAATCCGCAATTTACTGTTGATTCTTGCGAAACGAGCTATCGGAGTCATTGTGTACATTTCCTGGTCGCCGCGGGCGCCGACATCTCCCCAAAAGAGTTTTGTCCTCAAAAATTCGGTCCCTATGGCGTACACGGAAAAGTTCCGATTTTCTGTGTGCGCGATCGTAAAGATCGATGTGCCCTTGCGATCCCGAGTTTCTTCGTGGACAAAAATTATATTGGCCGATTTTAGTCTAAGACATCGGCAGTTTGTAAACAACACGCGATCGCGAAACAAATCGGCGGGGATTTCTCCGGTTTTGGACAAGATTTTGACTTTGGATTTTGCTGTAAATATCAAAAGTTCTTCCTAACCACTCATAGCTACATTCCTATACTTCGTGTGTATAATTGTAGGCAGTCATACACCTCAACTTTTTAAAACACCACTGCACAAAAGTCACAAACATTCACTCAAAATCGGCATTTAATTTACAAAAACCGACAACAAAATATCCAAGAAATACAATAAATTCAACTCACCGATGTTGGAAAAGATATTTCCAAAAATCAAATCCGTAATTTACTGTTGATTCTCGCGAAACGAGCTATCGGAGTCAATGTGTACATTTCCTGGTCGCCGCGGGCGCTGACATCTCCCCAAAAGCGTTTTGTCCTTAAAAATTCGGTCCCTGTGGCATACACGGAAAAGTACCGATTTTCTGTGTGCGCGATCGTAAAGATCGATGTGCGCTTGCGATCCCGAGTTTCTTCGTGGACAAAAATTTTATTGGCCGATTTTAGTCTAGGACATCGGCAGTATGTAAACAACACGCGATCGCGAAACAAATCGGCGGGGATTTCTCCGGTTTTGGACAAGATTTTGACTTTTGATTTTGCTGAAAATATCAAAAGTTCTTCCTAACCACTCCCGGGTACATTTCTGTAAAATAGTTGGTATTTTCTGTCGCATGTACTAAAGGTATGGGGGGGAAAATAAGATAAATATTTTAAATACTTGCTTTCAAATTCAGCCCTTAAAAATCTCACTCCTACCTCAAATGGCCGTTAGGAAGAACTTTTGATATTTACAGCAAAATCCAAAGTCAAAATCTTGTCCAAAACCGGAGAAATCCCCGCCGATTTGTTTCGCGATCGCGTGTTGTTTACAAACTGCCGATGTCTTAGACTAAAATCGGCCAATATAATTTTTGTCCACGAAGAAACTCGGGATCGCAAGGGCACATCGATCTTTACGATCGCGCACACAGAAAATCGGAACTTTTCCGTGTACGCCATAGGGACCGAATTTTTGAGGACAAAACTCTTTTGGGGAGATGTCAGCGCCCGCGGCGACCAGGAAATGTACACAATGACTCCGATAGCTCGTTTCGCGAGAATCAACAGTAAATTGCGGATTTCATTTTTGTAAATATCTTTTCCAACATTGGTGAGTTGAATTTATTGTATTTCTTGGATATTTTGGGGTCGGTTTTTGAAAATTAAATGCCGATTTTGAGTGAATATTGGTGACTTTTGTGCAGTGGTGTTTTAAAAAGATGAGGTGTATGACTGCCTACATTATACACACGAAGTATAGGAATGTACCTATGAGTGTTCCTAACGGCCATTTGAGGTAGGAGTGAGATTTTTAAGGCCTGAATTAGAAAGCAAGTATTTAAAATATTTATCTTATTTTTCCCCCCATACCTTTACTACACGCGACAGAAAATACGAACTATTTTTGCATATTGTATTCGTAGTGGTCAATATGACCACTATTCGTGGTGTGTTCCTAACGGCCATTTGAGGTAGGAGTGAGATTTTTAAGGGCTGAATTTGAAAGCAAGTATTTAAAATATTTATCTTATTTTCCCCCCATACCTTTAGTACATGCGACAGAAAATACCAACTATTTTACAGAAATGTACCCGGGAGTGGATGTAAGTAAACTGCAATATATGACATTCAATTAAATATAGCCAAAAACGCACAGTGATGCAGTTTAGGGGCCTGCGTTGGAGAGAGAAAGACGTTCCCTCAACATTGTGGGATCTGTCAATTTTTTCTACCCCAAAACACTATCTTTTTGGGGGATAATTTTGTTTTAATTTAACGGAGCAAAATTATTTTGAAGTACTGAAAAAACACCAGGATCGATTTTTGTTGGAAAAGAGCAAAGGATTGGAAGGATTTTTACCGATATATTTTCCTCACCCAAGCGACGGAAATCACATTCTAAGCCGGGCAACATCGAGGCGGCATGGAAGCTTAATTATCCCCGAGCCGGACGGCCGGGCGCATGGGTGAAGTAGTACTGTGATGTGTGTGGCAACCCGTATGCTGTATCATTGCGCACTTGATAGTTATCTGTACGCGCGCTAATGCACATGGATACATATTTATGACCATGGTTGTAAATAAGTCCAGCTTCTGCTTCATGACTGATTTATATAACATGTACCTTGATATCTAATATGGCTTAAATTCGTATTTTTCCTTGATAATATACCAGATGTCTGATGATACTCGATAAATTTTTTGACTTGTTGTCTGAATATTTTTCGCATGTTAATTCTATCAATTTATTGATAGATTTTATATCATTTATATTACTGATAAATGCAATTATTGTCACATTATGATACATATACATGTACTATTATAGACGCCTGGGCCTTCAATAAATATTACTGATAGATTTTGGACAATATTTGACCCGTTTATTCTACAGATCGAGCCAATGCCTGTTCTACTGATACTATAGCCTCATTCACTGTACCCACTCTAACCATTGGATACTTCCTCACAAATGCAATATGACAATTTGGTATTGGATTGTATTTTTACTATTACAGGCAGGTGACTGTCACCCTAACCCAGGTCCCAGTGCCTGCCAGCACAGTAGTGATATGGATGTCTCTTCACTGAAATTTCCATGTCATGTGTGCAAAGTTGCTTGTTTGTGGGGTGAGAGGGCAGTTTGCTGTGATGGATGTGATGAATGGTATCATGTTGATTGTATGGGAATGAATACAGTGTGTTATGATGCATTGGTTCAACATGATTCGCTATCATGGACATGCTGCTTGTGTGGCTTACCAAATTTCGCATCCAGCTTTTTTACAGATTCTACCTCAAGCAGATCGGCCCCTAATAACAGTGACTCTATTAATCCTGATTCTACTAACTTATCATGTACAAATGATGGCAAAAAACTGTCTAATACACCGTTTGCAACTTCCTCACCACGTGCGGATACTGCAGGAAAAAGGGCCAACTCAAAAAGTCAGAAGTGTCTGACTACTGGTAGGGAATATAAACCACTAAAGGTTTTAGTGGTGAACTTCCAGAGTATCAGAAACAAGGTGGCAGAGTTGCATATGTGTTTAGAGTTTGATAATCCCGATATATTATTGGGAACTGAAACATGGCTACATAAATCTGTCAGTAGTAGTGAGATATTTCCAGGCAACTACATTGTTTATCGTAATGATAGAGATCCAAACAGTAAGGGCCAGGCTTATGGCGGAGTGTTGATTGCCGTTAAAAACAACATCACCTGTGCCCAAAGGTATGACCTAGGGTCAGAAAACGAAAGTGTATGGATTGAGATTGAAATACATGGAGCCAAGCCAGTCCTGGTAGGAAGTTTTTACAGACCCCCCAACACGGATAAGGAATATTTAGCTACTCTTAAGAACTCAATAGATAAGATTAACGTAGATCAGTATAGTAATATCTGGCTGGGTGGTGATTTTAACCTAGGTGACATCATATGGGATTCACAAACTGTTAAGGCAGGATCACAGAAGACCACAATGTGTAGGGACCTTATTGATATAATTAATGATTGTGGTCTCGAGCAGATTGTTACAGAACCAACTCGAGGGGATAATATCCTTGATTTATTTTTCATCAAGAATCCTTCTCTAGTCATTAGATCCTCCATTGTACCAGGACTCAGTGATCATGATGGCATCCCTATGATACTCACAAACACCAAGCCCTTGCTTAGTAGACACAAACCCAGGAAAGTCTTTCAGTATAACAAGGCAGATATAGAAAAGTTGAAGGAGGTTGTGGGTAATATAAGTAAAGACATTCTGGCCCATCAGGTACAGGGGGAAACAGGTTCAGTTGAAGAAGTGTGGAATACCTTCAAAGAGAAATTACACAAAGCTGTTGATGAGACTGTCCCGTCCAAGACGGTGGGCAAAAAGAACTTCGCCCCTTGGATAAACCAGTCCATCAAGAGATTACATAAACGTAAACAAAGGGCCTACAACAAGGCAAACAAAACAGGGAAGCCAGATGACTGGGAAATGTATAAGAAGCTTAGAAAAGAAATCAAAAGCAAAACAAGAAAAACACATAGGAAATATGTACAGGGTAAATGTATGGAGTCAGCCAAGCAATTCTGGTCATTCATTAAATCACTAAGAAAAGACTCGATGGGGATCCCTGCTCTAAAAGACAAAGTCACTGGCGAGCTGATAACTGATAGTAAACAAAAAGCAAATTTGTTAAATAGACAATATCAAGAACAATTCACAAAGGAAAGAATTCAAGATGTACTAAGACCCCAAGAATCTGGCATAGTCCATATGCCTGATATTGAGATTAATGTAGCAGGAGTTATTAAATTGCTGAAAGATCTTAATCCCCACAAAGCTACAGGTCCTGATGAAATATCCCCTTGGGTCCTATGGCAAACAGCGGAGGAAGTAGCCCCTGCACTAACAAGCATATTTCAATTATCTCTCTCAACAGGCGAAATTCCAGAGGACTGGCGTCGAGCAAATATTACCCCAATATTCAAGAAAGGGGATAAAGCAGATCCCTCTAACTACAGATCAATAAACCTCACCTCAGTTTGCAGTAAAGTAATGGAACACATTATCCATACTAACATTATGTTTCACCTAGACAGTCATGGAATCCTGAACGAGCACCAGCACGGCTTCAGGAAGAACCACTCTTGTGAATCCCAGCTTATATCTGCCATACATGATATAGCAGAGAAAGTGGACCACAAGAAACAGATTGATCTGATTGTAATGGATTTCCAGAAAGCGTTCGACAAGGTGCCCCACCAGAGGCTACTTTCAAAACTATTGTCTTATGGTATTTCAGGAAAAACCCATAAATGGATAACAGAATTCTTGACAAACCGCAAACAAAGGGTTGTTGTTGAAGGGGAGCAATCAGAATGGGTGACAGTGGAATCGGGCGTTCCCCAGGGTACAGTTACCGGACCTTTGTACTTTATTATATTTATTAATGACTTGCCTAACGGATTGAAGTCCACCTGCCGCTTATTTGCTGATGACTGCATTATCTATGACCAAGTGTCTAACATGGTAGATGCACAGAAGGTGCAAACAGACCTGGACAGACTAGCAGAATGGCAGGCAAGATGGCAGATGGATTTCAATACCAAGAAATGTCATGTATTACACATAACTCACTCCAGAAATCCAGTGAAATACCAATACACACTTAATAACTCCCCACTTCCAGAGTCAAAATCCCATACATATCTAGGAGTCGACATCTCTAACGACTTGACCTGGAATGTACATGTTGATAAAATATGTGCAAAGGCTAACAGATCTCTTGGTTTTATACGCAGGAACCTCTTTGATTGTGCCCAAAAGATTAAAGATATGGCCTACAAGACGCTGGTAAGGCCGACCCTAGACTATTGTTCAACTGTCTGGGATCCTCATACTCAAATACTAATAAATAGAATTGAAGCCATACAAAATAGAGCAGCTCGATTTGTCACAGGTGACTACTCCAAGTATAGCAGCGTCACTGCCATGAAGCAGAAGCTGGACTGGGAAATGCTGCAAACGCGCCGAAAAGTGAACCGCGTAACAACATTTCGCGAGGCACTTGCGGGTCGCCTATCCATCCCAGTACGAAAAGTCCTGCGTCCGGTTCGAAGGTCTCTCCGGAAATCATCTTCATCAAGCTTCATCCCAATCTTCGCCAACAAAAACTGTTATAAATACTCATTTGTACCGAGAACCATCCCAGACTGGAATTCCCTCACAACCGCAACCATTGAAATCAACACCACAGAAACCTTCAAAAGAACAGTACTTCAAATCTTGACAAAACAAAACAAAAACTAAAGCACACCTTCTCTCTCCACGCCACCTACATCAGCGCACACCCTGCCCGGTTGGCTCCTACCTTGGGGCGTTGGGCAGTACACCACAAGAAGAAGAAGAATGTGTGTTGGCTGCGTTACTACACAGTCGGCAATGGCGTGTACCTATGAGTGGCTATGTCATGTGTGTGTGGGGGGGGGGGGGGGGGGGCGGGTGTTACAAATAAAATCCCAGCCAATTTTCTCATACATGGGACTACAACAATCAAACTTGTCCACAACTTCTGTCACTAAATTTTAGTTTCATTCGGTGTAACTAATGTCTGACATGTTACACTTCTCCTGAAATAAAAATACAACATTAGCTTACCATCTCCCGTAAGTTGCTTCAGTAATGCGTCTTCCATTTTGCTAAAAAGTAGATTACAAGAGCTCGAACTCCTGTCCGTCCTGTCCGTGATTCGTGAAGTTAGACGCCACGTAACAAATCAGCACAATTAGCTAGCAGACTAACTATGATCATAATCATACCGTACATGTACCTGTACGTATCACTGACCTCTTGTATCGTCCGTATGTGTCTCTATGATAATCAGTGAGTGACCTTTATGGTCTCGGTGATTAGACAAAATAAGAAAAACTATTTAAAAAGATAACTGGGGCTAAATTCATTGATCGAATTCATTCACAGTGACGTTGCATTAAATTTGGAAAGAATTTTCGCAAAACAAGAGAAGCCTTTAGATCTATACCCCAAACCCGACACTCATAAATCAATGTTTACATCACTTGGGTATCGAATAATAGGCCAAACTTCATTTAGATCTGAGGTCTAATCCGGAGTCTAATTGTAATACAGCACAGATACTTAACCAACGAGACCAAAAAAAAAAAAAAAAAAATCCACACTTACACTTACCAAAATTCTTTTTCAGGATATTTTATTTTAATTTATTTGTTATATATACCATTTGTTTGTTTGTTTTATTTCCATATAAAACAATGTTTAAATATACATATACAATTACATATATATACAAAGCATAAAATATATTACAAAGATATATGGCTTGTAGCCCATTATCAGCAGAAACTATAATTGTTGCTGCTGTTCTTCCATGGGGCCAGCGTACAATATAAGTTACTAATAGAAGAAACAAAAAGTGATACAAAAAATTAAAATGTTTTCATGAAACTCCTCAGTATTTAAGTAAGGAGAGTTTCAAATTAAACTTAGTTATAAATCAACGACCGAGAAATAGTTTCAGGAATTCATACATCATTGTAATAAACTATTACGTTGCTCTGTATTGGCCTATAACACAACATAATAGTTGTCATTGTTATGTTCTTGGTATTAAAGTTTTTAACTGAACAACTTGTAGAGAGGTGTTGTTAGGTATCATTCACCAGTTTTTATTATTATATCATCTTTCTGTGACTGTGAATAAAACCAATGAATTAATCAATCAATCAATCAATCAATATGTCAATCAATAAATAAATTAGTTAATCAATCAATCATGGAACATTTAAGCCTATAAATTTGATGTAAAACAAGGGGAAGAATATCCTTTGCACTGGAAGTATTAGGAAGTAACTCAGTGTTACTAATAAATATAATTGCATTAAAAAAAATGGGTCCGTTGATTAAGAAATTGGTAAATAATTTGCACATAAGTCACTATTTTTTAATTCTTTTTTTTTTGGGGGGGTGCTGAAAAAAATAACCCTGAAAATTAAGATTCAATGCATTCGGGTTGTATTATCTTCCATTGCTAAGATTATTTTTTACAGTGCAATTAACGATATTGTCTCAATATCAATAATTGACCAAAAAAATATTTAGAATTCTGCCCAAACATTACAAAAATCAGACGACCATAATGTAATCACTGTAATGTTAAAAACAATAGATGGCGCTAGACCAATTCTTTGATAAAACCATCGCTTCGTACTGTGTAGTGTAGTAATATGGCACACTTTGCCTCACTGTAATGTTCCAAACAAGAGATGGCGCTATACAAACTTACTGTGCAAATCAATATGAATACCAGCCAGTCTGACAAGTCTTGCGAGAAAATATACTCTGGATACGCATGTACACTATTATGTGTAGAAATGAGATTAAGAGGATACATTTCTGAAGAAAGAAAAGCCGCTTTATAAGAGTTTTTATGATTTGTACATGTAAGAACAACAAAAATCAAATAATGTGTCACTAACGCTGAGCCGACTTTCCTAGTACGGTATTTATAATCTCATGACTGACGAACCACAACGGACCGACACTTAAATATTTGACCCCAGGCCCTCTACATACAAATGCATACTCATTCCTCTTTTTAAAGTCTGATTGGTTTAAAACTTATTAATTATTTGAGAACAATTCTACAATTTGAAATATTGTGCTTCATTCACCAGGAAAATATATTTTTTCCTCTATTTGATATAGTTTGTATTTTATGTAAAGTATTAGCTTTAATCACATTTAATTAAACATGAATTTATTGTCATTGTCTTAGGTCAAGAAATATGTATTTAATGCAATATTTACTTATTAAAACTATTAACATGATGACAATTCCTGATGTTAAACTATGTCTAAGAAAATGAAATATTCATCTTACAATGTTTATGATACCTTGCTAAGCAATATATGAAAATGTGTTGCTTTTTTATGTTAGGTATTGCAAATGAAGTACTTAACATCAGTTACAATTATATTTTTTTCCGTTCCCTTTTTTCTGCTGTTTATGTTAAGAAAGCTACCAAATATAATTAATGATTAGTGAGAAAGTATTATGAGAATTCCAATTTTGTATAATTTTTGCATAATTCAAAATATTTAGTCAAGACTTGTTTCTGTTTTTTTTTCCTAAATCAATTTGGCAATTTTTTTTTTAAATCCTTCAAAAGTCGGCTTGCTTATGATTGTTGAAGACTTGCAAGTTTTCTTTTCTTC
This sequence comes from Heliocidaris erythrogramma, assembly GCA_025617745.1. Taxonomy (NCBI): domain Eukaryota; kingdom Metazoa; phylum Echinodermata; class Echinoidea; order Camarodonta; family Echinometridae; genus Heliocidaris; species Heliocidaris erythrogramma. The sequence continues at coordinate 15,671,453 of CM046853.1, read as the reverse complement.
TCAGTGTTTTTTAATTTTTAATTTGTATGTTTTAATGTCTTTCATATGCTGCATATAATGTATATCTTATAGCTGGGTTTAAAGTCGCACTTCCTTTGCCATAGTGCTAATAAATACATGTACTCCCTGTAACGTTAAGAACGATAGATGGCGCTAGACCAACTTTTCGATTAAACTACCACTTCATACTGTTCAGTGTAGTAATATGTCTCACTGTAATGTTCTAAACAAGAGATGGCGCTAGACATAAGAAGAGAGCTATTGTGGCACGCCCGGTATAAAAAAATGTTTATTTTACATCGAAAACGGAAAAAAAGAAGTAAAATTAAAGGAAATGGTATAGCACTCATAATGGTCTTTGGCATTCTGTTAGTCTAATTTGCAAATATGTTATAATATTGTGGATTCATAATTCAGTATTGCTTTTGCGCATATTTGACATCACAACTAATTTCCAAATATTTTTGCCCCTCATGAATGTATGAAAGCTAAGGTTAGCCTGTAGCTGAGTATCAGAATGCACCTATAAGCAACTTGCAATAAAGCTTTCACTCATGAAGGTCAAGGAATGAGGATATCATTGCTCATTTATATTGTAGAAACAAATGGCGAGTTGCTTGTAGGGCCGTTATAATCAGAGATACATGACTGATTATACTAATTGGTCTCTAAATATCTTCTTTTAATTTGTTTGATATCAAATGATTGAAGATTACGCATTATATTCTCAAATCTAAAACATTTTTATCACATTGTCGGATGTTGTCTTTTGTACGTGCTCTTTGCGCTTATTTCATTGATTGTAATCTGTTTCATCAAAGTCCAGGTCGTTGCATTTTTTGTAAAAGGCCGGATCTTTTCCCTTTGTCTTATTTCATACAAAAATAAAAGCAGGCTCAGAACTTAAGACCGAGAGAAAGAGAGAGGAAGAGAGAGGGGGATGGGAGCAAGCATAAATTGTTATTGCTGAAAAATACTTTTACCATAAGAGTTATAGCCATTGGTGGAGATAGATGGTCATGCCTAGGTACGAGTGGTATGGCGCCATCTAGTGTTATAAACATTATAGTGACGAACCATTGTGCATGCTCCCTGTGCAGAATAAGAGAAGACGGCGATCAATTGGGGTAACCTCGCTAGTCATAATGACCGGTATTCTTAAGGACCGCTATCCATAACGCGTGAATGAATAGCGGTCCTATATAAATAGCGGTCCTCATGAATTGCGAGCAAACCATAGGCAAATTACCTCGCTAGTCATAAGGACCGGTAGTCATAATGACCACTATTCATGAGGACGCTAGGCATGATTTGTGACTAAATGAATAGCGGCCCTTTATAAATAGCGAGCAGACCGTGGTCAATCAGGCTCCCTTGAAAAAAAATATTTATCTTTAAAAAGGCCTCGAAGACCGGGTCAAACTGTTAATTATAGTATTTTTTAAAAATCCCAATTATTTCTGAAACAGCTTTAAAAATTAGTTAGTCTTTAAGGATTCATGACTTGCAACAGTGTTTTGTTTTTTTCAAGTGGGCTATAAATTAAACCTATATCCGTGCATGTTTGATTTGTGCAATGTGCATATGAAAATGCTGTATTTCATTATTAGCTTTTAAACACTTTTTGCCCATTTTGTCTTAAACGCCTTTTGCATTACAAAAGTGTATTACAGAATCCCAACATGATTTTTATGGGTTAAACAATGAAAGTCCTGAGTACAAAGTTTTTTTCAAAAAGTAGTAGGATTGAGCATGGTTCTCAGTGTTCTAAACTAGAAGAAAGATACTTTATCGCAAAAAAATTATTTCAGATTGGTAGGAAACCTAGAAAGTCAAACTCTGCATATAAGTTTGCTAGGATTATACATTATATTTCTTTGTGAATTCGATCCTCCTCCCCCAATCAAAACGTCAATGGCTGGACTATCAAAATGTGGTCTAGCGCCATCTATTGTTTAGAACATTACATTCAGGGCCTTTACCCATAAGCATAGTGTATAATTTTGCTCGAATAAAAAAGAATGGTTTAGCGCCATCTCTTGTCTCTAACATTACATTGATCCTTGGATTTGTGAACAAGAATTATGATAACGATACTACTACTACTACGACTACTACTACTAATAATATAGGCCGATTAGTAATATTAGTAATGATAATGATGATGATAATAATAATAATGATAATAATAGTAATAATGATAGTAATAATAATAGTAATAATAATAGTAATAATAATAATAATAATTATTATTATTATTTTTCATAACTATCAAAATGTACTATAGCGCCAGCTTTTGTTCATAACATTATATTGCGACCTTTTACCTATTTGCACAGTGTAAAATGTTCTCGAATCAAAAGAATGGTTTAGCGCCATCTTGTGTCTAAAACATTACAGTGAGTCCATTCAGTTGTCTCGCTGATCTCAACGGAAAGTTTTGTTTTTTTCCGGAGAGATCAGTGAGTTGTCTGTTACTGAATTGCAAATTGTGAAGTATTGCTCTATCAAACATAACATTTATAATAGATAGATACCTTGTAGCCTATTATTTTCATGTTGATTAGAAATCTAGAATGTCAAACGAAATATACAGTATAATATGTTATATCTATAAATCATTGTATATTAAGTATGCTAACCAATATAACAGTGAAACAATACTCTTTACAAAACATTATATCTAGATCTTCATTATTTTGTTGTATTAAGTCTATTTTATTCTTCAATGCAGATTCGTCTTCACACATATTAATATTGACTCAAAATTATTCTCCATAAATCATATGAAATTGATTACTTTACAACAAACACTTCGAACAGATTATTTTATCATTTTGATTTCTTTGACATAAATCACAATTTTCATGATTGAAATTAGTAAATGACATGAATCATGTATAATATAAATAGATACCTTTCATATTGATGAGAAATCTAGAATGTCAAACTAAATATACAGTATAATTTGTTATATCTATAAATCATTGTATATGCTAACCAATATTCTAGCAATCAATAACAGTGAAACAATACTCTTTACAAAACATTATGTCTAGATCTTCATTTTTTTCAATTAAGTCTCTTTTATTCTTCAATGCAGATTCGTCTTCACACATATTAATATTGACTCAAAATTATTTTACATAAATCATATGATATTGATTACTTTACAACAAACACTTCGAACTGATTATTTTATCATTTTGATTGGTTGACATAAATCACAGCTTTCATGATTGAAATCAGTAAATAACATGAATCATGATTTCCATAATAAATACTGCATATGATTCGAGTTTAACATCAGTTACTCTTTTTTCTTTATCATTCTATTTCTAATAATACAAGCAGAATTGAAGCGACGAGTCTTTCCTTTAATCAAGATGTGCCGCCTTTCAAATCTCCCGGTCCTCTTCTAAAATATTTCCATTACTTATACACTTATACATATACCTCTCGTTCTTTTACTCGCCTGCCACCTCCCCCCCCCCCCCCCCCGCGCACACCCACACCTCCACCCATATAATATGTACACAATGTGGACAGCAAGAAAAAAAAATCATATATGGGTTGGAATTTCTAACCTATTGTCTCATAATGTTTGCTAAACTCAACCTCTATCTTGTTTTTCATAGAGCTTTCCTTTAAATTGGCAATAAGAAGAAGAAGAAGAATGATTTTTAAAACAATTTCAAAAGTCTAGCCTATGGTTGGCACTATCTGGCTCTCCCTACTACCATGTTAAATATTGTATAGCGCCATCTTGTGTTTAGAACATTATATTGAGGCGGTTTACCGGTCGGCACAGTGTAAAATTATGGTAGAATCTAAAGAGTGGTCTAGCGCCATCTATTGTCTAAACAGAGTAAATCTATGTGATTGTTTCATATTGAATTGCAAAGTGTTAAGCGTTGCTCTGTTATCAAATGTATAATATGCCTTTTATGGCTTAGAGAGAAAGATCAAAAGATCAAAAAAAATAATGAATAGAAAGGGTTGACAAAATGGATCCGATGTGAATACCGTGGATCACTCACAGCTACATTCCTATACTTCATGTGTAGAATATAGGCAGTCATACACCTCAACTTTTTAAAACACCACTGCACAAAAGTCACCAACATTCACTCAAAATAGGCATTTAATTTCCAAAAACTGACCCCAGTATATCCAAGAAATACAATAAATTCAACTCACCGATGTTGGAAAAGATCATTCCAAAAATGAAATCCGTAATTTACTGTCGATTCTCGCGAAACGAGCTATCGGAGTCATTGTGTACATTTCCTGGTCGCCGATTTGATTTTGACTTTGGATTTTGCTGGAAATATCAAAAGTTCTTCCTAACGGCCATTTGAGGTAGGAGTGATATTTGTAAGGCCTGAATTTGAAAGCAAGTATTTAAAATATTTATCTTATTTTGCCCCATACCTTTAGTACATGCGACAGAAAATACCAACTATTTTTGCACGCAAATATCGTAGTGGTCAATATGACCGCTACTATTTGTGGTGTGCCTTGGATAAAAATATATGGGTGAAATTAAGAACAACAAAGGAAAATATAAATGCTAAGACAATGATAAAATATGGTCAATAAAAAGGCACAAATAGTCATCAGTTTTATCGATATGACCTTTAAGTCAAGAAAGTGATAACTTAATTAAATCAATCGATGAAAAGTGCAACATTTATAGGATCAACCCACAACCCACAACTATGTCATCCCCCCCCCCCCCCGCGATGAACTTTTATTGAAGTTTCTGTGAACGATAATGTTAATCTTTCCTCAACACCGCTTAAGTGACAAGAATTGAAGTCCATTCTAGTACATTAATTCTCAGACGACAGGTATGTTTACGCCTGTTTTCCACGGACATCACTTCCTTCTTTCTCTTTGTCACATTTGAAAAAGCAGGATCTTAAATTCTTCTATAGTTCAAGTGGAATTCAGAAGATACTTTTAAAAAGTACCACCTATGTGTCAATGATGATGGCTCAGTGCTTTCTTAGATTTAGATTTTCCGGGACACCCCTTATTGAGGAAACAAAATTAATTATGATTGCATCGTCTGTTGGATTTCCGTATTTATTGAAAAGGTATATCTGTCTGTCGGCGTGTATCGCATGAGAGCGCACGAGAGCGGACATGTTAAACGCCCAAATTCAGTGTCTCGTCCCAAATTATGCTAAATTGAGAAAAATTATACTAGATCCATTTGAAGCGTAACTCAGGCGCCTGGGAACGATTTTCAGTCAAAAATTCTCTGACAAGCAAAAAAAAAAAAAAGTGTCCTCAGCATTTTAGTCTCTCCTTTTCAGTCCAAAATTCTCTGAAAAGCCTTAGTTTCTTAGATCAGCCTTAGATATCTGTTCTTAAAAGCAAATTCTCTATTTAAAGTCAGAAATTCAGAATTATGCTAGATCCTAGTAAAATTATGCCAGGAATAATGCTAGATTCCAAGAGGGTCAAAATTATGCTAAAAAGCATAATTATGCTAGATGTGGCAACCTTGCTCAAATTATCAATTCCCGGAACGCATTCGGCTCTCGACTGGGTAGCTTCTATTTCCCAAATGAATTCCTTCAACCATGTTTAACTATGTCATCATGATTGAGCGAGCCATTGTGTAGAGAGCAAATTGGAAATTTCATCATAAATGTGGCAAGGTGCACATTATGCTAATAATAATTTTAAAGCGTTGGTCACAACCGAACGTACGTGTGGTCTTCTCTTTTTTTTAAATTTGATTTTTGATTTGATTTATTTTCTTCTGCAATCATATCAGTACAACATTTTTTTCGGTAACATTAATATAAAATAAAATACAAAAGTACTTTTTGACAATGAATCATAAATGATCAAGTTATGTAACAATCATTTTTCAAAAACAAACATGAAATGATAAATTGTCAGATTATTGTAATTCATCGAATATAAAATCATTAGCGGAATGATTGCCATTGTAAGCAATTTGCTTGAGAATATGGCAGCCCCAAACAAATATGAAATAGCTAAAACGTGTTTAATAAGCAGAATTGATGAATAATTGAAATCCTAAGTCAAAATCATAATGGTGTGAATAGTGTTATTTAAAGAACAGTTTTAAAATGAAAGAGGGAGCATGTCATTTAGATACTTAAATATAAATAGTAAACTTTGTAGTGAATTGATGTCGAATACTGTTGGTTTTCAGTTGGTAAAATATTGTTCTATGTGTGAGATAAATATGGTGAACCTCAACCAGTACATATGCGAAGGGCTTTCTTTTGTAAATATAGTTGATTTTTGTTTTGTTACTGATGGCCCATAAAACTTCTGTAAAAGTTTTCTTTTCTCTTTTATCTCTCTCCTTTTTTTGACCTTTGATATGAAGAGGGGGGGGGGGGGGGGCTGCTCAGTTTATGAACCCTATTTCATTTTTGGAATTATGAACCCTATTTCATTTTCGGAATTACGAACCCTATTTCATTTTCGGAAATACGAACCTTCGGAATTATGAACCCTCTTTCATTTGCGGAAAAACGGACCTTCGGAATTACGGATCTTCGGAATATCGAACCTATCGGAATTATGAACTGTCGGCAATACGAACCTTTGGAAAAACGACATGTAACGAAATAGTAGAAGTAGTAGAGTAGTAGATTAAATACAATTATGTGCAATATAAGTAACAGCTGGATAACCTATTCAGCGGTGCCATGGCACGACACTATACTGATTTTCTATGGGTCCCGGAAGCATAAAAACAAATCAATTGTAGAAATATCAAACATAATCATCGAATGAAAAAATCATCAAATTGCTGTTAAAACCTAAAAATTTAAGGGCGTTTTCTCAAAAATTCCTGCTCGGTCGCGATGCGACCTCATACAAGGGTTATGTTTAGCATCATATTTTTGAAGCCAACTTCGCATAATTCTCAAAAATGCAATCCAATAGCAAATGTGGCCATTTTTTTTTTTTTTTTTTTTTTTTGGGGGGGGGGGGGGGGCAGCCCGCTCGCTACGCTCAGTCGCAGTATACACTTACATTAATACCACTGATATGAATGAGTATTGACACTACAAAATCTTATCATAATCAAAATCTTCGGAAATTTACAAATCATGCAGGAAGAGATTAAAAAAGGAAAGTCCACTGCCCTACCACCCCTGCTAAAATACATATATCCCAGTTGCTCGGATCCCCCCCCCCCCCCCCCCCCCCCCACGGAAACGTCCATTTTCGCCACCTTACCGACAATGTGAATAATCAGTATCAGACTAATATTTTTATTCTCGAATTTTCTACTTCCAAATTTGCACTTATATAGAACCTTTGTATTCCATACATATTTGATTAATATACTATTTGTGCAGTTTCACTCTAAAACGGTACATTGTGATTGAGTGTTTCAATAATTTATTGATAAACCGTGCTCATTTGAATTCGCATCCAGTGAATGAAAGTGTCATGAGCATAATCTTTGATGTATACTTAATCAAACGGGTAAGCATAAAATTCTCTTATTTATATATCTTCATCCATTCGAATGATTACAATCATAATTATATACATGCATATATTACCAAAATTACATTAAAGATCACATTGCAAGGAAATTCCATCACAATAAATATTGGCTTAATACTTATTATTGCATAGATGGCATAAATTATACAAAGTTATCCAAATTCATTTGAATTAATGATTATTATCAATTATAAAACGGTAAAATACAGCCCCCGATATAGCAGCTGAAGAGCTCCTTGAACGCTGCTGAGATGTGTGACGACACACGAAGGACCAGTCCTGTCTTAGCAGACGATGTCCCATAACATCTTACACATTTTTCAGTGCCTGTTTTGTCATCTCCTCTTCACTTATTTCTCTTACTTGACTAGCGTCAGTCTTAATGTTAGTCTGTTGCCTCACTCTTAACTTCGTGTATGGTATTATTTTGATGAAAAATGCAGCGTTAAAAAAAATAAAGGAATCAGTCAATTGTAAACAAAATAAGACGCCATTGTATTTTCAGCTGCTTGCACCGGGGCATGTTCGGCGTTTCAAGAGGGAACGAATACAATCTGTGATATTATTCGGAGGGCTTTTCAATTTGAAAATGGGGTTTATTTCATTGATCACTGACCCTTCTCCTGTGTATTTACAATCAAACGGTTTTAGTTATCAGAATCAGTTTCACTTTCCCTTTTAGAATGGTGTGAAATAAGGTCATGTTAAATATACCATAATTTGATAAATAATTGCATTGCAATTACGTTCATTCATTATAGGACGTCGTCTGCTTAAGCAGGATCGATCCCTAGTGTGACGACATCAAAACATCGCTATATTTCTGGCGAATCCTCGGATATTCCAGATGCTTAGAAGAGCTTTTATTTATGTTGTTTTTATAATCATCAGATACGCAGTTGACATAAAACTTATACGATTGCCATCTGTAAGCTTCCCAGTTTCTAGTGATATATTAATTGCCATATTTGTGATTTTCTTGCAATGTGATCTTTAAAACCCTCATTACTGCAATCACTGAAGTGTTTCAAGACTACATTAGCAATGAGATGTATACTGTTTTTGTCTCATTGCGATAATTCTGATAAATTTGAGGCCACTTTCAATGGAGCATGTACTTAGTATTATTATTATCATTTCTTTGAGCATCTTACCCATTAGGCCGACGGGTCAAATTTCACAGGGGGGGGGGGGGGGGACTGACGTATCACTATCGGATTGCTTGAATATCAAATTTCCAGTTATTAGATTTGACTTTATTGTAGTAAAAATGTAATTCATAATTAAAACAAAGAAGATTAGCTATAAAAAGGACCCCCAAACCCCACTTCGCCACCCGAATATGAGGTGACGATTGCCCGAATATTGATAATTTCATAATTCTAGGGGGCTGCAGCCCCCTCAGCCCCGATTCGTACGCATATAATCTTAATTCTTTACATCTGTACATCAGAATGCATTTTAAATAATCATCTTTGATGATTTTGTGTTCATGAAGCAAGCAACTTGTTGCAATTTATAGCGGAATAGTGAATGTTATACAATATAACTTTAGGTATATAGTTTCACCTAACTTTTATTTTCAATTTAATTCAACGACACTTAATATTTGTCATTCCATGTTAAAACTTCTAAACAATGAAAATAATATTGGGTGTTTACAGCAAGTATGAATTATACGATAGTAAACTATTTCTAATAGCGTCATGCAGATTTCGGGCACTCTTATCTCCCACACATGACGAATCGTATTGGAGGCGCTCAAATGTGAGTTACAGTAAATATAATTTGTTTATACGGAATAACGAGACAAATTTCTTTAGTAACTTTCATGTACATTATCTTATTTTCATGTTATCAATCCAAATGCAAAATCAAGTCGATTCTGTTCTAGTCTATATCCCGACACTACAGCTATACAGCATCACACAATGTAAATGGCGATCAAAAAGCATATATCCATTATAAAGCTTTTCGCAAAGCAGCCATTCACTCAATTATAGCTACATGATCTAAGAGCATTTATTACTAAATATAACCCATTATACATTACACATCGATATTTCTTTTTTTTTTTAATGATAGTATTGAATGTACAACTCATACTTAATCGACAATCGATCCGCGGTCAACAGTTTGTACAAGACGAATTCTTACCTCCAACCCTTGACCCAACATCATACCTGACATGCCTGACCCCTAAGCTTTAACCTTTAACCTGATACCCAGTCGCAAACCTTACCCCAACCATATACCTTTGATGAAAATGAAGCCCGATGTCGCCTTAGCCATTAAACATCGGATAAACTTTAAAATACATTGTACATTCATATCGATCCCCTTGCCTTCCTTCTATATATGATTTTGGCTTTCCTATCAAGTTTGTGTGAATTTGCTCTTTAAGTCCGACCACACCTTCTTTGCGACAAATCTAAATCGTCCATTGGTCAGAATGAGTACAAAAAGCTTCCACCAGAAACTACTCAATGACATCAAATAGAGCAAGTTAGCGACGATTGCATGTAGAAGGTCTGATACTAGGAGTGGATGGGTCCAGATGAAGAGAGCACTGAAGATGACATAGAAGTAGGATGTGATGACGAGGAGGATGATGGTCTTGAAACCACGAAGACTCGGTCGTCTTCGAAGCCCTAACTGAGGATCACCGGAAGATGTTTCGTTGGATCTTGCATCTTGCGCAAACACTTTCCGTGAATGCGATATGGATACTGCTAGCAGACGGATGTTAAGTAGGGAAGTGATAATTGCTGGACATGCAATGCATGCCACTAAGATGCCAAGATCGGCGGATAATTTTGGCTGCTCGAATATCCCATCGCGACAGAAGAACAAGCCAGAATCAGTGTAAGGGAAATGAGGGATTGGCAAGAAAGTGGCGCAATTGAGAGATATGATTACACAGACAGATAAGGTGATTGCAAAGCGTTTAACGTTAACTAAGCTCGGATAACGCAAGGGATAGATGACTAGAAGATATTTATTGATTGTGATGAGGCATTGCAGCCATACAGACAGGTTGGCCCAATAGAAGCAAAAGAAGAGTAGGAGCAGGCATAATTCGGAAGAAGGTCTATAATGTTCGTTGAAAAAACTTGGTTCAGAGTAGAGCTGGAAAGTTGTACTTGCCAATCCACCAAGGATGTCCACAAATGCCATGACTCGAAGGAGAAAGATATCGACTTCTTCGATGTCCTGGATTTGTGGATGCTGCAAGACGACGACCAGAAAGGTGTTACACACGACGATTAAGATATCGAAAAAGATGATGATGATGGCAGCGATTACATTGATTACAAACAAGACGGCCGATTCGTGGTCGTGGTCGTGGTCGTGGTAATCGCTTGTAGCATTCGTAAAGTTACTTTCTTCCATTTTTGAGTAGTTCTCCACTTCAGCACAGGATATACCTTAAACAGCGTCCTCGGCCGTAAAAAAATATTATTTAACAATGAGAGATTGAAAATTGTGGTTCGGATATCGATCGGAATACTATTCTGCCCACTTCAACTACGAAACAATCTCATTGTTGGATCCCATCGAATGTCTTGAAATACAAATTTGAGTTTAGTTTATGGTACAAGTAGTTCACTACAGTTGAATAAGGCCTAACACTTTGATGTTGAGTAAAACTCGTCTGGGCACCCAACTGAAAGTTGACTCTGGAAGTTGTGTCGTTTTAATGTGGATCGACAGCAGCGCATTAAATTTTGTTCAAAATGATGTCAACGTATAGCGTGAGTTTATTGTTCATCCACTTCAGCTTTGCATTAACTTCATAATGAAATTTAAAAAACCTCGAAGCAAACAGGTGATAAAAATTCAATAAATGCTTATATAGATGCACAGTCACGGTGCAAAAATTTACAAGAAATACAGCAGACACTCGATCTAGACCATCGGGTAGACATATAAGCAAAACACGAATGCATTGATTTCACAGGCTATATTTTATGTCCACCTGAGCGCGGTGATTTAAATTCTGGCTTTTTAGTATACTCCATACTGACAGCTGAATAATTCTGACAGTTGAAACCCATTAAATTCGTAAATGATGCTTGCTAGTTATAAAACTATTCATGCACCAACCCTATCATTTCTTCTCGCTTTTTTAAAAATTCTTTATGGCCACTAAAGTGTAGGCTATTTCATTTATCACTTAGCAAATCACGAGGGGACGCATATAGAAATACGCGAAAACGTGCAATTGGGTTTAGAAATAAAGACACCGTACTGAAATTTATCAAAGACTAATAATTGCATAATGCTAACTTTCGAACATGGGTTCCATTATAAGTCGCTGGCCGGCTAAAACCAAAAACTGAAACAAAACAACCGAGGGAACTATATAGTACGTCAACATTTTTTAAAATTAGCAAATTCTTTAGTGAGTGTGTGTGGGGGAGCGTGTTGGGGGCATGTACACACACGCACACACACACACACACACCCTCACACACAGGTTTACATGGCTTTACTTCCGAGGACAAGTATTGTTCCTCTATTGTTCCTCGTCCTCGGACAGTCGACGGAATAAAGCACAAATTCATTGTTCGACGTTCGAGGACTATTGTCCGGCTTCCGAGGACCATTGTTCTCATGATTTTTTTTTGTTCTCTGTCCGAAAATGTCCTCGGACATACTGCTAAACAAACACACACCCTCACACACAAACACACACATATATATATATATATCAATGCCGTACGCAGCGGGGGGGGGGGGGGCGTTAGGGGGGCAACTTCAAGTTATGGGTTCCTTTGAAAGCGATCATCTTGCCCCCCCCCCAGGAAAAAAAGTCTGCGTACGGCCTTGATATATATATATATACATATATATATATATATATATATATGCATATTTGACTAACGGGTACATTAGGTCGACAGTTGACAATACAGTTTATTTCGTCATAATAGAGACCCCTACATTAGGTCGACAGTTGGTACATTAAGTCGACAGTTGGACAAAGAAAAAGAACAAAAACTGTCCTCCTAATGTACCCGATAGGTGTTTATATATATATATATATATATATATATATGTTCGGGCCCATACCCTTGGAGGCCGAGGGGTACGCCCCCTGACCCCGCCACCCGCCACCCCTACTCGGTCGCTTCGCTCAGAAAGGTCCACTTTTTCCAATGTTGAACCCCCCCCCCCCCCCCCCCCCGCAAAAATCCAAGTTACGGGCCTGTGCAAATTGTGACTTTGCTTTCATTTATTTATTTATGTTATTTATTTTTTAATTTTTAATTTTTATTTATTTTTTTTTTTTTTTGGGGGGGGGCAATGTAGTTAAAAGTCATACTGTAGCTATTCATTTGCGAGCGAGCAATTTTTTTTTTTTTTTTGGGGGGGGGGGGCTTCTTTCCATCTTGACTGAAAATGTTTGGATTGAGGTTTAATACTTTATAATTCATGCATTCAGGCAACTACCTATTTGTATGTTTGAAGATATTTTCAGATTTCAATTCATTATACATTCTTGGTGGTGTTAAAATTCGCATTGTTTGGCTTGGCATACGCCGCAATATAATTCGTTCTCACACTTATGACGTCTGGGCCAGCTTCAAAAACGTCTAACTTAACAGTGTTGTTTTGCAAGATCTTTTCAGTAAGTGATAGGCCTACCGCGTAGACGTTTTCCAACTGGGGGTCGGGAGAATAAAGTGTTTTAATTGTAAAAGAATAAATTAAAGATGCTAATTTTTTTTTAGAAAGGCCATAAAGAACATTTTCATTACAGTAGACAGAATCCCAGAAAGCAACAGTGACCTACAAACAGGGGCAACGGGCAGGGGCGTCGCTAGAACATTCTGAATGGGGGGGGGGGGGGAGGGTGACACCCAAATTTCCCGACAAAAATGCTGCACCCTAATATTCCCGCCCCTACAAACTACTAAAAGAAAATCATAGATGTAGAGATCTTGATCATACAGGCCCATTTTCGCAAGGAGAGGGCTGACGCCTGTTGCCCGAATATCAATTTTTGAATTTATAATTTTTTGCGAGCGAGCAAAGTTTAAAACATTTTGTATAGTTAAAATGTACTGAAGTTGCATAAAGAAGTTACATAAATAGAGAATAAAGAAGTTATCAAATAGGCCTACAGTGTATGTGGATATTCTGGCTCCTCGCTTCTTTGCGAGTGAGCAAAAAAAAAAAAAAAAAATGGCCAGCTTTCCATTCATTTTCTTTCCTTCCTCTCTGTTTTTGTTTTCCTTTCCTTTCCCTTTTTTTATCCTGTTCTTTCTTCTTCGATCTCCTTACTCTTTTCTCCTATTCCTTTTCCTTTTTCCTCTCCCGTTTTCCCCCTTCGTTTTTTTTTCGCCGACAGCAATTTGGAGTGGGGGTGTGGGGGTATGACACCCCGACACTACCCCCACCCCCTCGATCGATGCCCCTGGTAACGGGTCATGTGCCCCTCAATCGTATCTATAAATCGAAACAATAAGAGAGAGAGCTAGAATTAGAGAATTTTGGTTGGAGGGAGGGGCCACAGGGAGAAAATAAAACACAATCAGATGTGTTAACATTCAAGGCGCGAATGGGAATGCGATATCTGTAAAGAAAAAAAATGAATGAAATTAAAAAGAATGAATGAAAAGTGAATACATATGATCTCTATTGCTTCTTCTTCTTTCGTTATTTGACTATTGTGGCCAATGACTTTTTTCCTCCTTCTCGATCTCTTGCATAAGATGTGTGTGTGTGTGTGTGTGTGTGTGTGTGTGTGTAATTGGGTTTTTACAAACGTGTAAAGTTGGCTTTCTTCTCACGGGCAGACCCAGCAAAGCTCTTCATAAATAATGTCTACATGCCCCCAAATCAACAGGAAGCATTTGTTCGAAACTTCGAAAACCAACGAGCAAAGGGCGAAGAAGCGAGAAGGAAATCACCTAACACGAGGATCCCGACAACGGTGGCAGGAGCTGCTCCAGCAACCACAGGGGGAGCGACTCCGGCAGCCATAGCGGGAGCCACGGCGACAGTCACGGCGGCCATACCGAGTTTTACGGAGGGGGCCGCAGTGGCTGCTACTGGTGGAGAGGTGGTGGGAGATACAACTGGAGCTGCAGAGCAAAGTTTAATGGTATTGTGAATAACAACAAAATCATAATGAATAATAGCTGATTCCAGAGCAGTTTTTTTTTTTCTCGCATCTTGATTTAAGCGTAGAGATTGGAGAAAGCATGGTTTGAGAAAGTATGGTTGGAGAAAGTATCTCTATGAAGTTTCGTCACAAGTTATCATCCATGGATATGACAAGTGTTTGCTGAATTTTGTTTTGTCTATTGGATCCGGGATGCTCATAATGAAATTTTGAAATTTTGTCAGAAGTTATCATCATCCATGGTCATGGAAGTGACAAGTGTTTGTTGAATTTTGTTTCGTCTACTGGATCCGGGATGCTCATATGAAATTTTGAAATTTTGTCAGAAGTTAGCATCAACCATGGAAGTGACAAGTGTTTTGTTGAATTTTATTTTGTCTGTTGGATCCGGGATGCTCAAATCATTGTATATATTAACGTGAAATGATTAAGTGCTTTCTTTTTTTCTTTTCTTTCTTCTTCACGCAAATGATTTGCAATTAAGAAATTGGCGTTGATTTGTCCTTTAATCTGTTTAGCCATGCTGAGAGAAACAAAAAAATAATTGAACTGATGAATAAAATTGTGAACCTGAAAACGATAACGGATCGAGTTATAAAAATGGAGAATAGAAATGCCTCTCTAAATAATGAGGAAAATGTTCCTGAATGAAGAACGCTTAAATGTAGGGAGAGGTCGGTATTCTCTTTGTTCCCATAACTGATCTTATACAGGAATGCCTTACTAAAAAGATTTGGGAGGTCAAGGAGGTAAAAAGAAAACGTTTAAGTTACATTATAATCTATTGTATGTATATCTAAAGATTGTAGTCCTAATGAAATTCCACAGAATGGTTATCGGTGAAACTATGTAACTGAAAAGATACGCTCACTCATGTTTATAAGGGTTTTTGTCCGACACCATGCATGTGAATAGCATATACAAAGCACCGTTAGGGGCAGTCATTTTACTTGAAGTGACAAAAGACATTTTCCACGAGTTTCATGACTGTCAATGCCGTCAATCGATAAATATTTAAGAGGTTCACGTCTACGAAAAAATGTAAAGATGTACCTTTACAAAATAATGTTGAAAGGATGGGAGAAGGAGGATAGCTTTGAGGTATTCTTTTAAAACTTAGCCCTTTTGCCTGTGTGAGGCACAGAATGGTTATCCCGATTGAATTACGTAACTGAAAATATGTACCATTCACATTTATAAGGGGCCCTTGTCTGACACCCTGCAAATGAATAGCATTATACATAATATCGTCAGGTACAGATGTTTTTATTTCAGGGGGCAAGATTCTTCTTCCCCAATAGTTTTAGGATTCCTAAGTGTTGTCAGGGGACGAGAAATATTTAAAGGGCTGGAATATCTACGAAATGAATGTAAAGACCATTTTGTCAAGATAAGAGAAGGAAAATAGCTTTTCAAATTTATATGATGTAAGACCCTGGATCGGGCGAGGTAATTAGCTGTTCAGTAGTCATGATGTGGCTGTTTTCATCAGCTGTGATTGGTCCGCGGAGGCTGGGTGGCGAGAGTTCATGTTTTGTTTTGATGACCTCGTCACTGGCTTCTCGTCGTCGCCAGAGTTTTGAATCGGGATGACGTAATTATTTCTTCTATATAGTCACGACACTGCACGTTTTCTTGGCTCTGATTGGCCCGGGTTAGCTGGGAGGCGAGAGTATATTGTTTGAGACCTCGTCACCGGCTCCTTGTGGTCACCAACGTAGCTGGTCAATGCGGGGATAGGTTGAATGGTCTGGCGACGGCAGGAGGGCGAGCCGTGCTTTTAAACAGGACTCGTCCCCAGCTGGTCTTCGGCCATTTTCAGAGGATTGAGAACATAGGGAGATTGTATTTAAATCATATAACATATATGGTTCCCCTTCTCTTCTGCACAAACGCAGATGAGAAGATTTATTACATTTCACGAGGAGATATCGAAGTATTTTAAGCATAAGGACATTGTAAAAGACTTTATTTTATGTATGTACCCCCTACGCTCGATGGAAAGAGAGGGGCTATATGTGAGATTGTTACTGTGCTTCGACGGGAGCCCGGATAGCTCAGTTGGTAGAGCACTGGTCATGTAATCCAGGGTCCCGGGTTCGAATCCCGGTCGGGGCATTGTAATTTTCTCACATTTTCTTTATGATATATTCAATTTACTTCAATCCTATCAATTATGATATTTAATTACTTTATTTATTTATTAATATTTTTTCTTTTTAATTTTTAGGAATGCTTTAAAAAGGAAATTGCATTCATATAGTTATTTATATTATGCAACCAAACTCAACGTAATTCTCTCATATTTAAGCCTCTATGTTGAATATTGAATTCTTACTACTATTAAATTGTTGGAAGGTGTATAGGCTACATATTTTAATTCAATGTGACAGGATTTGACCCAACTGTTTATCTATTATATCTGTCTTTATTGTCTTCTTTTTTCCCCTCGAAGTATAATTGGGTATTATTTTTTTTTGCATATAATTAGACAAATTTTGGGTCCTTTTTTTAAGAAAAGTAGGTTAATATTTTGAGTTTAAAAGCCATAGAATAAGGGATGGGAGGGGCCTCCAAATTTTCGAAATCTGCATTTGTGTTTGGAGATGAACAGTCTTTCTTTGTTTTTTTTTGTAAGGGTAGTGTATGGGAGAATGAGTGTGTGTGTGTGTGTGTGTGTGTGTGTGCATGTGTGAAGTGTGTTGGTTACCGCCTTCATTCCTGCTGTTCTTTAACCATCCTCATGTTTATTCATAGATTGTTTCGTAGCTATAGCAGTTGTGATTACGGGTCATTAGTTACCATTAAACATGTAGTAGTTCTCATCTCTGTATTTCCTATCTCTCTGCGGGTGTATATGCATTGCAAGCGCTGGAAAAGTTGTTTTAGCAATACCCATTTGATATGGAGGGCTTAAACTTTATTTCACTAAATGTGAGGGGCATGAGGGATAGAAGTAAAAGGGAAACAATTTTAGGATGGGTCAAAACGAGAAAAGGGGATGTAGTTATGCTACAGGAAACTTATAGTACGTACGACATTGAGGAAAAGTGGAGAAAGGAATGGGGAGGGCAGGTCTTTTACAGCCATGGTTCTAATAGTAAAGGTGTACTTATTCTGTTAAAACCAGGACTGAATTTTAAGCTTGATCAAGTAGTTAAAGATGACGATGGGCGTTTCGTGCTTTTGAAAGGGGATTTATTAGGGTATAAACTGCTGTTGGGAAATGTTTATCTTCCAACTAGGGAAAAGGTACAGCAACAAATAACCTTTTTAGAACATTTGGACAAGTGTATTTCAAACTTGTATTCTCAAAATTACTCAGTTGTTTTAGGGGGAGATTTTAACGTAATATTAAACAAAGAACTGGATTACATCTGAGCTAGTGTGAAGGTTAAAACGAATTTTGTGAACAAATTGGGCGTTGTGGCGTGCGCCTGTAATCCAGCCACCAGTGGAGGTTATAAACTGATTCAGCGGACCCAGGTTCGAGACTGAGTCACGTCTTTCGGATGGTGACGTTAAAGGTCGGTCCAAGAAAAACATGGAAAATTTTAAAATCAGTCATTTCTGATAATAAAAGTAACTCTTCAATAGGTGATGCAAATGAAAGCTGTAAAGTAGCCGAAGATTTTAACTCGTATTTTGCAAGTATTGGAACAACTTTAGCCGATCAAATTCCATCAGTTCACCTTCCGTTCGACAGCAGCGAAACTTTGGACAGCACGTTTAGCTTTACACCCATAAGCGAAACTGAAACACTGAAATTAATCAGAAAATTGAAAAATAAAAAATCAATTGGTCTTGATGGAATCTCAGTATTCATCTTGAAGTTAAGTGCCATAGAAATTGTTCCCGTCCTCACTTACTTAATCAACAAATCAATGGAAATGGGAAAATTCCCAAATCCTTGGAAAGCAGCTAAAGTTGTTCCTATACATAAAAAGGGTGATACATCTTCACCGGGTAATTTCAGGCCAATTTCGTTATTGCCTTGTGTGTCAAAGATTTTAGAACGCGTTGTACAACGCCAATTACTAGACTACTTACATAAACATGATATTTTATGTAGAGAACAGTCTGGATTCAGACCTAAACATTCGACCACATCCACTTTGATAAAGGTCACGGATGACTGGCTACAAGCCATGGACGATTCTAAATATACAGGCGCCGTATTTATCGATCTGCGAAAAGCATTCGACACTGTTGACCATCAAATTCTTATGAAGAAAATGAATAGCATCGGCATTAAAAATTTGACTAGTAACTGGTTCTATAGCTATCTAAGTGGAAGAACATGCAAAACACTTGTTAATCATTCTCTTTCATCATCCAAACCTATATCTTGCGGGGTCCCGCAAGGATCTCTTTTAGGGCCTCTCTTATTTATCATATATGTCAACGATCTTGCAAAAAATGTTAAGTCAAGCTGTTTGAAATTATATGCAGATGACACAGTTCTTTATTACTCCGATACATCAGTACGTAAAATTGAATCGGTTTTAAACACTGATCTTCTTCTTTTAGATCACTGGATGAATAAAAATAGACTTAGTGTAAATTATGAAAAAACAGTTTGTATGTTAATTGGGAGTCGATATATGCTGTCAAAAGAAAAGAACTTAAATGTCACCCTTTCCAGGACCCAAATTAAACAAGTAGATAATGTCAAGTACTTAGGTGTCATTTGTGATGAGCAAATTAAATGGAATATTCACACAGATAAGATGATTAAAAAATTAGGACAAATGGTAAGCTTTCTTGGCAGATTAAGAAGCACCTTAAATGAATCTATATTAAAATTAGTGTATAATGCAGTTGTTCTTCCCCACTTTGACTACGGAGATATCATATATGGCTCGGCCTGTAAATATGTAACTGAAAGATTACAAAAACTCCAAAACCGTGCTGGACGTTTAATTTTACATATCAACCGTGACTCTCGTATACCTAATTTAGAAATACACAATGCCCTTAACTGGGAAACGTTACAAGACCGGAGAAATCAGCATTTACTAACTTACATGTTCAAATCCCTTAATGATATGACTCCTACCTACATTTCAGACTCTTTTAATATTTCTGTGCATAAATATGACTTACGCTTTGGTGAAAAACTATGTACGCCAAAGCCTCGTACTGATTTTTTGAAAAGAAGTTTCAAGTATAGAGGAGTCATGGCCTATAATAATCTTCCTGTATTTGTACGAACTGCCTCAACACTGAATGCTTTCAAACGTGAACTATCGTTGTTCCACTCTGTTAAATCATTCTGACCTTGATAACTTGATATATTCCAGCCTCGGGATTCTGTATGTTCTGTATTGGGGGGGGGGGGGGGGGAGTGTTAGTAGTCCTTACGTATAACTACCACTGTAATTTTGTCTTGTATCTTCTTATATTCTTTGAATTATTAATCATATGTCATGTTTGATATTTATACAATTAATTTATTTTTTATGCTTCCTGGACCCCATGGAAGACCAGTAGTGTCGTGCCTGGCACAGCTGAATATGGGTTATCCAGCCGTTTCATTCAAATGTAAACACTTATAATGTACATGTATGTTATTGTTTTGTTTTAACTGAACGGAAAATAAATACTACTACTACTACTATTACGTTAAAGGTCGGTCCCAGACGTAAATAATCATAACTGATTGATACACGTCTGTAAAAACCCAATTACACACACACACACACACACACAATTAGAAGTGTTTTTAAGTAAACTTGAATTAATTGATATATGGAGGAAACAAAACCCAACGACAAAGAAATTTACTTTTAGACAGAATACCCCACTTGTGCAAAGTCGTCTTGACTACTGGTTTATTTCAAGAAATTTGGAAAGTAAAAGAAATACATGTGATATTATAACTTTAATTGCTCCTGACCATTCGGGAATCCTTTTAGAACTGAAACCATTACGAGGTAATGAAATGCATGGAAAATAATATTGGAAATTTAATAATACTTTATGTTTAGATAAAGACTTTGTACAGGGGATGTGTGAGGAAATCAGAGTGGTGGAAATAAAGTGGTTGAAAGAATTCAATAATATATCTTCATTTTGGGACTTTCTTAAAATGAAAATGAGAAATTATGCTTCGAAATACGCTAGGAAGAAATCGAAAGAAAGGAGACACAATATACAACAACTTGAAAAAGAAATAATATCACTAGAGGAAGATCTAGTCCTCTCTCCCAATAGTTCCTCAGTTATCAAAAATATAGAAGCTAAAAAAAGTCAGCTAAAGAAATTATATAATATGTCCGTAGATAGACTCAAGGTCAGGTCAAGAGCTGTTTGGTACGAAGATGGTGAACATAATAAAGAGTACTTTGAGCAGATACTTCGTTCTAATAAAAAGAAAACTCAAATAAGGGAACTGGTCAGTGATAATGGGGAGGTTGTGACAGACAGGAAAACAATATTGCAAACATTGAGAGGCTTTTATAAAAATTTGTATACAAAAAAATTTAGATGTGGAGGCTGATTTAAAAGAAGATAGTATATTTTGTAAATATTTACCGCGCCTAAGCGTCGAAAGTAAGAACACATGTGAAGGAAAAATTACCAGAGAAGAATGTTATAAAGCACTAACAAGTATGAAAATTAATAAATCCCCTGGTAATGATGGGTTTAAAGCAGAATTTTATCTCACATTTTGGCCGCCGCAGTTAGGAGGGTTACTGGTTGATGTTTTTAATGAAGCAATTGAAAAAGGTTGTTTATCGACTTCTCAGAAACAAGGTGTCATAACATTAATTGAAAAAGACGGTAAGGATCCTTTATATGCTAAAAATTATAGACCAATTACGCTGTTGAACACCGACTATAAGATAATATCAAAAGTAATGGCAAAACGAATAAAGGACGTCCTGAATGATGTTATTTTTGCTGATCAAGTAGGCTATATAAATGGTAGACATATTGGTGAAGCTATACGTTTGATAGAGGATGTAATTTTTCACTGTAATAACCATTGTGAGGAAGATGTTTTCCTTATAGCAGTCGATTTTCAAAAGGCTTTTGACTCTGTCTCACACAAATTTCTTTTCAAAGTATTGGAATTATTTGGGTTTGGACAGTATTTTTGTTCTTGGGTTAAAACCATGTATAATGGAATTAGTAGTTGCGTTATGAATGGAGGCTTCTCTACAGGTTATTTTTATATTAAGAGAGGGGTAAGGCAGGGGGACCCGCTTTCACCGTATTTGTTTTTGCTAGTTATATAAACTATGGCTCACGCCCTTAGAAATGATAGTGCTATTAAAGGAGTGGAATTCGATAATTCTGAAATTCGATAAATTCTGTATGCCGATGACATGACAATGTTTGTAAGGAATGAATCATCGATTAAAAGAATACAAGATATATTCCTAGCTTTCTATAAATTAAGTGAAAAAACCAATGTAATGAGAATAGGTAAAAATAGAAGAGAGTCGGGAACATTACCTTTTGGTAATATTGTAACGGAAATGAAGATTTTAGGCGTATATTTTTGCCTCGATGCAATGAGAATGGAAGATTTGAATTATAAAGAAATCTTGAGTAGAATTAAAAGACTTTTGTGGTGGTGGAAACAGAGAGATTTAACAGTGATGGGGAAAGTACATTTGCTCAAAACATATGCCTTGTCAAAATTAAACTACGTTTCGTCGTCATTAGTTGTTCCAAGGTGGGTAGGAATAGAAATTAAGAAAATTAGCTTTGATTTCATATGGAATGGAAAAGATAGAATTAAAAGAGATATTTGCTATCAAGACTACAGGGATGGTGGCTTAAGGATGATGGATTTTGATTTATTTGTGAAAACCCAAAGGGTAATGTGGTTAAAACGATTACTTTATGGGGAAACAAATATGGGCTGGAAACTTTATTTTGATTACATCTTTAGAAAAGTGGGTGGAAGGTTTATCTCGCTTTGTAATTATGATATTAGGTTATTGAATCTGAAAGCCTCGCAGTTTTATTTAGAGATTTTAAAGGCTTGGCAGGATATTGAGGAAAACGGGAACTTTGAAGGAAAATTCAATCCAATTATTTTAAATAATAAAAACTACCTTTTGAGAGGTAAAATGATTTTTGATGAAGAGTTGTTTAAAAAGAATATTTACCTAGTCGATCACATTCTTGAGAGAGAACAGGTGAAAACAAATTATTTTCATAGACTGGGCATGAGTGCATGCTGAAAATATTATGGAAATTTGGAAGATAAGTGATGTCGTTTTGAAAAGCGGAAAATATAAAGGGAACTTCCAGGACTTATGCTTAAATGACGTAGACAATTATAATATTTCTTTGAAGATTTTTGGAAAAGTTATTTTTCTGAAAGATGTACCATCTAGAACGGTTTACGAAAACTTTGTAACTAATCTCCAGCACCTGTATACTTTACGAATAAAAGATGATCACAACCATTTTGATTTTTCAGAAAAAGAAATTTCACAAATATTCATAAGACTTAGAACTACAACAATTTTGCCGAAAGTCAGGGAATTTCAGTATAAATTACTCCATGGTGCAATATACACAAATGAACATCTTTTCAAATTTGGATTTGTTGATAACAATTACTGTTCATTCTGCAAGCATAAATCGGAATCATACGAACACCTATTTTGGGCTTGTCGTGATGTAAAGGTTTTATGGCAAATAGTTATTGAAAAACTAGGTTTAGCAAATCTCCGGAAGGCAGAGTGGAAGGAAATACACGTGGGAATTACTGGATCCGACCCTGAAATTAAATTTTGCAATACTGTGATTTTCTTAATGAAATATATTATTTTTAAGACAAGGTCAGAGGGAAGAGTTCCTACTCAAGAAAGATGTTTTCAAATCTTGTTAGAATATCAAAATGAAGAAAAAGCAATAGCTATTAAAAGGAATAAGTTAGATAAGCATTTGTTAAAATGGGAGAGATTGCACCGACATGGCAGGACTGGGGGCGATATCCAGGGGTAAGGAGAGGGTGAGAGAGAGAGTTGAAAGAGGATTTGTGAATGTGTGTGTGTAGTGTGGTGTGTCTGTGTGGGTGTGTTGCGGTTGTTTGTGTTTTGTGTTTTTTTTTAAAGGAGGGTGGGGGTTAGGGAAGGTCAAAGGGGTAGGTTTTTTGGTAAAGAAGAAAGATATCACTCATTTTGTTTCTCTCTCTCTTATAAAATTGTTAAGGTTTTTTTTTCTCTCTCCTTTGATGTTTAACATGTTCAATTCATTGAAATAGTTTTAGTGATGATTAATTGTATTTCTAGTAATGTATTTCAGTGTGTCAAGCCTTATCTTCTATTGTTCATATGATCATGTATAAAAGTCACTGAAATATTTCAGTTGTGATTTTTATTTTATTTTGATTTTAAGTGTGGGTGGGAGGGATGGAAGGTTTCTACGCAGTGGTAGTTCCGGAGGGAATGGGGTAGGTAGGGGCATATGTGGGTAGGGAGGGGGTCCTTGTCGTTGTTTGTTTTTGTTTTTTATTTTTTTTAAATAATAGATTCCGAAAAATTATGATTCGTTCACTTTGTTTGGATATACATCATCACACTAATATTATTGTATCCCCCGGCAGTATGCCGGAGGATACTTTGGATTCAGCAGCGTTTCGCCGCCGCCGCCGCCGCCGCCGCGTCACATTCTTGTGTGCGCTCTAGCGGTCACATTTCTCGACGAATTTTTTTCAGACTTCCTGTGGACGTGTATCTTGGTAAAATCTGGACCCCTATAGTTTCTGGTGATGCTGCCCCCAGTGTTCCGTCTTTTATAGGGTAAAAGGCCATATTTTTGGGCATAGTTTGTGTGCGCTCTAGCGGTCACATTTCTCAACGGATTTTGTTCAAATTTTGTATGAAGGTGTCTCTTGGTAAAATCTGGAACCCTATAGATTTTGGTGATGCTGCCCCCAGTGTTCCGTCTTTTATAGGGTCAAAGGTCATATTTTGATAGATGTCTTGTGTGTACTCTTATGTGCGCTCTGGCGGTCACATTTCTCAACGGATTTCGTTCAAATTTTGCATGAAGGTGTCTCTTGGTGTAATTTAAAAACCTATAGTGTTTGGTGATGCTGCCACCAGTGTTCCGTCTTTTATAGGGTCAAAGGTCATACTTCAGGGCATGGCGTGAGTGCACTCTGCAGGCCACATTTCTCAACGGATTTTGTTCAAATTTTGTATGGAGATGTATCTTGGTATAATCTACATATGTTTAATTTTTGGTGATGCTGCCCTCATTGTTCCGTCCTTTATAGGGTCAAAGGTCATTTTTCCCTTTCTTGCACTCTTACTTCTGCATTTCTCGACGGATTTCGTTCAAATTTTGCATGAAGGTGTCCCTTGGTGTAATCTAAAAATCTGTACTTTTTGGTGATGCTGCCACCAGTGTCCCGCCTTTTATAGGGTCAAAGGTCATACTTCAAGGGATGGCATGAGTTCACTCTGCAGGCCACATTTCTTGATGGATTTCTTTCAAATTTTGTATGGAGATGTATCTTGGTATAATCTACACATCTTTACTGTTTGGTGATGCTGCCCTCATTGTTCCGTCCTTTATAGGGTCAAAGGTCATTTGTCCCTTTTGTGCACTCTTCTGCATTTCTTGACGGATTTCATTCAAATTTTGTATGGAGATGTATCTTGGTATAATCTACACATATTTAATTTTTGGTGATGCTGCCCTCATTGTTCCGTCCTTTATAGGGTCAAAGGTCATTTTTCCATTTCTTGCACTCTTACTTCTGCATTTCTTGACGGATTTCGTTCAAATTAATTAGTTTTGATTTTACATTCCAGAGGAAGAATATTTTGCATGATAATTATATAAGTGATGATAAACTATTTTATTTGTTTATATTGTTAAAACATTCAAAGAGAATATGATTGTATAATTTGTTTCATGGAATCGTTAATAAAGATCATTGAAAAAAAAAAAGTATCAATCAGATATGATTATTTACGTCTGGGACCGACCTTTAACGTCACCATCCGAAAGACGTGACTCGGTCTCGAACCTGGGTCCGCTGAATCACTGGTAGCTGGATTACAGGCGCACGCCACATGCGCAACCACAGAACTCCTAAAGACGTCTTTAGGAGTTCTGTGTGCACAACGCCCAGCGAAGAGTGCTCAGTGCCGAAATAAAGCACGCGTATATATTGTGGTACATGTCGATCGGCCCGGAGGGAAAGGTTATAGTCTTAATCAAGATGTTTGTATTTTTTTACTTTCTTTATTTTTTCTTCTTTTTCTGGACAGCGCTTTTGCCTTTTGGTAAAGCCGTAACTAAAGGGCATAATCTTGATATTGTCCCTTCAAATACAAAATTATGTCCCAAAACAGATAGGAATCAACTCTAACTGCACCAGGGAGGAGAGGGAGAGAGTTGGGAGCGGGGCCTCGGACTAGATGTTTGTATTTTTGTTAAAGTTATTGCTATGAAATTGCTATTAATATTTATGTGATGATGGGGGTCCAAACATGTTCCCTGATATTAAGCTCTATATGAGCAAACACTGCGATATCTGACGGGAATGTCGAAAAAGTTATTTAAAAATAATAATGTGCTATCTTTATTTCATTTGATATGATTTATGGAAGTTATAGGGATTATAGACCTGCAATGTAATTTTATTAGCCCTATTCTTTTTAAATTCAAGACAGCTAGAAAAGGCTTTAATAAAATGAGATTGCGTGCGAGCAATTCCTTATATAAATATAAAGATTACGTTAAGGGTGGCGTATCCAAGATTATCCAGGAATGTACATGCCCCTATGTGCCAGCCAAAACAAAATCTGACATAATATGAAAGGAAATGTGTACCCCCCCCCCCCATAGAAATAATCTGAAAACTGTGATAATTTTTTTCCTTGTTTGTCCTAAAAATTCAAAATAGAATGCATCTGCTGATTTCTTTGTTCGTCAGACGTGAGTCTCCCCCTCTCCCTGCATTCCTGGATACGCCAACAATATAACCAACTTACAGTAAGTTATTTGTAATATTCTGCTGTAGAAATGTGAGACGACAGGCGAAGAAAACAGTATAGGGGCTTGCCCCGAAACCACCACCAACGCAATAGGGCCTTTACCGATTGTACGAAAAGGGGGGGGGGGGGGTGGCCTCCGTGTTTTGAATTGAATTAGCTAGTAACCAACAATATAGCAGCTGATGATATAATTTATTTATTACCAGTCCTATTCTGTATTTGTAGGAATATCCCATTACTTTTGCCCCCATCTCTCTTTGTCTCTACCCCCCCCCCCTCAATTTTCTCATACTCTCTTTTCTCTCTTACAACAGATCTGTAAAAATGACTCCAATAGAATTGAGGAAAAAATAATGATCTCTTATTTTTTTAATTTGTTTTTTTATTAGGAAATCAAAAGAAATCACAACCGTTACAAGTGATTTACATGATTAAAAACAAAATCACTGAGCAAAAAAAAAAAAAAAAACCCAACAAAAACAAACAGTAAAAATAAAGCAATTGGAACAAAATTAAAAAAAAAATAAAAATAAAAATGATCTCTTATTGCTCCCCCCCCCCAATCTTTCAATTTAATGAGATCGACCACCAACACTACGCAATTATATTCTTCACATCCATGACAGAATAGCAGGGGCGGATCAAGAGGGGGCGAATCGGCCAAGTTGGCATATACGGGATCTTGCCTAAATTGTGAAAAACCCGGATCGAGCACCAAATTTAGTTTGGAAGCCCAAGAGCCTAAAAATGCCGTTCTATTAACCATCTTAGAAAAAACTTGTAAAAAGGCCCACCCCGCAAGACTGACCTGACAGTCCGGGCATGGATCAGTGGCGGATTTAGGAGGCTTTTAAATAAAATTGTATGGACAAAAAAAAAATTTCGCCAAACCTTCAAAAATCGCTCAGTAAAGGTCTTCACTCTAAAAGGGGGGCACAACGGAGAAAATGGCGGATCGTCTATGGTCAAAATTCATACTTCTCTTCCAAAAGGGGGGGGGGGCACGGGCCCGCTGTGCCCCCCCCGGATCTGCCAATGGTTCAGAAGCCCCCCCCCCCCCCCCCCCCACACACACACACTACATTGTCGGTCTCTCGGTACCAAAGACAAGCAAACAACGAACAGCAAGCAAAAAAACCTCGATGAGCCAAGTTTTGGCAAACTGACATATCATCGGGAACGCCACCACCTCGATCGGGATCGCAGAGGGGTAGACCAAGCCTAGATAGTGCTAGACACCTATCATGTCCTAGTCTAGTTCTGGACTCTTTTTATTGATTTTTTTTTATTCGCCGACTATACGCGCGCGATCCCGAGAACATGTTGGCCCCGGAAAAAAAGAGTCCAGTGCAATTGCTCCACGCTGACGTCAGGGGTCAAAGGTTCACTAGCGCTTTAGCTGGGGAGGTGCGGCCAATTTTAATTGCTCTCCCTGAAAAATCTCAGGGAAAGTCGTCTAGCGTGGAGCAATTGCACTGGACTCTTTTTTTTTCGGGGCCAACAGGTTCTCGGTATCACTCGGCTTATCGCGCATAGTCGGCGAATAAAAAAATCAATAAAAAGAGTCCAGAACTAGACTAATCATGTCCATGCACCTATTCCGCTCAGGTATTCCATGCTGCTTGCATGAACATCGGCCATTAGGCCATGCGTAATGCGGTGATAGAACATTGATTATACGAATTTATGAATTTAACACATTGAATTTTGCCTCTGGTACATTAGAAATATAGTAGTGAACTGGAATTTAGTTAGATTTTCTTCTAACTGGCTAGGCCGAGTTTGCTTTCGGGCGGACGTACGTCTGCTACGTGGTCGTCTGCTAGTGCACGCTCTCATTGGATGTTGTCACTCACGTGATCGGTACACGCCATTTACATTAGGTCATCAATAACAAATTGGAATGCACGTGTAGTATGGCAAATTTTTTTTTTTTTTGGTCGAAAGCATGCATATTCCCGGGGATTTGTGCGGGGTTTATGAGACTCACCGAGCCTCAATTATACCCTTCCATAGCTTTAAATTTCATGTAAATCACATTTTTCCTAATTTCAAATAAATACTAGGGGAATTAAAATCATTTCAAAACCCCTGTTTTCATGTGTTAACCAATGGGAGCTGGAAGGCCAAAAGCATGCATATTCCCGTGGATTTATGGGGGGTTTATTGGACTCATCGATCCTCAATTATACCCTTTCAGAGCTTTAAATTTCATGTAAATCACATTTTTCATAATTTCAAATATATACTAGGGGAATTAAAATCATTTCAAAACCCCTGTTTTCATGTGTTAACCTATGGGAGCTGGAAGGCCAAAAGCATGCATATTCCCGGGGATTTATGGACTCACCAAGCCTTCATTATACCTTATCAGAGCTTTAAATTTCATGTGAATCGCGTTTTTTATAATTTCAAATAAAAATTATGGGAATTATAATCATCCTAAAATTCCTTAATTGTTTTCGCGTGTAAACCTACGGAGAGACTTTTTTTAGGTAAAAAGCATGCATAGTCCCGGGGATTTATGGGGGGTTTACTGGACTCACCAAGCCTTCATTATACCTTTTCAGAGCTTTAAATTTGATGTGAATCGCGTTTTTTATAATTTCAAATAAAAATTATGGGAATTATAATCATCCTAAAATTCCTTGTTTTCGCGTGTAAACCTACGGAGAGACCTTTTTTAGGTAAAAAGCATGCATATTCCAGGGGATTTATGCGGGGTCTACTCAACTAGTTGAGTCTTAATTATACATTTTCAGAGCTTTAAATTTTATTCAAGGCACATTTTTTCTGCGGGAATTATAATCATTCAAAAATTCCCGTAGGCTATGGGAGATGGAAGGCCCAAAGCATATTCATGGGGATTTATGCGGGGTCCCTTGCACCTTTTGAGCCTTCATTAAGCCTTTTTCAGAGTCTCAAATTACATGTAAGCCACATTTGCACTAAATTCAAGGTAATACTAGAGGAACTATATAATCATCTTTAAAATCGATGTTTTCACGTGTTAACCCTATGGCAGATGACTCTGTCAAAAAGCAGGCATGATCCAAGGGATTCATATCGGCATTTATTGACAAAAAAGGTTCAAGAAATGTTTTTTTAATTATCCATCCTTGTTCTCGTGCAAAAATCAGACTTGAAAAAGATAGAGTAAGATATGAAATATCAAGAAAAAGTGAGACATATTTTCACGTGTTATACCTATGGAGAACGTATTTTTCCGAGTCTGTTTTTAACACAGCAAAGTATGCCTCCAAAATGTACTACGGAAGTAGGTCAGAGTAATCTGTCTTTGGTATGGATATTCGTTTTGCAAAAATAAAATTTTATATGAAGTTCCCGCAGGATGTCTGAGGATAAGAAATCATCGATCAAATGTCAAGCAATAGAGCATGTCAGAGGATATGGAAGTCCAAGCAGATGGAATGTACGATTTAGTAAATATCATGGTATTGCTGTCGTAAACTGTGGTTCAGATTGTCTTTTTATCTATGACAAAGACGGCAAGAAACTGGTGAGTTTATATTTAGCGGGTTCTCAACGGGATAGTGGTGAGTACATACCGGTACGGTAGCCGAAAGAGTCGGCTAGGGATTGCCTCCAGTCCGCAGCTAGTGCGAAAAGCTCTTCTTCTGCGGAACTCGTAATTCACGCCGCACAGTGGGCCGGGGCCGGGGTCGGGGCCGGGCCGGGGCTAAACCAAAGTGTGCCAAAAGTCATTTCGGGCAATTAAAAAAAATTGTTTTTTTTTGTCATGCCCCGTTGAAAGACAATACTAACCTAGTTTGAAGAATATTTTAGTAAAATATTTAACTCAAGACAAGTATTACATGATTGGTGTAAGATGGGGTGTCCAAACTTCGCTGACATTTTCGTCTTTTATGACGTTACAACACAATTTGATAGATATACATTAAAAATGTAATACTATAGTAATATATTAAAACATGTCAAATGAAGCAGAATATACCGTAAAATAATGTCATACAAAAATGTTTGAAAATTTTATCTTAATATAAACTCTCATTTTAACTTAATTTAAGGCCAAATCCAGTCGCTTACCATCAGCTTTCGCTCACCACAGACGAGTCCATACTTCACGGATTATGTTTGGTGCCCTCTTTTGGCCCTATTTGTGCATATTAATTACGATAAATAATAAATAAGACGTCAGAATTTTGTGGAATGACCAAGAATTATTGAAAGTCGTTTGTGCTATTATTAGTTGTTCAAAAATATTTGTAAAAACCTTTAGAGCTGCATGTCGCAATTTCCTTTACCTACCTAGGGATACCTAGGGAAGATACTGAACGCAGGCACTACGCCTCTATATTCAGTTCCAAGTTCTTTTTCCTCTTCAAGATGGCTGGATCGTTTCGTGGTGCAGGCGATTCGTAATCATACTTGGGCTCATTTTTCCAGCACCTATCCAAAGCTACTTCAAAACTGTGCACACTTGGGGCAGTAATGGTGTCGTTGGAAAGATCATCATCATTCATTAAAAATATCATCAAGCCAACATTTTCTTCCCTGTCTGACCTTAACTTTATAAGTAATCATTAAATACTTATTTCGAGTAATGGGTATCTAACATTTTGACCCGGGACTCGAAGCTCTCGGGTGGGACTCGGGTACCTTGTTTTTAGTCCCAGCGCTAATGAAATCAGATATTCTATCATCGTGAAATGTAGAAGGAATGTAATCAAAACTATATGATGTGGTGCAGTAGTGGAGATGTCTGACAAATCTAGATTGATGCTAAATGTTGAGGTCTTTGACAAAGAGATTCTAGGCTCTGGTTCGCTCATACACAGGTCACAGTATGCCTTCTGAATGTGGGCTGGAGAGTCATTGTTTATTGTCGAATTCAGTAGTCCAGCAGTAGGGGGCAGCAATTATATTATTACCTCGTAGAACCTACATTGGGTGAGCAGATTCTATTCCGACATGGCTTAAATTGCCATGCCTGGAATAGGCTTCAATAGGATTGTGTGTAGACTGTTAATAGCGGGGTTTGGTCCAAGGTAGATCATACATGAGAAGAGGAAAATAATCATTTCATTTTACACTTTCAAATTTGAAACCCCAATTTTGTAGCAGAGTTGGAGGGCCCCTAAATCAAGTAGGCCTATTATAGCAAATTTAAGTAAATGTAATCTTGTTTGCGATTTTTGTGCCTATTTTACACTTGTACAGCAGTGAATTCGTGACACAGTCCCACATAGGTTTGGTCCCATAAGTGATTGCACTTGGACTCTTTGGAGAGAGGGAACAGAGGAAAAAGGCCTTAGGCTTTGGCTTTGTCTTCCCTATCAGAAAAAAAAAGAAACAAACCATCTTCAGTTGATTTATTCTTTTATTTTGCACAGGGTTCTCTGAAATTTTCTGGCCGATGCCACTGCCATGACATAATCTCACATCAAGGATTGTTGTCTTTAGTCTGTGGACTCAAAGATGGGAGAATCTTTAGCTGCAGCCTTCAGCAATGGTGCCACCAGAAGAAGAAGAAGAAAAATAAAAGGTCAGTGAGCATTGAGTTTGCTGTTGGATTTTGGTTTTTGTTTTCAGCATATATTTGTCATCCCGAACGTTCATAGGATTACTGAAAGACAGTCAAACAATTGTTTTGTTCTGCACACTTATAAGAATAGAGCATAATTCTCCAAAACAATGTTTTAGAAAGCTTGAATTTCCTTGATCTAAAATTGTATGTTAGATTCAGTTTATATAACAAACTCAACATATACAGTATGTAGATGTAGATAACACTTCTTAAAGAGAAAATATATCATCAAGTTATACCCATAAAGCATTGATTGTGACCCAAGATCAAAGGTTTACCAATGGCTTACTTTAATATATTAGCCCATTTTTATGCCTCCGCCCACAGAAGGTGGGTGCCGGAGGCATTATGTTTTCGGGTTGTCCGTCCGTCCGTCCGTCCGTCCGTCCCACTTCTCGTTACCGCGATATCTGAAGAATCATTTGAGGTAGGAACCTCAAACTTGGTACTAGTATGTATCCCCATACGAAGACGAACTGATTAGATTTTGGGGTAAGTAGGTCAAAGGTCAGAGGTCACAGAGGTCAATTTACATGAAATTACATAAAAATTCTTGGTTTTTAGCACCGTTACCACGATATCTCAAGAACTGTTTGAGATAAGAACTTCAAACTTGGTACTAGTATGTTTCCCTATATGAAGATGAACTGATTAGATTTTGGGGTAAGGAGGTCAAAGGTCAGAGGTCACAGAGGTCAATTTACATGAAATTACATAAAAATTCTTGGTTTTTAGCACCTTTACCACGATATCTCAAGAACTGTTTGAGGTAAGAACTTCAAACTTGGTACTAGTATGTTTCCCTATATGAAGATGAACTGATTAGATTTTGGGGTAAGAAGGTCAAAGGTCAGAGGTCACAGAGGTCAATTTACATAAAATTACATGAAATTACTGGTTTTTAGCCTCGTTATCAAATATTTCTAGAAGAGTTTGAGCCATCAACTGAATTTAGGCGGAGGCATATAGGAGATGCAGTCGCATTCATCTTGTTTTGGCTAATGTATTTTTATGAATAAGTATGACATTTGAAGTATGACCATGAAGATTGCCTCAGAGATGTAGGCATCCACTATTCGCTTATTCTGTCCTGCAAAAAGGATTGTTTTCAATTTTTCATTGTATTTTTAGCAAGTCAAAGAACAAGACTGAAGGGAGAAGTACAGAAAGTGAGAAGGGGGATGAACACCAAGGGCTGAAGGAACAGGGGAAAGAGAAGGAAAGACGAGATGGAGAGGAGGATATCTTTAGAGATCTGCTTGGAGGAGGGGATGGGTCGAGCTCAGCAACCAGAGATGAAAGTCATGATGTATCTGACATTCAGTTTCAAGAATTCCTACAAGCTGTTGGAGCAGTTACCATGGTAACACTTATAATTGAATTTTATCCTTTTTATAGAAAATGGTCAAACCAGCGAAAGTTTCCAGTTCCTCAATTATTAAAAGAAATGGATGGAAAACTGTACTTTCTTTAATTTGTAGAATTTTTGAGGAAAAGTGTATATGTTAATTAAAATTGTTTTTGAAAGAAATAGAACCATAAATTGTATTGTACATTATAAATTTCATGTATATCATGTCCTAATTCTTGTTTGTTGTGTAACATGTTGCTTTTTTCATACTTTTTATCTCAATCCTCTGCAATTTC
Organism: Heliocidaris erythrogramma; assembly: GCA_025617745.1. Classification (NCBI taxonomy): domain Eukaryota; kingdom Metazoa; phylum Echinodermata; class Echinoidea; order Camarodonta; family Echinometridae; genus Heliocidaris; species Heliocidaris erythrogramma. Next base: position 15,637,603 of record CM046853.1, on the reverse strand, counting down.
AGGTGGATGAGCAGAAAGTCATACTGGATACGAACAATTTAGAAGGATTTGTCATAGTCAATGACAGCCTTGTCACATGTTGCCGTGAAGGGGTGGGATGGAGGATCTCTGTTCATTCTTGCCAAACAAACAATGCTGATGTGGATTCTATCATCTGTGACAAGAATCCTCTGTACTCCACTCTGATCTTTGGTGCAGATGTAGATTCTAGCCATCATACCTTCAATGGACCTTATAAACATACTTCATCATCATCTAATCAGGGTGCAACATATAGCTCTGAAGGGATGGATGTGATGATTTGTGTTGATGTCTATGGACTGGTATCATCAAGTTCATATGGCAACTCAAGTACAGTGATGCAGTCATGCAGCATCCTTGTGACATCAGATGCTCTTTTCGATGCCATGTGGGGGTCAGAGGCAAACCTTGTTGACTCTCCGGTAATTCTCATCACTTTACCAGATGGATGCATCTATTCTATCCTCATGAAAAGCTTCCGTCCAACATCCTTTTCATCATCTTCTGCCAAAGCCATCAGACTCTTGTGTCGCTCCCTGGAACAAGTCAGTCAAGTCTGCACAGTCAGCTACAGCAACCAGTCTAATCCGGCTGGCTCCGGTTTAGACTGCCTTGTACTAGTTGGTGTCGGAGGGCAGCTCATGATTTTCTATGTAGATCCAATGGATGGTAATTGTACTGAAATCAGTAGGCTCCATACCAGTGCTTCCATATTAGATGCTGTTGCGATGAAGGACACTTTGATCTGTGCCTCCAACTTTGACCTGCATTTTATAACCTTTCACCTGAAAGATGCTGTCCTGCAGATGACTATGAACAGTTGGAGCATGTTTGGAGTAGCGACAATGGCTGTTTTGAAAAGTATGATAAATATGGCATACTTATAGTACATATTTTCAGTTACAAGTACATGTGATGTTCTCATGAAATTCTTTAGAAATTAAAAGTCATGAGCAGTTTAGGAATAAAAATCAAAGTAATGGTGTTAAAATTTACAGTAATTTATGTGCTCTTTTGCACTATTGTTATTTATTACATTAGGGCTTACCGTATTAATCTACAGTATATTTATTATCCTTTTTCCCCACTATTTAGGTACCAGTTCTTCGTACAAGCTCCTAGCTATCAAGAAAAATGGGACAGTACTTCAGCTGTTACTCCCATCAGAACACGCCACCGACATGGACCAATCAGGAATCAGTTCCACAGCTGCCAGACAACGTGTCCATGAGGCTCTCCGTAACATGCGGGAAGTATCGTCAAAGATGGCTGCCCTGACCAGACTAGGCAGTAAGCAGAGGGCTATCCTGGAGGAGTTGAGTAGTGCTCATCACATTGTCTGCCAAACCTGGGAAACATCGGATGCCTTTGAGCTTGAGTCCAGAGTGGAATGCATCCTTGAAAACGGACAGAAAAGAACCAAAGTATCTTGCAAAGTGACAAATTGTACCTCTTGGTCTATGTCGCATGGATGGACTCTGATAGGTACTGTGTCAAGCAATTGTGATGAAAGGTGGAAGGTCAGCGGTAATAAGTACCACAGGACGAAGAGTATTCCACTTGTTGGGTTTTCACCAAAGACCAGTGTGATATTTAGCTTTGTGTTGAATGAATCAGGAACAGCCATGTCCTGGCCACTGACTGTACATTGTTCACTGTGCTTTCATCTGTCTAATCTCATGGAGGAGACTCTTCAAAAGGAAGACCATGGCAATGTCGCAGAGAGTACTGTCACATTGGACGCAGAAGTGAAGGGTGCTGTGTTTTTAATTGGAAGCTCTGTGGTTGATACTCTTGATTCACTCCAGGAGAGAAGACATCATGGTGTAGGAATGCAGAGAAGTCATCAAGAATGCGACAGGACAAAAACAGCATTCAGTGGATTGCCTGGAGATCCCCAACCCAGTCAGCAAAAGTCTCCTGCAACTCGTGATCAGGTGGCTTCTATTACAATTCAGCTTGACAGAATTCTTCTAGGCAGTCTTTCTGATGGTAGGACATTGCAGGAATGTTGTATTTTGGGAAAATGAAAAGAGACAGGTTATGATATATGTTATCAACCAGTGGCTGAATCGATATTTGACAATGTTCTCTATTACAGTAATAAAGAAAACATTGTTATGAAGGCTAATACCAATAGCACTTCTGAAAACAGGAACATGTTTGTCACAATAAGATTTTCTTTCATGGTATTTGTAATAACTTACAACAATGTTATGAACTGATTTATTGGATCTTGATAGGAAATTTTCTTTGTGTAATTGACTTTTAACCCCCTAAAACTTGCCACTTGTGATGTAGTGAAGTGCAAAATCTGTCAAAATACTCCTATTCACCCTGTGTTATGATGTCACTAAATATCTTACATGTTTTCATCTGCAGACAGTAGCAGGAGCCCAGCAGAGCAGGTGCTCCATCAGCTTTTGCCAAGCAACCAGTCAGTAGAGGTTGAAGATCTGTGCATTGAAGCTATGTCCCCTTGTGGTTGTTTAGTCTCAATTCAGGCCTTAGAACGTGATGTTGATAGGATTTCACTTCAAGTAACGTCATCAGATGAGAGGATAACAAGAGGAATGGTTGAGGCAATTCATATGAGAATAAAGGTAAGCTCAAAGACATATTCCATGTAAACTGAAATGTAAGTTGGATGGGTGTGTCTGTTTTATGAAACAAACTTCTCAATGTTACCTGCATTATATGTTTTCCACTTGACTTCGATATTTAAGTATTTTTGTTAACAAACTCCATACAACTTTTAAGCTTTATACAGTAATTGAAATCTGATTTTCTCACTAGTGAAAAACCTCAATATTCCTGATATATCATGCATGTGAAGCTATTAGTGTAAAGCCCCCAAATTTATGGAATGTAAACAATGACCATTTCAGTGGCAAAAAGCTTCTTGAAATCTTAACCACTTTCAAAATATTAACAAGTTTCAGGGAATGGATTACAGTAGATGTAAACACAGAAAAATTCTGTCCTGTGGGGTGTTTCATAAAGCTGTTCATAAAGTCATTCGTAACTTTACGAACAGCTTTATGAAACACCCCACAGGACAGAGAGGGGTGTAGATGTTCGTAAAGTTACGAATGACTTTATGAACGACTGGAACAAGTTCTTGGGTGCTATACTAATCAGATTCTCAATCATTTAGCACAAGAACTGATAACCAGTCGTGCGTAAAGTTGTGCGTAACTTACGATCAGCTTTATGAAACACCCCCTCTGGACTTGAAAATATGTTTAACTCATTGTCTTTGAAAAACAAATTGATTCATTTACAGAACTCTAAGCTCGTGTCTTCCAAGTTCAGAGTGGACCGTGAAGAAATGAACAAAGAAGCATCTATTGTTAAGGTAAGTGTCGCACATGATTTTTAGAGAGGGGTGTAGATGTCTTAGGGCTACTTTAATTGTTCGGGGGTAATTGTGGGGAGTGGGGGAGGTAGTTTTTCTTAGGGGGTAGTTATCTGCAAGGTAGATGTTGGGGGTAGTTGTCCTATTTATCCATAGGTGTTTGCCATACACTAGCCCTTGCCCACTCTCCCATCTCAAATTTCAACTTGTGCTAGTGAATGAAATCCCATCATTTGTTCAGTTCTTGACAATCTGTTTTTGTTTTCTTGTATTTATGAATAGAGCCTCCTTGGGAAGTTGCTATCAATAAGTGATCAACTCAGTGCTGACAAATCCAGAAAAAATCTCACCGTTCTTGTCCAGGAAGTGCTGGATCTCCATGCCAACATGAGGAACCAGATGATATTACATTGATAGTGATTAACAAAGACTGTTGATGTTTAAGAACTTTGTCTCTGTTGAGAAGAGTAAAACTATGAAGTGGTAACAATGGAATTTCTATGAGAAACCTACATTGAGTAGTCTACTCATGAGTTACTTTTATGCTTTAAGAGGGTGTAATTAAACTTCCAATATCTCTTTTTAGAAGTAATATTTGAAGCCCAAATTTTTAATATAGTATAACGACATGAAACCTCTTAACATACAGAGCAAAATATTTTTGATGATTGGTACCCTTTAAAGGGGAAGTCAAGTCCAAGAATTGCTCGGTTTTAATAGGGCGGTTTACGCGATGACGTCAACACCCCCTACTGCCTAGTTACTGTTACTAACTTGGGCAAGCTTTGACCGATCGCCATCTTGGATTTTGCACGATCTCCATGCAAAGTCCATGCGCGTCTCTCCCTCGTGATTATGTGATTATGTGATTATGTCATAATTTCTTGCAATGGCATGGACTTCGAGTTCATCGTCAAGGAAGTCAGTGAAGGATTGGACAGTCAGAGATTTGACAGACTCCTTGAGACAAAGAGGTGTATGAGCGGGTATAATAAGGAAAAAGTTGTCAAACTTTTGACGGCTGTCGGTGACTTGGATCTTCCATGGACCCCGATCTCACCCAGGTAGATACCGCCGGTACGTTGCGGGAGAAACTCTCGCGAGCCGGATGCCCGGACCCAACGAACTAACAGGATATACGAGAGACTTCTCAGACATTCCTGAGTTTGGATTATTCGATATTTTCAACTACCGTATTTGATTATTAGCAGAACAGACTCTGACAGGAAGAAACTCGAAAGGTTATAAATCATTTGAGGATGTCTGTGATGATGTCATGTAATCACACTGTTTATTATTTCATCTCAATAAGAAATATGTAGCTTCATAATATGTGTACATGTGCAGTATTGATGGAAAGAAAGTTGACAGTTTCCCACATTGTCCCACTAAAGTCTGTAATGATGTACGCATTCACACATGACATGATGGGAAGGTGTCAACTTTTTCTTGATCAGTACTGTAGAACTGACTTTGTGTTACAAGGAAATCATTATAATGAAATACAATGGAAACCTGTTATAAAGAGGTCGGATATAACAAAGGTAATATCTATGGTTTCCAGGACCTTATTAATATAACAAGTTTCCACTATATACAGTTTCTCATTTTTGCAACTAAAAAGTATACACTACCGCTAAAGGCTCGGTTCCACTGGCCAATGTACACGAAACGTATGCAAAAAGGACACAGCGGACGAGCAAAATTTCGGGGGTGGCTCCATTCGTTTTCATCCGCTCCAGAAATGGACAAAATTTGCGAAAACAGAACGGAAAAGAACGGACGTGGGTAGTATGTAGCGGGGATGCTATACGGATGTTCATCGGAAGCCTAGCGGATGAAAGCGGATGGAAGTGGATGACAGCTAAATATACGAGATACATCCCAGGTACAAATGCTTTGTCCGTTTTGAATACTTTATATACGAGATGCATACGCTTACATCATTTCTATTTCCGTGCTACTAACGATGTATAGATGCTCCATGTACCTTATCTTTCCTCCCTCTTTCCGTTTTCAGCTGCAGCGGATGTGAGTTGCGAGGATGCAGAGAGGATACAGCGGACGTTTAACGGATGATAACGGACATAGAACGTTTGTTGCTGGTACATGTATATGTCGCGGAAAGTTTTGCGCGGATGAAATCACAGTGGGCGGATGCTCGATGGATAGAGCGTATGAAACACGTATGCAATGAGTACACAACGGATATATAGCGTTTTTCCAACGGATGGCAAGATTTTTTTTACATTTTACATCCTCTTTGTGCAGTGGGACTGGGCCTTTAAATGTTTTGCCACACCGGTTCGGTTCCATGATGGCACGCACGTTTATTTTGTGTTATGAGCTGCGGTTCAACAGGAAAACCTATACCAAAACCTTTAAGCGGCAGTGTAAGGTGGTTTGATTCCTGAGCATGAAAATTCATTTTGATTGTAACTTACTCAATATAAATAACAAATGGTTTTATCAACACATTGGCAAAAATAATACATGTACATGTATTTGAAATGTCATGTAATAAGTTACATTAGAGCGAAATTTTACATCATCAAATAGGCATTTCACAAACAGTTTTTAAGCAGTTGTTGAAACAGTTTTTCTGCAGCAAAGATTTCTTTGAACATGTTTGAAATTGTGTTCATAAAATTATTTGTGATGTTATTTGCAACATTTTACAAAGCTGATGAATCCAAATGAAATCGCAAGTTTGTTAGGCTCACAAGCTTTAATACACAATGCATCTTGATATTGTATGATGAAAAATAAATAAATTTTAACTACTCATCATTGTGCATGTTAATCATTTCATTGTTCTGATGACATATTCTACATATTGTACACTTTTTATGCCTCCGCCCACCGAAGGTGGGTGCCGGAGGCATTATGTTTTCGGGTTGTCCGTCCGTCCGTCCGTCCCACTTCTCGTTACCGCGATATCTAAAGAATCATTTGAGGTAGGAACCTCAAACTTGGTACTAGTATGTATCCCCATATGAAGATGAACTGATTAGATTTTGGGGTAAGGAGGTCAAAAGTCAGAGTTCACAGAGGTCAATTTACATGAAATTACATGATATTCTTGGTTTTTAGCACCGTTACCGCGATATCTCAAGAACCGTTTGAGGTGAGAACTTCAAACTTGGTTCCAGTATGTATCCCCATAGAAAGAGGAACTGATTAGATTTTGGGGTTGGTAGGTCAAAGTTCAGAGGTCACTTTACATGAAATTACATGGAATTACTGGTTTTTAGCACCGTTACCGCGATATCTCAAGAACTTCAAACTTGGTACCAGTATGTATCCTCATAGAAAGATGAACTGATTAGATTTTGGGGTAAGTAGGTCAAAGGTCAGAGGTCACAGAGGTCAATTTACATGAAATTACATGAAATTACTGGTTTTTAGCCTCGTTACTGCGATATCTCAAGAACTGTTTGAGGTAAGAACTTCAAACTTGGTACTAGTATGTATCCCTATACGAAGATGAACTGATTAGATTTTGGGGTAAGTAGGTCAAAGGTCAGAGGTCACAGAGGTCAATTTACATGAAATTACATGAAATTCTTGGTTTTTAGCACCGTTACCGCGATATCTCAAGAAATGTCTAAGGTGAGAACTTCAAACTTGGTACCAGTATGTATCCCCATAGAAAGATGAACTGATTAGATTTTGGGGTAAGTAGGTCAAAGGTCAGAGGTCAATTTACATGAAATTACATGTTATTGAAATTACTGGTTTTTAGCCTCGATCGTTATCAAATATTTCTAGAGCAGTTTGAGCCATCAACTGAATTTAGGCGGAGGAATATAGGAGACGCAGTCACATTCATCTTGTTTATCATATGAAATGAGAAGAAAAGTATGAATTCTTTGGTACATTATCTTTGCAATGAATACTGAATTAGAGATCAAACCTAGCATTCAACAGAAGTGTGGACTAAAATATTTCTTTAGTCTGGACTTGAACCCGGATTAACTTATGAGAATACCACCCATACTTAACCCTAGTTAATTAGCTCTATTAAATGCATACTAAACAAGAATTAAGTGTGGAATACAGTGTATTCTGTTTAATCTCTAATTCAATATTCATGACAGCAATAAATTTGTACAATTATACCAAAGAATTCATTTGAAATTCATTTTATACTTGTGTCACCCTTCTCATTTCATTGGCAAATTAATTTTTGGCACACTTTTCACTGCAGGATTAAAATTTGGATCCCGTTGCATAAAACTTCCCATTGATGACAACTTTGTCGTTAATGGTAACTTCTGTGGAATACTTGTTGCCATGGTAGTTACCATTAATGACAAAGTTGTCACTAATGGTAAGTTTTATGCAACGGGGCAGTACTTGATGAATGAGTTGGCAGCAGGCACTCCATAAACGTGTAGTGTAGGGAACCTGGGTTTACTTAGTCACTGCTATGAGAATACCCAGACACAAAATAGCTTGGAGTTGCCCTATAACGAGATTCCTGATATAGCAAGATAATTTTGCTGGTCCCAGCTCTTTGAATTCTGTTGTTTTTTAAACCGATATCACAAGTTTTCTGATATAACAAGGTAATTTCTGTGGTTTCAAGGATCTTGTTACAGTGAGCTTCTGCTGTATACTAGTAAACAAATCTTTCAAATCTTGTTACTTCGATACATTTACATTGTATTTTTTTCCCCAGAACCAAGCTCTCTGAAATGCAAATCTTCATACTCTTGTCCCAAAATTGAATGATTTCAATGAATGAGCTAAACATTCAATGGTTTCTGAAACAGTACCATGTAATATTCTGAATGTTTTAAGTCGTCCAATTGCTCTCTCCACATGAATTCGAGTAGATGCAATCCGGCGTGTCTTTGTCGTTGCCCAGCTTGAAAGCTGCTTTCCTTGAGCAAATGGTGGGATGTTTAGAGTCGCCCCCTCTCTGCCAACAAATCTCGAATGAGAAACCCTCTATCTGCCATTACATCATCTCCGTGTTCAACGTGATCCAGGAATCCTGACTCGGCTTTTCTTATCCGATACACTGCCATTCCAAAGTTCAGAGAGATATATGAATGTACCCCTAGGTGAAGTACCAACAAGAAGCTTTAGGGTATTGTGATGCTTATACTAGTTTGACCAAGTTATTCGCTGTGAACTTGGTACAGATGGCTTTGATACAAATATCTCTGTACAGTCAATGATTACACACGTATTCTCAAAAATGTTTGAAGCATTTGGGTAAGTGTCTCATCACCTGTTCACGACTTGGCCATCTGATAAGGAGAGGTTTGAGTTCGAGATCCAGAAAATTTATCCATGTTGAGAAGATGTTGCTAGCATGACTCTTTGAAATGCCAAATGCATATGCCAATGCAAGTGTTGTCCATCCACGTCACAGCCGAACAAGTGTCAAGATGACTCTTCAAGTAATGTTAGCACACAGGGACGATTGTCCTGAAACAAACAAAAAAATAACAATTTTCATTTATTTATTTATTTATTTATTTTATTATGTCTCCGCCATAGGCATTCTGTTTTCGGGTCGTCCGTCCGTCCGTCCATCCCCTTTTCGTTCTCTCGATAACTTCAAAACCGTTTGGCGGATCAGCTTGTAACTTGGCCCATGTATGCATATGGGAGGGACGATGAACTGATTAGATTTTGGGGTCTCAAGGTCAAAGGTCATAGAGGTCATATACATAAAAACGGTTCGTTCTTGTGATAACTTAGGAACCGTTTGGCGGATCAGCTTGTAACTTGGCCCATGTGTGCATATGGGAGGGACGATGAACTGATTGGATTTTGGGGTCTCAAGGTCAAAGGTCATAGAGGCCAGTATATACATAACAAGAGCCCCAGGGGGCACGATGCTCACCTGAGGTGGATCAATTCACATCTGGTGCATGTTCTCTCTAGCACATGAACAACTTTCATTCTTCATTTATAGAGGTATCTCTATACACAATACCAAGTCTGAGATTCCTACAAAGTTCGGTTAAATTCCAATCATGGGTTTTGGAGAAGCTGAAAATGTAAAAAGTTTATGGATGGCGGACAACTTGCCCCACCCCCCCCCCCCCCCCCAGTATGTTACCTTCACAGACCCCCTATAGGGCCACCCAGAAAAAAACCTCCATACACAATACCAAGTCTGAGCTATTCCTAGTTCTGGAGAAGATGTTTGAAATTTACATAGCTTTTACACTTGGGGGCTCTCCCCCTGGGCCCCCCCTCTGGGGGCCACATGTACCATTTTAGCACCTTTGGATCCCCTACCCCTAAGGATGATTCCTACCAAGTTTGGTTGAATTCCGATCATGTGTTTTGGAGAAGATCAGAATGTACATTTTGCCTGGCAGCGCCCCCCCCCCCCTCCAGTATGTTACCCCCACAGGGCCCCTACAGGGCCACTCAGAGAAATTTCATGAACAACTTTCATTCTTCATCTATAGAGGTATCTCCATACACAATACCAAGTCTGAGCTATGCCTGGTTCTGGAGAAGAAGATGTTTGAAATTTACATAGCTTTTACAATTGGGGGCCCTCCCCCTGGGCCCCCCTAGGGGCCACATGTACCATTTTAGCAATTTTGGGTCCCCTACCCCTAAGGATGATTCCTACCAAGTTTGGTTGAATTCCGATCATGGGTTTTGGAGAAGAAGATGAAAATGTAAAAAGTTAACGGACGACGGACGACGGACAAATTTCCATCGCAATAGCTCACTCGAGCCATAGGCTCAGGTGAGCTAAAAATGGATCGTGATGTATGGAGTCTAGGCCTACCTATTTTAGAAATTTCAAGGGGACAGTGGTCTATTTGCTATAAAATATCTATTTCCTTCGTGTATTTGATGATTGTAAGTCATCAATGGTAAGTTTATTTGAAAATGAAATGAAATAAATTTTCTGTCTCCTGTGCATTTTAAGTGAAAAGATTTGTAATTTTGTTGGACCTATCCTTTATAGAGTGTACATGTATGCCATACATTTCCAATCTGGTGATGGCAGAGGCATAAATTCCAAAGATTCATGTTTTATTTTTTAATTTTTTTATTTTTTTATTTTATTTTTTTTGGGGGGGGGGGTAATAAAATGCAGAATCGCTACAGGGTATTCATTTGTTTTGCAATGCACAATGATAAATTCATTTAGTCTAAAATGCAAAATATTGACACTTGCAAAGAAAGTTACATTTCAGATAGGTTTTATAATTTTGGAATATTTTCTTCATCATATATTTCCATAACTAAATATACCAGTTTCATAATGTAGTCAAATTTATGTACATTTGCTGAGTGACAAACTATTTATTCACCTGTTAACAAATTATTGTATTTCAATACCAGGATGCAAATTGCATACATTAGTGTTGCTATGTCAGACAATCATCGTAGCTTGCCCGGCATAGCAACAACTAATGTATGCAATTTACATTCTCACTATTGAAATGCAATTATTTCTTAGCAGGTAAAAAATAGTTTGTCACTGTGCGCTTCACAAAGATGCACGCATAAAATTGACTACATTATGAAACTGGTCTATTGAAACAAATAAAAATTTAACAATAAATAAGGTAAACATGTACCTCAGATTAGCTGGAGAGGAATGTGGGGTTTAGCTCCCTTCCAATATCTCATTCATGATGCCTTATTCTGTAGGAAATCGAAGAGAAAGGTCAACATGACCACTTTCAAACCTGTGATAAATGTGAGAAACAGAAATAGTTATTGTACATTAAATAACGAAGCAAGTATACATCAAAAACTTGGTTTTACATGATCAAGTTATTAAAGTAGATTTTATACTGGAGAACATTCTGGGAAGGGTGGGGGTGGGGGTAGACTTAAATGAATTTCCAATGATCAACAAAAAAGAGAGAGTAGGAAAGAAGCTGTCCCCCACACCAACTGATGTGGTTTGCAAGGTTCTTAGCTTATACTGTTTCCACAATCATATCTCATCTTATATTCTGATACAAAATTACAAATACAAGGTAAATGTTTTCAAAACGATGGATATTCAGCCTCTATACCCATAAATCAAAGTTCTACTCACATACAGTACCGGTTAAATGTTTTGGCACACCATGCAGTTCAGTTCCACGAAGGCATCAAGCGTGGTCCATTTATGAGAGGATGCAGTTCACCTGGCCAAACCAATGCCAAAACCTCTAAGCAGTAGTGTACACTAAACGAAAATAACAGTCTGCACTTACATGTACCTGTGTAGAAGATACAGGAAGTGTCCTCAGATTCACACGGTCAACAAATCTGTTTCGCGACAGTAAAGCAGGGTTTTGAAGGTGATCTGTGGAGTAGTTTTTCAGGTCATTGCATGAAATTTCTGTTTGCACAACAGCATCATTCGTGGAACAGTGCATGTGAGTCTGGCATCCTGTAATAAACAAAGGATACAAATAAGAAAGTATGATGAATAATATACTTGTACATGCGATAGACACCCCTTCCCCCTCACTCACACTTTCTACTCATCTATTGCCTCAAACTTTTAAGTACAAACTACTTTCAGTAAAAACTAGAAATATCACTGAAGATGATGATTAATACCCCTGCCCCGTGACAACAGCCTTTCTTGACTTTTGGTCGAAAACCGAGGAAGTAGTTCGATCTGCAAGATTTTTCCCTGATTTACTGCCGTAGATATGCCGTTTCCATGGCAACGCAGCTTCCGACACATCCAAAAAATATGTCTTGCACATCTTCCCACCAAGACCAATGTGTGTATGGCTAGAGTGCCCAAGTCTGCGCACACGCGTAATTGCGTGATTCTAATAAAACAAAACACGCAACAAACACAAACTTTCATCTTTATCATAGCGATAACTATTGATGCAAAAAACGAGTCAAAATAATGAAAAAAGGTCTTATTTCAGACATTTTATTCACAAGCCTCAAAATGTTGTCTTTCACATCAAAACTCCCGAACTGCGTGTAAAATGAATGAGTGCGCAGACATGGGCGCCATTGTTTTTTCAATGTTGAAATGACACGGCCACTGTTTCTTGTGAAAATAGCATTGTTCTTGCTCTAATTTTGGTGAGATTTTTTGCAAACTTACTCTTTAGAATATCAGGAATAATATAAAATTAAGCTTTAGGGGAATATTAAAGAAATGCTTGTTCATTTTCAGGTCAAAACCTTAGGTGCGCAGACATAGGGCTCCCCATCATACCAAATTTCTTGACTTTTGGTTGAAAACTGAGGAAGTAGTTCGATCCGCAAGATTTTTCCCTGATTTACTGCCATATATATTCCGTTTCCATCGCAACGCAGCTTCTGACACATCAAGAAAATATGTTGTACACATCTTCCCAGTAAGACCAATGTGCATGTGTACCAAATTTCATGACTTTCGGTCAAAAACTGAGGAAGTAGTTCGATCCGCAAGGTGTTTCCTTGATTTTCTGCCATAAATATGCCGTTACCATGGCAACGCAGTTCCGACTCACCCAAAAAATATGTCTTGCACATGTTCCCACCAAGACCAATGTGTGTACCAAATTTCATGAGCTTTTGTCGAAAACTGAGAAAGTAGTTCGATCCGCAAGATTTGCAACGGACCGACCGCCCAACCGTTGACTGATTCCTATAATATACCCCCTTCAAACTTTGTTTGGCGGGGGTATGATGCCTTTACCTAATACTGACCTCTTAACGATGTATCCAACGACTGCGGCAAAGATTCTTCATGAAACGTAATGAAAATTCATCAGACTACCCAAATACTGGGGAACAAGATCCAGGATTCCAGGTACTGACGAGCGATAACACTTGCGCGTTCTTGTAGAAATGACGTCGCAATAGAGTCATCTCATTTTACGCATAGAGGGGAAGTGCGTTTTATTACCGACCCCTGCACATAAGTCAATGGCAATTTATGAAAAGAGATTATTTTAATGAAAATATGAAAATTTAACAATAAATTGATAATACTTTGGTTTTTATTCCTCATCTTGCTCTATTTTGGCTGTTCTCAACGTTACTAGGCATTCTACGCGTATAGTCCCATGCGTTGACTTGCAAGACGCGCCCTAGATGCCATGATACGCTTAATGGTCGGTATTATGAATGGTCGGTATTATGACTGGTCGGTATTAGGTGAAGTGATCATATAATAAAGATTTATGAAAAGTTATAGAGCATGGATCCTGTAATGCATATATAAAGTACTGTCCCCCCCCCCGGACAGAAGGTAGTATGGGACAATTAATAGGAACAATGACGGGGGGGGGGGGGGGGGGGGGGGGTAGATTTATACACATTTACTACTTACCGCGATCCACAAGATTGTAGACAGGAACATCCAGGGGAACATCAGGGGGAACATCCGGGGGAACATCTTCATGTTCTTGCATGTCTTGAATTTCTTCTATTTGAACTGCTTATGTCTCTTTGGACTCGGAGGTGGAGGCGGAGTTTCCAACAACCGCTTTCGGGGCGGAGGCCCGGCCCCCCCACTCAGTATTATTTTGGGTACGCGTATGCTTGTTCCTTCCCTTTGAAAGCACCCCCCCCCCCCCTATCTCAGGGCTGCCAAAATTTCTGAACCCCCCTATCGCGGGCTTTGCGGGGGCTTTTCCTGCCTTGGAGACCCCCCTAAATTCAGAACACTGCTCAATGTACCCCCTATCTCAGGTGAGCTCTCATTCCAACCCCATATCTCAGGACAGACACCAACCCCCCTTTGATTTGATCAATTTTTCAAGATATTTCATAACCCCCCTTTTTTTAATTTCTCAGGTATCGAAGAGAGAGAGAGAGGGAGAGAAAGAAAAACACCCCCTTTTTTAATGAAATCTCCGGGTGAAAGATAAAAAACACCCCCTTTTTTTTACAATTCACGGGCCGGATTGTGTCGCCCAAAAAGTACCCCTTTACCGGAGATTTTGGGAACACGCATGCGGTCCCTTCGACCTCCAAGTGGGGGGGGGGGGGGGGGGGGGGTGGGGGGGCGGGGGCCGGGGGCGGAGGCCGAGGCCGCAGAGGTTTTGTGGCAATTTGTCGCTCAAGCTCGGTGACTGCAGCTGGAATGGGGTGGGGATGTTCGATAGTCGGGCCGTTTCCTCCCACAAAATGCTTGGAACAGATGTAGGTATCCTTGGTGATTCGGTCTATTCCAAAGTCCTTTCGACCACACATTTTTATCCAGGTTGTACATTTGTCCAAATTTGTCTTTGGTTTCGGGAAAGGGATGAAAAACACCCCCAGCATTTCGGGCCTTTTCCCAACAGGCAACAAAACCGTGAATCGCTGTTGCACGTTCCGTAACAGCAATGTTTTCCTCCCATTTTGCAGAAACTGTGGAGAAATACTCTCTCATGTGATGTAGAATTTATTTTCTTTCAAGTATTGATGAGATAAGCTTTGATGCGACGCACTCCAGCGGTACTCTACACGTACATCTATACTCTATCAGTCTATCATGTATATAGATGGGATGGGACTTATATAGAGCAGCCCCCAGCAGTCGACGTCGACAGGTTCCTTTGCCCGAGGTTGCGGCCGTGTGCAAAATTAAAGGTCTGTGCACACTATGCTAAGTAAACCGCCCTATTGAAGCATAAAAATCAGATTCACAGATCAAGATCGAAAGTTTGAGGAAAATCAGACAACTAATAAGAAAGTTATGATATTTAGTGCTATGAAAAACTAAGGAAAACAGTGAAAGTCACTAGGCAAATTGCCAACTTGGTCATGAGTTTGTGATGTCATTGCATTGGGTCACAACTCCCCAATAATTCTGTTTATCTTGATAACGCAAATTCTCAATCTTTATCTAAAATTATGATTTTCACATAAATTGAACCAAATTATAGCACATGTAATATGTTTCTGCATGTATAAACTTTTACAAAATATTTCACAAGCCCCCAAATATTGAGATTGTTTTCAAAATATTACATTTTCATAATCACTCACATGTATATTGTTTTAAAAATTCATATTTTAATGATTTTTACAGGTTTACTCTTTATAGTGTGTACATGTAAGAACATATTACTATAAATATAAGTTGGTTCAAGTCATGAGGAAATCCTATGAAATCCTGAATGAACTTCATTTGAGAGTAAAATTTGTACATTAATTATCTTAACTTGTTTTTATTCCAGATAAGGTTTGTACACTTGAATATTACCTGTGCATGATCATGATCATGTACATGCATATCAAGCAAGATCTGATTCCGCAATATCAGTAAAAGTATGAATAAATAATGATAAGGTGGCATCTCAAGTAGGCATGTACCAGTTGGCCATCTATTTCATCATAAAAAGGAATAATTCAATAAAGAATTATGCTTTTGAGTTGTAAATTTGATTGAAAATCTAAATACAATTAGCATTTTTCCAAAGTTGTAACCCATTAAAAAGACTGCAGCAGAAGAAGTCAATTTGACCTATATATTGAATAGTTTAAATAAAGAAATATCGTGAATACAGGGGTGTCTTTCCTTTTATTTACTCAGTGTCATGGCATCATGTGGTGGACACGTGGTACCATTTAATGCACTTAGCAAGGAAGTGCTGGATCTCCATGCCAACATGAGGATTCTCATATTACATTGATAATGATTAACAAAGACTGTTGATGCTCAAGAACTTTGTTGAGAATAGTAACACTGTGAAGAAATACATGTATTGTGAATACAGGCGTGTCTTCATTTTTTTTATCAGTGTCATGGCATCATGTGGTGGACACGTGGTACCATTCCATGCACTTAGCAAGGAAGTGCTGGATCGCCATGCCAACATGAGGAATCAGATAATACTACATTGATAGTGATTAACAAAGACTATTTTATGCTCAAGAACTTTGTCTCTGTTGAGAAGAGTAACACTGAAGTGGTAACAATGAAATTTTTATGAGAAACTTTCATCCAGTTAGTACCGGTATGTGACTTTCTGATTAAAGCTCAGTTTAAAAGTTACCAATCACCTGAAAAAAATTTGTGTACAGGCTAGAAAGTATTAAATCTCGGCAAGCGCATACAGGCGCATCGAGTAGTCTACTCATGAATTGTTTTTATGCTTTTAGAGCGTGTAATTAAACTTGCAATATCTCTTTATAGAGGTAATATTTGAAGCCCAAGTTTTGAATATAGTATAACGACATGAAACCTCTAACATAGAGAGCAAAATATTTTTTGATAATTTGTACCCTTTAAAGGGGAAATCAAGTCTAAGAATTGCTCGGTTTTAATTGAAGCAGAAAAATGAGACCCACAGATCAAGAAAAGTTTGAGGAAAATCAGACAACTAATAAGATCTAATGTAGAGGTGTTGTTGTCTAGTGGATACGTCACCGGTCTGTGGATCACATGGTTCGCAGTTCGAATCCCGGTGGCGCTAATGTCCTTTGGCAAGACATTCATCTACATTTGCCACTCCACCCATTGAAGTAAATGGGTACCTGGTAGGAAGAAATTCCTTGAATGCCTTAGTGCCTGTCATGGCGGCTCGGCTAAAGCCGGGGTAATAATGTGATAATTTGTATTAAGCGCAGTAGAGTATATTTGTATAGCTGCGTTATATAAATGGACATACCGGTATTATTATTATTATTATAAGAAAGTTATGAATTTTTAGTGATATGAAAAACTAGGGAAAACAATGAAGTCACTAGGCAAATTGGCAACTTGGTCATGAGTTTGTGATGTCATTGGGTCACAACTCAATAATAATGCAAATTCTTAATCTTTATCTAAAATTATGATTTTCACATGAACTGAAACAAATTATAGCACATGTAATATGTTTCTGCATGTATAAACTTTTACAAAATATTCACGAGCCCCCAAATATAGATTGTTTTCAAGATATTACATTTTCATAATCACTCATTTGTTATGTCTATTGTTTTAAAAATTCATATTTTCATGATTTTTACAGGTTGTTTACTCTTTATTAGTGTATACATGTAAGAATATATTACTATAAATATAAGTTGGTTCAAGACATGAGGAAATCCTATTCATGAATGAACTTCATTTGAGAGTAAAATTTGTACATTAATTATCTTAACTTGTTTTTATTCCAGAGAAGGTTTGTACACTTGAATATTACCTGTGCATGATCATGTACATGTATATCAAGCAAGATCTGATTCCGCAATAGCAGTAAAAGTATGAATAAATAATGATAAGGTGGCATCTCAAGTAGGCATGTACCAGTTGGCCATTTATTTCATCATAAAAAGGAATAATTCAAAAGAATATTAAGAATTATGCTTTTGAGTTGTAAATTTGATTGAAAATCTAAATACAATTAGCATTTTCCAAATTTGTAAACCCAATAAAAAAGACAGCAGCAGAAGAAGTCAATTTGACCTACATATTGACTAGTTTAAATAAAGAAATACTAGTGTCTTTATTTTTTTTTATCAGCGTCGTGGCATCATGTGGTGGACACGTGATACCATCCAATGCACTTAGCAAGGAAGTGCTGGATCTCCATGCCAACATGAGGAATCAGATATTACATTGATAGACTGTTGATGCTCAAGAATTTTGTCTCTGTTGAGAAGAGTAACACTATGAAGTGGTAACAATGACATTTCTATGAGAAACTTTCATCCAGTTAGTACCGGTATGTGACTTTCTGATTAAAGCTTAGTTTAAAAGTTACCAATCACCTGAAAAAAATTTGTGTACAGCTAGAAAGTATTAAATCTCGGCAAGCGTGTGCTGGCGCATCGAGTAGTCTACTCCTGAGTTGCTTTTATGCTTTTAGAGCGTGTAATTAAACTTGCAATATCTCTTTATAGAAGTAATATTTGAAGCCCAAAGACAGGTGTGTCTTTCATTTTTTTATGAGTGTTGTGCCATCATGTGGTGGACACGTGGTACCATTCAATGCACTTAGCATTTAAAGATTTGCCATTTTAATTATGACGAAAGGCCCATGCATCTAAATTGCTCGTTTCCATGGCTACTTCTCGAAACCATCCATTTCATTGTGGCTCTATACTGGTGTATTTTTAACAAATGTCCTCACTGTCAGTGCAGCTGCTTGCACCTGCAATTAACCGTTATTCCCTTTTCTATTAACTACATGTACTCTCCTCTGTGATTAGATGAATTCCCAACCTTCATCATTCTTTCCTGCTTGACTGTCAGTTTTTTACCATCCATTAAATTTTCGCAAGAGTGAAATTGTGAGACATTTCACTTCCCTTTATTTGATTTGCATGATTGCTTCCTTACAAATTTCTCCATTATAACTATCCTTTTGAAAAAAAATGAAAATTAATATTAGATTATAATAACTTCACATGTCAGCTAGTGGCCACTCCTTTTAGGTTTACTAATGTATTTGACAGCTCTTTTTCTGTAAAAGCATACTGTACTCTTCCATATGGCTGTATTTTCATTTCCGAAATATCATGTACAATGTATGATTTGAATGATCATCTAAGACATGTAAAGAAAGAAGGAAGATCTATTGTGATGAGCATAGAATATAGTGTACTTCTGCTTCTGTTGAAAGGAAAACCTTTAAGGAGTTAATCAAAGTTGCTATTTATCATGGTTGTAGTGAGAATTATTCATTTAATATCTTCCTTGGCAAATCCAATGGATCCAAAAATAAAATAAATCAGTAACCGACATCTTCATGAATTAATTGTGAATATTGGTAGGAATCATCCTTAGGGGTAGGGGACCCAAAGTTGCTAAAATGGTACATGTGGCCCCAAGGGGGCCCAGGGGGAGGGGCCCCAATTGTAAAAGCTATGCAAATTTCAAACATCTTCTTCTCCAGAACCAGGTATAGCTCAGACTTGGTATTGTGTATGGAGATACCTCTATAGATGAAGAATGAAGGTTGTTCATGAAATTTTTCTGAGTGGCCCTATAGGGGCCCTGTGGGGGTAACATAGTGGAGGGGGGGGGGGGTTGTATGGAGATACCTCTATAGATGAAGAATGAATGTTGTTCATGAAATTTCTCTGAGTGGCCCTATAGGGGCCCTGTGGGGGTAACATACTGGGGGGGGGGGGGGCGCTGCCAGGCAAAATGTACATTCTGATCTTCTTCTCCAAAACACATGATCGGAATTCAACCAAACTTGGTAGGAATCATCCTTAGGGGTAGGGGACCCAAAGTTGCTAAAATGGTACATGTGGCCCCAAGGGGACCCCAAGGGGAGGGGCCCCCAATTGTAAAAGCTATGTAAATTTCAAACATCTTCTTCTCCAGAACCAGGCATAGCTCAGACTTGGTATTGTGTATGGAGATACATGTACCTCTATAGATGAAGAATGAAGGTTGTTCATGAAATTTCTCTGAGTGGCCCTATAGGGGCCCTGTGGGGGTAACATATTGGAGGGGGGGGGCGCTGCCAGGCAAAATTTACATTCTGATCTTCTCCGAAACACATGATCGGAATTCAACCAAACTTGGTAGGAATCATCCTTAGGGTTAGGGGATCCAAAGTTGCTAAAATGGTACATGTGGCCCCCAGGGGGGCCCAGGGGGAAGGCCCCCAATTGTAAAAGCTATGTAAATTTCAAACATCTTCTTCTCCAGAACCAGGAATAGCTCAGACTTGGTATTGTGTATGGAGATACCTCTATAGACGAAAAAGGTTCATGATTTTTTTCTGGGTGGCCCTATAGGGGGTCTGTGGGGGTAACATACCTGAGGGGGGGGGGGTTTGGCAAGTTGTCCGCCATCCATAAACTTTTTACATTTTCAGCTTCTTCTCCAAAACACATGATTGGAATTTAACCGAACTTGGTAGGAAGCTCAGACTTGGTATTGTGTATAGAGATACCTCTATAGGGATCCAAAGTTGCTAAAATGGTACATGTGGCCCCCAGGGTAGCCTTATAGGGGCCCCTGCACCAGATGTGAATTGATCCACCTCAGGTGAGCGTCGTGCCCCCTGGGGCTCTTGTTTTTTGAAAGAATCTTAAAGTAAAGAAATAAGTGTTGTTCAAACGCCTCACACTTTGTGGAAAAACATGTTTGAGTATGAAGAAAATGAAAGACAAAATTTTAAAACACACGCACAGAACCAAAGGTGGACTTGGGTTTCGCACACCCTTTTCTATGTGAGCGCTTATGCATGTCATTTTTGTATGATGATTATCTCTATACAGAAGTAAAATTAGATTCCCATATTTTGATGAAGCCATACTTTACACAGCCTCCAATTTTTTATGCAGTTTTATGTGCCAAGACGCCCCCCAAATTACATCTTAACTGAATCCATAAACTTAAAGTGTTTTATCATGTTTATTTTGAGAGAACTATTTGCAGGTGCTGTATTGTACTGTGTTTATATGTACAGGTATAATGCAAACTAAATATTTCAAATTCAGGCAATTTGATAAATTTTGATTTGTATGTTTCTTTTTTTTTTAGGTAAAATAGAAATATTTGAAAATTTATTAACTTTTCACTCTTTTCATTTAATTTTGTAATTTATCAATGCAAATTCTTTCTTACTTTCAATTCTCACACATGTTCACAAAGCATATGAAACAGGCTAAAAAGAGGAGCGTAAATTTGTGATGAGTCTTTTTTTCATTTTAATAGATAATTCAAAAGAAACTGAAAAACATTCAACCCTTAAATGACCCTTGACAATCATATGAATATAATATTCATACAAGTAGTAGTGGCACAGACAAACACAAACACATATGTTACATGCCAAGAAATGAATGATTATGGGTGTTATACCCAATTTTCCCCCAATAAAACAGTGATTTCCAGAAAACAAGTATGTGTGTGTGTCGAAATAAGCCACAATTTGATTATTTTAGTGTGTTTCTCACATTTTCACTCATCAAGCAATGGATATAAGACAATTGTGAATAAACACTTGCATGAAAGGCAAAGATGTACAAGTATGTTGTAAATGAATGACGGCTCCAATATTTGAGTAGGACTGCAAAATGTGTCATCTTCACAATTTTGTCAAAGTTAAGTCTTATTCAGAAGATCACATTTCCAATGAACTGAGAAGAACATATCTTGAAATTCTAATCCATCAGATCATACAATGCAGATTACCTCTTCATAAATTCCAACTTAATTATTCCAAACGTCATAGTACTAAGCACCAAGGGGACTGATACATGAATATGTACTTTAAGTGAATAAATGTCAAGTGTTTCCATATATAAATTATTCTTTATAACCCCTGTACAAAGTCAACAACAACTTTAATTTTGTCCACTTTAGCAAATAAATATGGAAGTCAGCAAGAAGCATAATAACATACTCTACTCATTTTCACTCAAGCTGTTGAGTGAAATCATATAGCAGAGGACATATTCATTCAATTAAGAAACAAACAGCCAGCTTTTAAGGATACAAGTAACTATGAGAGTGTGAATATTACGACAAAATAATCATTGTATTGAACATATTTTTTAACTCTTACTGTGCCAAGGGGTTTAGCTCTCTTCAAAATTTTACCAAAATTTGATCAATGCTTGGATTTTCAAATGTCTGCACTTCATTAACCATCTATCATTTCACAAAATATTGTGTACAGAACTTGTAGGAGATTTATTACCATTTCTTATGATACCAAACATTACTTTACCCAACTTAATGCATAAGAATTATTGGTGAATGAATATGACAAGTCTATCTGTCACATATATATGTGACATCAGCACAGAGAGTTAACGTAAGAACTATGTATGATACAGGAAAGAACTACACTAAGGCTTCCATCCATACACACAATATAGAATGCAATACCCAACCCAACATCCCAGTTAGTAAACTGATCACTGCATACTATATAAAGAAACCCAATAATATAAACATTTGAATACTCATATTTGTTAGATTGCACATTTTCAGAAGACGACGGACATGACATAATCAGCTTGAATTAAAACAGAGCATGCAAGAAAAAAATGATTCTTAACCAAGATATATAAATCAGAATGTACAACTTTCTGACACAATTCTGCAATTTCATGTACACTACAGAATTGAATGTTTTGTAGGAAATGGGTGAGGGTATTCTGGAAACCCTTTCAATTAAAGCCCAAACTGGTTGCATCTTAACCAGTATTCATGACCAAAATCTTACAGAATAAACCTACATCTCCAGGCTGTTCATTTAATTTAATTAGAGATGGTATTTTCAAAATGTGCTAATAAGAGTGGTTAACTGAGAACCATTCATGTGCTATCACTTTTAATACATCTGTCTACTAACAGCTTTCAAATAGTGAACACCAATTTAAGGAACAATGAATTTCCCATCCATATGGATGTCATGTTTAATATTACATGTGATATCACTGACCTATGATGTTGAAATACCCTGGTACTGATTTTCTAATAGACCGCTATTAAGTGAGCTTTCAGAATGCCCCTACAGAAGTATATCCTCCCATAGCCTTCAAACATACATATGATCGTACATTTACATTCTCTGATTGATATGAAATTAATCTGAAGGCCTGTACCACTTCAGTAACTACACTGGACATAGACCCTGCCAAAAAAAGGTGCATTATACCCCATTCACCATAACTACTGTGACCCATCCGTAAAATATTCTGGTATTAGTAATCTCCTTATTTATCATGAATAATAAACACAATTTTAAAACAAAATATTTATTCAACATATCTTGTAACCCTTCAACTGTACATGTAAGCCATTCTCTATAGAAAGAGACTTGCCACATAAGTCTAAAAAATATTTTGGGGGATGATTTTGTATTCATATATTGCATATGGTATATACAGTGACAATTTAATGTGAATTGGAACATGCACATATTGACAAAGTGAGATAAAAGTTAGTACTCCAACAACACCCTCCAAAATTTAATGGTATCAAATTTTGAATAAAATTGCCTTTTCTCTTTTTCACAAAAAAGATAAAACCTAACAAAATGACAATATAGGGTATATCCTGTAATTGACAATACTGCATTTCTCTGAAAAGTGTTTAATTCTTTTGCATTAATTCCAATATATGACAGGACTGTTTTTGAAAGTAAATAAAATAGACTTATCTACGGTAAACAGTCGTACAAGCATTTAGTGATTCTATTAATTAACTTGAACCACTGATGATCTACTTCTACTATTTACGATTCGTAACCCCAAAGCAAAATAAATTAGTCACTCTGAATACAAATCATACTCAAAAACATATTACTGTAATATTTTCTGCAATGTCAAGAAAATATTGGTGTTTTTACCCCACTATCCTACATGCATGACAACAATGAATCTATACCATCAAAGGCACACCGTGGAATGTTGCATAACATTGGAAAGAGTTTTTTTTTGTGTTGCTGAAAAGTCACCAAATAAGAAAATTAGAAATAATTTTACATTAAATACAGTAAACAATAACAAAACAGAGGTGATTTTTTTTCTTCACATGGACACAATGTTATGATACAACTTAGCCTAAAAGGTTCTGCTCATGATGTGAACACTAACACATCATATGAATAATATTTAATTTTATTGTATACATATAAAAGTTACCTTAGTTTATCAGCTAGCCCAAAAAGGAGCACCTACAACAGTTTGATCACCCCTGCAAAAACAACAGCGTCCCTTTTAAAGAATGTATTATTCATTACACATATTAAACATACATGCATGTATTTACATAATTTCCACAGATCATAGAAACCTTATAAAGTGACTTCCAAAAAAAGGTAGTTTCTTACAGAAAGAAACTGGAGATAAACATGAAATTTAAAAAAAATACAAATAACTTGAACATCCATTTATCTGAAATGAAGAAAAAAAAGAACAGTTTCTCAGTTACCATAAAGTATTTCTAACTTTAAATTTTACAAATGAGTTGACTACATCTGCTTTGTATCAGATTTTTTCCCTAGAAAATAGACTTTTTGCCAATGGATTCAACAGCAACAAATATGTTGTTAATATCTATAAATAAAATGACATGAAAATCTTACATTCTCAGTTGGAAAGAAGAATATATTTCTAGCTGTTGCTATATTGCCCACTCCAAGGACAAGAAATTATTTGCTAACTTTTTTTATCCATTTCCTAGTTTTCTTTTAAGAGATGGAACAAAATCCTCCCAATTATTTAACTTTAAAAATATGTGTAAAAACTTGCCTGTCCAACAAGTTTACATACAAGTATCACAAATACAATTTTGTGAAACAATGTTTTAACTATGATATCTCTGATTCTTAACTTGACAATCTACGGATCAATTTTGAATTACAATAGAAAGGGCAAGCTTTTTCTTGCTCCAAAATATCAGGTGCAATATTCACCTTGGTCATCATAAACGGCTTACAGCACTGAAAGGATTAAGTATGACCACAAGATCGGAAACATAAAAGAAAGTGAAACAAAAACTGGACCTTAGATCATATTTCCCCCCTCATAATACATTTACTTCACACATATATATATATAAATATATATGCAAGGCTTTGGAATGTTTAGAAATTAGAATCTTTGACTACATAGTCGAATACTAGTCACGAGAGAATTTGGAATGGAATCTATAGAAAATGCAAGTTACATCAAAATAAATTGAATTAAACATGCTAGAAGGAAATCAATCAATACATGTTGACCTTTCATATATACAGAGCAGACTCTTGTGTGAGGTGTCTTGTGCAAACTTCATTTCCAAATGGTATTAAGATCAATGATTATTTCAATATGTCGATGGATACTGATATATAACTTCAGACATCAACATCTCAGTGAAGTAGTCATAATGATGTTAAGATCTAGAGTTTATAAATATGTGTAATACACTTTTTCAAGTTGATGTGTTCAATTCAACCTGTAAGTTCTGTCTGACCTATTTCTTATATCAACTGTCAAATAGACGGACAGTAAAAGAGTCGTATTGGCATTTCTTAACACTCACGTTTCTGACCATAATGTTGGTGTGAAACAGGCAAGATTACATTACATGAATCTCTAATACCTAATTATAACATTTCAAAATAATTGTACTCCTCATCAAGGCATCTTTCCAGTCACATATGATTGGCCCAAACTAATGCCATAAATGTTTCTACTGTTGATCAGTTTGGTTTGCACACACCCCATATACAGTCAATTTCATCTGCTCGATGCATGTGAGCAAATTAAATAATAATGATTACCGGTATCTAATAATTAAAGAGGTATATTGTAAATGCATTGCAGAATTCTTTTCCTTATGATTTTAGCACAGGACAACCACTTTAAGCTTTGATCAGCCCCTCTCTGTAATGAGAGTCTACTTTTTAGCTAGTTCAAAGAACTGTTAAAAGAATAATAGTTTATAATCTTAACAAAAATTACCATCATTTGCAAAAGTTTAAGACCAGTATTCCAAAATGCAATAAGTCAAAGAAAGAAAAAAAAATAAAAACTTGTCTTCAGACATAAAATTATTTTCATGGCATAACCTACATGTATGTATCATACTTAAACTATAGGCTTATACCATTACTCTTGTACTACTGATCACTGTAGTAGTTATGTAATCATTCAATGAGACAAAAGAAAGTATTCCAAATGATTGAAATACCCACAAATCCCGAGGTGGTCTTAAACTTTTGCAAATGATGGTAAAAGTGAATGGAGTGTATGACGTAGTGAACATCATGTGGTCTCTGATAGTGGGGTCATTATGGAAGGCTGATCCTTCATACGGAAAGCTTCCATGTCGGGACCATCAAGCAATCCTTGCTGTAATGGGTAATAAACAAGAGGATAGAAAAAGGTTATCAATGACTTGGTCTATGGAATCAATGGCACTTTGATGATTTCTATCATTAAATTCATCTTATGTTTAGAAGGTGGAGGGTGATAGATAATACACTTAGAACCAGAGACAGCAAATTACCTTGAGTGATGTTTAGGTCTGATATAAAAAGTAGAAGATAGAATTTATCATGAAATACTTTATTTTAACTTGCAGGAACTTTTTACTTGCTGCAAATTGGTTGGGTTACCAAAAGCCCAACAAGTAAAAAGTATGAGCTTCTTGTATAAAGGTTGCTAAAAAGACAATGTACTTTATACCAAATAAGTTATCACTTATCAAGAGGAAGAGAATATATATAAATATATATATATATATATATATATCCCCTGAAAGCATCCACACTCCCAAATTACTAAATGAATACATGCAAAGCTTTCAATTAACAAACTGAAAAGAAAAAAATGGAAAATGCCATTGAAATGAACTGAAGTAAAAATAATTAAAAACAAAAAGAAGCAAATCAGATAATGAAATGCAAGCACATAATTGATGGAAAAACCATGCATACATATTGGATCATCTATTCATTGATCAGTAGGTCAATGCACTGCTGCGAATACTTCCTTTCTAAACTACATGAAAATTTCAAGCTCTTTTTCTATCACAGTATCTTCTAGCAAATTCAATAGTCAAAATGTAAACCTATAGCTGAGAGGAAAGACCTTAAAAATCCTGTCTCTGCATCTCCTAATAAAGCATTTTAGACATAAGAAAAACAGTTAAAATTAGTTTTTGAATAGAAACTCTTTAACCATCAAATTGGACATGCAGAACATTCTAAATGTGAATAGAATTTACTGTATTTAAGCAGACTTAGTGCATGGCCAGAAGTGAGTCCTCCATGTATGCATGGTCCTGTGAAGATAGGTGAGAAGAAGCAAGGAATGAGAATATGAGACCACTGCAGTTCTAAATAAAGACCTAAATATAGCAGGAGGCATAGTCTGGCAAGAATGAACTGAGTATACACAATTTAAAGAAGTTTGGGTTAGTCCAAGACCAAACTTGGCAAAGAAAACTGGAACGGCAAAGTTTTTGCCCAGCTCTATAACAGAATGTGACCACAGGGTTAAAGAGAAGGGAATGTCACATTAATCTATATTAAAGTCCTAAATAAAAAGTACATATGGCAAACAATTATCAAAAAACTTGCAAAGGTGTAAAAGACCACACATTATAAAAACAACTACACTCCCTCCATCCTTTCCCCAATAGAAGACCTACAGAGTACAAAACATATCATGCAGTCATATTTCTGTTTCAATCTTAAACTCTTAAATTTTTCCTCTGTAATTTATTTACACAACTGTTCTTTAAGGTCTCAATCCTGATAATGAAATGTTGTATACTGCCCCCAAATGACAGAAAACTTCAAGCACAAGGAACAGAAGAATACAAGAAAATGTAAAACACAGAGCAAAGGTCGCACTCAACAATAATCACACTTCAACCTTGCACAACAGATTCCTGAAAGGTCTCCATACAGCCCTTTACCTTGTCTGAACTCCCACGAGACTTGAACTTGCTGAGGAAGGACCTGGACTTTTTATTGCCGTCCTCAAAGTGGACCTCGTCCTCGTCATCTTCATCAAGACCACAAGAGTCAGCAGCTGGGAGCTCACCCGATGCTGAACTTACCAGCTTCTGATATTTGTATTCAAGCCTGGTGTAGAAAACAATGAAAGAGTATAATGATAACTGCCAATATTTTACATTTTCAATGGCATTCAAATAACCCACTGCAGGAAATAAAGACTACAGTACTTGTATCAAGCAAGGGGTGGAGGAGTACTGAACCAAGCAAGATGTACTGGCTATAGATCATATTACAATTGGATAACCTTGCACATAAAAATATATTGAATGGCTTTTAAAGAAATATTAGGGTATATACTTAGAGTAAACTTGGAGTGATTCATGTACATACCCAGGGTGATACTTATTTACATAACCATAAGCCTATCAAAAATTTACATGATATATATTCTTATATTTTGTCGACCTTGGGGAAAAACAAAAGAGCTCTTTTCTCCTTCATACAAACAACGATGATATAGATTAGTAATAGACCATGACAAAGCTCATACTGTAAGCCAGTGGACAATGTGCGTAATTATAATACACCACCAAGAACTATCAGTTGGCTACATGGTTTTCCTGAACTACTAAGGAACAGGACTCAATCTGCTTGGGGCTACTGAAGACTTTCATATCATAAACACATGCCAAGGAATAATAACTAGAGCATATCCTATAATTTTATTCTTGTATAAGTATCAAGGGTCCTAGAACGAGACTGCTATGCACAATGTTTTTCTTCAAATACTGAAATGTAATAGATACTCACTTCCTGTTTTTCTTCCAGACACAAACAATCATAGCACATAGCAGTATGGCACACCCTACAAAGGCTGCAATGGCAATCTGTGCATACATGGGCACCTGACTGTACCAGGGCGGTACCACACATTTTGTTGTCTCATCTTCAGGCAAGGAAATTCCACCAACACATTTCCTGTAAGAGATATACAACAATATTGAAATATTACTGAATTAATATTGTAAGAAATGTACCATTGGGGAATCTGAATTCAACATAAGATACACTCAAAGAGAACAAATAGAAGACTGAGGTGGAGGACTAACTGCTTCCCCTACAAGTCAGAGTCCTACATCAATCGTGTACGCTCGTGGAACATCAACAACAGAACAGAAACAATTCAGATTATTTTCTCCACATTATCATTACAAATGCACTTTAGGACAGGGTATTTTCGTCGACTAAATGTATATGAATTTGACTGATAAGAAATAAAACAAAACTGAGAGTCTAAGACAGAATATTTGTGTACAATAAGACTATCAGATTTTTCAGTTCGATACTTACGCAGTATCATTCCACACATATTTAGTGACCTGGTGTCCATGTCTACACTCCTGTTTGATAGATACGATGTCATCATTGGTACACACCGGACATGCATACTGACTGGTCCATAGCATATGGAAGGTACAACCATCACATGTACCTGGCAAAGGAGAAGTGTGACAGAGAAACAATTACTCAAGGGTGAATAACACTCTGATACGGTCACTGACTGAAAACACCTCTTGGAAAATCAAACTTAGGAATGAACAATTATATCTTGCTTGAATCAGCATTTTGGGAACAAAAAAGTACATTTCTTGTTTACATCCCCCTGCAAAATTTGGATCTTACTTTAATTCATCAGCATTTTAGTCATAAAAAAAGAGTATATTTTCTGCCTATGCAGTTCTCCTATAAGATGCAGTATTTAATAAAGATAGCATTTTGTTGGGAAGCCAAGTATTGTCAACTTATAAATAATACAGGTATTATCTACCTCTTTCACTTCTGTACTTTATAGTGATAAAGTGAATATCTTTATATCACAAGATATGAAGAGATTTCAACCGCTATCCACGATATCATATTACAGGCTGTAAAGGCCCGGTCACACTGCCAGAACTTTCTTGGCGCGTTCCTTGAACGGTAGGGAGAGGGGGCCGAATTTCAACAACGCTCGTCACCGCGCACAAAATGGGGGAAAAAAATCGAAAACACGGGCGTTGCCTTAGCAGTAGACCGCTGACGCCGGCGTTGCTTTAGCGTTGGTTTAACGGTAGCGAGCGTTGGTCCCATTCCGACACCTCCATACCAACGCCAAACCAAAGTTCATCACCGCAATGGATCGCTGCTTCAACGCCTGACACCGTTCCAGCAATTTCGGAGCGGTAGGAGGGACCATCAGCGGTGGCCGAGCATATACCGCGTTGCCTTAACGGGGGCCAACTTCTGTTAAACGGTGGTGAACGGCTACGAGCGGTGATGAATTTTTTTCACCGCTCCAGGAATGCTCCAGCAAAGTTCTGGCGGTGTGACCGGGCCTCAAAGTGTAGAGTGAAGTTGAACATTTCCATATAACACATTTCACAAAGACCAACATTACATTTATATTACG
This sequence comes from Heliocidaris erythrogramma, assembly GCA_025617745.1. Lineage (NCBI taxonomy): Eukaryota > Metazoa > Echinodermata > Echinoidea > Camarodonta > Echinometridae > Heliocidaris > Heliocidaris erythrogramma. The sequence goes on along the minus strand of CM046853.1, from coordinate 15,607,476 downwards.
AAGCAAATTATCATTCAGTGCTAGCTAAATATTAGCTTACTTTATAATCATGGTGCATGTTGTCTCTTGTCTAGTGAGACTACAGTGCTTGGGATACACAAGTGGAATACCATTTAACAAGGAAAACCAACAAAAGGCAAGCCACAGATCTTTTGCATAAGTGATCATCCATCAGCAAAAGCAATTAGCAAGCAATTAGTTAACATTTGTTTCCAGTTTATGTTTTTCTTTGTTTTGCTGTACTTTGTTTACAAAGAAGCATATTTATGTTTGTTAAATGCTGAACCCAAACCATTCTTTTTACCACGATATTTGAAAGACAGTATAATTACAGTTGAATTTATTGTCTGTTCAGTAGGGTTTGTCCCTTATGACGGCAGAGATTCTCTTGAAGAAGAAATCAATATCAGGGAAGTAACAAAAACACTTATATCCCCGAGCTGATAAACTCAAAAATTGCAATAGGTCCACAAAACTAGATAAAACAAACAAAAAGGCAAGCATAAGATCTTTCATATACATGATCATCCATCAGCAAATGTAATTAGTTGGCATTTGTTTCCATTTAATGCTGTGTTCTTTGTTTTATTTTACAAAGAAGCATTATATTTATTATGTTTGTTAAATGCTGAACCCCCAACCATTCCTTTACCCTGATATTGGTAAGACAGTACAATCAGAGTTCAATTTAATGTATGTTCAGTACGGTTTCTCCCATATAACGGCAGAGTTTTTCTTTTTTTTATGTCAGAGAAGTAACAAACACCTATATCCCTGAGCTGATCAACTAAAAATTGCAGTAATTCAACCTTAAAGGGAAATTAACCTCAGCGTATGAATTAGCTTATTTTGAATGGTGTAGTATATGCCTCTTATTTGATACATGCAATTTCATGTAAAAACACAGGATATAGATATAAATCACTATTTTCCAGCCAAGTTATCGTCTGCTAGCAATAATAAGGGGGCTGCCATTACTTTATGTGTACACGAACATATTTTTCATCCCAAGTAAAATTTCCTTCATCGTTAACTCGTAATTGATTTTTAGAGGACAAATATATATTAGATAAAGTCACATATTCTGAAATGTAAGTTTAGTTTTATATATTTTTTAAAAGGTCTTAATTTGTTCATAAAAAATATACTTCATAAAAAATATACGTCAAGGACGGAGAATTGACGTCAAGGACGGAGACAATCGTAACAATACCAAAACAAAGCGAGGAATCTGCTTTACAGGATGGCTATTAGAACTCATGGGTCGTCAATTATCTAGGCCCATGGCCAATAACAATCGTAATACAATCAGAACAAAGCGACGTATCTGTTGTAAAGGTAGGCTATTATCAATGCATATGGTACCTAATGATCCGTGTCATGCACAAAATGGCAGCCTCCATGGAAAGACGTAGCAGACAATAGGTGCATCTAGAATATCACGTGGGGTTAATTGTCCTTTAACTACTGAATAAGATTTGATTTTGGTTATTACACATTTTTCACACACAAGTTATCTCACGATTTAATTTCAATCGGTTCAATACACAAATTTCTAGAACATACATGTATATTTAAGATATTTAAGAAAATTGTAAACAAATTTTTAGGCATTTTACTCCCAGTGTTAAAGATCGTATGCTCGATCTGTAATGAAAAAGACAAGTCATAAAAAATTGGAACCAGCGGGATTCGAACCTGTCATCTACTGCTTGCCGGGCAGCGACTTAACCACCAGGCTATTCTGGTTCACGACCAAGTCACGATGAACTAGAATCAAATACCCAAGATCCTCTTCTTTCTGACTCATTAATATTCAAACGGTCCGCCGTAGACAATGGTTATTAAACGAAGAAGCTTGATGGGAGGAATTTAATTTGTAAACAAATTTTTAGGCATTTTACTCCCAGTGTTAAAGATCGTATGCTCTGACCTACCTATTTTGCTAGTCTTCCAACTACGCAAGCCATTCAAGTAATTAAAGTCACGACAGTGCATAACCCCCCCCCCCCCCCTAGGTTCCCGCCTTCCTCTGTGCACGTACGCATGACGCGCGCACACAATCATCCTCTTTACGAGCAGCCTCAGACAAACTTTGACATGTTGCTAGGCAAGGAGTGGGGTAGGAGGGTGGGACATAGGTTGGTACATAGATTTATCTAGCAAATAATAAAATCAGTTCTGATTTTACTGATTTACTACAATAAATCAATGTACCTAACTATTTTGCTAGACCAGCACAGATTCAATTGGGGGGGCATGTCCCAAGAAGAAGGTCAACAGGAACCCGAGGATGACGTTGGAGCTTGCAACGTCTAGTTAGAAAAAGACTCTTCAACTGTCAGAACATCTTTTAAATAAAAAGACGTGGAGGAGCGCCAGTAGGCTGCCCTCATAATGTCCACTAGGGGCACCCCATGGAAAAGAACCCAAGAAGCACCGATGCCCCTGGTATCGTGAGCACGGGGCTTCCAATCAATCACTAGGGCCTCCGGCCCAGCTACCTGGATCACTTCGACTATCCATCTAGAAATGGATTCTCTGGAAGAGGGGGAAAAGGGCTCTCGAGTGATGACAAAAAGCTAGTCCTATCTAAATACCATTTCAAGGCCCTCACCGGACACCAGACCTTATCCTCCTGCACTGGGGAATGGTCCGACAGTGGTCTAAGAAAAATCTCAACTGGTCCAGAGGAAGCAGTCTGATTTTTGGCAATAAAGGAGGGCTTGGGTATAAGTCGCACACCATGGTTCTCCCAACGGATGTGACCCGGTGTGATACACAAAGCATGAAGAGTACTCCTCCTCTGTGCAGAAGCAATAGCAACTAAAAACAGCGTCTTGACCGTTAAATGGTGAAGGGACGCTTTACGCAACGGCTCAAAAGGTGGCTTCACAAGCACGTCAAGGACCTTGGGTAGACTCCAAGATGGAGTCAGGCTACGAGTTGATGGACGCTGCAAAAAGAAGGAACGAGTCAACCTAGCCAAAAGAGGGGAGTTGGAGACTCCCGAACCATCAGCAAAACCAACGTGGATGGCGGCAATAGCCGAACGATAGCCTCGTATGGTTGAAATCGATCTACCCTTATCGAAAAGGGAGATCAAAAAATCGGCAATAACACCAATGGGGGCTTCACGCGGCGAGACACCCTGATTCTCGCACCAAGAAAAGAATGCCCCGAGACGAGAGTTGTAGAGATCTCTAGTGGAGTCTCTACGGCTTCTCATCACAAACTTGGAGGCCCTCTCGGAGAGCCCCGAGTTTCTGGCGTCTTCCCCAACAACGGCCAGGCAGTCAAGTGGAGGACCGCTGGGCGTTGATGAACAATCCCCGAGAGGGGTTGAATTATCAAATCCTCCCTGAGAGGAAGGGGAAACTGCTGGCAGGCCAGGAGACTCAGCAAGTCTGGAAACCAACGTCTCGCTGGCCAATGTGGGGCTATCAACAAGAGCCAAGCCCCGTCCTCCTTGACCTTCCTCAAGACCTGAGGGATCTGAGGGATCTGAGGGATCAGAGTAAATGGGGGAAAGACGTACCCCCGGAATAGCTCCCCAATGGAGGGAGAAGGCATCCAGCACCCACGCCTCCTGATTCCGAACCCGCGAGCAATACCTTGGGAGTCGGTGATCTCCAGAGGACCCCACACCTCTTGGAGAAGAGCAAATACCTCCGGATGAAGAGTCCACTCTGACGGGAGGCATTTGCCCCGAGACAGAAAATCCGCGATCAGATTGTCCTGACGGGGAATGTAGGAGGCTACCGGAATAATGTTCATAGATCGGCACCACCTCCACAACTGGGCAGCTAAGGTGTTCAGAGAGGAAGACCGAGTGCCGCCTTGGCGATTGATGTAGGCAGCTACTGTGACATTGTCTGTAAGAACGAGTACAGTGCGACCAACAAGACCTAACCTGAAATGATGAAGAGACAGGCTGACCGCCATCATTTCCAAAACATTGATATGGGGCATAACTCTCAAGTGAGACCAGTCCCCTGAAATCATCTCGCCCCGGCAATGACTGCCCCAACCGAGAAGGGAGGCGTCTGTCGTCAGAGAAACTTACGGAAGAGGGGTACAGAGAGGCTTGCCTTGGGCAAGAAACGAACTGCTCGACCAGGGGGCGAGAAGGAGCTTGATATCTCTTGGGAGTGGAATCCACCCCAAAGGAGAATCTTACGCGTCTTTGAGATCGAGGGAGATCGCAAGGTCGTCCCGCTTGATCAAGGGCAGAATAGATGCCAAGGTCTCCATGCGGAAATGCACTGGAGGTATAAACCTGTTGATCCTTTTCATGTTTAGAATCATACGTAAACTTCCCGAGCGCTTGGGAATGACAAAAATTGGGGAGAGACAGAGATGAGGATGATCTCTCACCCTTTCTATGGCGCCCTTTTTCAGCAGCGTGGAGATCTCTGAGGAGATGTGCTGCTAGAAAAGGGCGGACATTGGAGGCGGGCGGATTCTGATAGCGCCGTTTGGAATCAGCTCTATCAGATCTATGTAAAAGCCGTCGCGCATAGCACGGATAGCACAAAGGCGTCGCCGAAGATTGCCTCCCAAACTGGGAGGAATCTCCGGAGCCGCCCGCCTACACTGCCCACAAGCACTCGGGGTAAGGTATCAAAAGGCCGACTTGGGCCTGACCAGGGCCTTGGCGGTGGTCTTACGCCCCCCTCTTCCTCTCGCTGAGCCTCTACCACGATTGCCCCACGACGGCGCCTGGGTAGGGGTCTCAACCCAAGGGATAGTCACAGTCACTCGACGATTTAAGCGGTTAGCGCCTGTCGAGACCCGACTTAGACTTCGGATAGGGCCGAGCAGGCTGAGTGGGCAAGAATTGTCTGGCCATCTCCTTTGCCTGTTTGCGACCCCCAAATAGGTTGGGATGAGAGGAAGGGATACTCTGCAAGAGAGGCGGGATGTCTTCTCTAGCACTCCCAGTGTGGAGAGCGCCAACTTGCGGCGTCGATGAGTAATGTCAATCGCCGCTGATGAGAGCTGAGACCACTGAAGTCCAGCTAACAAAAGCAGGAGTTCATCCAACAAATTGGAGTCCTCCTCGGTCACATTCAGTTCAACTGATCTGGCCGCAGGCGTAACAGTGAACCCAAGTACGCCGATAGTCTTAAGCCCGACCTGACTTTGGTTTCGAAGCTCACTAGGGGCTTCTCGGCGGTTCTATAGCGATGGCTGATCACTGTCCGACTGGAAAATTTCTGGCATATACTTCTCTAACAGGGCCTTGGCATCTGCCGCCATAGCCTGACAAGGCTGGTGGTCCAAGCCAGCCTGAGATTCTGAAACAGACGGGGTAGAAACCTGCAAGACAGAATCAAATTCGGGAGAAGTAGTCCGGTGGGGAAAATCCCATGGGGGTGGATATGCCCACGGACCAGTGACAGACTCCTCCCCCGGCGAGGCTCCAAGAGCCGCAGGCATGGGAGGAGTAGGTCGAGATACCGCCTTCTGACAAAATTGTCCAAGGCTCGATCATGAATATCGGAGACCGGGAGAACACCGGGGTCCGACTTGGGAACATCCTCCATCACAGTGACAACTGACTGAGGAGAACCCGTCTCAGTAGCCGGCAGCGTCGGGGGATTAGTATCCTAACCTTGCTGCTCAGCAAAGAGTCTCATTAATCTGAGCAACTCAGATTGAGAGTCGGGAGGGGGGGGGGAAGAGAGGGCTGAGCCTTCTTACCCGACTTGGGCTTATCCTTGGATTTACCCTTCTTGGCTTTAATTAAGCTTCTTAGCGGGGGGATGAGCCACCGTAATAGAAGGCCGTTTAGAAGCACGGGAAGTGTTTGGCTGCAGTATAGAAGCCTCACTACCCAAATTGTCCGGGCCGGGCTCCCCAGTGGGAAGAAGTAATTCGGCCGCAAAACCAGGGAATGTGCTTCCCCGACCAGAGTCCAGATTCGCATTGACTGGCGGGGGATGGACGGGCTGCTGTATTGCAGCACTGCTGGAAATAGTACCCGGAGCACTGGCTGGCGGGAACCAGCAGTCTTACGCTGCGAGAGCCTGCTCGAGGAGGAGGTCTTCTTAGCGGGGTGCGGATTTGCGATACCGGCTGTAATTCCCCCAGACACACCGACGGTGGTCGGATGTCAGGGGAAGCCAGTAACACTGGGTGAAATCTCGCTAGGCACCCTGACGGTGGTCGGGGGTCGGCAAGACCCAGTAACATCATTAGCTGACCGATTAGCGGTCTTACCAGTTAATGCCCCCTCCAGGCTCCCGACGGTGGTCGGGGGTCGAGAGGACCCGGTAATACTAGCTACCCCCCCCCCCAACTGCAGACGCGGTGGTCGTGAGTTGGACGGAGCCAGAATTGCTAATGACGGGTGTTCGGTCCGAAACCTTATGAACACCTAACTTACCTATAAAGCCTGTCTTGCTCGACGCTCCCGCTACAAAAATACCAGAGCGAGCTGACAGACTGACGTCCTTACCTCCCCTGACCATCGTGTTAGACTCGCTGGTAGGCGAGCGAAACACAGAGGTCTCCATCACACTCACTGGGCTGACGCCCTTATAGGTGAGAGTAGTGGAAGGGAGGGAAGAAGAATTGGAAGAGCACAGAGGCAACCAAGACCTTGATTGCTCTTCCTCCGAAGAACTCATAGTCACCTGTAAGGAGATATAAAAGAGTCAAACAATAAACAAGTGTAAAGAAAAGGGCGTAATAAGCGAGAGTGAAACGGAATGGAATTTTCCAACGTAGTGTGTGGAAATTTCCATTCACGCACTACGAACAAAAGAACACTCTCGTATATGCACACAACAGCCACACACACGAAACACCAACGAAACGTAAAAGGGCTGAGCGCCCGACAATACGCCAAAGCGAATGCCCGGGGCTACTCTACGAAAGAGGTGAAAAGTGAGGTATGAATTAAAAAAACAAAACAAAACAAAACAAAAAGCACCAAAATAAATACATGACAGACATAAACCGACCCTAAACAGATATTAAAACAAGTCTAGGACGGAAATATTGGCAAAAGTCACCAGAAAACGCAAAAGAGTAGCAAACTCTGATTTTTTGCGCAAGATAGTGACTTAGCTGCAACTCTTTAGGCTGCGAGAAGGAAAGAGGATGATTGTGTGCGCGGGTCATGCGTACGTGCACAGAGGAAGGTGGGATCCTGGGGGGGGGGGGGTATATGCACTGTCGTGACTTTAATTACTCGAATGGCTTGCGTAGTCGGAAGACTAGCAAAATAGGTAGGTACATTGATTTATTGTAGTAAATCAATATACGCGCAGCACGTAAGACCTACAGCTAGACCTATTCATGAATCAATGATAAGGATGAGGTATATAAAACAAATATGGACTGCTCTGTAATCAGATGGTGGTGGAAATTATCACTCCCTTGGTGGTGTTCATACCGGCCCTTCTATCACCCCCTCAACTTCGCCTCGGGAGTGATAATTTCCACCATCATCCTCATGAGCAGTCAATATTTGTATACTATTCATTGCATACTGTACTATGATACTGATCCCCATGACGTAAAAGCAGGCACTAAAGCTTCTCCCAGATCCAGTCCCACAAGCAGCATCAAGAAGCACATCACGAGATCAAACCCTGGTCAGGTAATCACTGCTTTCATGGTAATGTCAGTAAGAATATTGGATTTTTTTTTAGAGACTAGATTTCTGGGAGATGCTTTATTCTTTCCAATGTCAAATTTTGATAGTCAGAACTTTTATATTCTAACTAAATATAAGTTACAGAATATAATAATAAATCTAAGAAAGTCACTGGTCAAAATGAATCAAGTTTTATCTGTTTCATGAAGTCAAAAGGCTCTTAATACACAATACACAATGCATGTGTATTTACCAAACCATGAATATTAAACTTCAGAGCACCGTTTTCAATACTCTGAAAGCCCCAATGCAGCATGCAATGACATAGAAATTGACTTAAACGGTACCATAAATATACTCTACATGTAGTGACTGCCTGATCAAGCACAACTTTCACCATACCATATAACTTTGCATCTAACACCAAACACCATGCATAGGGATGCAACACAAACTTTACCTGCTTGAGCTACTGCGTTCTCTGCCATACTGTTACTCTCTACAGCTGTACAAACATTTTATATCGCAAAATCAAATGACAACTTCATTGAAAAAATGTCACATTATCAAGTGTTATGATTGGAGTGTTAAGTGAAGTTGTGAAATAAATACATGTACATGTAACTTTTATCGCAGCGATATCTATGACACCGAACTCCCCTGCACACAAATATCAAATACATCATTATTACAGTTTAGAAGATTGAAGAAAAAAAAAAGCTGACATAGACAGAAGAATACCAGTGTCCCCAAATATCAGATTTAAATAATCAATGAACAATCATGCACTGATCGAATCATAACAGGTGATAGTAAGGAAATTTTCGGGGGGTATATTCCTTCTAAAAAAGTACACAGAATAATCTCAGAAACTGCAAATCTATATTTAATATATCATAAAGAAAGCAAATGTGAGAAAATTACAATACCCCGACCGGGATTCGAACCCGGGACCTTGGATTACATGACCAGACGTGCTCTACCAACTGAGCTATCCGGGCTCCCGTCAAAGCAAAGTAACAATCTCACATATAGCCCCTCTCTTTCCATCGAGCGTAGGAGGTACATTCTTTATGATATATTCAATTTACTTCAATCCTATCAATTATGATATTTAATTACGAAATCTATATTTTGATATATTTGCGTATTTAATGTGCACAATTGACCAATGTTTAGAAACATTAAAGAATTTTGCACAGATTTTCTTTTTTAAGCAAGCTGTGCAAGTGTAGAGAAACTTCATCATGTCTGTCATAAAAGTGAGCGAAGACAGGTGTGAGCTATAAATTATGATCACTCCTCTTTTCATAGAAATACATTCATTTTGGTAAGTGTGTGCTGAATGCAGGTGAATATTTGAAATAATCGCACAAAAAGTCATTGTTTCTCCCCTCTCTTGGGCAATGACATTGACATGGGACTTCCCCAAGATGTTCACAACAAATGAGAAATGAAACAAAAGGAGAAAGAATCTTACCAGTAGGACAAGCTGTGGGCAATTCTATCCTGTCTACCTTCTTCTCACTGGGATCACAACGCAGGGTTACGATGGTGGAACGTCCATTCGGGCAAGCTTTTGTTGTCCTGTGCAGAAACAGAGAATAGAGAATACTCTAAATTACAGTATATTAATTTAACAGGTAAAGTAACTTGATAAGTTTATTACATACAAAAAACAATAACAATATAGTTACCTCTTACACAGAAACTGTAAGTGAAATATCCTTGACAGACACTTTGAGAGAAAAGCATTATTTTACCATAATGAAATGTTAACCAAATGAGAAACAACCACACATGTTCAAAACCACCTTTTGAAGTTGCATACACTGCAATGTGAGTCTACAAATGCCATGCCACTCAACAACACAATATGATAACTTACAGCGGAGAGTGATAGTAGAACTTGAGATCCTTCAGTCCTTCTTCAGGTTGAGGGATGATGCTATCTGTGATCACACCTAATGTATCTCCATCATTGATTCCTAGTAGGGTATCTCCAAGGCTACAAAGTCACAAAGAAATAAGGATATAAACTCATAAAAAGATCACTGGCATATAAAAGTAAATAGAAGAAGGTCAGTCATTCAGTCCTTCTTCACATTGAGGGATGATGATAACTTTGATTACACCCAACATATCTCCATCACTGATTCCGAGTAGGGTATCTGCAAGGCTACAAAGTCATAAAGCAAAAAAATATATAAACAGTATACTTTATCCCAAAAAAGTTATTGGGATATATATAGTCACAGGAAAGCAGATTGCATTATGTTTTTATAATATTCTTGAACGGCAGATCCTTGTTTTTCCTCTACTGACTCTTCAAGAACTTTTATAGCATCAATTATTTTTAAAAATTCTTAAAAGATTTATAAATCCATGTGGTGGATTAATATTTTTGTTCATGTTGTGTAACAGTTAGAATTAACTCATCATATTCTACACATAAGTCAGGTTTTTTAATACTGTAAATCACTGTTGCTATTAAAAGTATATAATCCAACTTATTTAAAAACTGGGGCACTATTGGAATAAATTTGTACATGAAATATTACTGGCATGTGTAGTCTGACAGTCATGCATCTGTGATCAACAATGCAAAAGCAAAACAAATTCCTTCGTTGGAGTTGTGGTGTTGTGGTGTTGTGGTGTTGTGGTGTCTAGTGGATAAGTCCCTGGACTGTGAACCACAAGGTACTGGGTTTGAATCCCTGGCCCAGCACTAGCGTCTTTTGGCAAGACATTAATCTACATTTGCCACACTAGACCCTAGTGACGTAAATGGGTACTTGGCAGGAATTAATTCCTTGAAATGTAAGAGCAGCCATGCTAAAGCCAGGGTAATAATTGTGGAGCACCAGGAGTGTCAAGTCTGACAGACATGTGCACTATACTATTATTATTATTATTATTGCTACATGTACATAGGTTTACCTGATGGGTTTGATAGCAGTCATGTATTTTGAGTCGTCGCTTCCAGGCATCATGATGGTTCGACACACCCAGGAATCTACCATGTCTCCTTCTACATCTTCAACCTATTCATGTTCAGTGAAAATTAACTCAAAGTTACATCATTTTGCATAACTAACAAAATCTGAACAAGCTAAGTCCCTGCTGTGAATGAAATTTTGAGTGGATACTTTTCTTAGATGAAGAAATCGAATAAAAATTAATTCAGAGCTAAAATACATTTACAGAAATATTGTGAAATGGCTCAAAACTTGTTAACCAGTTTGATATGATTTGACTATCATTTTACATGCAATTCCTATGGATTTCGTCTGCAGATGCATGTATCACAAGCTTAGTATCAAACAGGTTAAGAGGAATGAAAAACATAATCCTCTATTACCATACATATATATATCTTACATAACAGAGCATTTGCAACATATATATTTAATTCTTTATCAACTGAACCTCTAAATCACCCTCATAAGTGTGTAGAACTGCTTACCTGACCAATGGCTGAAGAGTTGTCCATGCACGTAGCCAGATTATTTTCTGCTTTCCCACACAGGCTGAAGTTGAAATGATAGTAGAAAGCATTGCCCTCAGTCAAGAAGCTTGCTCCAGACATTACAGACTGCTGCCTGATTGGAGAAAAAACAAAATCATAAAGAACAATTACAGATAAACAGCAAACAAAGCAAAATACATGATAGCAGAGAGCACTAAAGCTCTGGACATTTCAATGAGAGCCTAGGAAAAGAATGAAAAAGTTAAAAAATCACTTAAAGGGAAAATATTTCTATGAAAGATCCCCCAATAGTTTTTGGTGGATAAACAGTAATGTTTACTCTGTGAATGAGGTAGATGGTAAATAAAACATCTTCCTGTAGACTGGCAAACGATGTCATCCATTAGCTCACATTTCATTGAAGATTTCTAAGGCTATTCACAACCGAGGAAGGTAATCACATGGTGAGCATATGAAGATTCTTCAAGTAAAATCTAAACATAATCATAAATTTTGAAAACAATCCCAACACCCACTTACCCTTGCAGTAAGACCAGGTCATAATGTTTTTCATTTATTCTGACATGACAGTTACTGTAGCAGCTTTCACCCTTGTTACTCTTAAGACCTGATGGACATTCCAGACAGGCTGACTTTCCCACAGAATTACTTGCTCGTACATATGTGTCTGTGTATGGGAGAGAGAGAAAGTGAGAACAGCAAAATGAATACAGTCCAAGGCCCCACACTGTTGATTAATAATAAGAATTACACCACCTCAGTTTTCTTTTTAACATGCAGATTACTTCAAGATCAAAATTCATTGCCAATTGTCAAATTCCAAATCTACTGAAGATAATCATGAATATCTGTAACTAAACTGTTTCCACACAAAATAGCTTTACAAGTAACACAAATAAGAAGGAACAAACAGACTGATTATAATTATATACGAAAGTTTTTTTTTCTATTAATTTCATCCGACACTCCCCCCCCCCCCCCAAAAAAAAAAAAAAAAAATCACAAATGGTATTATCTTTCATTATATTCAAATGTATGGGTAAACCACTTATTTCAATAAAAAAAATTAATAAACAAGATGAATGCGACTGTGTCTCCTATATACTCCGCCTAAATTCAGTTGATGGCTCAAACTGCTCTTGAAATATTGTGATAACCAGAATAAAAGCCTCTAATTACATGTTAACTGACCTCTTTGACATTTGACATTTCCGGTAGGAATTTATTCCTTGGAATGCTGTGAGCACCGAATTCGGTAGCCTAGCTACAGCCGGGGTAATAATACTTCGGCGCTTTGATAACAATGTAAAACTACCCCAAAATCTAATCAGTTCCTCTTTCTATGGGGATACATACTGGTACCAAGTTTGAAGTTCTTACCTCAAACAGTTCTTCAGAAATCGTGGTAACGGTGCTAAAAACCAAGAATTTCATGCAATTTCATGTAAATTGACCTCTGTGACCTCCTTATCCCAAAATCTAATCAGTTCATCTTTCTATGGCGATACATACTGGTACCAAGTTTGATGTTCTCACCTCAGATAGTTCTTGAGATATCGCGGTAACGGTGCTAAAAACCAGTAATTCCATGTAATTTCATGTAAATTGACCTCTGTGACCTCTGAACTTTGACCTACCTACCCCAAAATCTAATCAGTTCCTCTTTCTATGGGGATACATACTGGTACCAAGTTTGAAGTTCTTACCTCAAATAGTTCTTGAGATATCAAGGTAACGGTGCTAAAAACCAGTAATTTCATATAATTTCATGTAAATTGACCTCTGTGACCTCTGACCTTTGACCTACTTACCCCAAAATCTAATCAGTTCATCTTCGTATGGGGATACATACTAGTACCAAGTTTGAGGTTCCTACCGCAAATAATTCTTCAGATATCGCGGTAACGAGAAGTGGGACAACGGACGGACGCACGGACGGACAACCCGAAAATAATGCCTCCGGCACCCACCTTCGGTGGGCGGAGGCATAAAAATATTGTTACCATACTACAAAAAAAGAACAATAGGTACAACTACAACATCATTTGTGACCCTCCACCACAAAACGACCAATAAATCAGAAATTTTGTTTTTTTAATTTCAGCACAGTTTGAAAGCTTAGATTCTAAGCATTAAAATGATATATAACTTGTCTTCTATAGGTTAAGCAAACCCTTATAAATTACAATGAAAATGCCAGTGTCAGACAGACCAAAACAATAGAGAAAACGAGCTCTAAAGAAGCGTGACCATTTACATGTAAGAGTGCCTAATCTGTGTCCTATTGTTTGTCGCACAAAAGGTTGAGTCAAATCTCCAAAGCCTACACAGTGAAGTACTCATTGGATTGGATTGAAACTTCCCATACCTTCAGAATAGATATATTTCTTTCCTTCTGTAGATTTTGAATATCAGGCAATGCAAACTTTTTGAGTTATACCAGAAAAGCAATGTGAAGTACGATCCCAATAAGCTGACTCACAAAGTTTGAATATCCATGAAAAAAATGGTCATTTTGAAGGAGAGCAAAAACATATTTCAATATGGTATTTTACTCCAAAATTTTTTCAGATGGTAGATTAATATCTATACTTTCAGAAAATACCAAAAACTTAAAATATATATTTCCACCCCCAAAAACCTGTTTACTCTACAAATCCCATTGCGACTTATTGGTCGTTTTGTGGTGGAGGGTCACATTTACAACACAAATAGATCACAAGAACATTTACTTTTCATTCTCAAGAGAGGACAAACACATTATATATATCGCATTCAGTACATGAAGATCTCTCACTGAAAACAATTCTTTTAAATAACCCAGCAAAGAAGGTCAAAGTTATAAATGAGAATCATTTCTACATAAAGTTCTTCAAGCTTTGAAAAGTTGTAAACCTAAATCTAATCACACATATGGAACATATTAACCATGATTTTACATTCCAAATGAACACTACTTAATATCACCAGGGCCCTGGTGCCATAAAACTTGTTATCAGTAACAACTGCCACATTTCTATGACAAAATTTGCTTGCAGCCAATCAAATGCAAGGATTTCAGTAGCTTATAACAGTTATTGTAACTTGTTATTGATAACAAGTTTTATGAAACAGGGCCCAGGACTTGATTTGAGATGAACACAGAAGAGGAAATCACATTTCAATCAACATGAAAAATACCCCTGAACTGAGGTACCGGTCTACTAGTTTACATGAATAGCCATGATAAAAGAACATTATGCACATGTGTAGACCAAAGAGAAACTATATGTAGTTGGTTAAAAATTAGACCCTGCGTTATTGTGCTATATAGTGCTCGAATTCCATCAATGCAATCTGGCGGTGCCAAGAAATTGTAATTCATATTACCAATAGGGGTCTTATTTACAAGAAATTAACTTTAGGTCATTTACAGTTGATCCTTTTGGGTCATCTGATCTCAAAACTCGAGTTTTATTCTTCAGATACATGTATGGCAATATCTCAGACAATACAAGAAAGATAAAGAAATAGAGAATTAATACAATCACACAAAACATTCAAAAAACATACAGATCACAAAGAAAATTACAGTATGTAGATCTAAGTTCACATTGATAAACAATATTCCAACTCCTACTTTCATTTCATTGATATCTTACCTTCTGGGCAGTGTTTGCAGTGCTTAGAATTTTCATCAATATACTCTCCTGGCCCGCATGGAATACAACTGAGCAGAGCAAAGCATGTGTGTTAGAGGCATTCATCATTCCATCAATCAGAGTTAGATAAGGGATGAAACATGCATTTTAATCTACTCAAAATAATACAATGTAAAAATGCATCTATGAAATAATAGTTATTTTCATAATTAATATTAAACTACAGCAAGGGATTTTTTGTGTTAAAAAATATGTGACAATTTATAATGTATTAAATATAAAGCATTACTACACATGCATCATAATATTCAAGGCCGTGTTAGCGCTTACTATTAAAGTGAAAATAGGTAGTGACGTGAATTTGTAATCTACAGACAACAAAGCTAAAAAGACACATTTTAATACCTATGAAAGATATCCATGAATGTCTCCCATTGATCAAAATACAGACAATGCATCATTTGAGGCATCTAATTTATTACAATGTATTTTGATTGCTAATAATAATTATGTGCATTTAGTAAAATAATGTGCATTATCTTCAGATAGATATAGTGACAATTTTGAGTGTGTGCAATTTCCAAGTAGTCTGAGTCACTGAACAAAGTAATGTAACTACTTTCTATATAATTAATATGAAATTAACACAACGCTACAAATACCAACAAATTTCATGCATTAAAGTATACTGCAAACAAAACAGGTAAACATGTTTTTATGAGGAGGTGTGCGCACATAAACTTGTTGACAAATGTGAGCAAAGCATGAGACAGGCATAAATAACATATATTACTCACGGACATTGAACGTACAAATGTAATTGGAAGTGCAAAATTTGACCATTTCTCTCATTATTTTATCAACACTTTTCCTGAAAAATCATTTCATCTTCTTTCATGTATGGTAAATGGGTTGAAAATTTCCATAGCCCTCTCCTCATTACCTTTATACGGATGGGAGGTAGATATGGAACCTGACATGCATGTAATATACTTTTAATAATTAACAATTTACTTTTTCACCAATTTATGCCATCTTCTCCTTTTTAAATCTCTTTCTTCTTCTTCTCTCTTTCCTTTTTCAAGGGGGGGGGGGGGGAGTTATCAAATAATACATACACACAATAAACGCTGCTGCTACATGATGCATGCACCAAGAAACGTATAATTCTTAATACTTACCCTGTATGATCACTACCCAGTGGGCATTCGGTGCACGTTGCTGCTCCTCCATTCACTGTGTTTGTGATGGTTATGTCGTAGATTTTCACTCTATATGGAGAAAAAAAATATATAATACTCCACACAAAGCATGATTTGGATATTGTTTTCGTAAAAAGAATGAATAATACATGCATCAGTTTACAAAAAAAAAATTACAGTACCAATTGTGCTGAAATAATCTATTGGTCACTCTTTTGGCAAATCCATTGTTTCTGGTATATTAAACAAAAAATTTCAATGATCCTCACATTGCTATAATGGTACAATTTCCATTAATAACAAGTGAATCAAATCATTGCTATTTCAAAGCTGTAGTTATAAACACTGATACTCTTCTTCATAAATAAACAATTCATTTCATATTGCATGTAATGCAACCCAACTCTCCTAGTATACTACGATTACTCGATTAATCTTCACTCTTCTTTCTCAAGTGTGTCTCTATTTGATAGTCATTGCAAATAAATAACTTTCATGGTAGGACCGTACACTGAAATCATGTTGGGGGACAAACTAATTCAGCACTAAAGCTGGAGCAGTTACCAAGTGCACTGTTCTATATAACAGATCCCACCATCCATCCACCTACTTAGGGAGACCATCCAAATTCATCGACCATTCAGAATGCATCCGGAATGGTCCCCTAAAAATCCATTGTCTTGCTCATCCCCATTCTGGCCTGCGTTTAGAATGCGGTACTTAACTCCGCGCTATGGAGGATTACATCCGGAATGGGGTCAGAATGGTGTTAGAATTGTGTCAGAATGGGTATGTTCCGGAATGCTCCGAGAATGCGCCACTCAATCCAGAACACGCTATTGTTCACAGTACAGCAAGGAAGAGCTATTCAGCCAGCGCAGCCGGCGCGGCCGATCGCTGATCTGTCTTTCTCAGCTCATGCCGCGCGCGCCGCGATATCGATCGATGCCTCTTTGAAGTGATCGCGGACATACTTCGGAAAGCAAATGAAAAACACGCGAACCCGTCTAATATTATTTTGGGGAAAAATAACATGATTCTGAAAACAAATCAGTGACGTATCATATTTTAAAGGACTTACAAAACTTGCACAACATGTTATTACTTTTGATCATTCTGTGTCGATGTAAATTTGTGTGTTTGTGAATTTCATCAACGATGTTTGAAAATGGTTTACAGTCATGATGACAGGTGGCCCCGGAATTGGAACACTATACGCATTCGGGCTGCTGCCGCGTGATTCCAGTGATGCAGAGAAAATGATGAAATTATGGAAACATAAAAATACGTCTGTGAAATAAGCTTGTCAATTCTTGAGAGGGGTGATTTCGTATTTGTTTGGTTCTTTTCTCTTTCAATGGAATTTGATATTGTGATATTATTTCGCCGAAATTCAATGGCCATATTTATAAGTTCTTAACACAAATGTCAAGCAGAATATTTTATAATTTTTAATTTTTTGTATGATTCATTTGATATCATAATTATCATAAAATTTCGCTCATTATCATCTTTATATTATATAGCTCTAGCGACCGGGAAAGAGGGAAAGTGAAGGGAAAGTCAAAACAAAAATCAAACATCCACCCCTTTCTGTGACTTCCTACATTCGCATTAAATTTTCTGAGGACCCCCCCCCCTAAAAAAGGATGCAAGTGCCCCTCAACTCAGTGACTAGGCTACAGAGATCGTCTTCGTATTTATCTTTTATTTGGAGGGGGTGGGAGGATGGGAGGGGAGATATGCTGCTGAATTTCTTTCTACAGTAGCATGAAAATAGTCTGTCCGATATGCGTCGGGCTTTCTGGCAAGTAATGAAGTATACTGATCGCGTTATGGAGACGGGCAATCGGCGAAGGCTGGCAGTAGCCCAAACCTGGGTCCGCTTTACTGATGAACATAATATGTACAGGCAATATGTCACAAAATATAGTGTATTTTTATTAGCCAACCTACACCCATACACCACAAAAACCAGTTGGAAAGAATGTACCGTAGTCTAGAATAATGCGTTATTATTATTAGTTAAAAATAAGATGTGATACTGGATACAAACTTCGATACAGCAACAGTGGAGTAAATTATTACATACTTGCATACAGACTATATTAAGCAACTCCAAGTCTCCAACAAATTAGGGCGTTGTAGCGTATTTTGAATTTTGTACTACTAGTACAAGACGGAAAAAATCAGAACTTGAAAATATTTGATTGGTTGAATAAAAGGAGGTCGATCACCAAATAAGGCTAGTTTATGAATCATGCATGGCATACCCTCCTCTCACATTCGATATTTAAAAAATATATGAATAATGATGAGTTCACCAGCGATGATACTCGCTTGGGCTAACGCCCTCGCCCATTGTCCGTATTGTCTCCATAGTTTACGTAACGCAATTAGTATACTTGCCAGAAAGCCCGGCGCATATCGCATAGGCTATCATGAGAAACAAAAAATCACAGCAGGTCATAAATCATTAACTGGGTCAATGACATTGAGAGACTCTTGGGAGCCATTGTCTGGCAGGTTGTTGATATCACTGCGGTTATTTTTAGTATGCGCGCGCGCGGGTAGATCAAACAAGCCTTTTCCCCGAAATAATTTGTAAAAAGTAAAGAGAGAGGGGGGGGGGGGGGGGGGGGAGTTACATAAAGTCGCGTTGTATTGACGGATTGATGGAGCTATAGAAAAAGGGTAAAATGAGCTCAGAAAGAGGGGATCATGCAAAAGCAAGGAGAGAAATATCGTTAAAATGAGTTGAGTTAATTCATTTACTTTTTTGGAATTTGTTGATAGCCGATGCCTCTTGCAATTTTAAGGGTGCTAAAAACTCTATCGTGTTTCCTTATGTTATTCTTTGTTTTTATCAAGAATAATCACCCTTTTCTTATGGCTTTTATTCTGTCAGCTTTTCATTCAACTTTTCCGATGTTTCTCTTTAATTTGTCATTTTATTCTCTTTCTATCTGTCACGTTGACACGATTCCATTTTATTTCTCTCCTCTCCATGTTTCTATTCCGCTCTCACAGTGTTTGCCCTCTTATCTTACGCTCAAGCGGTGTGCTAAAAATATAAAAGATTCGGAAAAAGTATGAACCTTCAAAAGAATTAACTCTATTTCATATTTCGGACTATAAACCACCTTTTTTTCCAAATATGAACCTTCAGAAAAACCAGTTGCATATATCATAGGCCTATACGACGAAAAATATCTGGGCAAAAAGAAATGAATATCGTGACCATGGTGAATGGTAAAGGAGTAAATCGTTGGTTACTTTTATCCTTTTCACTTTTTTCATTATTTTATCTGGTGATCTCCTCTTTCACCTCGCGGTCGCCGCTCTATTCTGGCGTCTTTCGTTTACATTGTTTCATTATAAATAGATGGGTTGTCACCATAAATAAAGTATAAACAGGAAAAAAGGTTATATGCACATAACTTCACTGATTCTCATCATTGTAGTTATTTAAGGGCAACAAAATATATACATACGTTAAACTTCCGCAATAATTCTTGCGATCCATACAGTTCCTTAAAAATGCATTGCCGTCTTAATATCGGAAGAAATAAAGCGCATCATATCGTGCATTTTTCATGTATTGATCATTCTCATCAGTGAATTTATTTAAGGGCAACACAAATATATATCGGCCGTCATTTATTTCATCTGTCTATACTGTAGTAATAATATTATTTCATTGGACAATCGTCCAAATTTGTATCATCTAGCGAGTGTAATTTAATTTCATCTGACGATCATTACTTTATTTCATATGATGAGCTTCAATTTCTTTCACCATTAAACTTCCGCATAATTCTTGCGATCCATACATGTCATTAAAAACAAAAATCAGCTGTTTGTTGCGTCCTAATATCGGAGGAAATATAAAGCGCATTTGGCGCTCAAAACTGATTATCATTTGTTAATATTATCAATCATATCGTGCATTTTCCATGTATTGATCATTCTCATCAGTGAATTTATTTAAGGGCAACAAAAATATATATCGGCCGTCATTTATTTCATCTGTCTATACTGTAGTAATATTAATATTATTTCATTGGACAATCGTCCAAATCTGTATCATCTAGCGAGTGTAATTTAATTTCATCTGACGATCATTACTTTATTTCATATGATGAGCTTCAATTTCTTTCACCATTAAACTTCCGCATAATTCTTGCGATCCATACATGTCATTAAAAACAAAAATCAGCTATTTGTTGCGTCCTAATATCGGAAGAAATATAAAGCGCATTTGGCGCTCAAAACTGATTATCATTTGTTAATATTATCAATCATATCGTGCATTTTCCATGTATTGATCATTCTCATCAGTGAATTTATTTAAGGGCAACAAAAATATATATCGGACGTCATTTATTTCATCTGTCTATACTGTAGTAATATTAATATTATTTCATTGGACAATCGTCCAAATCTGTATCATCTAGCGAGTGTAATTTAATTTCATCTGACGATCATTACTTTATTTCATATGACGATCATTACTTTATTTCATATGATTAGCTTCAATTTCTTTCACCATTAAACTTCCGCATAATTCTTGCGATCCATACATGTCATTAAAAACAAAAATCAGCTATTTGTTGCGTCCTAATATCGGAAGAAATAAAGCGCATTTTTTTCACCCGGCGATCATCACTTCGTTCAATCTGGAAATCGTATTCCTTTTTCATCTAACGGTCGACGCTGTATCTTATCTGGTGACCGTCGCTTACAATATTCATAAATAAAGCGAATTCACTATAGTATATGGCATCAACATGAATCTTCCAAAATAATTCTTCCGAGCCTTACAGTCAAAGAAAGGGAAATACTTTGAAATGAGATTATACATGTATCATGCCGGCATGATCGATATCGCAATAAATGAAGCACCTTCGATCGCGCTGCGCATCCTTGGCTGTCCCGTTCATGATTTTTAATCACCGCATTCTGGGACCATGCCATGTCGACAACAAAGGGACATTTCCAGAATGCTCCCAGAATGCTTCCAGAATGCTTTCAGAATGCCCCTTTGTTTGGCAACACAAAAGACGCCGATCGGCCGGAAATTTGAGAACGCGACTAGAATGGGGATATTCCCGACCCATTCTGGAATGCTTGATGACCCCATTCCGGATGCATTCTGAATGGTCGATGAATTTGGATGGTCTCCCTTACTTACATATCATTGGGGTACTTGTGGTTGTTTTCATAGTCCAGGTTATTGACATCGGTCTTCTGGAATGCCCAGGTAAAACTTCTCTTTCCAGCTTGGGTCACAGCATACCTTTTCAAGAAATACAACAGTCATTAACAGATATTCAACAGATATACCCACGAAAATATAACAACTAGTCCTAACAAATGAAAATGTAACAAATAGTATTAACAAATGAAAGTGCAGCACCTTCTGCAAGCAAGCACTCATCCAATACATTTGATATCACAAATAAAAAACCAAGTTCATTGCTAAATCAGTATTCTAAAATTCTGTTGTCTCAATGAATTAGCCATGTGGGAGCATTTCTTCTCTCAAAAACTCAAAAAAATTCTATTAATACACTGCAATGGCATATTCAAGGGCAGTGACATGTATAAGATTCCATTAATAAATTGGAATTTAATTTTGAAGATATCATTGCATCACTAGAACAGTATTTCCCACCAAAAAGAGGCAACTTAAACTACAAACTGCAAACAGAAATGGCTTGGAGAAGCATAAAGACACCTAACCTGTATTCCTGTCTGTCCTTGGAGCCTATCCAGTACTCAATAACATTCGCCTCATTGAGCTCCTCCAAGAAAAACAATGTACAGTCCTCTGATTCACAATCCATACTAAAAGCAAACGAGATGGTACCCAGCTCATCAGCCTTGCCATTGAAGTAGCTGGCTTCCTTACGGAATCCATCCACTTCAAGATCCAGGATGAGGTAAGCATCGTCTGAGTGACCATGGCCAGTGTGGATGTAGGTGTCGGCTAGAATCCAGCCCTCTCGAGAGGCACAGCCATAGTCATCTACAAGGGGAAACATATAAACATTTCAGACTCTGTAAAATGAGTACTCGGGGTACACAACAAAAGCTGTCTTTCTATATGAGCTCCTCTCAATTCAGGTTTCAAAAGAATAGCGTTGAAGGGGAGCCAAACGTATGTAATGCTATACTCAGGTTTTTGAACATTCAATACATACTCTGGTCTAGGGTCAAGCACTAGTCAAATTCTGACATTTAACCCTGGATCTAACAATACATCAACTCAAACCATAACCCTAACCTTAAACCATATATCGGTTCAAAAGAGAAAAATGTCAGCTTTATGAAAATATGATATTCTCATCAATTCAGTTCTTAGCAGTCAGGACAAAAAAAATCAATATATGAATATTTTTCTACATGGGAAGCTAATAGTGTCATCTGATTTGATGAGCGTCACTTGGCCTGCACAGAAATAAAATGAAATACCACTTCATTTAAACAGCTGTCAGAGGAAGGAGGAAGGTCAATGTAGCAGGTGGCCATCCCTTAAAACTTCCCGCCATCAAGTCTTTACATATGTGTGAAACATTAAAGATTGAGGAAAAAATGTATTCTACTGTCTTTTAAGTCAGCTGAAAATCGTATGTCCGCTGTCATTAAATATGCAAGCAGCACATTACTGTTTTGGTGACCTGTATAAAATCCTGTTTTTGCCTCGTTATCTCCAGCATGGTGCTCTGGCTGAAGAATCCCCATTGGTCTATATGAATTAAATGAAATTGGGAACAGACTCCAGATTGCTGTGACTACTTGTTTAATGGAAAGGAATGACTTACTTGTTGTAACAACACAAGATGCATGTATGTTGGGTGGCAGAGAGTTCCAGTATGAGAAGGTCATCCCATACTCAGGTGTGGTGTTGGGAGGACAATCCTCGCAGGCTATGCAAATTAAAGAGGGAATAACATAGTACAAATAGATTGTTTCAAGGTGTTCTTGGTGAATCCACTTAAATGAAGAAAAATAAAAAGATGAATTGTCTTCAGCTGTTAGAAATGTTACTCTGACTTTAACAGCTCTGGTGGAATAAAAGAATATCACAATGCTCAAAATACAGAAAGATATGAAACAATTCAACAGACAATTATCAAACTGTACAAATGTTTACACAATCATGACCAACTTCTCTTAAACAAAATTGTTTTAGAAAAACTCTTGGATGCAACAGCTCAAGTCTTTAAAGGACAATTAACCCCACGTGATATTCTAGATGCACCTATTGTCTGCTACGTCTTTCCATGGAGGCTGCCATTTTGTGCATGACACGGATCATTAGGTACCATATGCATTGATAATAGCCTACCTTTACAACAGATACGTCGCTTTGTTCTGATTGTATTACGATTGTTATTGGCCATGGGCCTAGATAATTGACGACCCATGAGTTCTAATAGCCATCCTGTAAAGCAGATTCCTCGCTTTGTTTTGGTATTGTTACGATTGTCTCCGTCCTTGACGTCAATTCTCCGTCCTTGACGTATATTTTTTATGAAGTATATTTTTTATGAACAAATTAAGACCTTTTAAAAAATATATAAAACTAAACTTACATTTCAGAATATGTGACTTTATCTAATATATATTTGTCCTCTAAAAATCAATTACAAGTTAACGATGAAGGAAATTTTACTTGGGATGAAAAATATGTTCGTGTACACATAAAGTAATGGCAGCCCCCTTATTATTGCTAGCAGACGATAACTTGGCTGGAAAATAGTGATTTATATCTATATCCTGTGTTTTTACATGAAATTGCATGTATCAAATAAGAGGCATATACTACACCATTCAAAATAAGCTAATTCATACGCTGAGGTTAATTTCCCTTTAAGTTCTCTTCTCATCCTCCGATTTATAGGTATATAAAACGTAAAACTACAAGCGATGAGATTCACTGCTTTGTAGATGACTTACGTGTAGTTCCATCACTAAACTGGTTCCTAGGGCAGAAGTCACACTCTGTCTTGTTGCTGATGGACATACCAGGGTTACAGGGTGGACAAGCCTGGAATTCACCTGAGATTGGAAGCACTACTGATGCTTGATCATTTGAATTACACAGCTGGGGATCAATCCATTTATACATCACCTTTGTCTGTCAGGGAAATTAAGAAAGATCATATTAGTATTTCGATATATTTCACATACTAATAAAATATCTTGTATCAGCTTCGACTTGAAAAAGGATTGTCAAAACAATGAAGAAAATTCATATACAAAGAGTACAGTTTGTAAATATTTTTGTAGAGTTCAAAGTCTGTCACTTTTGGTAAAGGCTTGTCAATTCTACAAGAAGCAATTGTCATGCACTGTTATTCAGCCTAGATTTATGATGACAATTTTGTAAGGACTGTATTCTATTATTCATAAGCAGTCATAGAAATTCAATACAGTCCATAATTTGAGACAGACACTGCAGGAACCACCGTTAACAGGCTGCAATGTCAAATCATGAAATGAATTTTAGGTACTGAGGTTGTCTTACTATGGGTACAGTGAGGGTACAATCTGATTACTATGCAGTCTTTTATCTGAATGAACGGTGATTCAAATAATTCACAAATTTCAATATAGGAGCAAAATGTATCTCATGTAATTGCAATCATGCATAAATCTAGATGAGAATATAAGCAAGTATACCTGATTATTTTCATTGCATGGTGTATGTATCTTGTAGTAATCATGTTCAGTGCACGGCTTCTTCATTGTACAGTTGCTGGATCCAGGAACTAAATATAGGTGATATCAAGAAAATGAAATAAAATGTATTTCATTCACTGTGTACTTATATGCATATTCAAAAAGTGCAGTAGAATATTTATAAAATATAATAAATATAAAGCATGGTATTAAAAAAGGTATCAAAGTTGGCCTCAATTTCCAATCTACTTAACTGAAGCATTTACATGAATTTAGTATGTCAGCCAGATAACACAGTTCATATTTCATCGGTAATTATTTTTAAAGCATCACAGATTGCGAAAATGATGTTCATAGGGATAGGAATAGGAACGATATCTCTGACCCCTGTTACACATACCTCTGAAAGTGGACGGAGGCGGCTCGACGTATGTGTAACATCAACTATTTTTAAAAAGCCGGACTGAGGCCGCCTCCATCCCAGTCCACCTCTGGATGTGGTTTGAGGCCGGCCTTGGGTCGAACTCAGTCCCGTAATCAGTAGGTGTAACACCAAAATGGACCCGGCGCCGGCTTATAAGCGAAAGTGACATAACCCGTAAGAGCCGTGCATGCGCAGACCGTTCGCGATGTCGATGAGATAGTACAGCACCTGCAGTGCGAGTGTGCGAACCGCGCAAAATTTTTTACATGGAGTGCGCCCCAACGTGAGGCGTGAAGCCGGCTCCGAGGCCGCCTTTGAAAGCCGACGCATGTGTAACAGGGGTCTTGGTAAATGGATGAAAGAGGTATTTTCATTTAGTTAATAAGCATATATTAGATATTGAGCTTGGCCATGTATAATATTCAAGCACCCACTTAGTCTTTAGAGGTCATGTGACTGATAGACAAGACTAACCAGAGTACATGGTCTCTGTATTACAGGGTGTACAGTTGGTAGCTCCCATTTCAGAATAGGTGTTTGCTGGACACTCATCACATCTACAAGAAGAGAGTAAATACAAGTTGAGATTAAATACACAAAAACACAATGAGAATACAAATATTTGAAGCCCATTTCATTACATTGTTAGCCTACAAGGAATATCAATGTGAACTTCAAAATCACTCAGTGACCAATGGCTGAGGATCATATCATATACAACTGTGAGACAGGTGTTTTGTTTTTAACTACATGATACAACAAATACAACGGTACCACTATAAATAAATCCCAACTAAGTTTTCCTGTATGGTGCAATTGTTATCTTACATGCATACCTATTTTCAATTTTTTTTTTCAAACAATGACAAGCTATTGAGAGGAAGAAAATTACTTAGAACCCTGATAATGATCTAAATTAGACATTTCTTTCCTTTACTGCTACTGTTAATTGCCACATCTCTACACAGTGGACTTCAAGATAATGGCTTTCCAGACTTTGTCCAAAGCCAACAGATGTTCTGCAGTTTTCCTTGCTTTATTGACACTTGTCATTACTGTACATGGCCTTTTACCTAGAAGAGCCTCGTTCTGCAGTGAATGTACCCGCAGGACATTTTGTACAGTCAGAAGTATACTGAAGACCCATCACCTCAATACTTCTGATGTAGACCCGTGGGATCTTGATACCCGTGCCTACATACAGTCCTTCAGACTTCCAGGTTATCACATTGAGGCCAGCATCAAGGTTTAGCTGTAAGAAAATTAAAACAAAAATAAAAAATAAAAATTATTATATTAACGTTCAGAGCTAAGTAGTAACAATACCATGCAGTTCATTCATGTTATGATTTATAAAGTTTCTTCCTTTTTTGTGACTTTCAATGACTTTCATAAAACAGTCTGACAACATTTGTCAAGATTACCCTGTTCTCCCCAACAATATTGTCGAATACGTCTATACACGTATCAAGACATTGATTTTGACAATCATGTTGTTTTTCTTTTCTTTTCCAGAAGAAGAATGTACATGCATTTTCCACAATTTTTCCCCTCATATTTTGATGTGGAAAAAGCAGAATTAATTTCCTTGCGGTATCAAGTAATTTCAGTTGACGTACCATAACAGATTTCCATTCCCCCTCTCCTGTTGCTGTAACTGCCTTACCACCTCCGCTCTTATGACTCCTCTGGCATAACTCATTGTGAACCTGCACAGGCAAAGAAACATCATTCACATTTCAATAAAGTCAATTTCAATTACTGATTTCAAAGTTCATCCTACAGCATCTACACTTTTCGAAGGAGGTGATACGTGTCTGTGAGAGCTCAGAAATATTTAAACATAAATACAAAATTACAGATTACTTACAAGTGTGCAAATAACCCCCCCGCCCCCCCCCCCCCCCAAAAAAAAATACACTAGCTTTTATATCAATATTGTAAATTTAACAGTAAAATGTGACAAGTTGTAAAACCATTTACACTGTATATTTACATATATGTAATTAATAATGATTGAAAATGTCATTATCATCGTCATAATCATTATCAACATCATCACTACCGCCACAACAACGACGACAACAATAATCAATAATACAAAAAAATCGCAAAGTACATGTTGTGTAATAAGCAACAGCTTCTCTATGCACTGTACAAAGCAAAGAGATCAATAACTGTACCACTGATGTAACGGCATGTAATCACTAACATAACACCATACGTCATACAGCAGACAATATTCAGCTTGAAGTCTACAGCAGACAATGTTCAGCTTGAAGTCTATCACAGACTTCAAGCTGAATATTGTCGGCTGTATGACTGAGTCTGTGGCTATATGTAATCAATAATGATTGAAAATGTCATTATCATCATCATAATCATTATCATCATCATCACTACCGCCACAACGACGACGACAACAATAATCAATAATACAAAAAAATCACAAAGTACATGTTGTGTAATAAGCAACAGCTTCTCTATGCACTGTACAAAGCAAAGAGATCAATAACTGTACCACTGATGTAACGGCATGTAATCACTAACATAACACCATACGTCATACAGCAGACAATATTCAGCTTGAAGTCTATCACAGACTTCAAGCTGAATATTGTTGGCGGTATGACTGAGTCTGTGGCTTTATTCCATAAAGAAATACAATGATATTTCAAATTACCTCAACAGTGAAATAGTTGAAGTCTGTGGCTAGTGAGTAGGTAAAGTTGACTGAACCTTCTTTAGCCAGGTTGGCTGTGTAGATTAACCTGGATGAACAGGTGCTATCTGGAGATCTGACAAAGCTACCAATAGCTTCCCAGAATGATCTATAGTGCAAAAAATACAAATACAATCATTGAGAGAAGTTTTGATAAGGAAGGACAATAAAAGTTGTAGCGCTTTATAATCAGCCTTTACCCTTAATTTGATAAAGAGAGCTGAGTTGGTTTTATGAGTACCATTTCACTAAACACACATCATTCACATTTAGGATATAATAAAATATATTATTTTTTTTAATGTGTATTAAAAGTCTGATAGCATTGCAATATGGATAACAACTGAGATACTGGGTGATACACACACACACAAAAAAAAATTCTGCAGGTCTCCTTTGAGAGAAAATTCCAATGATTCAACAACATACCAGAGATATCTCCCCTTCACAATCAACATATACATGTAGGTGTGAACTAGATACTCACTCATTACAGTGCTCATAGTCTTCAGTAAAGTAGAATGCTGATGATGAAACACTGAAGTCTGGAGGGAGCTCAGACCAGTCAGTGAATTTGACACCCCCACCTAGGGAATATTTTCCCCTGGGACACTTCTTGCAACTACCTGAATCAATGTTCAAGAATTCACCAGCTCCACAGGAGAATCCTATATCATAAAATACAAACAGAAACCATGATTCAAACAACTGACCCAACATTCTCAATGCACTTTCCAACAAGCCTATAGAATTATAAGGATACATACATCATACATGTACAATAAATCATTCACTATAGACAAAACATATGTATGCAAATCATTATTAGCTACTTGGGGAAATCTAGTCAGTGGCTTTGATCATACTGGCCAAAATAAAGGAGTTTGGGGTTAACTATTCATATCAATATATACTGTATAAGCTGATATTTTCGCGTACAGATATTTTCGCAAATGGCGACATCTGCCACATACATATTCGCGTGTTGTTAAATTCGCATTCACCACCACACAACAGATCTAGGGAAATTCCCTAACATCAACCAGTTTACGATCATGCTGTTTGTAAACACTAAGCTCACGAGTTTGTTCTCGCTATACACACAACTCCCGTCACATATACTAACTCATTTCGACCCGTATCGTATCTTTTGAGCTTGCAGTGTACACACACCCCCATACTTGTACACGCCCTCAGCCCAACCCCGAACAACACAATCACGTTCACGCCCCTTTAGCTCGAGCTCGCACTCTTTCAAATCCCGGTCTATGCATATTAACACACGTGTATGCGCAGCGCAACCTCTCGTAATTTTGCATGTTCATATGAGAATATTTTCGCGCGTTGTTAAATTCGCGGGTGATCTTTCATTCACGAAATTCGCGAAAAATAAAACCCTCGCAAAAATAACAGCTTATACAGTAATCATTATTACCTGTTTTGCTTTTAATAGGGAATGCAGCAATCCGGGGTGGTATTCAAATCAAAACGCGCATTAAATTAGCATTACTTCGCATTTGGATTGACTAAGTAAAATGGCTTAACTTGTATTCAGATCAAATTTAAGCACTTTACTTTAGCAAGCAGACTTTAAAGCAAAATACTTACTGATATCCATTGTGACGTCTCCAAAAACATGCTTATATGATTTGCTCGTGCGCAGCTTATACTGCTTTGTGTAATATGTAGAAAGCCAGATACTTGTGCCAATCAAGTAATTGGTTTAAGTCTGCTAGGGTTAGACCTAAGGTAAAATACTTAGCCAAATGATTCAACTGAATACCAAAATTCCTTAAGTATTTTATCAGCCAAAAACTAAGTAAACTACTCACAATTCATTCTTAAGTACTGAACTGAATATGGGCCCTGAACAGTAGGCTTCATACATGTATACACTAGGCCTACTAGTCTACATAATACATACAACATGTACAGTACATCATACAGTGCCTAAAGTTAGCAGAACTTCATGTGGGTACTTGCCAGTGACTAACTGCCTACTCTAGATTCCTCTTTGGCAACATAAAATCCTGCTCTTGTGCCCTAAACTAAGGCATCTAAAAATCTCACAAAATAAATATCTTTTGCCGTTTAATGTTCTGTACATTCAACTTAATGACCATGAAATATTGGCAATACATGTATATCACATACATGTAGAGTCATATTTCTGAAAATTATTAAAGAATTGCAATAAAAGACCTGCATAAAGCTAATCAAATGTAAAAAAAATGCACCTCTTCTAATCTACATGTACCATCAATCAAAATCCTACAATAATATTTGAAATCCTTATGTGAAAAAATACCCTGTAAATGTAATACCCAAATACCCATGTAAATTTACGATGTATCTCTACAGTCATGTAACCAAAGATGACTGAAATACAACTTTTCATATGGGGATGTTGATCCTTGAAAATGAAAAATTAATTAAATTTTGACAATCAATACCATGAAAAACCTCTGAATCATAATCAAACATGAAACATACTGTAGGCAGGTAGTGTGCATATCAAGCTTCATAGACAGACATATGGTGTGTAAGTGTCCCTGCACATCATTATGCTCTGCTATAGCAAAAATTAAATATCAAATCTATGTACATTTTCATGTGTGCATAATCAGTCAGGTAACAACAAAATATAATATCCTTGAAACAGAAAGCTTTTATTTCCTTGTATACATGTAGGCTTACATCTACACAAAGGCAAACAGGACATTAGAATACATGTAATATACCTGCATGTACATTGTAAAGTGACATTAATCTTTAAACATGCATTTTATAATTCATAACTGGTTCTGAATATATCAATGACTGTATCAAGTTCTGTAACAGGCATCCACTAGGTAAACAGTGGGAAAATCAACTTGAAACACAATCATAATCAAACAAGGATATTGATTGTTTTCCCCTTCTGATACTGCATAAGAGCCTGTGAGACTGCATACATGTGTCTACAGATATCTATTCATACATATTTGGGGTTCATTTACACTAATATAATGAGCTGGACCTCATGGGAGTAATAGTCTAGGCATAATTTGCATAAAGACATTTTTGACCATGCTGTCCTTGTCTTGTGTTGGAAACTGAATCATACTTTATACAATAATTCTGGGTTCTCAGAGAACTACTTTTGGCATTCCTTTCTTCTTTCTTCTTCAAGAAAGAATTGATTGTGTCATCCTGTCTCATTCGTCATGCCAGTTGTAATTCTATGAGTAGGCAAAATATGTAACATGTGTGTATGTAGGAGAGTCTGTTCATGCAGACTATCACTTGTCTCCATGTATATATGCCATATGGTCAACTAGATTTCCTTTGTTTAAAAAAAAACATTTTGCATTATAAAATCAATTGCTGGAAATATTCTAAATGCCTTCGATATTATCTCTAAGGATTAATTATATCTCAAAAATAACATCTTATTACTTCATGATTATGTTTTTTCAAGAGGTAAAACTGACCAAATCATTAGATAATACCCCCCAAATATATAAGAAGGTTGCTAAACATGTTTCTTCTATGTAGCTACATGTGTGTCATTCATGCGATTATTCTGCTAATACTTTACTTGTACACAACAGATATTTTTTTTTAAGTATCCTCTGCATACTACATGTAATTACTGAGGCACAATTTATTTTTCTCTTGCTCTCTTTCTTTTGTGTCAGAATCATCTGATTTCCTGGAATTAAATAAAATGTAGACCATCAGGTTTTTTCTGAATCAAAAGCCTACATGGATTTAGAGCATCAGTCTGCCTCATTTTTTAATTTTTAATTTTTAATTTTCAGTTACTCTTGACAATATATAGGCTAGCTGACTTGCCATCTATAGTGCAAATACAAAGATGTACCGGTACATCTAATGCATAATACACATGTACATGTATGAGCCTCTCTTGACTTGGATTCCAGGTGCATGTACATGGCATTTTAAAAGAAATCAACTATATATCCTTTAACATGAATGAGATCAACCTGTACAAATTTCCTTACTGTGAATCCAATTACCATAAATCAGTAAAATTATGAATATTCAAAAGATAAGTACCATTATAAAAATAGCATCATGGAAATAATAGCTGTTTGATGGCCATTTTAATACCAGCAACTTTTTACTCAATCTCAGTGCTTCACTCTTGTTTGATATGAAGTACATGTACAGTACATCATGATCGTGTACATGAACAAAGCAATTTACATGTAGTGAAATCAACATTTTCTAATCAAATTGTCTCAAAATTGTCTCATACACACACCTGTATGTAAAAACTTCATTGATGTTACATTAATTTTTACTAAACATGCATGGGCAGCACTGCTCTTTCAAGAGCTTTGGAAGGTATACATGTATAGTTCAGTATAGTTTATGGTTGAATTCATGAGGAGCATGGTACTTAATCATTAAAGGTGAATCAAGTTTAAACTCATCAAATGTAAACATACAAACAAAAACTTGCTGGATTCACTGAAACCATGTGTTCCATTGCTTGACAAGACATACGATAGACTGGTTCTGTAATGTATTCAAATTTATGCATATTTCTTCTCTGAGCACCTAGTGACTAGCTATACCATTAACCTGCTTTTTATAAATGAGCCTCAATACTCGGAATTCAGTTTGCATACATTACTTGTTGCTATGTCTGGCAAGTCTCCGGCAAGCTTTCAGGTTGTCAAGAACCTTTGCTTGAAAGGTATGTATAAAATTTGCACACGTACATGTACATTACCGAAGCAGTCTATTGGGATTTGGGACTAATAGGCTAAGCTCAATTTTAAAAACAATTCTTTGATTGAAACTTTTTAATACATTTTCCAACCAAGTCATTTTAAATACATGTATATCATGTAAATGTAGTACAAAATAGTGGAAGTTTAGTTTAAATCTGTGCAATATGATTTTCCATCACTAACATAATTCAAGATGAAACTCTGTAACCTATTACCTTTGATCTAAATCTAAGGTCAGTTCATTTCAATGCATGTACATGTATTGTAGCAAAGTTCAGAGAATGGTAATTTTATTGCAATAACAAACAGATAGTGAACGGAGAGTGGACAATCCTGAACCAAATACATCTGGCAACATTGTCATAATTTGATGGCCTACAAATTACACAACACATGTACTCTTTCAGTCATTTCACTTCCATCATATCACTTAACTACACACATTACATTGTACATGTACATGTACATGTAGATTCAAGATGAATAACTTCGATCACAGAAGTACAGGGTGGTCCACAAGGGGTTTTAACATGTAACGGCGACAGGTTTGAATTCTAAATCTACAGGTTCGAAAATCAGCGACAGGTTAAGATTTCTTAATCATTTTCAAACCCAATTGACTTATAAAATATTAGACATCAAATCTGTTTCAAAATGCTTCAAGGTATGCCTGATATTGCACCAGAAAGCCTCAGAGAACCACAGAACTTCCAGCGCCCTCAAGGGACATTAGTTTATACTTCTACCCAGTTGCAATTTTACATGTTTGAATTTTTGTTTATGGACCACCCTGGAAGCAGATAAATTATCCTTTTCTATTTTATCACATACCACAGTCTACAGCTCGTTCTGGTGCTGCTGGTGCCCCTCCTATACAAGAATCTGGCTGGGGAATTTGAACTCTCCATCTAACACCATTCTCATCACATTCTGTCATGGCATAGTGAAAGTCATTCTGAAGGAGGTGAAGAAAACAATAACATCCATTTTACTGGAAAACAAATATAGGGTGCCTATACTATATACATGTAAATGTCCCGTCACGGACACGTACATATGTATGTGATGTTTCAGGTTATTTTGTAGACAACCTCTATTTCTGTACTGTCGGGACTGTTTAAAATAGGCGGGTGCATGTTCTCGATCCCTTCTATACTGTAAGGTTACCTGCCAGTACATGTATGTGTAAAGTACAATGTACTTTAGGTCTATACTTTGTGTACTGAAATTTGTATTTAACCCGTTGCCTCTCAATTCTCTCATTCCCATACAGGCTTAACACAGGGCCCACCTTGTTCCAGTAGGCAATGGGTTAAAGGTAATGGTAAAATGTTCTGCATTCTGTAACTGTGAGATGAAGAAAACAGAATCAACCTGTTCAAGTTGTACCACTGTGCAATCACTGTCATGTTTAATATGTCTTTATCCCAGTTTTAAAAAAAATTGCATGACAGCGACAAAGGATAGATCTCTGGATCAAGCTCCTAATGAACTCTGCTGGAAAAATACAAAAGAGCTCTGGGAAAAAAGTCAAAAATAGAACCTTTAAAATAAAATACATTATTACCTATATAAGGCATTTTAGCGGCGCATTAAAAACGCATATTTTTGTCTGCTTGATTTGCGCGTGCAATATGAAAGCATATTGCACGGAACGTTGAATTCCCCATAGGCTACAGTACTAAACTTGCCATGCAATATTATGCCGTATTTTGTCTGGTCTGTTTGCGTGCGTGCAAATAATGCATTACGCACATGACGTCATAAAGAGATTAAAAGTTACACTTGTGTGATCACAACGAAGTATGATGAGGGGCTCTATTAACTGAATGTGGTTGGTTAAAATGATTTTAATAAAGTTCTAAATCATTTTCCTGTAGGGTATAAATAACTAGAAATGTGCATTGCTGGTGCCGCGCAATGCGAAATGTATCCCCCGGCACTGGCAGCGATTTGAAGGAGGGACAAAGACCCTCCCCCATCCCCTCCCTCAAACAAAAGGATGGTGTAGAAATTGCCGCCAGTGGCCCGGAATATTGTCAACACTAGGAGCAGCATTACCAAAACGATTTGTGCAGATTAGAGTAAAATGCATTTTTATAGAAAATTCGGAAGAAATATGACCTCAGAGCGCACATAAGCCATCCACTAAAATATGACCTTTGATCCTATGAAAGACGGAACACTAGAGGCAGCATCACCAAAACTGTAGAGGTGTAATCTATAATGGACCTACATACAAAATCTGAAAGAAATGAGTTAACAAATGTGTCCTCCAGAATGCATGCAACGAAAATATGACATTTGACCCTAACAACAACCTGAATATGACATTTGACTGTATAGAAAGTGGTACAGTGGGGGTAGCATCAGCAAACAATTTAGATGTGTAGGTTTCACTAAGACACATCTTCATATAAAATTTGAAAGAAATGTGTTGAGAGATATACCAAGATACATCTCCATACAAAATTTGAAAGAAATCCATCAAGAAATGTGGCCTGCAGAGTGCACTCACGCCATGCCCTGAAGTATGACCTTTGACCCTATAAAAGACGGAACACTGGTGGCAGCATCACCAAAAACTATAGGTTTTTAGATTACACCAAGAGACACCTTCATGCAAAATTTGAACGAAATCCGTCAAGAAATGCAGAAGAGTGCACAAAAGGGACAAATGAGCTTTGACCCTATAAAGGACGGAACAATGAGGGCAGCATCACCAAACAGTAGAGATGTGTAGATTATACCAAGATACATCTCCATACAAAATTTGAAAGAAATCCATCAAGAAATGTGGCCTGCAGAGTGCACTCACGCCATGCCCTGAAGTATGACCTTTGACCCTATAAAAGACGGAACACTGGTGGCAGCATCACCAAAAACTATAGGTTTTTAGATTACACCAAGAGACACCTTCATGTAAAATTTGAACGAAATCCGTCAAGAAATGCAGAAGAGTGCACAAAAGGGACAAATGAGCTTTGACCCTATAAAGGACGGAACAATGAGGGCAGCATCACCAAACAGTAGAGATGTGTAGATTATACCAAGATACATCTCCATACAAAATTTGAAAGAAATCCATCAAGAAATGTGGCCTGCAGAGTGCACTCACGCCATGCCCTGAAGTATGACCTTTGACCCTATAAAAGACGGAACACTGGTGGCAGCATCACCAAACACTACAGGTTTTTAAATTACACCAAGAGACACCTTCATGCAAAATTTGAACGAAATCCGTTGAGAAATGTGACCGCCAGAGCGCACACAAGAGTACACACAAGACATCTATCAAAATATGACCTTTGACCCTATAAAAGACGGAACACTGGGGGCAGCATCACCAAAATCTATAGGGTTCCAGATTTTACCAAGAGACACCTTCATACAAAATTTGAACAAAATCCGTTGAGAAATGTGACCGCTAGAGCGCACACAAACTATCCCCCAAAATATGACCTTTTACCCTATAAAAGACGGAACACTGGGGGCAGCATCACCAGAAACTATAGGGGTCCAGATTTTACCAAGATACACGTCCACAGGAAGTCTGAAAGAAATTCGTCGAGAAATGTGACCGCTAGAGCGCACACAAGAATGTGACGCGGCGGCGGCGGCGGCGAAACGCTGCTGAATCCAAAGTATCCTCCGGCATACTGCCGGGGGATACAATAATTATATTGGATGGCTTTATTTCATGGAATACCAGAAATATTCCACTCGTTAGGGCCAATATTGCACTTATCTTTGATTCGTGCAATATTGGCCCTAACTCGTGGAATATTCTCTGGTATCCCATTCAAAGCCATCCAATATAATATAAATACCATAGCATGGAAATCTCACATTTACAAAACAAAAGAGCTTTTATTCTACAATGTTCCCCCCTCCCATTCCTCCTGAATCAACAAAGATGCCCCTCACAAAATTTATTTATTTATTTTAATTTCCAGGCAAAATAATAACAAATATATTTACAAAGAGAATATCACAAAGATAACAGAACAGAGTCACAGTATAAAGATTTTATACATGAGCACCAGCCAATGCCTGGGGATTACCTAAAAGAATTAAAACAATTCTGTTGAGAGGCTCTCCACATTGGCTGGTGCACACATAAAACAAAATAATGAGATAAGGTAAACATATACATACATGTAACTACAATTAAAAATTAAAAAAAAAAAAAAAAAAGAAAAGGTACACAATAGTGGTCAGCCGTGAACATTTCTGAGTAATCTACAGCAGAATAATATATGTTTAACATGCTACAGCAATTATTGAAACAGAAAGGAGATGGAGAGAGAGAAGTGGAAGGGTAAGAGAAAGAAAGAAAGAAAGAGAGAAGGAGAGAGAAAGAAAAGAGAGGGAGAGAGAGAGAGAGACAGAGATGTACATGTAAATACTGTAACAGAGATGAAGTTAAGGAAATACATGTGTAGCAAACCATGGTAAAAGCCAGAGGAGTCGATTCGCTCGAAATAGACAAAGTACCGGAGGATAGATAATCATTGTAAGATTGTTTAGTGAGATTATTCATATCCTTATTCAGCTTTTGAAACTTCTCACACAATGTTCTATTATGTTTTTTTTTAATCGCTTTGCGGTAGGCATGTTTCTTTTTTTGGAAGAGATGAACGATATCTGAGGTGATCCATGGCTTGCGTCGCCGACCTTTTGCCTGCACGAAAGGAACTACATGTACATCACTGACGGCCGCATGCAATAGCACTGTAAAGTTATCCCATGTGACATCAATATCATTTTCATCGGCAAAAAGGTCCCATGGAATTGTTTGAATTGTTCTTTGAAAGTCATGTTTGTCTGGCCTTGTGAAATTGCCAAAACGAGCGAGGCAGTGATTGCGCTCTAGCACAGAATGTCAGATCAAATCGAACTGAATCATGATCACTCTTTCCAATTCCTGGTATGGGACAAATGTTAGAAATAAGATCAACGTTACTACAAAACACAAGATCAAGGATCGAATCACGTTGGTTTTTTCCTCATCTGGTGGGGAACTGTACAAGCTGGGACAGTCCAAAAGAGGATGTAATATTCAGGACTTCCTCAGAAATTTTGTTAAGTGCTATTGAATTTCCATCTGTATCAGTGGAGAGATGTAAATTGAAATCACCAGTTAGAATAAGCGCTTTAAACTTGTGAACATCAGGAGCTATTCGATTGAGTGAAGAAATCAGCGCCTCACAGAAATTAATAGCACTGCAAGAGGGAGGTCTGTACAATGTTCCAAAAAGAATTATGCCTTGGCTATAAAGAAGAATGATTTGTGTCCAGATCAGCTCGCAAAATTTAGATTTTGGATCATTAGCACGGTATTTCAAAATCGCAACGACGTAAAGAAATGAGGGTTTTGTTGCATCCAAACAGAACCCCTCCTCCATTACGATTTCTGTCTCTCCTGAATATGTGATATCCATGGAGGAAGTAATTCGCTGTCGAGGAAGTAATTCGCTGTCGAGTATGCAATCACTTAAAGGAGAATTAAGACTAGAATATACATAAATGTACTTATGTTCAAAGGTGTATATTCTTAATCATTGACCTGTATCACTTTAGAAATAAACTAGAAATATCACTGAAGATGATGATTAATACCCCCGCCCCGTGACAACAGCCTTTCTTGATTTTTGGTCGAAAACTGAGGAAGTAGTTCGATCCGCAAGATTTTTCCCTGATTTACTGCCATAGATATGCCGTTTCCATGGCAACGCAGCTTCCGACACATCAAAAAAATATGTCTTGCACATCTTCCCATCAAGACCAATGTGTGTACCAAATTTCATGACTTTCGGTCAAAAACTGAGGTAGCAGTTCGATCTGCAAGGTGTTTCCTTGATTTTCTGCCATAAATATGCCGTTACCATGGCAATGCAGATTCCGACTCATCCGAAAAATATGTCTTGCACATCTTCCCACCAAGACCAATGTGTGTACCAAATTTCATGACTTTCGGTCAAAACCTGAGGAAGTAGTTCGATCCGCAAGCTGTTTTCCTTGATTTTCTGCCATAAATATGCCGTTACCATGGCAACGCAGATTCCGACTCATCCGAAAAATATGTCGTGCACATCTTCCCACCAAGACCAATGTGTGTACCAAATTTCATGACTTTCGGTCAAAAACTGAGGAAGTAGTTCGATCCGCAATGTGTTTCCTTGATTTTCTGCCATAAATATGCCGTTACCATGGCAACGCAGATTCCGACTCATCCGAAAAATATGTCTTGCACATCTTCCCACCAAGACCAATGTGTGTACCAAATTTCATGACTTTCGGTCAAAAACTGAGGAAGTAGTTCGATCCGCAAGATTTGCAACGGACCGACCGACCACCCGCCCGACCGCCCAACCATCGACTGATTCCAATATACCCCCTTCAAACTTCGTTTGGCGGGGGTATAAATATCAGAAAAGGGTTTAAATCAAGACATTCTAGCTCACGGTATCATCTGCTAACACTTTACATGGGGGCTGCCATTTTCTTGATGACATGGTGTTGTACATGAACCATTGGAAACTGTTCCGGACAGGAAGATATTTTTAATCCTTGAGCTAAATTGCTTCTCTTCATTATAAAAAAATCCCCATATATGATGGAAATATATAACAGGTGTATACATATATTCTAAAATTTGAAATTTATACATTTCTTTTTAAATTCTCTGGTTTTGCTAACTAGAAATCGTTTTCTTGGGCTTGCCTGGCAGAGCAGAACATAATTTATGCATAGTGAATGCATAGTTTGTCACTATTGACGCTCGGAAAAGTCATCTGGCATAAATTTGAATTAATTCGCTCCGTCGCGTACGTCATATTATCAAGAAAATAGATTTATATTTAGCAAAATCGTAATTTTCAAAGAAATATGAAACACAAGAAAGACAATTTGGCATTCGGATTAAAAATATCTTTATGTACACATCAAGAAAATGGCAGCCCCCGGGTATTGCTAGCAGACGATAAATCTTGCTGAGAAAAATTTGATTTATACCCATCTCGTATATTTTAATGCAAAACTAAGTAGGACAACCAGAAGGAATAGATTACATCTTTGAATA
Organism: Heliocidaris erythrogramma; assembly: GCA_025617745.1. Lineage (NCBI taxonomy): Eukaryota > Metazoa > Echinodermata > Echinoidea > Camarodonta > Echinometridae > Heliocidaris > Heliocidaris erythrogramma. The sequence goes on along the minus strand of CM046853.1, from coordinate 15,567,868 downwards.
TAAGCACATTTATATTATGAGGTTAATTCCCCTTTAACCATGTTTCTGTGATGAAAAAAATGTCAATTTTGTCAGTTACAGCCAAAGTCTTCAGATCAAGAAGTTTATTCACCAGACTATGGGCATTAAGAAGGGCACAATTAAATTTGTGTCTGTGCTGGACGTCTCTACCGTTTTCGGGGCCAGGATTAGGGTGAATATCACCGGAAAGTTGTAACTGAAAAGTCGCCGATGAGTTAGGATTTAATTACAAATCCTCTTGCCGTAGTGACCACCATATTTAGTCTGTAGAGTACTTAGAGGGAGCCTTGTGCTATTGATGTGCTATTGCAATGGATATGTACAATGTGTAGTAGCGTTCACATTCAGTACATGTACTTGTTTCACATACAATGTAGATCCAAGCACAGCAGAACAAAAAGCACACATGTGGTCAGCTTGACCAATTCCATTGTCAATTATACAGGTTCTTTGTGTCCAAAGAAAGAGATGAATTATAGGGATGAGCGAACCCTTTCAAACACTCCCTCTGCACGACTATATAAGATATGGCTAAACTCACTGTCTTTAAGTAAATTTACTTGCACAAACTCACTCAGAAAACTGTTCAATTGAGGCAAGAGACGTCACCCAATTTGTCCAGCTTGATCCTTGACCATACAAAAACACTTGGTTAACAATTACAAAGCCAATATTTCCAAATATACACATAGAACATGAAAATGCAGGAGAGCAATCTAAAGCGCTTCTTGACCACTTGACCACTTGTACGCCTTGACCAAAGATTGGCAATTTAAGCCTGTTCCTAAAGTGCTGGGTGTTAGAGAGAAAAGCCTGGACAGAATTGGACTGGAAAATTGGCAATATATTTCCAGTACCCGGACAGGACTGGAATCTAGTAATATTTAATGGTGCCCATTATCTACAAATCAACTGCTGGGAGCTACTAAAAAGCAGTAATGCCTACATGTAGTTCACATTTGGCTTGCGATGTGTCTACAGAGCCCGTAAACTGCCCGTATCCCCCTTTCCGCGCGGCCTCCGTGCGGAGGCTGTAAGATTTTCGTGCGGATTCACGGGCTCCGCAGCCTCTACGATTTGTTATCGAGAGGAGTTTGACAAATTTTTAAAAATCGTAAGACCGTAGCCCGTAGACATGTCGTAGGTGACATCGCACAATCCTTACCAAGCGTGATTTTTGGTGGACATGGGGGCCAAAAAGAAATCATAAGGAGATTGTACATTCGCACGGCCCTCGCACAGCTATCGCAAGGTTGCCGTTCGCTGCCCGTGCAGTACCCGTAAAATCGCAAGGATATTGCACAGTCATCTTACAGCAGCCGCACCATGGCCGTGCAGTCGCCTTGAGATGGGCAACACCTTTTTCAAATGGGTATATTGCATCGGCCATCTTGGCAGTTCTTCATCATTTGTCTAAAAAAAGACGAATAATCTTGACTTCTTGTTTACGATGTTGCATCGGCAATTACGAACAGAAATATGAAATATGTACACATAATACCTATTGCTGGGGATTTGGATCCTCAAACGGCACGGCGACTGCACAGTCACTGCACCGCCTCCATGAAGCCTCGCCACGGGAGCCGCGTGGGCTCTGTACGATTTCCTCATGGAGGTTGTGGAGACTGTACGGCAACTGCATTGACATCGCACAATGCCCGTACGGAATTTAGACGGGTTGCCCCCGAGGCCCCGAAGAACAAATTGCACGATGCCCGTAGACAATGTTAACACAAATGCTGTAGCCCTTAGCAACGTACGATGCCCGCAAAATCGCACGGAAAATCGTAGACATTTTTATCGCACGGCGTCCGCGGCAAATGTGAACTGGGCATCACTAATTTGAAATAACGCTCTTTTGGCTCTAAGCAGATGAAATATCTTTTATGTCACCATTCTTAATGTAGTTTATGTTTAGGCCGAAGGTCACATAGTAAAGTAAGCTGGAAAACCCTTGGGATATGCAACTTTTGCTGCTCAGTCACATGTTCTTCCATAGACCATGCTTTTCTGCCCTCTCTTTTTAGGTACCCCTATTTATTGGGACAGGGAAATGGAAATTTTAAGGCTTGTTAATGAAACTGCTAAAACAAGACCTTTCCTCAAGCATTTTTAAAAACTCAGTTTTGCATGAATATCTCTCCTGTTATGAAGCACTGTAAATAAGCTAAAGACGAAAAGTTGGGGTTTGTTATGTGTTTTGTTATAATATCAAAACTGCACAAACGAGTGCACTGTGCAGTCATAGACAAGACCAAAGTAATAAACTTGTACAACAAAGGGTCATGCGCAGGTTAATTGTTATTCCACTGCCTAGACTGTTTCTGTATCATGCAATCCGATATTATGTACATCTACACATCACTCAAGCCTATGTGGGACTGTGTTACTGGGTCTCTGGGCGTTGTGGCGTGCACCTGTAATCCAGCTAACAGTGGAAGTTACAAACTGATTCAGCGGCCCCAGGTTCGAGACTGAGTCACGTCTTTCGGATGGTGACGTTAAAGGTCGGTCCCCAGACGTAAATAATCATATCTGATTGATACACGTCTGTAAAAACCCAATTACACACACACACATACACACACACTGCTTCACTCGTGTAAAACAGACACCAAACTCCCTCTAAAATTTAATATACATAAATTTGCTAGATTACCTGATTCAGGGACCTTTCCAATTAAATGTTACAAATTTGGAGTTTCAGAGTTGAAAGTGAAATTTTAAACAATTATTGGAGCAACTATAGAATACCCCACCACAAAAGTTGACCACATGACCATTAGTTGACCAACGCTTCTCTAATGAAGCTAAATCCACAGACTTTAGTTTTTTAGCTACCGTAAATCGTAATTCTAACCATAATCCTTACTTTAAGTTTAAACATAACCCTAACCACAACCCTAACCCTCCTCATGTATGATTATGATCTATCCCCATTGATACAAAACCTGTTGAAGCCTATTTAGCAGTTTAAGCCACATGTATGATGGAGTACAAGCATATGTGCAAGTGCATATAAATCACGGCCTATAATATAAAGTGCATAAAAATATACATGTACATGGCCTACAGATATATACACCCCCTCAACGCTATTAAAACAACCCTTCATTCCACCCTCGAAAACCACAGCGGGTGAGAATTTTGGAGACTGTGCGATTATTGGTGATGTCGCAATCTGCGTGGGAAGCATCTATTGTAGTGAGGGGAACAGAAAGAATATGCAACAAAAGCAAGATTTTGATTCCTTTCAGTTTCACAGGAGCTACAGATCCAACGAATAACGTTAGAACTAGTCTTGTGACCTTGAAATTTTAAACCTGAGCAAAGTTTCGCAGAATCTTGTGTAGGCTTAAAGGGAGCGACAAGTCGCAATCTATGGGCGGCTTTACAGTTGGCTGCTCCTTTCTCTGGATCAAAGTTCAAAGTGACTTCAATTTATCGCGCGCAGCTAATAAAAGTTCGCATATTGACCCAAATTTGAGTAAACAAGATCGCGCGTTCTTTATTCCAGTATTTGAATCTCATTGGTCGGTTACGTATGTAGGGATTCGAGTTAACGATCACGCGAGGAAATCGGCAATAACATTCCTTCGGTAGCGCACGATTGGACCTGATTGTATCCGAATTTCCCCGAGTCAGGCCAACTGGTCAGGCCCATGGATTACGACTTGCCACTCCCTTTAAGTGGGATGAAGCAAGTACTGGCAAGACTACCAATTGAACTAGTTTAACTTAAGTCTTGTCTTGTTTGGTCATCTTCATAATTCACTCAACTTCAAATTGAACAGATGAGAAATTTAAGAAAAGAGAAAATGCAAAGACTAAGAGTAAATCTAAGATAGTAAGACTAACTAAGACTAGAAGAACTTTGCAAAAACGATGAAAAGTAACTAAGTAATAATATTAATCTTAATCTGTTAATCTGAGCAAATATTCATATTTTTGGATTTGCATCTTACACTTTGACATCTCTTCTGTGTACACAAATTCTTTTCACACACGCAGTCACATTGCATTATTTGGTACCTATTCGCACTAAAGGAGATGAAAGGATGAGCTACGTACCGGGTGACATGTCGGAAGCGAAGGCTGTGTTGACGGGTCCGGCTCCGCCGAGTCATCCTGTGCGAAACCTTCACCAGCTGTTCCCAGTAAAAGGAGAATTGTGCTAGCACACGTCAGAGCAACGTACCACCACTTCGTCTCGTCCCTCATCATTTGCAAACGAATATTATATATTTCAAAGAACTACACTAATACTAGTAGTGATCTCCGGTGTTCTTTCTCGTGATGCAACGCATTTAATTTTAAATAAAATGATAATTTTCTCACTCAGACGCGGACACTCATTTCTCCGTCGAATGTACGTAGTACTTAGTACCACGTACCGATGTAAAAAATATTGGCAAAGCTAATATATAGTAATTTAGTATCAAGACAGATTACTCACACCTACTTCCGTAGTACATTCGACAGGCGTAAATTGCTGTGTTAAAAAAAGACTCGAAAAAATACGTTCGCCATAGGTATACACGTGAAAAGATGTCTCATTTTTTCTTGATATTTCATATCTTACTTTTTTTTTTCAAGTCTGATTTTTGCACGAGAGAAACGATGGATAGTTCAAAAAACATTTCTTGCAGTGGCGGATCTACATAGGGGGAAAACCGGCCCGTGCCCCCCACTGGCGTAGGCAGGGGAGGGGGGCACCGGGGGCCAAAAGAAAAAAGAGAGAGCGACTAAAGCGGGATAAGTGAGAGTAAAAGACCTAAAGAGGCGCTACAAGCCGTTATCTGGTTCTCAAAATTTGCTAAAACGTCAAAGTTTTCGCGCTTCGCGCGCAAAGGGGGGGGGGGGGGGGGGGAAATAACTCTCCTCTCCCTGCACCCACCCCTGTTACCATGGGTGTCGATCCCGGGAGGATGGGGTATAATTATATCCAATACAAAAATGAGGTGGGGCATGGCCTGTATTATCACCCTCCCATATTTTTGGATAAAATAAATAAGAATTATGATACATTAACTTAAAACTAATAATTATCCAAACTCATGATGTTTGATCTTGAAATACAATCACATTCTTTAATGATTAGAAGTAAGGAAATAAGAAATGCCATAATTTCAATGTGAAAATATCAAAGAAAATTTGTTCGCTCGTTGTTATTCTCAATTAAGGGGTTCCGTCCATTGGCGTAGATCCGTGCATTCCTTCTTTTCATTGAAAACCATTTTGGGATGCTCTAAAATGCAAGTTTTATAGACAGATTTTTGAAAAAGTCCCTGATGTAGGAGGGGGATATCCACTCCCACCCGGCTCGCTCTTCGCTCAGTGGTGTATCTAGGGGGCAGGGGGCACGTGCCCCGGGCAGCATTTGGAGGGGGCGCAAAAACGCAAAGGAGAGAAAAAAAAATAGGGGGAAATGAAGAAAAATCATAATCTTTATGGATCACACGCCCCCCAAATTCGCAGGGTAAATGCACTAGAAATGTAGCATATTGTTCTTAAATAGCTTTATAAAGGGTTATAAAAAAAGTTTGAAAAAATATAGATGTAATTACTTTGCTCACTTTATATCTTGTATGTTTCATATGAAGTGTATAAAACCAAGCATTGGCAAATATTGCGCCCCCGATGTAGGATAAAATATATAAAAGAGCATTTGCAAAGGTTCAACTTTTGAAAGAAATCTCAACTTCAGGTCGCTTTGCTGAATTTCTCGACTCTCTCTCAAGCCTATAGGGTTTTCGTTAGTTCTGCTCCCGATTGTAGAAGTGAGTGAATAGAAAACCGTTTATCAATGTCTAAAATTCGAGCTTTTTAGGGTTAAAAATTGAAAAATTTGCAGCTCGGTCGCTCTGCTTCCTCGCTTGTACAATAACGTAGATAAGTTTGTGCACTCGGGGGGGGGGGGGCTAGATAATTCCCAGATACGCCACTGGTTTCACTCCCTCGCATGTGAAATGTTACGTCCAAATAATTGAAAAGCAGTCCGGGCGTCGAACTATAACTTTCCGCCTAAAAAAAAATGTTTGCTACAGGCCGTTATCTTTCTCTCAAATTTTCTAAAACGTCACAGCTTTCGCGCTGCACCCACCCCCGTTACATACAGTGCAGTATTGCGTCCAAATAACTGAAAAGCACCCAGGGCGTTGAACTAACTTTTCGCCTTAAAAAAGGTGTTTCAAGCCGTTATCTTTCTCTCAAATTTGCTGTAAAACGTAAGAGCTTTCGCGCTTCGCGCGGGAGGGGAAATCTCCCCCTCCCTGCACCTACCCCCTGGGGAGCACGCTTAGCGTGCCCCACAACCGCCCCCTAAAATGAAATTCTGGCTATGCGGTTGGATCCTTCACGTCTGGCCCCCCCCCCCCTAATTGAAAAATCCTGGCTACGCCCACTGCCTGTGGTGCCCCTTCTTTTGAAACCCAACTGGCATACCTTAAGTACACAATAAAAATATTTGCCCCCTTAACTTTTTACAACCATTTTAAATGAACGTGTACATTTATTTTACAGAGGGTAATAACCTATTGGGTGAAGAACAGGCAGGATTTAGGTCAGGTTACTATACTTTGGATCACATTTTTACATTGAGAATAACAATGCGAGCGACGAATTTTCTTCGATATTTTCACATTTTGAAATTATGGCAATTCTTATTTATTCACTTGTAATCATTAAACACTGTGATGGTATTTCAAGATCAAACATAATGAGTTTTGATAACAGTTTTAAGTTAATGTATCATAGTTCTTATATATTTTATCCAAAAATATTGGGGGATGATAATACAGGCCATCCCCCACCTCAATTTTTTTTTGGTATATACCCCCACCCCCCCCCCCCCCCGGGATCGACACCCATGCCAAGTATACCTGTCGTTTGTAGTTCAAAATAATGTAATTCCTATTCCAGGGCGGATCTAGGATTTTGTAGAGGAGGAGGGGGGGGGGCACGGAGCCGGAAAAGTACACAATTAAAGAGGGTTTTTTTTTTCAATGTGTATACTTAAGATATAAAAGTTGGGTTTCAAAAAGGGGGCCCCAGCCGATTCCCCCCCCCCCCCCCCCCCACTGGATCCGTCCCTGTTATTCTGTCATGGATGTGAAGAATGCGATTGCATAGTGTTGGTGGTCGATCTCATTAAATTGAAAGATTTAAGAAAAAACAAGAGATCATTATTTTGTCCTCATTTCCATTGGAGTCATTTTTACAGATCGGTTTAAGAGAGAATAAGAGAATAAGAAAATATGAAAAAGTGAAAGCTTGTGAGAGGGGGGGAGGGAGAGAGAGAGAAAGAGACAAAGAGAGATGGGGGCAAAAGGAATGGGATATTCCTACAAAGACAGAATGGGACTGGTAACAAATAAATTACAGAAAAAGAAGAAAAAAATAAAGAAAATAAAAAATACAAACATTTTGAACCTTTCCCTCTCGACCGATCGACACGTACCGCAATGTATACGCGTGCTCTATTTCGGGACTGAGCGCTCTTCGAATTTATGCTCTTTGGTATGTACCATAAAGAGTTACATGAGCCGTATGGGCTTAGTCCGAAAGGCCATCGATAGGGTGGGTACGGGTGGGTAGCGTCGTCTTTAGGAGTTCTGTGGTATAGCGTCGAGTCGAGTCGAGTCGGTTGACGCGAACGCCACCATTCGTCCAACACCCCCCCCCCCCTCCCCGGTTTGGCCAAAAGGGTGCGTTGACTTCTAAATATAGTCATATTATTATCATTATTATATATTATTATCAGGGGCGGATCCGGGATTTCTAAAAGGGTGGGGGGGGGGGGGGGCAGAAATCCCGGGCTGTCATCAGGGGCAGATCCAAGATTTTGTAAAAAAAAGGGGGGGGGGCACAGAAATACAGGTCTGTCATCAGGGCAGATCCAGGAGTTTGTAAGGGGGGGCACAGAAATGCAGGGCTGTCATCAGAGGCGGATCCAGGAGCCCCTCCTGGTTTTGCCGAAAGGGTGCGTTAGGACTTTTTCTAACATAATATTAACGAGAGTGACGGATTTATGGATCAAGCCTGTGCCCCCTCCTTTTGAAAGAAAAGTATGTTTTGTGTCCCCTTCCTTTTAGTGTGTGTGTGTGTGTGTGTGTAATTCGGTTTTTACAGACGTGTATCAATCAGATATGATTATTTACGTCTGGGACCGACCTTTAACGTCACCATCCGAAAGACGTGACTCAGTCTCGAACCTGGGTCCGCTGAATCAGTTTATAACTTCCACTGGTAGCTGGATTACAGGCGCACGCCACAACGCCCAGTTAACTGATAATCCCCCCCCCCCCCTTTAACTGAGTGACTTTTGGAGGGCTGGCGGAATAAAATTCTCGCCCCTCCCCCCCCCCCCCCATTGAGCGATTTAAAATACGGATATCCCTCCACAGTTGACACCCTGCATTTCTGTGCCCCCTCCCATTTGCAAAATCCTGGATGACAGCCCCTGATGACAGCCCTACATTTCTGTTCCCTGCTCCCCCAGGGCCTTTACAATAGCCTAGATCCGCCCCTGATAATAATAATAATAATAATAATAATAATAATAATAATAATAATGATAATAGTAATAATAATAATAATAGTAATAATAATAATAATAATAATAATGATAATAATATTAATAGTAATAATAATAATAATAATGATAATAATAATAATAATAATAATAATAATAATAATAATAACAATATTTAGAAAAAGTCAACGCACCCTTTAGGCGAAACAGGGGGAGCTTTCGTGGCGTTCCAGTCAACAAGACGCGACCCTAAGCGACCCGACGCTCCCAATGCTTTGGAATGGTGGGGTTCAACGCGACGCGACGCGACATTACCCGCCCTTTCGGACTAAGCCTATAAATCCAAACCCTTTTGAAGCGCATAGGGACGTTATATCATAATGTGATATGCGCTATACAAGAATGGTTTATTATTATTATTAAGCTATTTAAGAACTATAGGCCTACTGGGGGCGCAAAATTACGAGATCGTGAAAAAATAATTATGTGAGGGAGTAAAACAACCGAGCTTTGGAAAATTTCCGCATTCAAATCTTCAAAAACTAGATTTCTAGTGCATTTACCCTGCGGATTTGGGGGCGCATAATTCGTAAGGATTATGATTTTTCTTCATTTTCCCCCTTTTTTCTTTCTCTCCTTTGCGTTTTTTGCCCCCATAGATACGCCATAGATACGCCCCCATAGTGAAGCGTCCGAGCGGGGGAGGGTGTAGGAGGGGGGGGGGGGGGTATCCCTCCTCCCACACCAGAGACTTTTTCAAAAATCTGTCTATAAAACTTTTGTTTTAGAGCATCCCAGTTTTTTTTAATTAATAATAAAAAAAAGAATACACGGATCTACGCCAATGGACGGAACCCCTCAATTGAAAATAACAATGGGAGCAAACGGGTTTTTCGATATTTTCGCATTGAAATTATGGCATTTCTTATTTACCTACTTCTAATCATCAAAGAATGTGATGCTATTTCAAGATCAAACATAATAAGTTTGGATAATTATAAGTTTTAAGTTAATGTTTAACTCTTATTTATTTTATCCAAAAATATTGGGGGGATATATACCCCCATCTCCCCGGAATCGACACCCATGCGCACGCCTGCAACCTTTTAAGATGATGATTATTATTATTATTATTATCATTATTGTTTTTCCTTCTCCTCCTCCTCCTACTTCTTCAACCCGGAAAACATATTTCCATTTCATTCGAGGGGGGGGGGGGGGGGGGGGGGGGGGGTGGTAGGACCGGGGTCAAAAGGGAAAACCTTGAAGATCTCAAACCGAGCCGTATTGTAAAAGACAAACGAGATGTTAGTCATTAAACCGATTGTCAGATGGAGAATCATTCTATTTGAGGGAGGGGCCGGCGTAGGCTGAATGGCGGGATACATTCATGTTTGTGTGCGTATATGTCCCCTTGCCCCTCCACCTCTTCTCTCTCTCTCTCTCTCTCTCTCTCTCTCTCTCTCTCTCACTCCCTACTTCTTTCTTTCGATTTTTTTTTATTCTCTCTCTCTCTCTCTCTGTACCTGCATAGGTGATACAATTTGAACGGGACGAGAGGGGGTCTCCTTATCAAAATGCTTTTGCGAAGGCGCCAGCTTAATTCAGGGGAAAATATATATTAAACAAAATCAACAAATATTGGGCATGGGGTGGGGCGTACAAGGTTAGGGATATTAATACTTGACAGCAGACGGATGTAGCTGACGTACAGTCCTCAGCTAACTGCGCCCAGACGTCAACGATAGCCCCAAAGCTATGTCCCTCTTACATATTTTAAAGGAGAATGAAACTCAACATACATTAGCTGATAATCATGTGGAAAATTCTCAGCCTGTTCAAAATATCTTGAAAATACTCTGATTTGATTACTCAGTAAGGAGAACACTCTCTCTAAAGTTTGCAGATTTCTTGCTAGATATTATCCCAAAACGGGGCTGCCATTTTGAAAAAAACTGTGATGTCATTGCGGTACATGTCCATTTACCTGTACACAATGGATAAGATGTTGCATAATGAATAGCTATTGTACAACTAAAGCCACCCATGCAAAATGGCAGCCATCTTGGTACCCCCATTGTCTCGCACAGGTGATATCTAAGAGCAGTTGTAGTTTTTGTCACTTCTTTGAAGAATTGACAAACCTTTGTCAGACCAAACAACTACAAGTGCATGCCATAACCTGCTTAACAAAAGAAACAGCTGAACCAAATATCTTGACACAAACAGGTTATATGACAGGATAAAAGTATCTTCATTTGAATGTACATGACTACAAAAATAGTATGAGAAAATCCACTGTCATGCATTCCACAGCTGATCATGAGTGTCATGGTAGCTAGTGTTATAGGTCAGTGGGTATCTCACAAATAGAACTGCTCTGACATTACTTTGAAAATAAAATGGCAGCCCCCATGGGATAATGTCAAGCAAGGAAACTGCAACTTTTGGAGACACTGTTTTCCTTCTTAAATAATCAAATATGAGTAATTTCAAGATATTTGTAATAGGCTGACATTTATCTACATGATTATAGGCTAATGTTTGTTGCCTTTTATTCCCCTTTAAACATTCCCCTTCATTTCTGTAAGGATTTCTTCGTATCATAATATATCTCCCACTTTACTTTCCTTGCCTCAATCATTACCGATGTGTTGGCTCAGTCAGTAGAGCGTCCGCCTCACAATCGGGAGGTCGTCGTTCGAACCTCGGCCGCGTCATACCAAAAGACGTTAAAAGATAGGAGTTGCTGCTACCTTGTTTTGACATTCAACAATAAATTGAAGGGATAGAGCAACGTCGATCTGGCCGCTGCACAGTAGCTGCCGGGCCCACGATTGGGCAAAAAGAATTTCCATTTCGGTTAATAAAATTTGGAGTGGACTTTAATTGGATTATTATTATTATTATTATTATTCACTGCAGTCCCATCCTATAGCTTTTTTCCAGTTTTAAAACATTCAAACAATAATAGGTAGGCATTCCCTTGTCCTTTACAAGAGCCCTACAACTTGGATGGGGAACAATCATATGCATGGTCTTTAACATTTTAGTCGTTATAGGACATTCAGTGACTCTTTTCATCCCTGCATACTAAGAACTAGCTTCTCTTTATATAAAGTCAGGCGTTTAATTCAGCTGTGCCCATGCAGTCCAGACTGTCCAGTCAAAGAGAGGCTTCATTAAAAACTTTGAATCAAACCCAAAGTCTACATGATTATAGGCCCTACGTATATGAAATCCACTTTCCTTGACTGAGATCAAGAACGCTAAATCATAGAGGGAAAGAGAGAGAGAGAGAGAGAGAAAGAGAGAGAGAGAGAAAGAGAGAGAGAGAGAGAGAGGAGAGAGAGAGAGAGAGAGAGAGAGAGAAAGAGAGAGAGAGGGAGAGAGAGAGAGAGAGAGAGAGAGAGAGAGAGACGTTGGGGAACAGGAGGGGGGGTCAATGTTTGGTTCATTGGTTCAATGGTTCATTTTATTTCCTTCTTTCACAGATGTACACAGGATATCAAATAAGTAACATGAATAACAGATTATCAACAGAAAGAGCAGAACTTAGAGAAGCCGGGCTTGTAAGAGCAAGGTCCCCGAAGAGAATATAATACATTAATGTTTTAATTATTTTGAAATATTTTTAAAAGTAAAACTACCTCATAAGACTAAAAATAATTACATGTGGGAAAAATATTTACAAAAGGGATAGCTTGATATCTAGAAACTATTAAAGGGGACAAGGGGATATATATATGTACAAAAGGATGGAGAGAACAAAAAAAAACCAACAACAAACAGAGAAAAGCTGAAAAAGAAGAAGGTTCTATGTAGGAGGAAAGGGTGTTGGGAAAAATAGAAGAGAGAGATAGAGAGAATGGGAACTTCAAACATTCACATGTGACAAAAAAATACTAACAAACAAAACAAAACGATGCAAGTTGGTTAAGAAATGCTGTCAAGGGCCAGCCTGGAAAAGAAGGGGGAAGAGGGGGGGGGGGGGGGGGGGGGGTAGACAATGAAGCAAGAGAAAAATCATCACTTAGTAAGATTGATGAAATAAAAGAAATTTCGAGTGGAAATCTGTATATTATAATATACACGTATATATAACTATAATAGAAAAAAAGATAAATACAATATTATGGAACGAAAAGACAAAAAAATAAAAGCAGAGTGAATTATTTACATCAGTATAAATCAGTCAATTGTTTCTTCACATCATATTTGAACCTACTTAAGGTAGGGATAAGTTGAGTTGAGTGTATTGGTCTGATTATTCATTTGCGAGCGAGCGAAGCGAGCTAGCAAAATATTCAAGATATTTTGAATAGCAGCGAATTTCCTAATATGATAAGACAATGGTAAATGCGAGCGAGCGTAGCGAGCAAACTGGAAAAAAAATTGTCCTCCTTCCTGTTATGACTTATAGTAGACCAGCCCAAACATCCAAAAAGGCTCTAGAAAAAGATTCGACGGCATTTTGGGGTAATGCTCGGCATCCATGCTTAAACTCTTGCAAAAATACTGACGAATAACGTACGGGCGGATGCCACGCGCATTTTTGCCTAAAAATGCCATTTTTGGCTCAAAATTTGAAAGAATGTCAAAAATCACAATTTTTTATTTTTTGAACTAATATGTAATACCTGATTAAGACTTTTCAAGTGATATCAGATTTATTTTGAGTTTCAAGTTATAAACCCTATTAATATACAATTGAAAGTTGGATATTACACACACATGTATGGGGTAATGAAACATAAAACTGTAATTTACTCAAAATAATATGTTGTGAAAACTACCAATATTTCAAAGTTTTTTACCCAACGTAAATTTGTCATTTTAAACACTTTTTCTTGATTAAACGAATCATGTATATTGTCATGCCACACAAGATAACAAATTATCCGATAAGGAGATGGATAACTCATTTTATGTTGTCCCAAATGAAACGATGTATTTTTACTGGATGCGCATTTTTACTGAAAAACTCTATTTGAAGGTACATCTTAGAGTGTACATGTACAAAGGCAATTATCCCATATATTATCAGTATAGTCTATGGGCCAAAAACTGAAATGTCCCCTCCTCCTTAGAAATAATCTTAAATGATTTTTATTTTCTGTTAGATGGGACCGTTAACTCTCAGAATGTGCTTCTTTGCCCTAAATTAAAAGGTGGACGTGGCCACAAGGGCTATTACCATGGCAACGGATCAAAAACAATAGAATTTAAGAAATTGTCATGTATTCGTGATTAAGAAAGTACAAAAACACATAGTAACATTTTAAAATAATGTATCAAAGTTTCTCACTTGATTTAAACCCAAATAAGAGTTATGAAAAGTGTCCATCATGTTTGAAAATGGCTGTTTCCATGGAAACAGTAAGAATAAAACTGATATTCGAGCAAAATCCCTTGATGCCACCTAAAAAAGAGGTAAGTATTGGTATTGACCATTATCATTTTTCTCTTTTACAGGACACTCACTGATAACTTATTTTAGTAAAGGGGTGGTAGATGTAACTACTGCATGTGTAGGCCGTTACCATGGTAACAAATATATTATTGTGTTGTATTTCTAACAAATAACTATGGTTGTTTTCAACATGAAATGATGGTAAACATCTAATAACTTTTTCCATCTGTTTGATTATATTAGTTAAAATTTCAGTTAAAGTAGATATTCAAAGAAAATCACAAATATGGCAATTAATGTATCACTAGAAACTGGGAAGCTTACAGATGGCAATCGTATAAGTTTTATGTCAACTGCGTATCTGGTGATTATAAAAACAACACAAATAAAAGCTCTTCTCAGCATCTGGAATATCCGAGGATTCGCCAGAAATATAGCGATGTTTTGATGTCGTCACACTCGGGATCGATCCTGCTTAAGCAGACGACGTCCTATAATGAATGAACGTAATTGCAATGCAATTATTTATCAAATTATAAAGAGTTTGGTGTTTTTAAACATGACCTTATTTCACACCATTATAAAGGGAAAGTGAAACTGATTCTGATAGCTAAAACCGTTTGATTGTAAATACATAGGAGAAGGGTCAATGATCAATGAAATAAACCCCACTTTCAAATTGAAAAGCCCTCCGAATAATAGCAGGATGGTATTCGTTCCCTCTTGAAACGCCGAACATGCCCCGGTGCAAACAGCTGAAAATACAATGGCGTCTTATTTTGTTTACAAGTGACTGATTCCTTTATTTTTTTAACGCTGCATTTTTCATCAAAATAATACCATACACGAAGTTAAGAGTGAGGCAACAGACTAACATTAAGACTGACGCTAGTGAAGGAAGAGAAATAAGTGAAGAGGAGAAGACAAAATAGGCTCTGAAAACTGTGTAAGATGTTATGGGACATCGTCTGCTTAGACATGACTGGTCCAGGGTGTGTCGTCACATATCTCAGCAGCGTTCGAGGAGCTCTTCAGCTGCTATATCGGGGGCTGTATTTTACCGTTTTATAATTGATAATAATCATTACTTCAAATGTTTCCAAGCGTTGAATTTGGATAACCTTGTTTAATTTATGCCATCTATGCAATAATAAGTATTAAGCCAATATTTAAAATCATTAACGTTCTACTTTAATTGGAGTAGAGCTAAATTTGATTTATAAAAACTGTGGAACCATGGAAACAGAATGTTAATGAATATGAAATCTTTCAAACAAAGAAATGTGACCTACCAATACAAAATAAATGTTAAACAAACTGAATTTCAACAATAAAAATGAATCTTATATTATTTTTCACCGTAGCTATCAGAATCACCTAGTTTGTCTTAAAGACCTCAGCCTGACCCAAAACAACCATATATTGACGTATAAAGCTTAGTAAACAAAGAATATAATTACCCTGGGTATTCATAAATTTTCGTCTCTGTTTATCCATAAAAATAAAAAAGATATTTTTTTCCCCCTCCCTATTGCGTAACAAGAGAGGAAACTGCAGGGGGTCGCTAGACGTCTGACGACATGTCATGTATACAGCTCCGAGTGCGTCTACACGATATGTCGTCATCAAATTTTCACCCCCCGCAAAGTAGCGTTCCTCAGAGACGGGGCCCTCGTCAGAAAAACCACCGGGGCTCAACATTCGGGACGCTGTTACTCATTCCACAGGAAACGGAATCTCATGAAGTTGGTTTCAATTTTTTTCAGAAAATATATAGCTCCCCGTGGATGAATAAAGTGTACATTTCAAAATTCGGTCAGGCTGAGGTCTTTAAAGGCCAAGTCCACAAAATTTTGAGTTGAGTTGAATCAGTAGAGTTAAATTAAATAAACTAAACAGTAAAAATATCAAAATCGGATAAAAATAAGAAATTTACGGCATTTTGAAGTTTTGCATTGGTTCGTAAAACAGTGATATGCATAACATGGGCTGTATGCAAATTAGTGATCCGATGATGTCATGAGCTCACTTTTCCGTTTGTATTTTATTATATGAAATTTCAAATATTTCATTTTTTTCATAGATGTTTATAAAGATTCTCTTCATTGTATCACAATAACTTATAATAATGATGATCGTACCGTACTCATTCTACGAGGAGTCAAACTTTGTTTTACATTCTTGGAGAAGAAAACTGAAATATTTGAAATTTCATATAATAAAATAAAAAGGAAAAGTGAGCTTATGGCATCATCGGCTCAATAATTTGCATACAGCCCATGTTATGCATATCATTGTTTCATGAAACAATGCAAAACATTAAAGTGACATAAATGACTCGTTTTTATCCGATTTTGATGAATTTTAACCTTTTTTTTTTATTTAACTCAATTTTTGGGGGGTGAACTTGGTCTTTAAAGTTAGTTACGGATGTGTTCCTCATGGACGTTGTCATGGTTAATAATGAGTTGCACGTCACGAAACTATTGGAATTTGAAAATTACCACACATTCCTAATTGAACAACATGCAAGTAAATGTCCATTCTTTCACTTCAAATCTTTCTAGATATTAGAAAGAAGTGTTTTGACTAAACAGTGTCAAAATTGTTGCTCGCTCACAAACTTTAAAAGCTGTAAAGCTGATTTTGAGCTATACAGAATATTAACACCCACCCCATCTCTTTTAACATGTTATGTATGCAGGTTGATGCTAATGTGAAACTTATTATCAGAGCAACAAAATACTATCGAAGTACACTTATACATCAAGTTAAAAAAATAAATGAATAAATAATAAATTAAAGTCTACAAATGAAAGGATTATACTCATTATGCAAAATTATTCAAGGATTAATCATCAGTTTTTAACATTATACTTGTAAATATTTAAATAATGCTGAATCATATTTACTCCAAAATTGTAAGTTACAATTTGCGATATTGCATACTAATTCATTGGTTGAACAATTCTTTGATATGTCGGTTTTTCTTTTAATTTGTCGTGCAAAAGCCAAACTTTATTTCATTTGTATAATATAAGTTATCGTTAACTATAACTGGAAAAATGATATACGTTATATGAACATTATAACATTAATACATATCATTATGTTTCATTATAAATTCGCTGTGCGGTCCACATAGGATTTTCCTTTACAAAAATTATAAAGTGATGTGAATGCAATGGGTCAATCTACAGGAGGTGGAACATCATATCAGAAAGTGAGAGAAATAAACAACAATATTCAGTGATGATGTTTCATGTATCCATATAGAGATAATGGAATTATACTCTTGGGAAGAGCAGACTTAAGTATTAAGAGGGTTATGTGAAGACAATACTCTGTATGATATTGTGTATTGTATTATGTAAACACAGTAACACAACCAGGACGACCCACCCCTTTAGAAACCCTGGCTACGCGGGCCTGTACCGTATACATAAACTTGCTTACTATGGCATCATGCAGAGGGAATGCACTAGTTGTTCAAAGTGGTTTAAGAGTTATCTTAAAGGGGCGGTATTCTAAAAACTATTGTTATCTATGTTAATTGTCATAACAAATTGAAATTGCGCGCAATAAACATGGTGCTTGCGCAGATGTCTCTGTATCCGCGGGAGCCATCTTTGCACAATCATTAATGACTTGTCCTGATTTTGATTTGTTATGACAATTAACATCGTTTTACTAACATACAAGTTAACATAGTTTTCAGAATACGGCCCCAGGTAGAGTGCAATTTGTTAGCGTAAACAATTCTGACTCTTCTACTAAACCTGTTAATTGCGGAGTTCCGAAGCCTTCTGGGCTCTTATTTACAAATGATATTCGTCTGATATAGTTTCTTTTATACTCTTTGCGGATGACTCCAATCTGTTCTTACACACTTCACGATCCTGTCGAACTCGTCATTGTTTTAAAGGAGGCGACGCTTGGATAAAAGAGATCACAAACTATCTTTGAATTTACAAACATAACAAATTATATGTTTAGTAATTCGTTATCACATCTGTCTGATCAAATTATATTTGACAACACTGTTTGAAAGAGGTACAAAACAACCAAAAACGAGAGGGAAAAAGCGGGGGGAAGTGAGAGAAAAAGGCCTAAAAAGGCGCTATACAAGCCGTTATCTTTCTCTAAAAATTTGCTAAAACGTCAAAGCTTTCGCGCTTCGCACGGGAAGGGGGAAATAACCGTTCTCTTCTCCCTGCACCCACTGTTACATACAGTGAAAGTCCACATAATAAAGCAGTCCAGGCGTCAAACTATAACTTTCCGCCTAAAAATATGTTTTGCTACTAGTCGTTTTCTTTCTCCCAACTTGCTAAAACGTCAGAGATTTCGCGCTTCGCGCGGGAAGGGGGGAAACTCCCCATCCCTATTACAGTGCAGTATTACGTCCAAAATAACTGAAAAGCAGCCAGGGCGTCAAACTAACTTTCCGCCTAAAAAAAGTGTTACGAGCCGTTATCTTTCTCTCAAATTTGCTGTAAAGCGTAAGAGCTTTCGCGCTTTACGCGGGAGGGGGGAAACTACCCAATTCATGCACCCCCCCCCCCCCCTCAATACATACAGTGCAATATTGCGTCCAAGTAATTCAAAAGCAGTCGGGGTGTCGAACTAAAACGTTCCTCCTAAAAGTTTGTTTGCTACAAGCCGTCGTCTTTCTCTCAAAGTTGCTAAAACATCAGAAGGGGGAGGCTCCTCCCTCCCTGCACCCATCCTTGTTACAGTGCTCGCATTGTCATTCTCAATTGAGGGGTTCCGTCCATTGGCGTAGATCCGTGCATTCCTTTTATTCATTAAAAAAACATTTTTGGATGCTCTAAAATGGAAGTTTTATAGACAGATTTTCGAAAAAGTCCCTGGTGTGGGAGGGGGGATACCCCCTCTATTGAAAAATCCTGGCTACGCCTGTGTCAGCACTTCTGATGTTATATCCAACTCTCATCTTACCATATTTACATTATGGCATTTTGGCATGGTGAAACGCGGCATGCAAGATCCAGGTTAGATCAAATTTTACTTTTGTACATGTTGTAGAAAAGTGTTTTGAGAATAATAATACATCTTATAGAGCGCATATTGATATTTTGTTTCGCCAAAATCGTATTCTCAAATAACTCATTCATGACCTTTATCGATTTCAGCTGTAGGCCTACCAATTCATGTACAAGCTTTATAGAAATAATATGCCATTCGTTTTGAAACAACTGTTCGCCAAAAATAGCACTTTACACAGGTATTACACCAGGCAAGCAAACGATTATCATTAGTACCCAAAACTCGAACGGCTTTTGCCAGTAAAACTATATGGTCCTAAATATTGGAACTCATTGACATAAGCAGAGGCGGCGCTCCCGGGGGGGGGGGGGGGCAGGGGCACAGTACACCCCACTTTTTCAAGTACCCCAAAAGTTCCCCTTTTTATTTATCAAAAGTGCCCCTTTTCTTCGTATAGTGTCCTTTTTCTTTCCAATAAGTGCCCTTTTTACCTTCTGATAAGTGCCCCCTTTAACCTCAGACATTACTTCCCCTTATGAAATCTAATAATTGCCCTTTTCCTTCTGTAAGTCCCTTTTTTCACTCAGATAAGTGCCCGTTTTCCTTCGTATAACTGCGCCCCTTATATTCTTTATGATAATATGCCCTTCTCACCTTCTGATAAGTGCCCCCTTTAAACTCAGACATTACTGCCCCTTTTTAAATATGTGCCTTTGTTTTTCGTCTGATTAGTGCCTATTTTCCTAATCGATCTAATAGTACAATTTTCCCTTCTTATATGTGCCCCTTTTCACCTCTGATATGTGACCCTTTTTATTCGTATGACTGCCCCTTCTTCTATTTAATAAGTGTCCTTTCACCTTCTGATAAGTGCCCCTTTTAAGCTCAGATAGGTGTCCCCTTTGAAATCCGACAAGTGTCCCTGTTTTTGTCTGATTGGTGCCCATTTTCCGTTCTAATAGTGCAATATTTCCTTATGATATGTGCCCTTTTCACCTCTGATAAATGCCTCTTTTTAAGTGCCCCTTTTACTTCTTATCAGTGCCCCTTTTTCTTTCTAATAGTATTATTTTCCCTTTTGATAAGTGCCCTTTTTGTCTTCTGATAACTGCCCTACAATATTTAATATATTGGACCTTTTTGTCATAATCAATACGGACCTGCCGAAGGCAGGTCCTTGCTAGGGGGGGGGGGGGGGGAGGGTCCGGAGGCATGCTTTCCCCCGAAAATGTTAAAATGTAGATCATTCTGCTGCAATTTAAGGTGTGTCTGTGGTCTTTTTCTCATGAAAAAGCGGACCTCAGCCCAAGCGTCCGATCCCTCCGACCCCCCTCTGGCTACGGGCCTGTAGTATCTCATGATTAATGGTATCAAATTTATGCCTTAGGGAAATCAAGGAACATATCCACAGTGTGAATAGACTTATCACTGCAATTTGCATTGCACACACTAACCGCTCTTAATTCGACACTTTTAGTCAATACTGTTTTAAAGAACATAAAATAGGACGTTGAAAGAGAGAGTTGTTACACGCCCAAAATAAGCCAATGCGTACGCGGTCTTTGTTTAAAACATGGCGGATCATGGAGCTCCCAGTCGTTCCACCCTCTGAGGGAACTACATGTATTTGAAGCTCATCAGAAGAGACCTCCAGTGTCGCGACTCTCTGTATCTATAGCTCTGGTGTGCCATATTGTGCACTGTGTTTTGCATGCTTGAGTCATCCGACACTACCGACAGCATCGATGCCGTGTGTATGTAAATGGTTGTCAAGGGCGACACGTAACGCAAAATAAAGGGGCGCGCGCTAGCTGGCGGCGCGGGGCATATGCATATATCATAGATGTATTTGCTGAACATATACGGACGGACCGTACCGGCCTACAAGCAAGTCACAAACAGCCTCGTTGCTCAGATGCTTGCTTTGGAGACTGTAACATCGCACAGGATTCAGAAGCAACTCACATTTATTTCATATTTAGCAAAGAACGAGTAACATTATTACCATGAATAACATTGAAACGTCAAACAGGGATCCCTATCCTTTCCCGAAGTTGGAGAATGATTCAAACTTTTATGGTGCAAACGCAAGACAGGTGAGTTGAGTAGGCCCTAACTTAGGCCCTAATCAATTGAAATTAAAATTAAGGATAGGGCCTAACTTAGGCCTAGTAGGACTAGGAGGATAGGTAGGAGGATAGGGGGGGAGAGGGGGCTGTGTGGCCGGACACTTAACCAAAATCAGCCTGTCAATTTTGCCGTCAGATTTTACATAAAATGTGCGTCAAGTATGAATTTGCAATTCACATGATTTTCAACCTATCCTGTGATTCTGTGAAAGACTTGCGACAATTTGCATGAGAAGTTGTTTGATTTACTCGGTTACTTAGTTAAAGCTTATTTAGGCCTAGGCTACTTACTTTACTTTACTTTAATCCCACAATGATATAGGACGAATGCCTGTTCATCGATCGTAGCTTGTTGTATCACGACTTTCATGTGATTATATGATGGGGGGACCTAAAGCTACGCACTTTGTTTTCAGCAGCTAAAAGGTCACATAAATCACTGGCTTGTCACCAATTTCATTCCATATCCTGATTCTGGATATTCTAAAGTTGATTTGTGGAGAAAATTAGGATGGGTGAATGTCAATAATGCACGTTTTCAGGTCGATATCAATGCCGTTGTCAAATTTTGTTCGTAAAAATGAAGGGGTCCTAAAGCTACGCACATGCAATAAATGAATGCAAATCTTGATATTGAAATTGACTGTGTGTATCGCGTGTGTGTTTTATCCTGATTTGAACGCGTTGCATTGCGCGTGTATGTGATTTGTATGGTGCGTGGCTTTAGGACCCGCGTAGCTTTAGGACCCCTTGCCATACATTTTAAAAATGATCTTTCCAGATAACCTAACTCAACTGTCCGGACACACAACGTCTGGGTATACTAGTTTCAGTTCAGGGTAACGCTGCACTGCTCTTACTTTTGTGTTACTAGTTAGATCTATTTAGATTCAGAGATTCTAATACTACTACTAGACATAAGGTGGTCAGGGGTCCTAAACTAAAGCTATGCAGGTCCTAATAAAGCTATGCACCCTGTGAATACGTACAATGGTCAATGGCAATGTGACATGTTCAATGACAATGTGCCAAAAATTTTGGTGTGACTGAGTAATGTACGACTACGAGCTTATAATTTATGTTTGCCATGAAGAATGAGTAATTTTCCTTTATTTGGGTGATATGACAGTTTGGAAATCGGGGTGAAATTCACATCGGTCAGCTTTATAATCAAGATTTTCATTCATTTATTACGTGTGCGTATCATTAGGACCCTTTCATTTTGTCGAACAAAATTTGACTTGAAAATGAATGTTAATGACGTTTTTCCATCTTAATTTTCTCAGGGATTTCATTTCAGAGTAGATCTAGACCTAGTCTTATGTAAAACCAAGATAGATCTAGATCTAACATTGTATGTTAGATCTAGACTATAAAAGAAATTTGATTCACCAGATCATTTTATGATGGGGAGCACTATTCGTCTACACACCTACATGTAGCATTAAGATGTGACTTGAAATTGAACTAGAATTTCTTTAATATGCTCCTCTACCTTAATGCCTAATTTCATATTATTAGTGATCACAAGCAACCTTGCAATTTCCGACTTATCATTTCACAGTGAAAACTGCAACACTGTAATATTTTGAGTGACTGAAAATCTAACTGCATTTTACTGTTATTTTTTCTGTTAGATTGCAACACATAATCACAAATTTCCTTTAAAAGAATATTAAGTCAGCTTCTATGAGTGTGCATCTCATTTGGAATGACGATCGTAAAATTGTAAAATTATTAACGTTCTTCCCTCAGAAAATGCCCTATGATCAACCAACACACTTAGCACAGACCAAAGACCCCTGGAATAGACTCAACTCAACATGCACACTAGCTAGTTCAAGACGAGAAGTTTATCACGATGATCCTCAGGTAAGTTTATCTTTGCCACCCAATAATAAGGAAGGAAATGATTGTTACAATGTCTTCATCCATTGGTCTTAAACTCTTTCTTTTTCATCTTGGCAGTAGATCTATATTGGTATGAAACTTAATGTTCAAAATTTCATACGAGTTCAAATCTTAATTGCCTTTAACGTGCAATTGTGAACTTGTTAGTTTTGAAGTCTTTATTTGTTTTTATGCCAGAAACAGAAGAAAAATCAAGTTTAATACTTGCTAGAAAACTGATGATATGGATTTTTTTTTTAAAGTACAGTTTCATCATTACCACTGTCTTGATTTTATGAAAAGTATAGTACGGTACACATAGACTCTACATTTTGGAGGGAAGTAGACAACACTTAAATATTTTTAAGTGTTTTAGCAGTAAATTGTAATTGCATGCATTATGTTTTATATTTTGCCTTTGCCTCAATATAGGCTCCTAAAGACAGTTTGGATTTCATTCTCAAAGCACATTATGATCATCATGGTGAACTACTCCAGTCTAGATCTGAAACACTTACGCAACCTGAAACGCTTGGTACCAATCATGGGTATGTTTACTTTTGTTTTGCATCTGTGATCGATGTTTTGCTTGAAGACTTATGCTGCACAGATCTAGAATGAAAGGAAATCAAATGCATTGTTTTACATGAGTCAAGAAGTACATTATTGCACTCAATTATTTCTATGAACATTAAACAAGACAAATTGATATTGGTTTGTCTTATTGAACATTATTAACATTTCATTGCATCTTTGACAAGATGTACAAACAGGAGAGTCATTTGGATGGACAATATTGTTAAAATTAAAGACCATTGTCAATTGTCTCCCTGCCTTGGTCACCCTGCCCTTCATTCCCTCTGTCTCTCTCTTTACTGTCAGTTTCCAAGTCTCTCTTGACAACCCATTTCTAGGGCTTCATGTCATCCAGAAATTCATTGTACATGTACTAGAGGGAACTAGCTTATGATAATCCTTTGAACCTCTTACTGGGGTGAAACAAAGAGAGTCTTTGAATACAATTGAGCCTTTTGAAGTTAAGTTTCTTTCATTCAAGTTTGAGCGGATCAATGCTCATTGTTATCACATTGGGGTGTTTAACAAAGGTCCAGCATTACTTATTTCTTTAATCCTGGGGCAGTATGTTGTAAAGTACATCTTTCATGTTAAGGAAAACTATGTTAATTGTCATAACTGAAAGTGTGCACAATAAACACTAATCATTGGTGCTTGCACAGATGTCCCTGTTAACTCTAC
Organism: Heliocidaris erythrogramma; assembly: GCA_025617745.1. Taxonomy (NCBI): domain Eukaryota; kingdom Metazoa; phylum Echinodermata; class Echinoidea; order Camarodonta; family Echinometridae; genus Heliocidaris; species Heliocidaris erythrogramma. Next base: position 15,543,615 of record CM046853.1, on the reverse strand, counting down.
GCGAGCACAGCCATCTTTGAGCAATCATTAACCAATGACTTGCCCTGATTTTGATTTGTTATGACAATTAACATCGTTTTACTAACATAAAAGATATCGTTTTCAGAATACCACCCCTGATTTTTATTTATGACAATTAACATTGTTTCACTATAAAAGATAACATGTTTTGAGAATACGGCCCCTGGACAGTATTTACCAAGGCAGGATGTCAGGGATACATAGAAAGTCAATAATGGTCCCCTAGCAACATGTCCTTGTCTACCCTGATGATGTTCTTAAAGACAAATTACTTCCCATGGGGAGATGCATGTGCACGTACATGTACAAATTAGAGGTCATTTGTACCATGTACTGATTATGAATTGGTTTATAAATATTATAATCACATTTTGACCTGCGTATGAATGGTTGTCTTAGATTCTTGTTGCCCGAACTGAGCACCTGGTATGTTTTTATCTTTATCTTTATTTGTACTTATCAACTCTAGACCTCTTAAGCATTTTATCACGATCTTTTTATTTTTTTCCAACAGACGTATTCTGAAAAATAGAGTGGTAGAAAAGGAGGCTGAACCCATGGCGCCAACAGGCAAGCTGACCATCGTCAGTATTCACACTCCGAAGAAGGAGAGTATTAACAGTGTAAAAGGAGCCATTGAGAGTCATCATACACCAGCTACCAACCAAGGATTCTCAAGAAAACATGATGGGGGCTTCTACACAACATGAGAACCTTCTTTCTTATTAGACCCCATCTACTCTATATATAAAGTACCAGTATGCTAGAAGACTATTTGGGTACTACTTTCCAAAACTGAGATGGATCAGTCTTGTTCTGTATAAATCTGTAGCTTATTGACCTCTGTGACCTTCAAGTGCAAATGTGAATACAAAAAAAAAAATAGAGAAGAAAAAAAATCATGTTTCAAATGAATGCATTATGAACTATAGCTACTGGTAGTTAACATTTCGCCTTGAAGCTGGTATTCAGTACAGCAAATGTTAGAAGGGGGTAGAAAAAAAGTAACGGTAGGCAATTCAATGATTTGGGATGGGGTATAATCTTGTCTGAGCTGGATATTATATTACGTAGATATGTGTAAGAGATCATTGTGCAAATTAAATTCCATGTTGAATGTTTAAATTGTATCATCATCTGTGCCTGAATATGTGTTAAGTGAGGATGACCATGCAGACATTGTCTGAATTCCGTCCATGATGCTAATTTTCATCCCCAAATATAAGAAATATGATCTTGGGTCAATTTCTCTTGTCAGTGGTGTAAATTTTTATGGCATTATTTTTCATAGAACGAGTACCTTTCACCGTCAGTATGACACAACTGACAAGAATGGAAACACATCCACAGACATAGCCACAGCGGGGGGGGGGGGCACTCAGATATATGGGTGTACACATACGTGTCCATGGGTTTTCAAAATACCCCCTAAACAGGTTTTATACTTGGATGAAAAAAGACCCCTACATGAGGATTTTTGCGCAGTTTTTCATCATCCAACCCCCCTAAACAGGTTTGACTTCTGCCAGATTAGTCAAAAGCACCCCTTTTTGTTGAAAATCAGCGTTTTTGGACCCCTCAACCTGAAAAAAAGACCCCATTTACACGTTTTCTTGGACGCGCATGTGTACACCCATATATCCGAGTGGCCCCCCCGGGATAGCCACTCTATGCAAAATTGAGCATCTTATTAATGATTGGACCATGCCTCCCCGTTTATCATAATGGTTTTATCTGGCTGGTAAGCTAGTTTTGTAATGTATTTCAATGAGAATTAATGTTTGTTAACAAAAGTAGCTTTCAATCATGTTATATGATCGAGTCTTGTACAAAAAAAATACATATCATGATATGAGAGCACATGTAATTAAATTGAGATGTTACATATCAATTTCATGCCACTGTATTTCTATTTCAGATTTATGTGGTTAAGAGAGAGAGAGATGAGAAAGAGACTGAGCTGAGAGGAAAGAAGAGAGAAAATGGTATAGACAAAGAGATAAACAAAGAGATAAACAAAGAGATAAACAGAGAGAGAGTGAAAGAGAATCTGAGATCTGAAGGACATGGCAAAACAAAAGAGGTGGTGTAACAGAAACTAAATAACACAAAATGTATTACAACCAATCAATGCATTTACTTTTCTACTTTTATTTAAAAATGTAATGGTCATATTCTCTTCAGGTTTAAGCAGAGTGGTATATTACATCATATGACAAGAAAACAAGTCCAATGAACAAAAATGTCGCCATTGCAAACAGATGTTCGCAATGAAAACTCATAATTTATCACCATTTCTTTTTCTTTTAAAAATGACTTACATGCACAATGCATGGCATCATATTTACATTCCACATCATCACTGACAACTATAAATGAACTTAAAAATCTTAATTTAACTTGGCTGGTATTGATAAATTCTAGGCTAGTACATTTGAAACTTGACGATTTAATTATTGGCACTGGCTTTTAGTACCGGTACTTTTTTCCACTGATTTATGAAGTACCAATTATCAACTAAATATCATCCTGTATTTATTGTAATTCTGCAATCAAATGGATATCTGAAAATGGTGAAATCATGTCAACATGAAATTAGTTCTTGGTCTAATTTAATGACTGAATTATATTTGTATACTAATTTCAATACAGAATGAAAGGATTTGGTTTGGAATGGACAGGTCAACACTTGGTGCTTCATAAAACAATGGACTACATTAATCCTAGTGTAAATTAGTGTGCTTTTAAGAGAAGCAACAGATATCATTTCACTGATTTTCTTAGTGATATATTCTGTCTAATTTGCAAACATGATTTTCTGTTGAATGAAAAATTTGATTTCAGTCTAGTAACAACATATCTAACATTGATACATTCATTTCATTAATCAACATCGGAATATGAATGTACCTGACGAAAATTGTCATAACATCACCTCTATCAGGTCAAACATTGAAAAAATTAAATGGAAAAATATATAATGAAAATTTACCATATACCCCATCTATATGGGAATTTGCAATTATTGTCAGGGTCATGATAATATGCAAATGCAGAAATCTTATATCTCAGCGAGTACCAGAATTTCATTTAGATATATTTGTGCTTGTCATACAATACTGCCCTTCCTTGACAAAGGGATGCAACTTTCATCTTGAATTTGTCAAAAATTAAAGGAAAAACCCTGAAAACAGAAGGCTACATTTGAGCATTTATTCAGGATCAAGCCTGTCCATATTTTACATTGTAAGCAGAACTATAAAAGGGGTTTGGAAATTTTTCTGTGTATGTTTAGAGAAAATTATGAAATATGTGTAATTTCAGAGATGCTTCCTTTTCCCGAAGTAGGGCAGAATACCATAAATACGTTTTGAAATCAAGTAGACAATCATAAAAAAATACTATAAAATATTAAACTCATCACATATATTTCCATCTATCTCATTATAATAACATATATGTACATACAGTGTTTTGAAAGACTTCATGGTTGAAATTCAAGGTCAGTATGCTAGAAGCTACATATAAACACAAAAACAATTTTTTCATGTCATCCACAATATACTCTAAAAATTGAATTCATAGTAATACTTCAATGTGTTGCTGCTTAAAAAAATGAAGCGGAAAGGAAAGAAATCTAAAAGATATATCACACAGAGATGTGTCAATTACACAGGTCAATGAAAGACATATGCTAAATTATGAAAGACATCATTTAGAAAGACAAGAGATGGGTCAATAAATACAAATATCTAGGTAAATGAAAACATTATCTCATATCACATTCGTCATAAAATGTACCTGTACTTACTGAAAGTATCATTGCATCACAGACATCAATCACTAAAGCACACAAATATAAATACCCTGTTCTGTATATTCTTCTAACAGCATGAGTAAATGAAGACAAAATTGTCATGATTGCATATGCAACAAAATACATTTTACAATTTTAAATATATTTTATGACAGAATGGGAAAGATTTCACTTCACCAATAAGTTAAAGAAATGAATGATCTTTGGGGATAATGATAGGGGGTAAAATGGAAATCAAATTAGGAAAGGCACTTAGAGTTGGTACTATATGTACTAATCTGTAATGTACTCTACACACATGTATTATAAAGTATATTATATAAAGCAGTTTGTTTTCTTTCAAAAGCAAACCTGAGATGTTGACATTGATATTCACACACAGAATCAATAGGATATATTTACAGCCATTTTAGAAAAATATGCGTGTTCCATAAATGATAGGCCTACTGTTATAATTCCATGCATGTTTGTACCATCAAAAGATACATGTACTTTGGTAAATATATATTTACATACAAAAGATACAGGGGACTATAATCATGCAGACAATAATTTGATATTCAAGGTTGCATATATGGATGCCTACCATTGTATCAATTCTCACGAATGCAAAATTAACGAAAAACAAAAATATATTTGTGCGATGAAAGTTTGTGACGTATGTCAAGTCACATCATATTTCTGTATGAAGTAGCATGAAACTGTCCATACAGTTGAAGACTCTTTCAGCTGTATTGTAGGAGTACATGGCAGTTAAAGACATTTATTCAGCACTTTCCATGTGCATTGCATGGTAAATAGCTTAGACCAAACTTACTGGAAAAGCAAACAAAGTTGTGTACAATCTTGCAAGCAGCTGTGGAACTCAATTAATACACCAGGAAATCAATGAGCTTGCCTTTGAGTCTCCAAGAATGTTTGGGTGTAGGAAATTTGTCATGATGGGAGCTGTCCTTACAGAGCAGTTTGACCGATATCAGTGGAGGGTTGCTCATTATGTAAGTCCTGTATCTTGTAAAAGTGAAGGTCACCTGTTATTGGGTGAATACCCGAACAGTGTGAAATTCCCGACGAGAACAAATGCTTGTGCATCTATAAGACTCTTCGTCGTGCAGCATTAATCTGTCCATACAGTTTGAGACCCTTTGTCAACTTGAAATTCAAGAGGTATATGCAAGCTGATTTCACATTATACTATCTGTTAAAACGGCATCACCTTGTGCATACAACTGGATGCTGTCTTTGTTCACAATACTGTAATCACTTGTTCTCATAAGAGTTCTGAGGGTTGATGTTCCCCTATCGGAGGCAGTCTTATCCTTTGACTGATAGAAGGAACTTCTGGATTTTGATGATTTATTCTTGATGGCATGAAAGCTCTACCTGGACTCCCATGAACTCCAAACCTCTGTTGAATTATCACATTCCGTATAAGGCTCTGCAGAAATGGGAGATAATAGAAAAAAAATAGAGATGACAGCATTCAATTTCCTGAAATTACTACTTTCAATATTTACAACTTTATATACAAATTCATTGCTCAAAACCACTAGTAAGATGCAAATCCAACAATGGAGCAAATGAGGAAAAAAAGTGATACTCTGAATAGGTGTGTTGATTGGTCTTAGTACATGTACAAGGATTCACTACAGTAAACTGCAAGTGTTGTATATCATTGCAAATCTTGGAATCCTTAGTTTCACCACACACAAAAAACAAAAAAACAAAACCAAAGAAACAAACACAAATTTTGATGACCCATTGGTGGTTTTTGAGATGACATGTCACACACTTAACCACTATATTCATGATCACACTTCATTAAGTTTGAAGAGTAAGTTTACTGACATGTGTCTTTAGCTATTTAATGGAATACAATAATGTTCACAATAAAGGATCAAGCACATATTAATATCCTTGATCCTTTTCAGTGTTCAATTTAGTCATGTAAAACCAGTAAAAAGACATGGTAGTCATGGACACTACATATTGCGAGCTCCTATACAAAACAGTAAATTTACTGTATTTTAGAAAACTATCTGTTTCCAAATTCTGAGACCTACAAACATGTGTAGCAAAGCATTCTAACAAATCCATCTACTACTCTACACACATGGATGACATCACTTGCATAAGAATAATTCAATAATATCATACCAACAAACTTTCTAACTCACCTTCCATCTTTTCTTAGCCACTCTCCTAGTTTCTGCCTTACTATGCGCAAGAACTTTTGTGATTGTGAATGCATCAACTTCCTTCATCACTGTGTTCTGTGTGACACTATTCATGTGTACTAGTCGTGTCCCTCTCTTGAACTTTTTTACTTTCACATCTTGAATTGTACTTTTCCGTTGGAGAGTGGGTCTGAAAATAAAATGTCAAGTAGAAAGAAAATTTAATAAATCACCACATAATGTACACAGGACCAGCTTTAATAGAAAATACATTTATATCAAAATAAGGTTTCTCTGTGTTAACTTTATTATGCAGTCATGGAAATTATAAATAACATCAAGGCCTAGAATATTTACCCCATAAAAAATTGTCTTTCCTGAATTTATGGTGTCTCCTCTATTAATTGTATACATATATTACTTTGAAAATCAAACAAAGAAAATTAGTTCAAAGGTTTGGACAGGTGGGAGTGCACTTTTCTTGAGGGTGAAGTAAGGACATTAGGAACACATTGTATGACACATGCTCCCGCAAAACAATGTCTCCACAAGCATTCTGTAATATTGAATTCCTAATTTCAAATCTTGACCTAACCTTAATTTATTCTAACACTACAGTACTTAAAAACCAATTGCAACTCTAACCCTCACTCTATATCTTTGATGAAACAAAACTGAGAGCAATGGTTAGATCATCTTGAAACCATAAGCATCTTTGTGACCCTCCACCACAAAACGACCAATAAGTCAGAAATTTGGGTTTTTAAAATTTAAACACAGTTTGGAAGCTTAGATTCTAAGCTTTAAAATGATATATAACTTTCTCATACGGACTAAGCAAAGCCTTGTAAATTACAATGAGAATGTCAACGTGTCAGACAGGCTAATGACCAAAATAGAGAAAACGGGCTCAAAAGAATAGTGACCATTTTAAGAGCACCTAATCTGTGTCCTATTGTCTGTCGCTCAAAAGGTTAAGCCAAAACTCTGAGCAGACACTGAAGTACTAATTGGAATGGGTTGAAACTTTCCATACCTTTAGAACAGATATATTTCTTTGTTTCTTTAGATTTTGAATATCAGATAATGCATAGTGTTTGAGCTATATACCAGAAAAGCTACGTGAAGTACGATCCCAGCAATCTGACACACAAAGTTTGAATGTCCAGGGGAAAATGGTCATTTTGAAGGAGAGTAAAAACATATTTCAATTTTACCCTGAAATATTGTCAGATGGTAGATTAGTAAATGAACTTTTAGAAAATACAAACACACTTAAATTCAAAATTTCCACCCCACAGCTGTTTACTCTAAAACTCCTATTGCATCTTATTGGTGGTTTTGTGGTGGATGCATGGTCACATTTAGCCTTTACAGAGATGTATCACAGAAAATGGTTAATGAGTTCTTCACAATAATAATATACAAAGACCCATGATGAGGTCAAAATGTAAAGGAGCAAAAAAGTGTATATAAAATGTTATTCAAGATAAAGTGTACTGACCTTTCACCATTACTTGACTGTGGTAGACCACTGTCCACTATACCAACACGATGCTTGATCTTGAGTGGAAACGAGTACGATTTCCGAACTTTGGCAAGTCTGGGTCTCAATACAGACCTTTCCACATTCAGTACAATCATGGCCCACTAAAGGTGAAAAGAAAAAAAAATCAATATAGGCTTACACTGCTCATATATCTAAAGAATATATATGACAATAGAGGAAGAATAGGAAAGTAGGAAGAGCAGAAGAAGGCTAACGAAAAGAAGTAGGAAACTCAAAAAAGAGAATTAACATGGAAAGGGTGGATAAATATGAGAAAGAAATGCTCCTGTAAGACATAAACTAGAATCAAGTTGAAAAAGGAAGAAAAGAAAGCAAAATGACTGAAATAAGAAAACATATTAAAGTGAAGCTAATAAGTTAATCATTAAAATTGAAAGCAAAAAAAAAAAAAAAAAAACAACCCTAAGGAAGAGAAATAAAAGTTAAAGAGTAATCTCTGTCATGGTGGAAAGACCAGCCCTAAAAATAAAATGTTTCCAGTCACCATGTGGTGGACTGATAAAAATATCCACTACCTTATTATTTTTCTCTTTTTTTAAACATGAAAACTGATTTTGAGAGCTGAAATGCGAAAAGTTACCTGTCTCTTCCACTCCATGCGAGATCTTTCCTTGATGATGTCAAAAGTACGAGCCATCATGGCAATAACCATGTTGAGCATAAGGACGGAGATGAACCACATGAAGATGATGAACATGATGATGGCCATCCATGGCATACGACACTCATAAAGCTCACGCCACTGCAAGAAAGACAGAAAGACAGGTACATAATCGTCAAATTCACTGGGTCAGCAAAATGGCCTTTTAATTTCTTCAACATACTGTAGGAATCTTGTGATGTATCAAAGTTACCATACTACACAATAAATCATATTAACATTAATAATATCAAAAACAATAAAGAACATAAAATAAACATAGGTATGTCAAGAATTTCAACCCAAGTTAATAACAGAATGCCTTTTCTTTCCTTAGTGTTTTTAAACACTCTACAGCAGATTCTAACATCTGAAGCATATTCATGAAAAATATGAAAATCAAGATAAGCAAAACAATAATGTCTCTATGGACAATTCTGACCATGATTAGTAACGATTTTAAAGGGAAATTTTGCCCTTTTGCTATTGGCCTCATTAAACAAAAATTTGTGGATGTCTAATCTCTATTTTAAACCAGGGGTAATTCTTGTGTAGACCTTTAACTTGTATTAAAATAAAACAATTTGCTCTTTGCTTGGAGCTACGCGGCGACTTAAATTTTGGAGTCAAAAGGGGCATGAGCTTGACTTAAATTTTGGTTAGTAACGTTGCAAAACAAAATTAAGAGTCATCTTTGGTCGACATCATACGCCTAGTAGGCAAAGTTAGCTGAAATCATATTTCTTCAGTTATTTTGTAAGTTTTTATCCTTCATTTTGGTAAGAAAATTTATCATTTAACCCTTTTAAGTTTAAGTGACATTTAAAAATGATGGTTAGTAACATTACAGGTATGTAAAATTACACTTTGGAAAATCATGAAATAATGGAGTTTAATTCAACACCTTTTTGCTAAAGTTTTCCGTTGTATCTGGAAATACAGTTTATAATGTATTCATTCCTTGACATGGTGCATTTCCATCAAAAATACAATTTCAAAGTATGCTAAAATCAAGATTTTATTCATACTTTTTTGGTGGATTCCCACACACATACAGTTTCATATTCTCCATGAACGTGGCATGCAAGAATCAATGATTCCCCTATTCAATCTAGACATATAATCCCAATTTCAACCATCATGGGCATAAAAGATGGAAGAAATACTATTTTTTTGTAATTTCTCACTAATTGTGGAATTGCCCTTATCAAAACATTTGTTCCTGCAATGTTTTACAGTCTGAATATGAAGTTTAAATTCTGTAGTCATGACTTACATTGAATTCTCCATTTGTCATGATGAATGTTGAAATGAAGGTCTCTGAAATTGTTTCAAAAGATGAGGTACTTGCACCACTATCCCTGAAGAGAAAGAAGAATGCTGGAAATAAAAAAGAATACAAGAAAATATTGTTAATACCGTAATGTCGCCAGGCGTGGCGCACACTTGTAATACAGCTTCATTGCTGCAACGCCCTACGTCAACTGCCCTAGTCTCTCCGGAGCGCAATGAACGGATGCGATGGGCAAGCAGTTATTTTACCAAAATAAATAAGGAACAACTACGCGGCGTTTCGCTGGCTGCCGAACGCGCAAAGAATGACGGCTGGAAAAGTTTGTTTCCAAAAAGAATTATCCACGGGGCTTTTTTATGTTCTGCTAATTTTTTTGTAAAAAAAAACTTCCTCTTTAGCAGACTGAAACAAAGTAAATAATATGTACCATATTTTCTGTTTTCGATGTAACAGAGCTTAAGTTCCATAGATGTTGGCCAGACAATTAATTTGCATGAAAAATAGTTTTGAAACAAATTATCTTTGTTCAAAGTTGGCTGTCTCGTCGAGATGCTGTATGCTCCAGTCTTGACGCGCCATTCCTGCAACACACAAATCATGACGTAGGCAGCCCGACAAGCGCATTACGCAGTGCACATGCACAATCCCGCAAAGACAATGCCATAGCCAGATAGCTCCCTGCATATGGTTTAGTAGCGCACCGTGTACTGAGTGAATTTTTTTACAACAGAGTGATTTATATAAGGTTAATCCTTCCTTCGCAATATCATTAGCTAAGGATGCGGCACCACTGGTGCACAGTGCGGCGACACTGGAGCAGCAGAAGCCCCGCAGAAGCGCCGCAGTGGCGTTCGCGCCGTAGAAGCAAAATGCAATGTTTCAGGTGGATTTTATTCACAAGCATTATCGGCATCAAATGGTTGGTGATTCCTTAACAAATATGGTATTTTATGAAAATTATGAATCCAAAACTGTCAAACCAGTCCACGACTGGTGACATTACGGTACTTTTATTTCCAGTAATTGTCACACAAAAGTAAATTCCTTGCGACAAGCAGGGGATACACTGATGAAACAGTGGGAGTGAACGCCAGCACAGTAACACAAAAATGCACCCATGCTTGTCTCGAAAAGGTCTCTTGTAGGTGAAAATTAAATATTTAAGTCACAAATATCATATTGAAAGTGAAAAATACATGTAATGTATTGCTCTCATTTCATTTGATTAAATCTAATTTATTATATGTACAATTTCTCTTCTGATTCAATATTTTTAACACTACATAAGATTGAGCTCAGGCCATGACAGACGGAAGGTATGAAGTAATTATCAATGCGGTAATCAATCTTAATTGTATAGCATAATATCTTTTGCCTTTTTTTATCTTACAGTTTAAGAAAATTAAGCAAGTCAGGGGAAATAATACACTTACCTTGAGCAAAGACTATAAGAAGAATGAAGTAGATGAGAGAGAAACGCAGCAAATCTCCTTTCAACATCTTGAAGAAGACTACCACCAATGGTCCAAGGCTAGGGTGACCCCTGTCAAATAAAAAGTTGCAGAGAATAAATACTGAACAAGGGCAACATGGAGTATCAGGCCTATCTGGAAAAGTCTTTAATGATTTACAAATGGACATCTGCTATTTTCTGGAGTTAGTAATGATCATGACAGTTGGAGAGCATAAAAATCAAGTCATATTAAAGTCTCATTTACATGTAAAGCAGTACCCCTAATAAAACGCCACAGCAAAATATGTCAGTTCTTAATTACAACATGCATACACGCAGATAAAGGTCACTTGCACCGAGTAATGACCTCTATACACTGTCAAAGAGTGTGCAACATGATGTGCACACCAATGTATTTTAGTTGTTAAACAAGTAGAATACCCACCATTACAGATGTACGGGGCAATTCGTACATCTACTAATTACAAAGTAGTTTACTACACACATTTTTATATGTTTAAATGAATTGTACGTTAGGGTGAAACAGAACAGCTGCAAGCAACAGAGGTTCCGAAGCTTAATAGATTATCTGTGTGTATGAAGAAATATGAAGCACACTAAGTAGTTTTATTTGGCAGCAGCAGTTTTCTGACTGGTAGGCAGTTTTGTGCAGCATGTGTAAACAAGGCTAACTCACATTCAAATGCTAGATCTGTTTTACAGATACACAGCAGACATTTCTAGTGTACCATTTCTTCCATCAACATTAGTTTACATTTTGTCTTTTTTGAGCCAGACAGCTGCTATTCTTGTAATTTTACACAGAGTTAACATCTTTCTAGCTTTAAACAGACAATTTAGTATGAATGACTTTTTAATACGTGGAAAAAAAATATTCAAATACAAATAAATAATATCAAAACTTATCCAACTTTTCATCTTCTTGAGATCATTACACACTAATTAGAAACATAATTGATTCAAACCTGAAGAAGAATAAGAGGTAGCTCCATGATAGAGGGACGATGAACATGATGAGGATATTTTCATACCACTCTTTACCCGTAAAACGCAGAGGTATGCAGATGAACAATAGCAAGATGGCTATCATGAAGAGAGCTTTAGTTGGAAAATCAGTCTGCATGGGATGAAATAGAAATGAATAATAAGAAAACTAAGTCCTGAGCATTCGGATGACACCTCCCCACTCATGGCTTCCTTCTCAGAGTCTGATCAATGAAGTAATCATACATCTCCAGGGCTCCTGTACTAGCACAGAATGCTAGTGGATACTCCCCCAGAAAAGCATATGTTTCTTCACAGGTAATTGATAAAGAAATTATTACTACCTTTACACAGGCTCTTGAACAAGTGATGTTGATTTGTTTTTCTACCAACATAGAAATGTTCAAATGGAAGAATAGTGGTGCTATCTACTGACTTTAAAAATGGGCTCAGCACTTACAGTGTATAAGTCTCATAGAACAATTGCTCATCACTAATGATGGCTGATTATTTGCTCCTTGACTCTGAATGAAAATGAAATCAGAACAATATAAGTCTGTCATAAAATGCAACAAACTTCAGTAAAATTGTTGGGTGATTCTATACACAGATCACCTTTTAGTATGTGAAGCTGGTTCTGGTTACTTACCAAACTTATCAAGTATTCAGTGACAGATCCTCTTGCTCGAATCTCTGTTAGTTCGGTTACTGTCTTTGCCACACAGCCAATGATGACACACACTTCAGACACATAACGGAACTTCACGTAAAAAGTGTTGGAAAGAGAGAAAAACAAGGAATATATTTTCAAAGGCATGTTTTAAGATATTAAAAGCTCTGAAGCAGACGGGGCTCCAAATACATAAGTAAACCATGACATTATTGAGGAATACATAATGACGCTAATTTGTCTATTTTACATGCATATGTAATGTATATTCAAACTTTAACATTCTGAATGAGTACCCCCCATGCCCTATCACCTCCCCCTGGACCCTGGCCTACTACCCCACTACCCCAACACCCACACACACACACACAAATCTATGTTTTCTATTGTTCGAATTTCAACCGATGACTCCACTATTGAATTGCGTCACAAAATTCATTGACGGAATAAACCTCACCAATTGTTGACAACCAATTACCTATTGAATTACTACCGATGACCCATTGTTCTCTTTGTTCGATGTCATCGGTTTGAATGCGTATACATGTACACACACACACACACACAAACTCAAAAACTGGCTATCTACCTAGTGGGTAATGTTTCTTTCATGTAGTGGTCATAGTTATAAGGGGGGTGTAATTGTCTAAGGAGAGGATGGGAGAGTTGTGCACAGGGTAATTGTCCAAGGGAGTAGCTGTCCAAGGTAGCATGCTGAAGTTGTCTGTTGATAGTTGCCAAACAGGTAACTGTCAATTCCTAAGGGGTAATAGTATGGGGGTGGTAGAGTATGGGGGTGGTAATCCATGGGAGGGGGCAGTTGTCCTTGAACTGTGTCTCTGATGTGTCTTGTAATATTTACAGCAAATAATCAGAAATATTGCAATGTTTTCTAATTGGAAAAAGACCAGTCCTCCTTCATTCAAGAAATCATCTTAAAGGAAGAGAGTTTTAAAATCTTATTTCTCAAAACCAATTTACCATGGAGACAGGATCCCTTCCTTCAAGAAGACCTCTAGATGGACGGAGTTGAACAGCGATGAATAACCAGGCGAGATGGATACAAGCCCAGAATAGCTTGAAGGCAAACTGTTTCTGCAATCAGAATAGAAAACAAGGGAATTTGAGCTTCAACTGTATCTTTCCTGATGCACAAAGTGTTTCAATCAATAAGATATTGTATGAACATGCAGATCTCAATTGCTTTGGTTGATTTTCTTCCTCAATAAACAGTGTTTCAACAGCACTATCTGTACCACAAATAACCAATTTATTAATCAAATAGCACACATATATATACATATATATATGTATATATACCTAGATTCTACTAAATGGCAATTTTTTTTTTTTGTTATTGTATAAACGTATATCATCGCAAAAAAGGATGTTACAGAGAATTAATGGATTCAAAATGTTAGTATATGTTTAGAATTAATTTGATTCAATTTGCATTTATGGCAAAAAGAATCGTATAATAAATACCTTTTGTGTGCGATAAGGTATTTTTAGTAAATCCCCAAACTATTGATATAATCAAGAAAAACAGACATCGCCCTAAGTCCAAATTAGGATGTTAGATACCAAGGAGTTATACATATATAGATTTTCCACGTTGTATTATACGAAAATGAGTTCTCCCTACCGAACAAAACTTTGTAGTAATATAAGTAATTTAGCGCTCTCTACGTTTATATCGATAGAATGCCTCCTACCCCTACGGAAATGGCAAAAAACAGTGCCGAAAACGTTAAGGCGAATCAAAAAGTTCGACTTAAAATCGGCTTCCCCCTTCCGTTGAATATTTCGCAAAAAAAAATCGCCTTAAGTAGGAATTATGTAAATATATATATATATAAACATACACATTACACATAGGGCAAAATTACTCCATTTCTCCTGATCTTTGCTTATGCCTCCATTACAGGGTTCGTACTCTTTCTCATGAATTAAATTCCATGACTTTCCATGACCTTTCTAGCCAGAATTCCATGACCTTTCCATGACTTTTTTTATACATTTTTTTTATACGGTCGGTAGACTGAAAATTTGATCTCAAATCAAAGCGAAGCAAAGGGCAGGTTTCAAGTCTCCCAATAGAAAAGCAGCTTTTGTTATCTAGTTATTTAGAGGCCGCAGGACGCAAAGCCATACGTTGCCTACACTAGTGCATGCCAACTAGCTGCTCGATTTGGATTCCATTCAGAATCGACTCCGACCAGGCCCGGCCCCGGCCCGATACACTGTACATTGCACCGCAGCACCGGTGGCTTCACTATGTCACTGCATAGGGGTAGTGTGCAGTCTAACAACAATTGTCCGATTTTCATATAAAAAGCTCCGCTTTATAAAACAATTATCGAAATTCTACATACATGACCAGTATAATCCTAGTCTAAGCTTCACTTTCATAACTGTAATGACGAAAACCAGATTGAATTCGCGGCTATAATGATGAAAATAGATCGTCTTTTCCATTTGTTCGCAAGGTGGCTGTAGATGACTATGCGTGGTATGACCAAGAGGTGGCGCTATACGGCATGTTCCAGAGCTATACATACAGAGAGTCGTAACACTGATCCGCCATGTTTTAAACACAGACCGTGTACGCGTAGGCTTATTATGCGCGTCTCACAACTCTCTCTATCAACGTGCTCTGGCATGTTCCTTTTTTCTATTTTACATGTGACCTACAGGTGCCATTTTTTCTGTGATTCTAACGAACGATAATTATTCTTAGCTTAGTTTGAATTATTATGGTGTGGCGTCACTGTGGCATGAATAATATTTATTTCCTCAAATTTTGGAGGGGGTTTTCCTTCATAGTTCTTCCATGTCTTATATTTTTTAAGTGAAGGGCTTGTCGACCATTGCTTTTGATATTTGACCTACGTTTTGTTCTTCGTCCTACTCTCTTACGGTAGGCCTACTTAAAAAAAAATTATTATTCCTTCTCTTAATATTTCTTAATTCTGAAGTACTCTAACAATATATTTGTTTTTTTTTAAGACCTGAAAGCTTTCTTTTCATTTTATATTTTCTTCTCAGACTTTATTTCTTTTTCTGGGAATTTTTTTTTTGTTGCTTTTTTTGTTGGTTCTTCGAACGCCGAGTTTCCATTCCGGAGTAAATTTCGTTGATTTGTTTCATTAATTTTTATATCATTTCACCGGATTTAGATATGCAAATATATATTATGTTCTGTCCCTGCCCCCTAAATATCCATCTTGCTCGCTCACGCGCTCTCTCTCTCTCTCTCTCTCTCTTCCAAGCTCTCCTGCATGCTGATAGTTTCCCTGTCTTGCTAATACATCACAATGAGGTGTGCGCTATTAACGGCGTTGTACACACACACACAGACAGTCTGATATGATGCACATACCCCCACATGTATACACACACTGTAGTGATAGTTTTTGCGGAGCCAAGTAGAGTCGCTGATAAGTTCAAACTTTCACTCATTCTGGGGCCGATTCCAAGGCTTGTATATATTATCACACAACAGAATCGACTCTCCGAACCGCGGAACCGCCGTTCTCGGAACGGGAGTCGAGTAAAATCGATTACTCGACTCTCGCTGCCTGTAGTGACAAAATACTGTAGTTGAATGTCCATAATTTTGATATTCCATGACTTCCCATGACTTTTCAATGAAAAAAACAATTTTCCATGACTTTCAAGGCCTTAAAAGCAATAAAGTAAAATTCCATGACTTTCCAGGTTTTCCATGACCCGTACGAACCCTGCATTACCCATTGACTACAATTTGACTTTGGTATAACACACACATTCTCTATAAATTCAAGCTGGTTAATCAGCATTTCATATTCAACAGGAGCATGATAGAGAGGGGACTGATATGTATATCATAAACATGTATATCCGCTCATCTTGCCATCACAGTGTCTGCATTGGGTATAATATAATATTACCTTGCAATACAAGTTCCACTTCACATGAAGCAGTTCATCAATAACTTGTCCTTCTAACATCTTCAGATGGTTGATGCTATCATACTGAACAATCACACTCAGTGCAGCAGAGCTGTCTGTAATGGGCATTAAAACAAACAAGTCCCTTTAAAAAGTAATATTACGCAAAGTCTTCAACTGTGAATATACCCACTCTCCATGATGATCTACATTGAACATAGTTAATACCTGATAGGAGCCAGAAGATTGTTTCTTCTGCGCCATTATGCTATATGTTATGCTGCCTTCTGCGAGGCATTGTGGTAATGTTGTGTAAAACCAGAGATGTAGAAATCTCATTATAAGTGGTTGCATTAATTGCAACTCTGTTCTAAAGATTCTCAAAGACATTTAAAAAGGGTGGTCATATGAAAACCTTGCCTACATGTGCTCTGTCATTCCACATTGGATTCAAATTTAGATTATAATTTATCATCCATATTTGATTTAAAATAAAAAACAGAAATTTGACCCCACTTGCAACCAAAAACACATAAATAACATATATGTACTAAATATAAAAATGAAAATGATTTGTCTGAAAGAAAATCCTTGGTATCAAATGCTACTTACTGACACAGCCTTTCTCATCAATGGAATCCAGGATAGAGAGAGGGTAAGCAACATAGGCAATCTTGCCATAGGTCCATTGTGTTTCACTGCTGAGTTCCAAGAGGGCTGAGAAGAGTTCATTTCGTCCCAACTGGAAGGAGAGCTGAAGGGCAGTGAGACCAGCTTTATTGGCTATGGTGTAGGAGGCTGGCATCTTGTTATGATGGATGGCATGGTAAAACAAGAGCTAGATTTTTGAGAAAAAGTATGATAATTATAAAAGAATGATCACATCTTTCTTGGATATGCATGCAGATCAAGTCTCATATTTCAATGACTGCTGCGTTCTATTATCATCCTTTCTTTGTGAGCTGATCATAGATAAATTAACAAAGATTTATATTCACTACTACCACAAATGTAATGCAACATTTAGGCTACATTATGTTCCTGGCGGCCTTGGACAACGCGGCCGCCGGAAACATAATGTAAACGTAGCATAAACGTAGCATAAAAATCTGGCCCGGCATCCACAGCAATCACAGCCTTTCATGTTTGTCCATCCCGTCCCCCCGCATTGTCTCAAGCCCATCCCGTTTTGATCACGGTGGCCTGAAACGTGACTGCCTTGGCCGCCGGGAACATAATGTAAATGTAGCATCACATTTTGATATGCCAGTTCTCTTCAGAAGTTGTAGTATGAAGTGCACTTTTGACTTTTTTTTACATTAATACTTAATTTCATTATATTTAGTACTATTATCTGCAGTCATCTTCTAATAAGTATATGATTATTAGAGTTCCTATAAGTACTTTATGAAAGTAACAATAAACCACTTATGTCAAAGTGTGTTGCAGGCCAAATGTATTCCATATTATGACTAACTAAATTCTTCTCATCATTTGCACTATTGTGACCAAAACAGCATAACTGCAGTTATTTACCGCCTGATTGTGAATGATAGCCATATGAACTACAGTGTTCCCAAACGAGTCCTGAACATTCGGATGACACCTCCCCTCTCCTGGCTTCCTTCTCAGACTCTGATCAATGAAGTAATCATACATCTCCATGGCTCCTGTACTAGCACAGAATGCCAGTGGATACTCCCCCAGATAGGCAGTGCCCTCATAGAAGGATTTCTTGTGACCTATGTACTTGTGCTCCTTTAAGTCATTTGGGCGGAAGAAGCGTCCTGTCGCCCTCTGGTCTAGGCGTGCCTTATATCGACCTACCAAGAGCTGGACCGACCTGAAGTCTTTGTTGACAATAGCCATGTGCAATGCACTCTCACCTGAAGATGTAATCAAATTGAAAAAATTTTGACGACAAAACCTGACAATTTCATATAGATTAATGTACGTACAAGTTCAGCATGGGTGTGTTTAGTTTACCAGTCATAAGTCTTTATAAATTCAATAATTTAATGAACTCCAATTCAATTTTAATTCATATTAAAAAAAAACAACACACAACTGCATGTTAGCTGTTGTATAGCGAGTAAAGTAGATGGAAATTAAGTTTGGGTAAATAAAAAAGATGAAACATTAATTACATTTTAATAATACACACTATAAAACACAGGGCATTTTCATTTTAATTGAAGCTGTACATCAACTATTTTTAATGAATCATGATAAAAATGTTATATAATCATATCTTTTCATTTTCATTTTTTAATTGAAGCTGTACATCAACTATTTTTAAAGAACCATGATAAAAATATTATATAATCATATCTTTTCATTTTCATTTTCATTTTGATTGAAGCTGTACATCAACTATTTTTAATGAACCATGATAAAAATGTTATATAATCATATCTTTATGTTCATGCTTACATACATGGAGCCTGCAATATTGTGTTAAAATATGAAATTACCAAAGAAGTCACTGCCTTCATAGACATCAAGAGCAAGCTTTGGGTACACCGATAGCAGGTGTGAAGCAATCTCGCGATGCATTCGGGTGTCGTTGAGGAAGCACATATGTAAAATGGTCTCTCCAATCGCTCCACGCTTATTGAGATCAAAACAAGCGTCATGCTCGTCAAACTTGTTTATTGCAGACAACTGAGCATCATCAAAGATACTCATGATTTCATTGTCTGGTGTATTGGCCTGTTATATAATACAGATACAGAAAAAAGATGGATAACCAAACACACAGGTATCATATATTGTATTATCAAAATTATGCACCATTTACAAAAATATGCATTAGGTCAGAATATTCTGCACTCAAAATTTCATAATGGAAAAATTATGATATTCCAATCTGTGTCACCATAAGACAACATAATCCAATCTAAATTATCCAAATGTGCAAATGAAGTATATTGGTTGCAATTCAAAGTTAGGTTCTGTATAACATTTTCACGAGAAAATGAAAGTATCTGAATCAATTGTCCATAAATCTGTCATGTAATGCTAGAGAAAACAAATATAACGTTTACCAGTTTGAAGAGTCTTAAATGAGAAATTTATTTTCATTTTTCTGTGTTTTCTCAGTGTTGTACAATATGTACATGTACAAGGATAAAAAATAACATCTACAATCGAATGGAAGGGGGAGAAATGTTCTATTTAGTAGTTATTTTGCTCAGTTTATTTTTCCATTCCTAACATCCTGGAATTAATTTTGCAGCACACCTCACAAATTAAAATCTTGAAAGAAGATACATAGCTTCGTGTGCAAATTCAAACAAAATAACAACCTTCAACGTTTCTATAAATGGAAAGGTATTGAAAAGAGTTAACGTCGTCAAATGTCTTGGTATATTAATTGACGAAGAATTAAATTGGTCCAAGCACGTTGACAAAGTAACAAAGTAACGCAAAGAAATATCAGTGTAATCAAACAAGCTAATTAAAGGACTTTTTACTGATAACATCTTTAAAAATTGCTGTATAATGCACTCGTATTGCCTCACTTTGATTATTGTTCTTCTGTGTGGTCAAATCGGTATCAGGAACAAATGGATAAACTCTAGAAAGTTCAAAAACGAGCTGCTAGAATAATTTCCAACAAAAGTTATGAAACCCCATCAAGTGAATTGATTAGCAATCTGAAATGGATGCCAATTGAGAAACGTTTTGATTTTCAGCGTGTTAATATGATGTACAAATGCACACATAATTTGGCGCCATCCTATTTACAAGTATCAGTATAATACGAGGCAGACAGATGAAGGTTTAAATTCTGTGCCAAAGTATAGAACAGAATGTTTTAAACATGGCCCCCTCGTAACTTCAAATATAGCATGGAATCAGTTGGACTGATCATTGAAAATGGCAAGCTCTGTGAACAGCTTTAAATACATGTTCCAACAATCTTGCAATATCGATTCCCAATAAGATGAAATGACAAGAGGATTTTTTTTTTTAGTGTCCTAACTAAAGTTTTACTTATAAAGTAGCTTTCCAGCACATTTCTCTTGTAAAAATCAAACGATTGGTCGATGATGCGCTTGCAGAACAACATGATATAGTATGGTATTCATATACATCCTCGTTGCTAGGAAAAATGCACTTGATGCTATTTATTTTTTGACTTTGTCAGGGATATGTCAATTGTTATTGTCTTGCTATGCACAACATGTTTGATTGTCTTTTTCTTAGCCTCCGAATGTAGGACGACATATGCTTTTCAAACTATAAGAAGAATCATTTCATATACAGTCAAACCTGTCTTAGTGGCCACCTGTCTATACTGGTCACTTATAGTGCCTCCCTGTAGCAAGAAATTTGTGCCTTAGAACCTGTCTATAAAGGCCACCTGTCTACAGTGGCCACTTTTTCTGTTTCCCTTGGGTGGCCTTAATAGACAGGTGTATATGTATGTGTATATGTATATATAACAAATTTGGTATTTTTCTTTGGTAATGTCTTTCTTAACTGAGCCTCTGTAGTTTCTATACTTTATGAACTCTCAAAAGTACATGATGCCTTTTTTAAAGTCTAATACATACATTACTACATATGCTAATAGTTACTTTTCATCAGATATAACTAATTACCGTCTTTATTATGATGATATATTACCGGTAAGATATTTTATACATATGCAAAAAAATTTTCTTGAACAAAAACAAAACAAAACATTCGTTACGAGGATACCAAATACTTTGTATATATGTTCATACATGTTCTTATTTATTTTTAGTTGCTGTTGTGAGTTTATATATATTCATGATTTGTTGTGTTGGGTTTTTTTTACTATAATTGTTTCTTATTATTGTTAACAAGGCCTCGTGGAAGACCACCACTATTGGTGATAATGAATCACCCTGTCTAAATCTCCGAAATATATAAACAAATAAATAAATAAAGTACAGTACAAGCAATGTACATACCCTTTTTCCATCGAAGACTACCAGCTTGTACCTAGCGTATTCCAGTCTAGTGATCTTCTCTCCATTGCCACCATTGTACAGCATCTTGCCAACATGTTGCCTGATGTACTCCCTGAAATCCTCCAAGGTCTTATGGCCAGCTAGTACATGTCGGTACTCCTCCACCAGCTTGCCTTTCTCATTGAAATAAAGTAACTTGTACATCTCATTTTCATCTGCTGCTTCATTCTGCTTGCGCCACTCTGCGTCTGGATCTCCCCTGGTTCCAAAGAACCTGCTCACCAGAGCATTCTTCATGCGACGCAGCATCTTGGTGCCCTGGATGTCCCCTCCCTCTATATTTCAGACCTACATGTGAAGGTTGAAAACCATGACCTTTATTCAATTTTATCATGTCAAAGGTCATCAAAGTCGATTTTAAAAATGTAAGATTTGTCCTGTCACCAAAGCTCCTATTGAACCATAATGTTTATATATCATTATCCTCCAATGCTAGTAGCCTGTGAATCGGAATGTAGTCAGTAAGATACGGTATATATATAGGAGTGTCATAGG